>CAOLHI010000400.1:0-661124 GCA_948474755.1 Ctenosaura bakeri | reverse complement strand
TTGTGAGAGAGAGGTGCATAAGGTTTCAGATGTCATTTAATTCCTAAAGCAGCTATAATTGATCCATTTGTATCTTACAGTACTTTATTTCAGCAACGTTGTGTGATTCTAAGAGGCACTTAAAAGACTAATTTGAATGTTACTAGATTTATACAGTTTGCAATCAAATTTTTCAGAAATAAGGGCTGGAATCTTTTATCAACTACTTACTTAAGTAAACACGACAGTTGCCTAGCCATAACAGTTTCATATTCACAATCGCTACTTAGTCTTGATTGTGACACCACTGCCACAAATGTAACTCTCCCCGCCATATACTTTACTGGATATCAGTTGTATGGAGAGAAGGAGGTTTATTTTATCACAGATTGGAGTGTGGGTGAATTACATTTCTGTCAGGTTTGAGGTGGGATGGGGGAGTTGGACCAGGGGAGATTACTTAGTTAAGTATATTTAACTAAATACATTTAACTGGACATGGGAAGAAAAACTTACTACATTTAACTAAGTTGTTCATACAGAGTTCCAGCCACATGTTTTAAAAGCTTTTAATTTTTTTTAATGTGTGTGTGTGTGTGCGCGCATGCACACTGCAATTCATGTGTTCCGCAAAGTTGGCACTATGAGAACATTGGTTCGTGTATGAAATTCCATACATCTGTCGGTTCTTGAGTCTGTAAAGCTCCAGAAGAGATTTTCTTAGCTCCTGAAATCTTTAAAAGCAACACGGATTTTTAGGTCTCAATACTGGATGTCTTGTCTGTCTCTCCAAACAATTCAGGTTGCCCACTAAACTTAGTATCATAGTGACAATAGTTTAAACAGGGAATTGTCAAAAAACCAGAAATTAAAGGCTAATTGGTGTTATGAATGAAACTCTATGCAAAGTACCTTCCTTAAAGACTTCAGAGTTGGGCAGAAAAGAATCACATACTGGTGGAAGAGTAGGCAGGTTTCAAGAGAGGAAGATCCACTACCGATAGCTGTTTCAGATTATTCCATCTGGTAATCTACAGTAAAAGGTAAGCAGCTTTTTACTGTATTTATTGCCTTCCATGTAGCTTTTGCTTCTATAAGCACAAACCATCCCTGAAACAAATTGCCAGCAATCAATATGGATGTTCTAGGGTCTTTTATACAGAATAGCTCTGAAGGTCCACCTTGGTTCAAATTTATGTTCTTACTAATGAGACTCCTACAAGTACCAGAACTCAACAAGGCTGTATTTTCACCCTATTTCTTTTTACATTTTTATATAAATTATATTGTCTCAGTTTTGTACAACCAAAGTTCTCCTATTCTCCAAGATTCAGCATAATATGTTTATAAACATATTACTTTATGCAGATGATATGATTTTATTTTCATTATCCCAAGTAGTCACAAGAAAATGCATGACACAAGTCAGTTCTTCTTGCATGGAAGATAGTTTAACATCTGGTACAAGAGCTGATTAACTGGTTAACAGCTGATTTAGCTGGTGAAGCTAAAGTCATGGTCTGTGACAAAGAGGAAAAAAACCTGTACAATTGGCATATAGATTCTAAAGAAAGTGAATTATTCAAATTATTCCATATATATGTCAGTTTTGGATTTGTGGATTTCACAGAAAAAATAAATTAATTAAAACCAGCAGCTTACACACAACCTTTAAATGATATTTAAATTTTAGGTAACTGGGAAGTTTATGTGCAGCATTTAGAAACAAAATGCTTACACTACTAAGGTTTAAAGCTGAAATTTTTGAGAGTTATACCTTAAATTAAAGAAAATTAAAGCAAGGATGCAAAGCTGTTTTCTGCACATGATCTTAAGGTCATAATAAAATCTATCCTTGTTTATATAATTAGAAAGGTATTAGGTACTGAGGCAAAATGTGGCCAAATCCATGTTAGGACATTTAAACATTGGTGCAGAATATCTCAAATGGGTGAAGATGGGCTACTTGAGATCTGACTTAAAGACACCGTCATCACATAACTTCTCATATTTAATGTTGCAGTAGGTTATTATAGTGAGCGTGATGGAAATGCACCTAAATACATTTTTAATTAATGAGTTTCTGGTACAGAAGCTGAAACTGATACAGCAGACCTTTCTTCAACACTTAAAATGATATATTTAGCAACTGCAAAATGACATCATCAACATAGAAAACATTTGCCATGTCTTTTGAAAATGGGAAACTCAAAGCGTTTTTTCCATCTCTGTTCAGAGCAGATGGAGTCAATGGTTTAGCCGTTTAGATATTTCTGTATTCCAGCCCAAGACAGACAGTGTATATACGTGGAGGTAAAGTACTCGAAGATTGTCCTTGGCTGTCAGTTTTACACTGACATTTGTAAATCGTATTTAGTTCCAGCAATAAAGAAACCAAAGCATTGACAAATAAATGAGAAATAAAGATTTTTATTACAAGGAGCAAATCAGTATGCCACCCAGAGGGTTACCTTTTTTTTTTTTTTTTTTTTTTGAGTTAACTCTACTATTAGAAGGAAAAGATTTCAAGATGCTATTGCTGAGGATACTAATTTAGTCCTGTATGCATTTTTTAGGTCTGTATTGTTCCCTGATCTGCACCATTGCATTTTTATTTAATTGGAAAGTTTTAAAAAATACCTTTAGAGCATATGTTAATTCCAGAGTGATTTAAGATGCATTTTAAATGTATTTTCATTGCCTTTTTGAAGGGGCCTCTGGACTACTTCAAAGAAAATATGGCAATGAAAGTAGACAGCCATGCAGTCATATTTTATTTTGTATTGCAGTGTCTCAGATGTCTTCCACTAATTCCAGGACACAACAAGCTTTCAGGAATCATAATGGAGAAGAGTCTTGTGCAATTGTGTAGTGTACTCCATGTCAGTATGAAATGACATGACTTACAGCTTTCACTGCATCCCAAAGTTTGTTTACTTCACAATCCATCACACTTAGTAAATCTGGCTAATTCAAAAACCATCTCATATATTCAGTGGAAGCAGGTGAGTGGCATCACAGGCTAGGCAGCTACAAGTTCCTGTATTAATATATTTCTGGGCACTCTTTTGCTAGATTTGATTTGGAAAATTACAGAGCTCTCAAAAGGCAAATCTACAGCCACTAGGGAAGGCGGGGGGAGGGGGCTGGCCAATAACCATATTTATGTCAGGCTGGCCAACCTGGTCTGCTTTCCTGCACATATCTATTGAACATGAGAGTGGCTTAAAGATGCACACAGTGCCACAATTATATGATCAGAGAAATTGAGTCATTGGGACAAGCAGATTCAGGATCATAGAAAATACCACATCCAAAATTTACTGCGGCCAGCATGGGAAGGGTGTTTGTGTGGGTATGTGATTGATTTGTGTGACCTTGTTCTGATTGTGTTGTGAACTGCCTTGCATCTCACACCAGAAATACATACATTCATACATACAGTTTATCTTTCATTGACTGCAAGAAGAGTAAAATGATTATTCAAACTTCATGGACATCCTAAGTATCCCTAAATATCCCTAAGGAAGACATCTGTTTCATACCTCCTGAGACTGACTATAGCATGAACTACATCATGCCTTAGAAATCCATACATCCATGTGAATTTGATGCATTTCATTGAATAACAATATGGATAAAAATCTTGCTTACATTTGCAATGGGTGTATGATCAAAACATTTCTTTCTGAAAGAAAGTGTACTAATGCTTTAACTCAAAGGGAAAAATGTGTGCAAAAATGTATACTTTAAGAAATGTGTACAAGCAAACCTATCTTTTGACCAAAATACTCCTTAAAATATGCATCGGGTTTGAAAATGGAAATGTTTTTGATCTAATACAAAAATGGGGTGAGAGAAGAAGGGGTGAGAGAAGAATGCCAATGGACACAAAGAAAATGGAATTGATGGAGAGGACACAATCCTGTAGACCTTACCTGTGGCATGCCATTGGAACTGCCTGCTTCAGTCTCTTACTGCTGAGAAAATACTACATGAAGGATGTTGTTACCTGTGGAGCTTTCTGCAGGCACAGCAGAGAGCCTGTAGTGACAAAAGAGTTGTCCCACTAGTTGGCCTCCCTCTGTACCGGTGGAGCAGCACATAGACTAGTGGCAGCTTATGGCTTCCTTTCCAGTGGAGTGGTGACTGTGTTATGGGTGTTAGTCCAAATTTTAAAGAAGATATTCACAGGGCTGAACTTTTTTGGGATCAGGGTTCAGCACCACAAATAGTTCTTCAAAATTCTAACTAAAACCTGGACCAGATTTGCCATTCCAGTGTCATGAAAGCCACCAACCACCGCTGAGTTATACCACTTCCTACTGAAAAATCTGCTGTTGAATTTCACCTCAACCTTATTATTTCTAGAGTTCTGAAACAGTTTAGGAAAAATGTCTCTTACCCCATTATCTCCCTAGTAAAACTAAGTTCATCCAAGCTGTTATCATCTGAGCATACATACTGGGCCTCTTGAACACATATGCCAAAGCTGGGGAAAGAATGTTAGAAATGATCAAAACTTTTGAAAGTCTGAAGAATTCGGTTTTCATAGTCCCTCCAAGGTTGATTTCTTTTTATTAAAAAAAAAAAACTGAAACAATGTTAGTAAGACTTTGCTGGAAGAAAAGCTCTCAAATAACCCCCAACTGGTTGCCTAGATTCATGTTTCTTCTGTTCTTAGTGGGACTGAAAATACTGCAAGAAGAGCATCTTTGTGATGGCTAATTTAGGTTTCTTTTTGTTTCCCTGTGGGCATATTTCAAGAAGGAAACATCTGACAGCTGCAGGAAGCTACCCACAGTCTTGACTAAGATAATGAAGAGGAGTCACGTTGTAACTCAGCATGGCATGGAAGGGTAGTGTTCTTGTAAAATGCACATTTGAAAATCCCTCCCATTCAATATGATTTTAACTCTGCTTGTAGAGTGTGTGTGTATGTGTGTGTGTGTGTGTGTGGTGGTGGTGGTGGGGAAACCAGCACTTTCTTTCAAATGGCAGCACTTGAAACCAGGAAAAAGGAATGTTATATCAAAAGATAAACTGATATACTCCACATACAGGAATAAAACAAATATATGCCTTGTGGCCAATGGCCATGCTGGCTGGGGGATTCTAATCACTGTAGATCAAAATGGTAATTTTTCCAAGCTCTACGTTTGTTTGTCATTAGACCTGAATAATAGGCATTCATCTATTGTATTGTCTCCAGAGGTGATCCACCACCTTAGAAAATAGTAGAACATGGCTCTCACCAAAGCTGTGTGTAGTAAAATTGGTCCCAGAATACAGTGATCTGACTGTTCTATGCACTATCACTTTGCATGTTACACTTTGCAGGTATGTAGAAGCATGAAAAATATACATATTTACCAAATGCATTAGTTGCTTCTATCCAGTTAATTTTGCTACAGAATTTTCTAAAAAAATAATAACATAACATAAATAAAATAATCTGAGGAATCGAACATCTCTGCAAGACATTTAATTTATTTAAAATGTTTCCATCAAGGCTGTTTGGCTGTTCTTTCTCCATATGCAATCCACAGGCATGATGTGATGAATGGGAGTATGCTTTCTGGCTCTTTTGCTGCACTTCTGTGGATTCTCTGGCCATGGTGAAACCAATTTATCATGTAGTATTTGGGTGGAGACTGAACATGTGAGTGGCTTTCACACTGAATTATTTTCATTCAACTTATTTCTGGCCTTTTCCATATGTATATACAATGGGCCTTCCTTACCTGCAACCTTAGCGGATCTGAAATTTTGAGCAATCATGAACCATCACGTCCTATACCTAAAATGGCACCAACGTGCACATGGATGCATAGAAGCACTCATATACACATCACCACCATTGACTATAATGGAAAGCAAGTGTTTGTGATTTCCAATATTTGTGGAAATTCCTGGAACCCCTGCAAATATAGAGGGTTCACTGTATGCAACATCTTGGAGTAGCCTTCCAAGCAACAGAACCATGTGATGCATTTCCTGTAGTCCTAATCTTTTGGTAATTTGAACCCTTCTGTTTTACTGAATCAGTCAGAGGGAAAGCCATCTGCTCTAATGGATTATAATCCTCTAAAATCAATGGACTTGTTAAAATATAGGATTAACTTCTGTGTTAATCAAGCAATCTAATGAGACACATAGCATTACTAGGGGGAAAAGAAGTAAATTAATAAGTTAATTAATTAGTTATTTTGAATCCACAACTTAGGCCTGGTTTGTGTATATAGATTCACAGTGAAAGCAGAAGGGATTGAAGACATCTAAAACTCTGATGTAAAAAAGAGAAACAGAGGCTCAGGATGTTTGACAGTTTTGTTTCTCTGAATATCACAGTGTGTTTCAACCAAAAAAAAAAGTGTGTTGTTTTCTTCAATTGCCAGCCATAAGTTCAAGAGATATTTTTCTGAAATCCCTACAGGTTGATATTATAATTGTTTACCTCTGAAGCAAACCACACACTTTTTTTTTTTCTGGCCAAAGCATGTTAGGCTATTTTGAAAAATAAAATCCTCTTAGAACATTCTGAGACACTCTGTCTCCCCTCCCCATTTCTCTTTCCTTCTCTTTACATTGAACTGACTCTAGCTGTTTCAAGTATTTTCAAAATTTTGGCACTTCTCTCTCCTTTACTTTTACTTCAAATATATATTGCCCTGTGCACAACCACTGAGTAGTCAAATCAGGTGATAGGGAGAGTCTAGTAAGAATATAAATCCTCATATATCCTATTCTTGCATGCAACAACAACAACAACGCTCAACAATTTTCTCCTCAGTGGAAGAGACAGAGAGGATTTTTGCATGTTTTCAAAGAAAATGTTTACATTTGGAAGAGCATTTATTTCATTTCATTTATTTATTTATTTTGCAAATTTCACAAACTCTTCATGTGATATCTGATTGCTGCTGTCCTGTTGCATGAACATTGGATGGATTGTTAGCATTTTTTCCCCACAATCATCTAATCCCATTCTTTGCTGAATGTGTCTGTGGCTATATGTCTGTGAGTGCTTTGCTTAACCAAGGGGGAAAAGACAAATTTTGTGTAGAGGCATCTTATGCAAATTGCAAAGATTGGGGAAAAATTATACTTGTCTTTTCATTCTCATACAGGAGAAAGGAAAAAAAAAATCTCCTGAGGGCTGCTGATGCTTCAACAGTTTGTCTTAACATCTTGATGCCTTCTACCACTGAGTAAAAGAAATCTGTTTTGCGTTCATAGTGCCTAATTCAGCGGTTGCTTTTCTTGAATGCTCTGCTTGCATCTATGCACTTCAGTTTTGATAGTTGAGAAAGCAGAGCAGAGCAGGAAGGCATTTGCCCAAAAGGCAGGATCATTTCATGAGATGGCTGAGGAAAAGAAGAGATACTGACTCAGTCATGGATTTAAACACAAGTAAGCTACAACTGGGGGGAGAAGCTGGAAAAGTTTTGCTTGACACTTAGGTTTTTCATCCCTGAAGCTTCCCCCAGTCACCCTCAAAATCTCTCAAAGTGGTGTCGATTTGGAGGTGATTTTTCTAACCAAAAACTGGTCAAAATGGCCCCAGGCTGCCAGTAAATGTGGCAATTTCAGTCATCCGTCCAACTTCTCAAATCCCCAACATCAAAATGAAACAAACCAGCCAAGCATTGGCTCAGCTTATTCCCAGAAGTGAAGCAACATCACTCCCAGTGATGTCCATGGGAAGGTTGCAAGGATGAATATTTACTTCACACAGTTGCCCATTCATAGATTAGGTCCTCAGATTATAAAAGTCCCTCTAAATATTTTTAAAAGCCTGTTTCAATAATGCACATCATTCAAATACAACACACTTGTGGGTAATAGTGAGACAACTCTTACACTTGAGATGTCCTACTGATAGATTGTTTAATTGCATTTTAACTTTGTATGAGGTGAAATTTTAGCTGTATTTATTTTTAACTTTTGTAAATTGCCCTGAATCCCAAACTGGGGAAAAGGAAGAATATGAATAAAAAGGAGGAGGGGGAAGGAGGGGGGAAGGACAACCACCCTCATGTTATCTTATTCTAGCCCTGAGCTGACTAGATCTGGAAGGTGAATCTGACTGCAAAGTTGGCAATGGAATAGGCTCTTCCATCACACCTGAAAACAGCAGAGTGGGGTGGGGGTAGTAAAGACTGTGTGGTATACAATTCTGTCCTTTAAGAGAGGGGAATGGATAGAGAGCTGAGAAGAATGACTGGATCACTGACCCTGCTGCCCTCCGGTACTTGATTCCTGAGGTGGTTACCTCCCTCTGCCTACTAATAGGCTTGCAGAGAGTTTTATAAGGATGATCGAGAACATGTATTATGGTATTTACTCAGATAGGTGCTAGCATATTTCTTTGCAGCTTTCTCCAGTTGAAATATTAAAACTATTTTACTTCTTCTTTTTTTTCCAGACACAGATAATCTGGCAGAAGTACAAATTGTTCACATTATTCATATCCTTGTGACTGAGCAGGAACCTCCTTTTCCAGTCATCCCTGCAATGAATTGAGGTGGAATAAATATCTCAGCTTGAATCAGCGGAGACATGTTTAAGAGATGGGAATGTGAAGATGCAAAATAGACTGTGGGATTAAGCAATGTGATGAGCCTCTAATGGCTACCCCATGTCTACCAGCTTGAAATCCTTGGGGAAAGGGTAAGGTATCAACATGACAAATGAACAAACTGGCATAACATATTTTATGTAACAATTTGAAAACAAGAAGGAAAACATATACATTTCAGGTGTGCTTCTGTTTCTGGAGTACTAGTACAGACTGCAAGAATAATTTTCTATAAAGATTGTGACTAAGGATTTATAGATAAGGAAACATGGCACATTAGATTAATTCCCAATAAGAGCAATGATAAACAGAATGACACTTCACACAGGTTGCTTGTTATAGGGAGCAGTAGTGAGAGTGGTCCCTGGTCACCAGAAGAGACTGTCTTATAAACTTGCCTGGTTGACACAATTATACAGCTTCAAGATAGGATTGGGGTTATTTCCCACATTGCATAGTTAGGTCTTACTATTTATATAGGCAGAACATTCCAGGACATGGAAAGAGACTTCACCATGAAGATCTCACATCGCACAGGCCTCCATCTTTTGCTCTAGCTGTAAAAGGCATAAGAGTAGTAGCTGCTTGAGTATTTTGCCAGCAAAGCTTCTAGAACAGAAAGAGAAGCTTGCTTCTGGACAGTATAAATCCTTCGTCTAATTTTCTGAAGCACTCCATATAAACCTCTGCTATTTACCTTGGGCCATTCTCCAAGGTATGCATATATGCAAATCAGGACAAATGTAGCGATGCAACATTAGAGTGCAATCAAGATGTCAGAAGTTATAAATGAGGAAAAACAAGTAAGCTTACAGAAGCTGCAGCAGTTTCCTTTTGCCTGAGCCTTATTGGGAAGCATTCCCCCCTGAACTGAGGGAATTGAAATTCATTGGCATGAATTTGAATTGAGTTCAAATTACTTTTGCACTTTCAACTCATCTTGCAGTGGTTAAAATAAGCCAAGGATGAAGGGGAGAAGGAGGAGGAAAAAACTGGGACATTTTAAAAGCAGCTGAAAAAGATAACAAGATATTAATCAGGACTGTCCTGACAAATCAGGAGAGTATAAAGGGGGAAGGTATGTACACATGCCTTCTAGGTATGCCAAATATTTTTGGCAACTTCATTAATATGAAAACATTTGTGAATTTTGAGAAATTCTTCAAAAAGAAACTGAAACAAAATTCTCCCTTTGCACTACTCGTGTTCAGTAGTTGCAGCTGTTTCCAGAAAGGAGGGGTCAGTGGGGTACATGCCTCCCATATAACTGTTAGAGATGATGAGCATGCAGAAAAAAAGAAAGAAAGAAAGAAAGAAAGAAAGAAAGAAAGAAAGAAAAGAAAGAAAGAAAGAAAGAAAGGTGAAAATTCTAATTCATTACAAACAAGAGCGTTAAGGATATAAAGCAAATCAAAGCAAAGTGATAAAAACTCAAAGCTTTGGACCTGGATGGACAAATCTATCAATTTTAAATTCTATATTTCAAACCTCAATTTCTTCCCCTTATAAATATGACAACATTTGTGAGTTTTATCTTCTCACTACCAGCATGGTTTTTTTGTTTTTTTTTAAATCATATCCAGGCAGAAATGAAAGCCACCACAGGCAGCAGACACTGAGGCCATTTCTGCACTACACTCTTATAGTGCGATTGTTCCATTTTCAACATCCTATGGAATCCTGGGGTTTGCAGTTTTGGGAGGGGCCAGTCAGCAAATCTCAGGATTCCATAGGATGTTGAAAGTGGAATAATCGTGCTATAAGTGTATAGTGCAGAAATGGCCTGAGAAACAAAGCACGTTGTTGTTAACTGCCATCAAATCAACTTTGAATTATGGCAGCCCTATGGATGAGAGACTTCCAAGCCACTCTATCATCAACAGCCCTGCGCAAGTCTTGCAGCTTCAAGGCAGTGGCTCTCTTAATTGAGTCCATCCATTAGAAATTCTGTCTTCCTCTTTTCCTTCTGCTGTCCACCTGACCAAGTGTTATTGTCTTTTCTAGTGACTCATGTCTTCTCATGATATTCCAAAGTATAGCACTCTCAGTTTAGTCATCTTGGCTTCTAGGGAGAGTTCAGGTTTGATTAGCTCTAGACCCATTTATTGGTCTTCTTAGCAGTACACAATATCTGCATAACTCTTCTCCAACACCATAGTTCAAAGGAGTTGATTTTTTTTTCTTCTCATCAGCCTTCCTTCGCTGTCTAACTTTCACAACCATCCATAGGAACTGGACATATGATGGCATGGACAATCACAAATTTAGTATTTGGTCATATATCTTGACACTTCAGGATCTTGTCTAGTTCCTTCATAGCTGTCCTTCCAAGTCCTAGTTCTCTTCTGATTTCTTGACTGCAGTCTCCATTATGATTAACGACTGAGCCAAGGTATGGAAAATCTTGAACTATTTCAGTGTCTTCATCACCTGCTTTAAAGTTATATAAATCGTCTGTGGTCATTAACTTTTTTTCCCTAATGTTCATCTGTAAACTTGCCTTTACACTTTCTTTTTTGACTTTCTTCAGCAATTGTTCCATGTCTTTGCTATTTTCTGCTAGTAACATGGTGTCATCTGAATATCTTAAATTGTTGAGGTTCCTTTGTCCAATTTTCACACCTCCTTCCTCCAAATCCAATCCTGTTGTACATATGATATGTTCAGTGTACAAGTTAAACAGACAGGGTGATAAATGCTTGATCCCTTGCCAATTGGAAACCATTCCATTTCTCCATATTCTGTCCTGACAGCAGCCTCTTGTCCTGGGTACAAGTTATACATCAGGACAATCAGATGTTGTGGCAGATAAAGTTTTTCATGATCTACATAATTAAAGACTTTGCTATAATCTGTACATTACAGGATAATTTTCTTCTGACTTGCCCAGGGTCAACTACTGGATTTCCATAACCAAGTGGGAATGTGAACCCTGTTCCTCCTGGAATTTTGGAATCTAACACTCAAACTACTACACCACACTGGCTTTTAGATTTCATTGGCATCACTAATTATTACTTCCCATGAAACTATATGACAAGCATTCTAGACAAGGAACGATTATTTGAAAGACAGGAAAAGATCTTTGGAAATCTTATTTCTTTCTCTACCATGCTTCCCACAATTCCAGTCAAATAAGAACATTTTATTGTGCCATTTTTAACCAGAAATCTTGTTCTATTTTCTTGCTCAGTCACTCCAGTTAAAGATGACAAGCTCATTTTGACAGGGTTTTAATTAGTTTCCATATGTGGTCTATTTGTACCATGTGGTTCAGAGATTTTCCTTGTGTATGATGGGGGTCGAGGAGCAAGCATTTTAAGCTGCTTCAATTATTTACCTGCATTGGTTCTCATGTTCCCCAAACAGATGGCTTCAGCACTTTTTTTTGTTTTGTTTAGTGGGTTTTGGGTCCCCCCCTCCTCATTCCTGTCATTCTGACTTGTTTAGATGGGCCATTTTTCTCTCTGAGCAATTGTATTAGGAACAGAAACAAAGACAGACAGGAGGTCAACTGAAGGATTTTCTGCTGTTAAACTCAATTACAAGCAATGACTGAAATGAATTTAAAAATGTCTTTCCTGAAGGGTGAAATGCATGCTGTTCTCAGATATCTGACAAGACACTGCTTGAAGGGCCTTTCTGAGATGAACTCAGCTTTGATATTTTTTCCCCTTCCAGTTTCCATCCCTTTTTGTGGGTGTACTAAAAATATTGTGAAATGGAAAGTGGAAAACACATCTGATAGGTAAGAGTCCCATGATATGCTGTTCATCTGACAGGAGCGATTTATTAACAAAACACAATGTCCAAAAATGTTTTATTCAGAGGTGCAGACATATTAAACAGCCAAATGAAACATAAACAATTGTGGGTGCTGTTTTGTTTTCAGAAATACTTGAGCATGTGTCAATGTGAAGCTATCTTACAGCTGAAGAGATGGTTTCTCCTATTTGCCCATACTGCCCATTCTGACTGATGGAGGCTCTCCAGAGTCTTGGGAATTTGCTGTTCCCAAGATCCTGGACAAGTTGGCTTCTGGACTACAAATCTAAGAATGCCCTTGGTGTCCTGGCCACTGGCTATGTTAACTGGGGGATCTAAGGAACTGTAGTCCCAACAATCCCTCCCCACAAAAAATTAAAACTTTCCCAAATTTTCCTCTTCTCTATGATCATAAAATGGTGGTCCTTCACTATCATAAGGGGGACGTAATAAAAGGCAGGCAATCCAGATCAAGTTTTAAATTTTTTTTACAATACACTCAGTCCTTTTAATGGAGAGATCAGAGACTGAACCAAGGTTAGGGTGAATCATTCCTTGGCTGGCCGGTCTCACTTTCACTCATCTTTATATATTAATTCCACCCTTAAAGTGTCCATGAACATTTGCACTGAAGTACACACGTGCATTTTCAATGTTATTTTGTTTCATGTTTTACAATTTTAATTTGCAGTCCTCCCTCCACATTTACAAGTTTGACATCTGATCATTTGTGAGGCATGTGCTTGCCTCTCCCCCACCTTCCTCCTACTACCCTTTGCATTCCTCACCCCAGGCTTTCAAGGCTTGTATTTAAAATGGATGGTTTTTTTTCCCCTTTTGGATGAGCAAAGCTCCCTCCTTCTCTGCCATGCACATTCTGCTGTGTATTGAGTGATGATTGTTCATGTGCTCCTTTCTCAAGATGGATACCAGAAGTAATTAGAACTCCCCTCTTCACTGTCTGAGGGGAAGTACCGGTAAGCCTTTTAGCTTTTAGCTTTTTCCTTTCTCTCCCCTCCTAATGCCAGGCCAAAGGCAAAGGAATGGGAGGGGGAGCTCCAGAGGGGAATGGGAGGCAGATCATGGTGTGGAATTATTTGTGGGAGTTTTTTCCCCACTTTCATGAAGGTTCTGTGTCCTGAACCCTCGCAAACGTGGAGGGGCTACTTTAATTTTTTTTTTAAATTTAGGACAGTAGATAACCAAATTCCTTTTCATCTAGGAAAAGGAAGATGCCTAGAAACTTCATACCCAAGGGTGGTGACTGGGGTCAATGTGAGAATGAGGGCCACCCATACATCTGCACATCTATGTGTAATCCCTGTGAATTAATTCCCAGCAGCCTTAACCAGCATGCCTAGAAAATAACTGTTCTTATTAAGGATGAGACAGTTTGTGAGCATTGTTTGCATTCATTTTACTCTGCTTATCCACAGTCAAGATTGCTGCTTCCTCTGCCATTAGTAGCCCCAAAGGAAATGGCCTCTCTGCATCAGGGTTGCTGAACGGGTTCAAACAATGCATACAATTTATAACACATATGAAAAGAGGAAGACAACATTACAGATGGATAGATTCAATCAAGAAAGACACATCCCTGAATCCATAAGACATGAGCAGGGTGGCTGATGATAGGAGGACTTGAAGATTTCCCATCCATAGAGTCACTGTAAGTCGAAATGAAGTTGACTTGAAGGCAGTTAACAACAACACATGGGGAAGGGGAAGGGGACATAAAAATGGATACATCTTAGTCTATTTAAAATGAATAAAATGTGCCAGAAAAGAGCATACACTGGATGTAAACATAGATATAGGATCCACAGGTGCAGATTTTCATAGATGTGTACATATTTCACAGAAACTTTTTAAAATCCAAAAATGGGAATTTCCATTATAAGATATGGAGAATCTGTTGTTGTTGTTATGGGCCTTCAAGTCAACCCTAATATATGGTGAGCTGGTTATAGGGTTTTCTTGTTAAGATTTCTTCAGAGGAGGTTTGCAAGTGCCTTCCTCTTAAGTTGAAAGAATGTGATTTGTCAAAGGTCAGCCAGTCAGTTTCCATGGTCAAGCAAAGATTTGGACTTTGGTCTCTGGAATCATAGTGCAACACTGAGATCACATTGGTTCTCTGAAGAATCTGTAACTGCTGCTAACCCCATTAGCACTGCATCTATTCCATTTCACTACTTCATTTAACTTAAGGTGAGGAAAACATGAGAAATGAAGTAATCACACTGAGACATTTCCCTCTTGAAGATGTAGCAAAACTCTTAGGAAAACTGCATCACTGAATGCACTGGTTTTTCAATAGGGGCTACTGGGGGGAAACTGGAACAAAAAATTGAAACCCCTGTTTCTGGCATTTGCCACACATACTCTGTATTGCCTGTTCTTAACTTTGGCCCTGAGCAAGAATGAGCAGTCTCAGCTTCACAGAGGCAGGATGGGATATAAGTACAAAAAATAAAGTGTCTGTAAAGCTTCCATCTGAGGAGAAAAAATAGGGCTGATAAAGAGCTGAGCATCTGCCCTCCATTATCAGATCTTTTGTCTTTGAACTGTACTGTACCCCTGATTTTTGCAGAAGAAATGCCATTTGTACATCTCTATTATAAGTCACTATACCTGTCCTACTCTGAATATCCTGTACTTAATTTGAATCTGTATGGTTGATTAGCAGATGCTATTACTTGGAGAAAATGAGGGTTTTTTTTCTCCAATTACCTAGCATGAATTGGGTAATCAGAATCTAGGTCATTTAATATTTTTGAAAGAAACTCCAATCAAAGTTACCTTGTCTTATGCTGCATCTAGCAGTAAAATAGGAAGTTGTTAAATGCTTCCTAATGCTAGGTGTCAGGATTTTTGGAGGCAACGTACTAATCCCAAATTTATTAAGAGAGCATCTACCAACATAGTGCTATGCAAGTCAAAGAATGCATTTCTTGACACTCTTTGGTGGCTGTCTCATAACAATGTAAGACCATAATTTGCTTGGTCGATACAAACTGAATTAACAGAAATCTCCCTTCTCTATATTCTGGTGCATAAACACACAGTTTATTTTAGGGCACAAGCCAAGACCATCCCCAGTGTTAAAGGACCTGACAGAGGCTAAGGTTCCATTTAGAATTAGTCACCTCATAAATACATAATAGCAACCTCTGTGAAGGGATGATGCCACTGTGAATAGTGTCCTTGGGATCTTGAACACTGCTAGGGTCCTTGTAGTCTATAATATTCACTAATACTTATATCTGTATGCAGTTGACATGCTTTGGAAGTCAACCATGAGTTTATGACTTTGATAGCAGCCATGGCACAAAGTCGAGGTATGAACTAAGCCAACAAAAGATGCTATAAGGAATTAAGATGTTTGCATGGATCATTTCCCTGTCATTGGAGAGAACCAAATAAATCCCTGTTCTATGAAGTTCTTTGTGTACATCATATTTCATTGACTCATAGTTTGCAGGGTGGAGTTAGTTGGAATACATCACTCCTACACATGCTTTAATTATGTTAGCTGTATCACTATGAATATGAAGAGAGAGAGAAAGAGCAAACCACATGCAAAGCAGAACAGAAACAAAAGAAAGTCTCTCTCTCTCTCTCTCTCTCTCTCTCTCTCTCTCTCTATATATATATATATATATATATATATATTCATTATAGCTTTTTCACATGCAAAAATCAAATTTTTGTCTCTACGGATACCTTTCGCCATGTTAGCCAGGTAAGACAAACCTCAGCTGACACTGGCAGAAGTGAGTTTGATTTTTGTGTGTGAAATGGCTTTAAAACCTGGGCACTCATTTTCACCCACCTGATATACTTGTACAATATCAGTGCATCAAAAAAGTTGAGAGTTGACAGAATAGGGACAGAAAAGGTGGATGTAAATACTTAGGTTAATTATGTCATTTGGAGCATGGCATGGACTCAGTGCCAGTGTTGCTGTAGGTGAGACTTCTCATTGTACAAGTCCTGGAGGTAGCACAAGATGTAGGAGAGAACGCAATGGTGTTTCTCAGCACAAGCACAGAGAATGGAAAAACTGCCCACTTCTTTTGTGTGCTGTAGGCCATGTGGGATGAGAGATCTAGCAGAAATGGTGGCAACAACTAGTACTTTGGCTCTGGGTTATCTGGTTAAATGTGTTTTATTTAAGTTCATCTGGTTAGCCTCATGTTTGTTTCCACAGTCAATTGACCCAGAAGCAGAGCCAGCTCATCTCCCAACCTTCTCTTGACCTGCCTTTGTTACCTCACAAATGCCTGCTCCATGATACCACAAGCAGGCACTCCCAGCCTCAGGTTCTGGCTTTAAAACTTCAGGAAAGGTGATGCTGCTGACCTGACAACCTTAGCTACAATACCCTTGTATAGTTCTGAGTTAATTTCCATTTCAACTGAGCATCCACTCCCTGGCAGACTGTGTTAGTCAAAACAGCTTGACATTCAGGAAAGGAGAAAGAAATTTCCAGATCTGACCCCTTCCCTTATGTATACCTCGCAGATCCAAAATTACAGTAATGTTTCATTCACCAACCAAATTCACAAGGTAAAGTTCATAACATGAGTGCTGGCGAAGCAAAGCAAACAACATAAATTGCTGCTGTGCTGAGTAAATGGATTTTAAAACTGACTTACTTGACTGCAGCATTTTTTTTCTCAGAGCAAAGTTTCTGCTGATTGTGGTGCAGTTGGAGCTAAGGTCAGAGTAGATAATCTGATTATAATCAGCAGATTTACAAGCTCTGTCCCCAAAATAGATGTTGTTTCATGTGTTTTGAATGTCACAACCCATTAAATCTTCTATTCAGAAACAGCATATGGCTTTGTAAATACCGCTGCTAATTCGAAGCAGGGCATAAAGGCGGTAGAACAATGGTGTTCTCACCTGGCAGAAGCAAAAACTTAATAGATGAGAGAGATGAGACCTTGGTTTAATTTTCTACATCCTCTCTGTTGGCCTCTATAACAGCAAAAAGTCAAACTATATGAATATAACTTCATTATTTTCCCCTTCAATTTCCTTTTATAAGCAGGTGAAGATCTTTTCTGTTTCTGCAGGCCTTTGAGGGTAGACTGCTCTGGGGAAAGGGCCTTTAATGTGCCATCTTGTTTATATTTGTTTTTAAATAATCAAAAATAATTTCTGGAGGTTCACATTCCTGGCATGAAAAGAAATATTCTCCTTCAATAAAATGGAGACATCAGTACAGTTCAGTGTGAGCAGTCTGCCTTTCATTTACAATTCAGATGATAGTCCAAGTACTGGGAATGGCCCTCCCACAGACACACCATCTCAATTTGTACAGTATAAACCTGCCAAAGAGTCAGCATGATGTAGTGGCTTGAGCATTGGGCTACAGCTCTAGAGATCAGGGTTCAAATCCCTGCTCAGCCATGGAAATCTACTGGATGAGCTTGAGCAAGAAACACCCTCTCAGCCTTAATGAAGGCTGTGGTAAACCCCCTCTGAACAAATCTTGGGAAGAAAACTCCCATGACATGTTTGCTTTAGAGTCACCATAAGTTGGAAACAACTTGAAGACACACAACAACAACAAACCTGACAGAGTGTCAAAGCAAGATCTCGGTTCTTGTCATCCATGTCACATCACATGCTATTTTTGATGTGAGGATTAGTGTTCGTGACACCATGTCTACTCATTATTTACCTTATTTTTTGAAGAAAAGTTTTATAATGAATGACTTAAACTGAATAATAGAGATATGCAAATAGTTAAGCCAAATCTGGATTGGAGCTAGGTTGATTCAGATTACTTACTACCAATCCCAGATCAAATGAAATGTGACCTGAATTCATCTGAAGTAGAACAGCCAAATTTGAAGGAATTTGGATTAATCTGGATATTAGTCTAATTCACTGCAAGGGGTGACTCCAGTATTAGGAAATGTGAGGAACTGTTTCTAACCTTTAAATTGATAGAATTGCACTTGCTCATGTGCATGAAACCATGCATAAATAATTAGATAACTTTTTGTGATAAGGGTTTAAACAGATTGCATTGTCTTAAAAATACTGACTCATACCATAAGACACTTCAAAAGTTATTGATATCTTCCATGCTAATTAATGAACATTCTTAGAAAGCACTTCATTCTGAAGACAATGTAATTATGCTGAAGCTTGGAGACATGTCCTGTTGTTTTACTTCTGCAGCTCTCTACCTTTGCTGATTTTCATAAAGTAATTTCCCAAATTATTACATTTTCAATCACTCATTCAAGCACCCAGAGACTGATATCCCCTTGTATGTACTGTAAGTTTCATTCTTTTTTTTTTTTAAAAATGAATCAAATATATTGTTCTTCAGTAACTTTTAAGGGTGTGTAGAACCTGCTTGATAAAGCATTAATTGATCTATATTTATGCTGTGGATTCTCCTCGATACCTGGTAAAGCAATCCAGAGTTTGAGTTAACTATAAGTCAAAAAAGACCCTAGCCAATATCCATCAAGGCCTAAATTCTAAGATCATCACTGGGTTGGACTGTCTGTACCATAATTCCTGTACAGCAGGACTAGATAGTGTGCAGGCCTCCAATACTGGACTACAACTCATATTGACTCACCTCACTGCTGGGGCCTTAGAGGAAGAGAGGAAGTGGCAGGCATGGCTCCATCATGCCTTTGCCCAGAAAGAAATGAAAGGCCCTTCCTCCATCACAGCTGCAACTACCCTGGCCTCAGAGTGAAAGAAGAAGAGGGAGACACAGCTCCATCTTGCCTAGGCCCAACCAGAAGCAAATGAAAAGCTCCCCTCCATCCCAACTGCCATTGCCAAGGCCTCAGAAAGACAGAAGAAGAGGGAGGTACAGCTCCATCATGCCTAAGGACCTTTTCTCATAGTATTTGCCATGCAAAAGAGGGCCTGGAGTGTTGCGCAATTGCGAGGTGCAATCTGCATGATGCACTCACAATCGTGCAACGCTCCAGGAGCTGGCAGGGGCTGATCGCGCACCTTTTCATTTTTGGCTTGAAGCCAAAAATGGTGCACAATCACGCATTGCTCCCGGGCCACGCGCGCACTTACATGGTATGCAGAGCCTCTGAAGTTGGGCCGGTCACGCTTCCTGCCCCAGTGCAGCCTGGGAAGGTCCCAGGCTGCACTGTGGAAGGAAGAGGCAGGGCTGTCACATGAGCAGGCAGCTTGTGCAGAGCTGAAGCAGCAGGGAAGGGAGAGCCTCTCGGCATAGGCTGCTCATGCGATCCCCACACTCCAGCGCCAGAACAATGTATGGAAAGGGCCTAAGCCTGGAGCCAGATGAAAGGCCTCCCTCTGTCTCAACTGCCACCACTGTGTCACTGGAGGGAGAGCAGAAGAGAAAGTATCTGCTGGACTTAATCCCCTCCCACACTGCCATCCCTTTTTCCTTTTATGTCATGTTTTAATTAGATTGTAAGTCTGAGGGCAGAGAGCTGTTTTGTTGTTCCTTATTTGTAAAGCAGGATGTAAAGTGATGGCACAACAACAACAACAACAACAACAACCTTAGTCAGCATAGCCAATAGTCAGGACTAATGGAAGTTGCAGCCTAAGAACATCATTTGGTTGCCAAACACAAAACTGATACATGTAGCAATAATGTGGCCGTCTTCACAGTCCTGTGAAGATTATTTTCTCTTTGTCATAATGAAGCTTCCACCAAACTAATAAACAGTGTCCTGGAAGTTATCAAATGTGTATCTAGTATCTGTGCAGTTTTTAATCTATCTAATCCATCTAGTTTAATCTATGTAGTTTTTAATCTATCTATTTATCTCTAAGTATCCACCCATCCCTGTAGCCTTTCTTACATTATGGGACAAAACAATTTACAACACAGATCAGAACAGAATATAGCAATGTCAGAATAGTAAAAAAACAAAAAAACAAAGACAAAAAACGATGCAAAAACATTGACTCCAACCAGTCTTTCCTTTTTCCATTACATCTCTGCACCCTTTGCTTTCTCTCCCGCTCTTCCAGTCTGACAGAGCAGAGTGTGGAAATCTTCCTTTTTCAGACTATGATTTCCAAAACAATTTTGGACTCTTTTTTTTTTTTTTGTTGGGAGAATGTGGGCATAGTACTCAAACAAGTAACCTTTACAAGCTTGCACCAGAATCCTATGTTTTACTGAGCATTCTCTTTTTTTTGTCAGGCTGCTTACTTTTTCCCTCTTCCTAAGTACACTGTCCTTCCAAAGATCTAGAGATGATGATAGTTAAGTGTGATGATACCTCCCTCTTGTGCACAGATAATGCTGTTTTGACTGCAAAAGAATCCACACTCAGAAGACTAAGTCCACCATTAGATAAATGCTATTAGATACACGATAAAATTAGCTCCAGGATTCTGCATGTCATACCAATGTTGAGCCCCTTTTTATGACTTATGACAGCGTATTTTATTATCCAGCTCTGTGGACTCAGTGAGTAAATAGCATGATTTAAGAAAGTGCCTTCAGCTGAAATATTGCTCAGAAAACCAGAAGTAAAGAATAAGACCACCTGGGCTAGCAACATCAGATCTATTTTAATTATTAATTCCAATCACTACCTACAAGAAGGAGAGAAACTTGTATGTCATGTCAAATATTCATTGCTAATAGACAATCTGCAGCTACATTATAGGAGCTTAAGAAAATATGAAATGCCTCTCAAGGGCAACAGTGAGTTCTATAGTTAATATTTCAAGCAGATGTCTGTTCAATAATTGAGTATGCATATTTGTGTAACCAATCTTTGGGGGAGAGTGAAGGAACAGTTGGATTAATCCTACAATGAAACCAGAACATTTCACCAAATCAAAAAGGAAACACAAGGTGCAGTTTTTATTGTGATTTTAATCTGACAATCCCTTACTAATTCTCTCTAAAGTTTTCAGAGTGGTTTTATTTATTTGAAATGTAATCTTCATATTGAAGAAATAGTTAGCCATATGTTTCGTTTCTTTTCATGTATTTGTTTTACAAAGCAAGCTTTGTATTGCATGTATATGGAAACAAAGATTCAAAATGGAGACTGACATATGAACATGGAAGGATAATTACGATGTAGCTTTCCTTTCTCCCCATGCCTTTATGTACACATGGAGCACAACATCCCTAAATAGACATGCAGAAATATTCAAACTGAGATGGATAAATATTCTTCTGTGCAATTGTTCACATTGGAGACAAAGATCATGATCCCATCTCCTTACTGAGCTGATGATCTGTTCTGCACTGTCTATGACTTCAAAGTGCAAATCAGACATTTAGTATCCACCCTTGTCCTTCTTCTTCTGGAAGAAAAAGGAAGGTGCTCTCCATCTTTGAGCATACCCTCATTTCCCCCCCCCTTCCAGCTGGGACCAGCTGCTACTTCATCATCTGACTTGCCTCCCCCGTCCCTCTCCTTCTGGGTGGGGTGATAACACAAAACTAAACCACACAAGCAGCGGCCTTTCCATACCCTGCCTTGTCCTGTCCTGCTCCAGTGGCAATCCTGGCACCGGCTCTGCCAGGAAAGGAGTGTGAAAGGAGTGCTCCCCTCTGCACGGGACTGGCTCCCTGCAGAAGGGAGCATAATAGACATGCCGCTTCCTTCTGCTGCACAGCCAGGTACATTCCTAGGCTGCACTGGGGCAGGAAGCACCACCACCTTGCTTCCTGCCCTTCCACAGGACATGTAAGTGCGGGATGGTGGCACAATCACATGTCATTGATAGGAAAACCTGTCAATGATTTAATCCACAATCATGCCACCTAGGGATGGGAGAGGAGTGGGACCATAACAACATCATGCAGAAGCGTTGTTCCAATCCTGCTCCTCTCCTGTCCCCATGCTGGGATGGGATGACACTGTGGAAAGGGCCTAACTCTCAGCCTGCTTGGTGTAAGATATCAGCTTATATGTCCTTTGTAGTGTGTACTGGGTGCATCACAGTTAACTTGTATAGCTTGTAATTAGGCTTCCCAGATCTCAGGGCCTGGTCTTGAATTTCAAGCCCTTAAGATGAGTGGAATGAATCTCAGCAGAAGGGCACTGCCTGCAAAAATGTGTGTGTGTACCTTCCCTCATTATTTAGACTTGATGTTGTTTATTTGAATGGTGTACCCTGTGCAATTGGAGTTGATGCTTAATGACATTGCCAGAGTCTGTGTCTTCTAACATTACAAGGGCTTGCCTATTTGGAACAGCAATGTACTACAGTGATACACTGATCCAGAGAAAAAGAGATACTGTTTTGCTCCAGTCTTCACGGACAAATTTCAAGGCCAACATACTATATTATGGTAATCTGGCCTTCAAGTGACAAAAGCATGAATAATGGTTGTTGAGTTTCTATTGAATAAGATGCAGCTTCCTCCCCAGAGAAAGCGGTGAAGAACTGTCTTGACCATAGCCACATCATGAACTCCCAATGGCAGTGATGAATCCAGAAGCATCATGATAATTGCATTAAAGGCTAAACACTATCAGTTGTCTTTCCCTTTCAACAGAGCCTGCTGGCATTGTGATTATTTCAGTGACATTTGGAATCAGCCTCATTTGGTCTGCCTGCATGTAGAAATTTACCTGTAGTGAGATACTGCACAAATAAGAGACTACAGTGTTTGGGTCTGATGAAAGCAAGAGTTGCTAACACTGCGCTTACAGGTGGCACCTTATTCTGATTCTCCAAACGTCACGCCTTTGTCTTCATGGAAACATGGAGAAGACCAACTGAAAACTTATCAGAAACTAAAGGTGAAGAACCCAGTCTAATAGATAGTTATTCATCACCATCATTTGGGGGTGCCCAGTCACAGCCAAGAATCAACGTTTCTGTTCCTCAAACAGAAGAAGTCCATTCAATGAAAGAGGTGTCATAGAAAGGACTTCTTTTCTCTGTAAAAGGGAATCTTTGAATCTGTACCATTTGATGGTGAGACACTGATGTATTTAGACGGCCACAGAAAGAAAGTTCATATCACTTCTTCAAACATAAAGGCAATTGTCATTTTCCTATCAAGCAAACTGTGGTTGTTTAATTGGTGGTACTGCTTCAGTCAACAGAACATTGAGGTCATCCTCCTCTGTGTGGCCTCAAAACATGCTCCAGTAAGCTGGGAAACCTTTTGGGACAGATTTGTGCTGGGAGCAGGAGAGCATAATGAACTGCAAAGGGACAGAGAAAGATGTATTTATCCAACTATATAGTTCATCAGTCACCTGTATGACATTGGATTTTGGGTTTAGGCTAGTAGCTTCCAGTCCACTACGGTCACACATTCAGGTCTCATTCTTTAAGTGTATAAATAGAGAAGTCATGTGTATGGCATATGTATGCCCGAATTAGATCTGGTATTTGTGTTATTCTTTGTTGCAAAAGAAATTTCAATGACACATTTTTTTAAAAAAATGTCCATTTGGGCTCAAATCCAGGTATATCTAGGATAGCCTATAGAGATGTCAGTGTTTCTGTTGTGCTTGGTAATGTTTCTCAGGAAGTTGGATAACTAATCGTATTCTACAATGATTTGGGGTGGGGGTACTTTCCTCCCATGAAGCTTTCCATCCATTCTACAGAATCCTGCGGTTGGCAGTTTAAGGAGGGGCCTTTAGAATTCTCATCCAGAGAGCTTTTGGGCTTCAGGCTGGTTGCTATGGAGATGAGGCCTACAATCAATAAGGATGCCAGAAAACATCTGAGAGGCATATGTGAGAAAAATTAAAGTGACATACACAATGTAGGCCCTTTTTGCACCTTAACTGGTGCCGCTGGTGTCACATGGGGATCGCGCAAAAAACCTTGTCCAGGAGGCACTCACGTCCCCTCCGCTTCCCCTCTGCACCAACTCCATGCTGGCCAGAAGGAAGCATGAGCGCTCTGCCCCTTCCTTCTGCAGCACAGCCGGGTACTTTCCCAGGCTGCGCTGAGGGAGGAAGTGTGATGGCTGCATGTCCAGGGCCTCTGCACTCAAGGTAAGTGCGTGTGGGGCACAGGAGGGATGCATGATCGCACATCATTTTTGTCAATGAGCTGAAAATGATACAATGTGTGATCGCCCCCTAATGGCCTCAGGAGTGTCGCATGATTGCAAGGACGTCATCTGAAACGTTCCTCGCAATTGTGTGATGCTCCCGAGGCCATTTCGCAACAGGACTGGTATGCAAAAAGGACCATAGCTACAAAGTCTTCTCGCCTCACACAATAGATTGTACGGGTTTCAAATGTTAGGAATCTTAAAGTTGAAATTCAAAACAAGAAATACTTCCAGAAAAACATAAAGCCATTGTACAAATTCAACAGAAAGAAAAAACAAATCAAAAGCCAGTACAGCAACATCACCAGAGAACACAGACTGGATTGGGGAGTATGGGAGAAAGTTAAAGGTACTAGAATAGGCTGGTTGCTATAGAGATGATGCCTAGCAGCAAGGAGAAGGACAGTACATTCCCACAGGAACCCAACCTCTGTACCTTAACAACTATGAATACAGATTGGATTGGGAAATATGGGGAAAATTTATAGGTATTGGAATAGGCCAGTTGCTATGGAGACAAGGCCTAGAAACAAGGAGGAGGATGGTGTATTCCCTCAGGAACTCAACCTCTGTATGTTAACAACTCTGAATACAGATTGCATTGGAAAACATGGGGAAGAGTTACACGTACTGGAGAAGACAGTTTGGTGAGTTCTTAAGAGGAAAATAAAATCCCAGGCAACGCCAGGTAAATACACTAGTTACATATAAAAAGCACAAAGTCTTCTTAAACTGGGTGCCTATACATCAGGGCAACTGTGGAGGAAGGCAGGGGGCTTTTTGACCCTTGAATACATTCTTAGGGGTCACACCGAGATGACTGACAGAATAATAAGTGACATCATGTCAAATACATTTTTGCTTTCAGCTAGCTATGGGGAAATTGGACTTTTTCAACCAATATGCGGTTCTAGGGGAAGTGAGGGCAAAACCATCACTTTGCATTTTGTGCTGAGTTTCTGCCATTTTTTGGGAAAAATTTGAGGTGTAGGGTCTTTCAGGGGCTTTACAGGGCCATAAAATGGGGATCTGTGGGATGCGTACACCTCACAATTTCCCCATACCTGTGCTATACTGATATATGAATGGATATTGTGTGGAACTCAGAAGCAACTATTTACACATAACTCAACACTCATAATTAATTTTTAAACAATATCATAATTAGATAACATTCTATTATAATTTAATGAGGAATAGTTTCACCGTTTTTGTACTATAACTCCATCTTTAAAAATGTTTTTTATATCCATAGAGTTGTTACTTCACTGAATCTGAGAGGAATAATATATTATTCAAGTGCTAGCTTATTCTCTTGCCTTCTTTTTTCTTGTGCCTATTAAGGTGATTATGAGGTGTATAGGAAGATAATGTATATTCTACCACAGGCCATTCAGAGGTGTTTAATAGTAACTAAAAGTTACTCTTTGGTAATTTGGGCCATTTCTGCACTAAACTATTATAGTGCTATTATTCCACTTTCAACTTCCTATAGAATACTGGGGTTTGCAGTTTAAGGGGAGGTATTGAAGAAACTAAGATGACTCAGCTGCACTGGGTAGCCTGGCTGCAAAACACTTGGAAATAGTGTTTCTATGGCATGGAGCAACACCCTTAGAAGAGCCAGAATTTCCCATGGGATGAATCAACATCCACAAGAATATTTTTGGTCAAAGTGAGATGTCTGCTCCCCTTGCTGTAGGGAGATGCAATACAGGCCAGCTGCAAAGTCTTGTTCTGTTTCTGGGAGGAGTGGGAATTCTGGCTACATACTTCTTGGCTTCAACTCATTGGGTGTGAGAATATTCCTGTTGCCAATGTTTGGGGGATCTTTTCAGGAATTTTTTCTTTAAGGATCCAAATAGCCAAGGTCATAAGTGCCACTCACCTATAGTGTCCTGATCAAGGAGAAACTATAAATACACCCACCCACTGTGAAGGTTAAAGGGCAAGGAAATGACAATTTGATGAGTATCTTGGGACATCATTTGTTGTGGGATTTAAACGTAAAGAAAGGAGCTCTGTTTGAACTCTTTTTCAATCATCTTCTCAAAGTCATCAAGCAGGAGAGGGAGTGGGTGTAGATGTAGATAGATCACCCCGTTACCCCCACACACACACACAAATGGGTGACTCAGGGGTCTACCTGTGATGCCAGTACCTCTGTGCAAAGATGAGGAATTATTAGCTCCATTGGGAGGCCTGCAAGAGGGGAGCAACCTAGTGAGATCTTAAAGTTTACGGGTCTCTGCAGGGAAAAACCAACCAGGGACTCAAAAGTAAGTTCAAATGTGTTCTATTGGGGAATTAATTATATGCACACAAGATTCAGTCACATACTCACACAAGGCTAACTGAAGGGAAAAGGGAGGAAAAGTTTTGGAGAATAAGATTCAGGAAGGGTTAATTAAGATCAAAATGTAAGGAAGGGAATACACTAGTCCCGCTTCCTCCATAGTTGTGTTCCATATGTAGACAGTTGCAATAGAGTAAGCTCCATTGTTACAATGCCATACACCCCCAATCTATGATACAGTATGATTGGCTATAAATGCTGTTAAATTGGCATGAAATAAATATATATCTTACACTAATGGTTGAAAGCCATGAGGAAAGAAAAAGACTCTGGCCTGGAAGCTTCCTGAAGCTAGGATAAAGAACCTCAGCATGGCCAGGGCATAAGTTCAGAAAGATCAGTCACAGAGCTAAACTTGATGAGTTTTAGATGGTCCTCAAAAGTACCCAAGCCTAGGAAACAACAGCAAATGAAGCTGCTAGAAAGAACATCCAAAGGCAGACATACTGTTACCTTTTCCCATGGAAGCTGTCCAGTTGTTCCTTTACCTTTCCAGTCATTAAGAGGCTATTGTGATTTACTTCAGTGCTTTGTCACCTGCCACAGAGACAGTTAGAAGCTTCCAGACCCCATTGTTGACTTTGCCAGAGATCAATTAACATACTACCCCAGGACAGAAAAAGTGTATTTTAACCTCGGCTCAGCCCACAGCTTGTTGCTAGTACTTTGGACACACATTGGAATGTGACACTGCATGAGGGCCCCAGATTCCAGTTCATCGTCCTCCAGTATGAAACATCTTGCTACAATCTTCTGCTTCCTGAAAAACAGTAACTATCATTCACTCCACCCCAAACAACATCTATCCAACCTTTCTCTCCTTTACCTTCGCTAACCTTCACTAGCTCTATGATTGTTGACACGTTTGTGAATTCCCACAATAAAAACATTCTTCTTGATTTCCAACTGGTGTTCTACCATTAGTACTGTTATACAAAGGTGAAAAGATCACATAAGGTTACATCACCTCTCCCAGACACTCCTTTATGAGCTAATAATTCCTCGTCTTTTCATGGAAGTATGGGTACTGTTGGAGGACCTCAAGGTCCCCCACCTTTTGGAGTAATACCATTCCTCATGTGTTGATGTTAATTCTTTTTGTAAATGTTGAAATAGAACCACTGTCTGAGTATGATGTTGCTGTGGTCAGTGACATAAAAAATTCTTGATTTATGGGACTTTTTTAAAAAAAAGGCATAAAATGGACACACAGAAGCAACTGGAATGAATCAGTCATGTAGCTGACTATTTCCTTGAGGAGTTTAACATATATGAAGCAGGGTCATACCTCGTAGGCTTAACCCAAACACTTTTAGGAGCCAAAAAGTCTTTTCTTTTAAGCTGATGATCCAAATTCTGCAGGTGTTGTCATTTATGTAAATACAACTTTGCTTCCTTACTATGTTTGTAGCATCCTTAAAGGCCTAACTTCTTTCTGCATTACTTTGCTATAAAAAAAGAAGTAATTTTTCTCTAAAGAGGGAAAAAAACAAGGGAGGGAAACTTCTGAATAAAGTACTTTCATTGTCTAGATTCCATATTACAGGTTTCTCTGTGCTCTCAACAGAGAAGTGATCTACAAATATTAAAAATAAATTAAGAGAAATAACTTGGGTTCTAGTATAAAGCAATTTACTGCTTCCTACTGCTAAATTGCTAACAGTATATCTATCATCTCCTCTGCAATTATTTTCACATCTTCCATTTCAGTTGCATGCTAAAAAAAATTTCAGTCACTTCATCTCCATTTTAACCTGTTGGGTTGTTTTTTGTTTTTTTGTTTGTTTGTTTTTTTTTGGAAAAAAAACAATATTCTAACAAACTATTAGAAAGAAGAGTACCACCTTTCTTCTTTTAATAGTCATATTTGCTTTTGTTTCAGACAGGTTTCTCTTACTTGATGTTGACAAGTTGTGTTCTGTTATGTTTCCCTGCCAATTTCCTTTCAAATGTATGTGGACTATTTTTGAAAATGCAATTTAGATTTGTCTGTTCAAACAGGCACAGCAAATATGCTAATGAGTTATGAACAGGGAATTTTGCATAAACAACTCGTACTGTATGCATACACACAGAGAGAAATTGAGAGAGAGAGAAAGACTCTTCCACTAATGATTGACAGGATTTCAGAAGACTTTTTGGGTCATCTGCTCCATTTTCTGTGTACAGAAATGTCTTCTCTGGGGTAGTCTAATGATTTATTTTTATATTCTTCTTTTAGTTCTAGAGATACCATCCTACACATCATGTATTTGTCTAATTGCCTATATTTTCCTAGCAGAAAGTGTGACACTCGCCTTCCCAGTTTCAAACTTTGTTATTTTTTTCTTCGATTTAAAATGTTGTGATAAACCTGTTTTTTTCAGCCTCTGTGCACAGAGGAGGGGGCATGTAGTTAAACTAAACTCTCCATTACAGCATGTATGTGACTGCTTTCTTTTGGGGAAAAAGAGGGCTGTTTCCAAGGGATCTTTATTTGCTCAGAATTAATTGTTTCCATCTAGGTTGCAAAAGAAGCTAGAAATCAGAGAATAACAATATCAGATCTTTGGCATTTGGTCAGAACTGACCTGAACAAGTTGCTTCACCATTAGTATAATTTGTAGTAATGAAATAATTTATGTTGTTAATGCAGCAGATGTTTTGTAGCTTAATGTAAAACTCCTCTAACCCTTCACACAAAGGCTATATTTAAAATGTGCTTTGTTTGTTTGTTTATAACTTCTGCGGTTGCCAGGTCAGCCATATACTCATACCTTAGATTTCCAGGCCAAAACCTCAGATCAGAAGTCAAGTCCTTGTGACATTAGAAAAGAAGACCCTTGTGCTATCCATAGGGGTAGGTCACAGCAGGACAGGCGTGGGTTAAGAGATGGACTGCAGCTGCTTCTGGGTCAAAAGATTGTGGAAACAGGCATGAGGACAATCCAGATAAATGAGCCTTTGCTATTCTCGCCTAATAAAGTCATATGGTAACCCAGAAATTGAGGGATCCTGTGTGTGAGAATCTTCTTCCACTCTCTAGAAATAAAATTGAAATAATTAAATTCAATCTTCAGATTTTAAATGTGATATTTTAGATTATATAGTAGATTGGAAAGCTTATGAGATTCCTTATCTTTTAGTCACATCCTCAGCCAAACATATTTAAGTAATATAGTTTGGCATTCATTACTGCAGTTGCAAATTCATCACTAAAAATTACAGATCTACTTTGCACTCAGTAAGACTATGTAGTTATGATGTAAGACTATGTAATTGCACCCCAAGCCCATCTTAGTAGCCAGCAGCCAAATCAGGGGAAGGAGGTCTATTTAGCTGCAAATCGGAAAGGATGATGTTTCCAAACCTCTCCCACCTGCAAATGAGACTGCAACAATCAGAAGCAGGAGCCATGTTGCAATTCCTTGTTACAGCTTCACTCACTGGCAGAAGAGGAGTGGAAACATCACCTTCCTTGTGGCCCAGTCAACAAAGCTTTTGGTCAGTTGCCCTATCTGGCTGTTGGTTTATAAGGGGGGGGCAGGCAGTCAGGCCAGGAGATGTTTGGTAGTTATATACATGTACTAATAACTGATGTTAAATATTGACAATAGTTTAATCACTAAGTTCCTCTGTTAACAATAAGCATTGAACATTGCCAGAAAATCAATGAAATGTTCATCCTTTGGCTTGTTTTTATTTTTTTTAATATGTATGTATGTATGTATGTATGTATGTATGTATGTATGTATGCAATTTGGAAAAATATTTGCAATGTTAAGACAGGACCAGATAGGATGGAAATCCATACTGCAACTATAATGAAGTACTAAAGAAGATCTAGCTAATTGTGGCATGCCTCCTGATTTCTGTCATGTTTCTCCACACATCTCTGTCCCTTCATTTGTCAGTTCCCTCCTCCCTCTCTCTCATACATACATACATACATCCTTTTCAGCCACATCTCCTTAAGCTGAAGCACGGAGATTGGCTGTGCAAGGGGTGACATTTTTCCAGCTGAGAAGAAAGAGGTGCATGAAGATTGGCTGTGTGACATTTTTCCTGCTCAGACAAATGACAAGACAATTGCCGCAGCGTACTGGTAGGGACAAGACAAATGCTCGCTTTTTTGGCACTAGAAAGGGATTATCTCCCATCTGCAGAAGATAAGAGAAAATATCTTTACATTCTCTGTTATTGGGATAGGGAAAAGAAGCATGACCAAAGAGAGGGAGTGTGAACTGAGACAGGTTTTGGTGGGCAAGATGGGGAACTCCTGCTGGCCAAATGAAGTCTCTAGTAACTTAGTGACCTTGAAGGCTATATTATATGACATGACTTCTATGAGAGGAACAAAAAATACAGACAACTTCAGAGAGGGCATTGTCTTATCTGTTTGATTGCATCAAACCATAGGCTTATTTAGTTCAATATTGTCTGCACAGACTGACAGCAGCTACCTGGGGCTCAACACATCTTTCCTACTCTTTGGAGTCTTACTTCTTAGATTCCAGAGATTGAAAATGGGAGCTTTTGCACACAAAATGCATTCTTCACCACTGCAGTCCTTTCCCACTTTTTGTTTCTGGTTTCTTTTAGAAATGCTTGAAGATACTGTCTCTATTTGTAGGTTTTGTTCCTTTTATAAATAAAGAGTTCAAAGAACTACTTTAAGCAAGGTCAAACACATGGGTGTGCCCAGTGGGATAGCAACAGAAGGAGAGGTATGCTAGATCAGATGAAGTTTTCATCTAGTCTAGCATATTATTTTGGAAGAGTGGCCCTCTGTGATTATCTGCCAACAGTATAAGAAGCAGTACAAGAAGACAACAGCTTGTATTCACTCAAACCTTGATGCTACATTTACCACAGTGCCTGGGTTCATGCCCAGTGCTCCATCTATTCAAGCTTCTTTGGATCAGTTTCAACTGCCATAGCCTGCTATGTGGACAAGAAAAATTAATTAGTCCATTCCACCACTTGTACATTTGACTCTTGCCCATGTTAGTAGATAACATTCAGTAGAAGGGAGCTAATTAGATATGCCAATTGGGTGGTAAATGCTTCACTATATGAAAGTAAGGTGCCTGCCACTTTAAAGGAGGCTGCAATGAGCACCTCCCTGAATTTGTGGGGATGTGAGAGCTACCACCCCACTGGCAATATCCTCCTTTTGGACAAAGTGCTTCAATATGCAGTGGCTGGACAACTTCAGGCATTATCGAAGGAAACGGATTATTTGAACCGATTTCATTCTAGTTTTAGGCCAGGTTATGGCACTGGAACAGCTTTCGGTGCCCTGACTGTTGACATACATATCACTGAAAGACTGGGAGAGTACAGGCCTATTTCATCCTCCTGGTTTTCACAGTGGTTTTCACTGGCTTGGTGAAATGAGAGTCGTAAGTATTATGCTGAGGCGATTCTCCTCTTATCTACAGCTCTCTTTCCAAAGAATGGCATGAATATTCCTCCTCAGCACTATTACTATTAATTTGTAGGATGCCAGTGGGCTTCATCTTCTACCTCAAACTATTCAATATCTGTATGAAGCTTCTAGATGGGATCATTACATGTTTGGAGTAGGGTGTCATGACAATACTGATGACACTTGGCATTAGAGCCATAGAATCATAGAGCTGGAAGAGACCACAGGGGCCATCCATCCAGCTGTGCAGGAACCCACATCAAAGCATTCCCAGAAGATGGCCATCCAGCCTCTGTTTAAAAACCTACAAAGAAGGCGATTCCACCACACTCCGAGGCAGCATATTCCACTGCCGGACAGCTCTGACCTTCAAGAAATTATTCCTGAGGTTCAGGTGGAATCTCCTTTCCTGCAGCTTGAATCTATTGCTCCTTTTCCTAGTCTTTGGAGCAGTGGAAAACAAGCCTGTTCCCTCCTTGACATGACATCCCTTCAAATATTTAAACATGGCTATCATGTCCCCTCTCAAACTTCTCTTCTGCAGACTAAACATCCCCAGCTCCCTAAGCCTCATAGGGCATGGCTTCCAGACCCTTCACCATTTTGATTGCCCACCTCTGGACACGCTCCAGGTTGTCCATATCCTTCTTGAATTGAAGTGCCCAGAACTGGACACAGTATTCCAAATGAGGTCTAACCAATGCAGAATAGAGTGGTACCATTACCTCCCTTGATCTAGACACCATAAGACACCATATTCCTATGATGCAAACAAGAATCCCAGTGACTTTTTTGATTGCTGCATCACACTGCTGACTCAGGTTCAGCTTGTGATCTACCAAGACTCCTAGGTCCCTTTCACATGTACTATTATCCAGCCACATGTCCCCCATCTTATATTTGTGCATTCCATTTTTTTCTGTCTTAGTGCAGGACCTTACATTTTTCTCTGTTGAAATTCATTTTGTTAGCTTTACCCCAGCTCTCCAATCTGTCAAGGTCATTTTGAATTTTGACCTGTCCTCTGGCATATTAACAACCCCTTCCAATTTGGTATCATCTGCTAATTTGATCAGCATGCCCTCCACTCCTTCATCCAAGTCATTGATGAAGATGTTGAATAACATTGGGCCCACGACAGAACCCTGCGGCACCCCACTAGTCACTTCTTTCCAGGATGAAAAGCAGCTATTGGTGAGCACCCTTTGGGTTCGGTCAGTCAACCAATTACAAATCCATCTAACAGTAGCCCTGTCCAGCCAACATTTTACTAGGTTCATTGCAAGAATGTCATGGGGAACTTTGTCAAAGGCCTTACTAAAATCAAGATATGCTATGGCCACAGCATTCCCTTCACCTATCAAGCTTGTAACACTATTGTAAAAAGAGATAAGATTAGTCTGACATGACTTATTTCTGAGAAATTGATGTTGACTTTTAGTGATTACAGCATTGCTTTCTAAGTAATTACAAACTGACTGTTTAATTATCTGCTCTAGGATCTTTCCTGGTATTGATGTCAGGCTGACCAGGTGATAATTATTTGGGCCCTCCCCCCCCTTCTTGAAGATGGGGATGACATTTGCTCTCCTCCAGTCTGCTGGGACTTCTCCTGTTCTCCAAGAGTTCTCAAAGATTATTGCGAGGTTGAGTACTTCTATCCTTCTAGTGTACACTAGAAATTATTACTTCTCATTGGCCTTTCCCACACGATGATACTCTTGCGTGTCATCCCGTCATAACCCCAGCAGTGCCCTGCTGGGATGGGAGCATTCCCAACACACCTCCCTATGTGCAACCAGCTGCCTACAGAAGGGAGAACTAGGGACATGCTCTGTCCTTCCAGACTGCAGTCAGTCTTCTTCCAGTGCTGCAGTGGGGAAGAAGCACATAGATCATGTTTCCCGCTTTTCTGCATGGCCAGCTGCAACAGAGGGCTTGCACAATTGGGGATCACTGATGGAGTTTTTCTGTCAGTGATATAGCCTGAGATCACACCAGCTGACAAATGCGAGAAGGGAGGGACCACAATGACATCATGCGGAAACATCGTCACAGTCTCGCTTCTGTTGCATTCCCATGCTGGGATGCCATTGTCATATGAAAAGGGCCATTAACAAAGTCAGCTGGTGCTATTTAGATACTGAACCAGGGCCTTCATGCTGTAATGGTAGACAAGAGCCAATAAACTGAAGCTGAATCCCAATAAAATGAAGGTTTGGGAAACTGGTGATTCCCAGGTCTGCAAGGTGTCTAAGCAAACTGCCCTTGATGAGATCATATTACTCCTGAAAGAGCAGGTTCATAGCTTGAGTGTACTCTAAGATCTATTTCTGTTACTGGAAGCTCAAGTACTCAGCTGTCACACCAGTAAAAGTTTATCCTGGATAGGGATAACTTTGCCACAATAATTCTTTAACTGATATATTCTTGACCATCTCAGGAACAGAAACAAGCACTATCATGCTTTCTTTCTCTCCCCATGCTCCATTTTCTTGTATCTTTTATCTTGTATCTTTTAGGCTCTAAGCATGAGTGGAAGGATTATCATTTTGTTTTAAATTTTGTAAGCCACTTTGCAAACCTTTTGACTGAAGTTCTGCATTAAAATGCTTTGAAAAATAAAGAAAGAAATCCCATTCCTCATAGTTTTTTATATATTAGTATACACTAGAAATTTATCTAATTCCATTTTAAAGTTGCCTGGGCTCTTGACCTTCACCCCATTTCATAGCACTGAATTCCATCCAGTTTGTATTGCAGGAGAACAGAAGGGACTATGTTTTGTCTTTCCTAATCTCTGCTTTGTTTAGGAACTCCGCATATCACATCTCCAGCAGTTGTTTAAGTATACTTTCCAGTCTAAACTGGGTTGTCCATGTAGCATGGTGAAAAAAAGAGAACTAGATACAAATCACAACTTCACATTAGTTACGTTTACATTAGAAGACCCTCTTAAACAAAAAGGGTTCAATAAAATACATAGAGATGTAAAATTACTTATACAAATCAAGAGGTAGCTTGAAACTATCCGTGGTGTAAATGTTCCCTTTTGTGGCAATAATTACTTTATAACAAGGGTGTCAATAAAATGTATTTCACCTGCCATGTTATATTTTATTCAGTCATTTATTAAACAGGCTCATGCATAAGGATGTTTACAATTTTGCTGCTGTGTCTTGTGTGGCTAAAGCATGGTACATTAATTATTACTTTACAATGGAACTCAAGTGAAATAATAAGCCTACTCTTTTGTGCTCAGTGAATGCATTTCAGTCCAGTTTGTTTGAAAGAAAGCAAAGGAACAGATATACGTGCTAGATCTGAATTTGTTACCTTGAAAAAATGTAAATACACTAAACTGTATTATACATTCAAATAAACATCTTCAGCTATTGTCATATGAACTGAGAAGTGTCTGGAAAATAAGCAGGAGCTAATAACACATGCAAAATGATGCTAAGCTCCTGGAAATCAGCACGATAGCATAAACAGAGCACACCTTACAGGTTATGGATGGGGAGAGAAGGAAGTAGGCCAGCCGCCAGGTATCTGTGGAGTCAAGCTACATTCTGCTATGAAGGCTTTCCATATAGTTTGGAATCTGGATCTGCTAGGGTTCCAAATCAGGAGAACCTGCATGGACACTGGAGGTTGTCCTGCTCAGAAAGCCACCCTTCATGTACAGAAATAACAGAAACTGCAATGAGGAACAAAGCTAACATAGGCCATTTCCACATGGGGCGAGGGAATCGCCCGGTGACACTACTCACTGGACTTCTGGGCTCCCCGGTTCAGTCCACACTTCTCCAGAGCAGTGTGTCGCTGCCACTCTGCACTGCTCCGGGGACGAAAATGGCAGCTTCTGGTTGGTCGAGGGTCTCGACCAACTGCTGAAGCTCGCCAACCTAAAGCCTGCCCCCAGCAGATCGCAGGCTCGCACCAATGTGAGCCTGTGAATCTGCATAAGGGAACAGGCTCGCAGTGGTGCACTCCGTGCTTTTCAAAGACCTGTTTTTAGCGGTCTTTCAAAAGCACATTGGACAACCACTTGGGGTCATTCCAGAGCGGGCTGGAGTGCGGATCTATGTTAAGTAGGTCCGACCCACTCCACTCCCAGGTGCAGACGTCCTCCCTACAGGACGCTCTGCCCTGTTTTAAAAACCCCGTGCGGAAATGGCCATACTCCCTCTTTTCAAATGTTTAAAAAAAACTCTCTTAGGCCATTTCTGCATTACATTGCTATAGTGCTATTATTCCAGTTTCAACTTCCTGTGGAATTCTGGAGTTTGTAGTTTATTGAGGCCAAAGAGCTCTCTGGCTGAGAATTCTAAAGGCCCCTCCCTAAACTTCAAACCCCAGGATTCCATAGGATGTTGAAAGTGGAATAATAGCACTATAACAGTCTGTGTGGAAATGGTCTTAGAATACCCAAACATCAGATACAATCTGATCTTGGAAGCTAAGCAGGGACAGCATGGGATAGTATTTGATGGGAGACTTTCAATAAATACTAGGTACCATTGGCTATATTTCAGAGAAAGGAGCAGGCAAAACCAAGCCTGAGTATTCCTAATCTAAGAAAATCCTATGAAATTAGTGAGGTTGCCATAAGTCATAACTTAGAACACTCAAATGGGACTTGTATGATGTCAGTATCCAATATTATAGTTTAATGCACCCAAACAACCCAGAATTTTAAGCCAGCCTTAAGTTACCGTTTGCTGCAGGTTGTCATCTTTGTTGTGTGTTTTGTATGACAGTTATGCCTCTCTCTCTCTCTCTCTCTCTCATGAATACACAGAATATTATTAGTACCATCAGTGTGCTATTCTTTATATTTCAATAAAACACGCCATCCCATCAATCTGCTCCAACAAGGATGGGGCAGGACTATGACAAATCTCATTTCACCTCACATTAAAGATGGCTAGCACAGAAAATGCTGCATCTGTTTCTTTAAAATCTGGTAAGTACATCCATTGAGAAATAGCTTCTATGTGTGCAAAATGCATCTAATTCTGACCAAGCCATATTGAGAGTATTATAGTCATTTGTTGCCTTTCTTGTTGTAGTCCATGGATGGTTTTGGACAACAAACTGAGGCTGGGCTCCACAATGAAATGTAATGTCAGTCTCTGAGCTGAAACAGGGCCATTTGGACCAGTTTTGAGCAAGGATCAATATTTTTCCTGCACTTATACCACACTGTGTTTGTGTCTGCATCTGTATGTGTGTTTGTGTGTACACACACACACACGGCATCAGCCATACTTTATGTCACTGATAATGACAATATACATTGAAGATGAAAGCGTAAACCAGGTCATAGATTAATGTAACTATGGGCAGCATTCTGCCCACTGTTGTAATAATAAAAAGAAATGGTTTTGGCTGACATCCTGTTCGCTTAGTCCCAATTGGAGTAGAATTATTCAAGCAATTGTTGAATAGTAAGTTAACATGTATATAAAATCCAAAGGATCCACTCTAACCAGGTCTGAAAGAGAATTTAAATGAGAGGATGATAAATAAATTAAAGAGTTCTGAAAAAAATGAAATTCATTAATTTGCTTCCAAATAATAAACCTGGAGTCAGAACTGTATGCCTCTCCAGTAGTTGTTGAATAGCATTTCCGAGCTTTCCCCACCATTTAGCTATGTTGATTAGGGCTGTTGGAAGTTGTAGTTCAGCAACATCTGGAGGGCTGCATGTTTTCTGCCCCTTCTGCAAACTCTGGAAAGAGGTGACATATTCTGGCATATGATTTCAATCAATCTGTCCACCAGATTTAAACACTTTAAAACGATTCCAGGTTGAAACAATAAAATGGCTTAAAGAGATTAGAAACCTATTAAACAAGTTAAAACAGCATAAAAGCAGTGTACAAATAAAAACCAGGTGGAAGTATATTTAAAGTGAATTAAACCCCAAAGGCTTTAATTAAAAAAAAATACTATTCTGTCCCATAGATAGAGGACAGGCAATAGAATCTTCTTCCAGGAGTTGCAAAGCAGTTGCTTCCACCACATCCAAAGGGAGCAAGATAGCTCACAGAAGCTGCAATATTGTTGGTGTAGCCCACACTACCAGGTCATCTAAATCCTTGCCATTGACCTTTCCCCCCTCTCCAGTCTCTGTCACCTGAAGCAGAGGTCTCACCCTGCCTTGGCATAAGGCCTGCCCTGCCATTTAAACATCCTCTTCCTCCTCCTCCTCCCTCTCCGCCTCCTCCTCCTCAATACACCTTTCTCATGTGTCGTGTACTGGCACTGCATTACTCATTACAAAAATTTCCAACCTAGAGGAATATACATATACACAGACTAATATCTCTCAACTCACTGGCACTTTATTTTCAAAGTACAGTTCCTAGCCTTTACTAATAAACCAGTCCACACTTCACTGGCTCTCATTCCCTGTTGCAGGAAAATATATTACTACTTCTTAGACCTTTAAATGTTAATTAAGGTGTTTTAAAAGGTGTTTCTGCATGCATTTGTTGCAAAAAAAAATCCCATTTCTCTGAGGGACTTATTCTTCAAAGCATGATGCATGACAGGATATTTGCAATGAGATTAAAAGCCTGAAATTTAAAATTCCATTTTATTTCTTACTTATACAAAAGTTAAGTCTCTTTTGGATAATATGGAACCTCACAATAAAATTGACTGGTAAATGAATTAAGAAGGTAATTTCACCCTTATACACATATGAATTGATATGAAAATCAGAAGTAAATTTCTTTTACTGAAGAAAAATTAGTCTTGCTATCCAAACTAATCCTGGAACATAGAGGGCGCTGTTACATTAATGAACATAGGATTTTACAAAGTAAAATGCATTGGATATCATTGGATGTGGGAGAGTGAAGATACAATGCATGTCAGGACAATCATATCACACTTTTTGTATCAGGAAAAAGGCACTGCAAACAAAAGAATCCAAATAAATGAACCATTACTGACTCAGAATCTTTTTTGGGCAGGGGATTAAAAACAAACAAACCTGTTTTAGGGTATCCCTCTTCTAAACCAAGGAGACTGCAGCACTGTAAGCACCTGACAGCACTATTTTAAGAATTAAGTTGATACAAATGGCAGCCCCGAGAACTGTAGGCACCTAGAGATGAAACATCTTCTGAAGCAGAGGCTCAGAAATTACATTTTGGATTATAGCTTTCAGAATTCCCCAGCCAGCATAGTCAATGGTCATGCTGGTTGGAGGTTTATGGGAATTACAGTTTATAAGGTTGGTCTTCCAAGCCCTGTTCCAAAATGAGACTTCTAAGGTGAGCATGTGGCATTTCATTTCTTTGCCAATTGCTTTTTAACATGGTAGCTGTGCTGATGGGGGAATACCGATGGGGGTAGATTTTTCAAGGTCTCTTGTTATGTGAGACTTAAGCCAGGCATTTGTCATTCTGTTTCTTTTTAAGTTCCTTTGTAACATGGAGCCCATGCTGACTGTGGGTTTCTGGTTTGTAGTTCCAACTGTTAGTCTAAATCCATGAATCTATTACTCTTAGGCCTTTTCCACAGTGTCCTCCCATCCCGCCATGGAGATAGGGGAAAAAAAGCAGGACTGCAATGATACTTCTGCATGATATTGTCATGGTCCCACTCCTCTCTCATCCCCAGGTGGCATGATTGTGGGTTAAATCATTGATGGGTTTTCCCTGTCAATGACATGCAATCGTACCACCATCTTGCACTTACTTGTCCTGCAGAAGAGCAGCAAGTGCAATGGCAGCACTTCCTATTGCAGTGTGGCCTGGGAAAGTACCCCAGTGGACTACGGAAGGAAGTGGCATATCCATCGCACTCACTTCCACAGGGAGCCGATCCCAGGCAGAGGGGAGTGCTCCTGTCTCATTTCCTTCCTGGCAGAGCCACTGCCAGGATCCCCACCAGATGCCACCACAAGAAAGAACGCTGTGGAAAGGGCCTTATAGTTATTGCATGATGATGGTGATGGTAATATTCTACAATACTTTATAATGGATTAAATAGCTCATGGATTACTTGTGCTATTGGATAGCCGTGGGACAGTCAAATGGTTCCCTCAAATGGCCTGAATGAGGAATTTACAGGGAGTTAGTGGCTTGTGATACAAACTCACCATTTCACCATTTCAGAGTATAATGCTACATTTCTGTTTTCTTTCTGATTTAATCTGCACTTCCCAGTCATTCCATCACCATGATGTTATTGAACATCGCTTACCAGCAAATATTACTGAACTCTAATTAAAGCCCTATTGTCTGCCCTGTCTCCGTTATCTATCTGAAGGATCTATTTTGACATTGAATATGAAGAATATGTTGCCTGGGAGCATACTTTGTAATTGATTCTGAAGATTCCTCTTCATTGGCAATAGCAGTGGAAGGCAAAGATAAGTTCAACATTTAAATAAAAATTAACACTGTATAAAAATGAATCTAGGAGATCAATTTTGTTTGGTCTGATGCTACTAATTGGAAGCCACAAAGAAATCAATACAAACATGGGTGCAGGACAGGTTGTTAAAGTAGTGCTATGACAAACAATTCTTTTGTCTATTTTACTTGTATTTTTTAAACCATTCTTACTCAATTTGATACAAAACTGAATGGATAAATTCATCCATTCAGTTGTCTTGGCATGGCTGAAGTCTACAGATTTCCTGATTAACACCAAAGTTAATCTGCACTTGAACGAATTAAATGTTGAGGTAATTAGAATTAGCTTAGGGGTACGGTGGCATTCCCCCCACCTCTCTCTCTCTCTTCCCCCCCCTTCCCTCCCTGCCAGATTCTGTGAAATAGAAAGTCCCAGGAGAAGAAGGATTAGGACTGGAGGAAATGTGGCTCTATGTTGGTTGACTTCTTATTCTGATGAAGTAAAAAAAAAATAGTGTGGCCATGCCTGGAATGGAGAAATGGAATGTGTTTATAATGGGAGATGTAACTGTGCCCCAACTTTTTGGTTTGTATAAAGGTTGTTTCAGGGTTGCAAGAGGAGTGAGCAAGTATTTTCAATTCTCTTTGATTTTATGTTCCTCTTTTGTAGTGAGCTGCAACAACTCCCTTTGCATCTTTTTGTATATTTATTGCTTACACTGTTCTAGGCACTTGTAAAATAAACCCGCCCCATAGCTTCTTCTGTTGGCTTCTCCCTGTACCCTCATTCTGCTTTTTACTGTCCCCTTACTTCAGTGGGTCACATGCTTTGAGGGTTTGAAAAGGTTGAAGCTGTTAGTTTAGAATCAAAATAGCCATCAAATCCCATGACCTTCCCATCTCTACTCAGAAATAATCCCATTGAATTCAATTAGGCTTACTCCATGGGTAGTAGGCATAGGAAATCTGCATCCATTTCTAATAGGCCCATTTTATGTGATCAGAAGTGGAAGCCAGGAAAATTTAGGGCCATAGAAGATCAGCAAATCCAGGCTGGCAAGATAAGTTGCATATCTGTTTTAATGATCATGTTTTAACCAGAACTTTACCACATTCCTCAACCTCTGCCGCAACCATTTGACAATATTTTGTGAAACAGAGGCACAGAACAAAATAAATGAGTATAGACATCATTATTATTTCATTTTCTTCCAGTAGAATAGCAAGGTTGTTAGATACCTGGTTTGTAAAAATGAAGATGTGACATACTGAACTAGAAAGAACTTGTGCTCTACCACTGATCTTTTCAGACCATGTTTCTTCTTTGGTAATGAGGAGGTAGAGTGATTCTCAGAGAGCATTTCTGATTAAGATTTTTTTCACCCTTCATCCACTGACTGATCTTGTAGACACTGGCAGCCATGTATTTCAGTAGATGGCTGAGATCCCACATCTGCACAAAGTTCTGCATGAGCAGTTCTGTGTCTTCCCACTGCCTGGAAGATGTCAAACCCTACCAAGAAGTCTCTGCTGCTATCACTTACCAGTGCGGGGGGTGGGGTGGAGGTGGGGTGGGAATGGGGATGAGGAAGTGGGGAGATGAGTCAGATCATGGAGGTGTAGCTGGTATAAGATCAGTTGGGGGAGAAGAGGTGAGAGTACACTGTCAAATAGAGAGCACCTGCCTTTACTTTCCCCCAGGAACTCAGAGAAACCAGATCTTCATGGTCTGAATCACCTTCCCCATCCCCACCAAGAAGGTATAGCAGCAAGGGCCCCTCCCAGGGTCTGAAAGCTGCCAGGCGGTGAGAGATAGTAGAACAATTTAGATGGTCAGGAGAATAGCCCTCTGTATCTCTTCCCAAAAGGGACTTAGGCTCATTAAAGCCCTTTGTGAGTTACTAGCAAGATCCAGCATGGTGTAGTAGTTTGAGTGTTGGACTATGACTCTGGAGATCAGGGTTCAAATCCCTACTGAGCCATAGACTTGCCCAAAGTCATTGGATGATCTTGGGCAAGTCACAATCTCTTAGCCTTAGAGAAGGGCAAAGGCAAACCTCTGAACAATCTTGCCAAGAAACTCCTGTGATAGGTTTGCCTTAGGGTCACCAGTACTTGGAAATGACCTGAACGCACAGAACAGCAACAAGAGGTCACTAACAAGATGCCAACTGATAAATGTCATCTAACTGAAATGAACACATTACCTCTTACTAACCTTTAATGTATCTTCTTATTAACTTTTAACCAGAAAGGTATTTGAAGGGCAGTGTACATGTTTCCAAGGGAAAGGAGAAAAGAGGTACAGATCAGTAATCAAGCCTATCTAAACTGACATTAATATGAGATCCCCTGCTTTACTATAGCCTTCCCAACCCTGACAGTTTCCAGATATGCTGGTTTCCCACTATCCCCAGGCAACAATTGTTTAATGTTCGTGGTCAATCTAAGGAGGGGGAAAAACGCAGGTTGATGGAAGTCCTTTTTAAAATTACAAAAAGAACATTTTTTAAGGAATCAGTAACAATAAGTTCCCCCAGAGACCAATGTTGGCAACCTGTACACTATTCACTGTGAACCAGATGGTCTGATTTGGAAACTTAGGTGATGAGTTTTGTGTGTATGTACCTTCAAGTCACCAAACAACTTATGGCAACCCTACGAATTTCATAGGGTTTTCTATGGCAAGGAATACGCAAAGATGACTTTGCCAGTTCCTTCCTCTGAAACAGTCTACAGCACCTAGTATTCCTTGGCAGTCTCTCATCCAAGGACTAACCAGGGCTGACCCAGCTTAGCTTTCAAGACGAGATGGAATCTGGTGCCTTGAGTTAACTAACATTAATTCATTCAGCAGCATTCAAAGAGATAGCCACGCTTCAGTATAAAAATTATAAAGGAATCCTGTTGCAGACTGACTAAGAAAAAGACATTTCTAGCATAAGCCTTTATATCTCTGATAAAGTGGACTGGAATCCATAAAAGCTTGTTCTAGATTTTTTTCCCCCTGTTAATCTCAAGGCTGCTACAGGATTCCTTTGTATTAATTCAATGAATTAAACTATCCCAATTATTAACATTAATGACAACACATTAATTTCTCAATGTCTAACCTTTAACATGAAGAAATTAATGTGCATACATAATCATTCCAAGCTCTAGTCTGGCACCAAGGAATCACTTTAAAAACAAAATTCAAATGAGGTGAAAACTTTGGTTAAATTCTCGAGGCTGAAGCACTGCTTTCTTAAGTTTCACTTAGCTTTGAGATGGCAGAGTTGTATCTCTATGTGTTGACTGCTGTAATACAGTCATCTCTCCTGCATTCCCAAGCCTCTTCAGTTTCTGCACTTCAGTTAAAGCCCAGAGATAGACCTTGTACAGTAAATCCTCCCATAGAGCTTTTCCAGATCAGGGAGTATGGGCAGCTGGGGAGGCCTCAGAGTGATGGAGAGATGTGTAATAGAAAGAAGGAAAACTAGCCCCTTGAGCTTTCTGGAATAGGAAGGTGAGTTCAGAAAAACAACTAAAAGGAATTCACAAGACATTCTAAAGTCCCCCGACAATCGAGTAGAAAAACAGAAGCCTCTTTCACAAAGAAAGAAGACTTTCAGAGAATTGGAGGAAAGATTCCAACACAAACTAATCAAAATGACAAGGAGGCATATTTTAAACACACACACACACACACACACACACACACACATGCATGCATCAAACTGCCAACCAATTTGGGGTTATGTATCCCTTCTTATTAAATACAGCTGCAAAAAAAAAATTATTATCAAATATAGCTATAAAATAGACATTAAAGATGATAATACTACTTTGTATCAAAAGCAGTCCATTCTGATTTCAGCTGAGATCTTAAATATTTGTACAGTTCAGTTGAATCTCCTGTGCACTTTTAACAGTCTGCCTAGCATCAGGACTAATCCACTGATAATAGAATTGGTCATAGTGCTGTTTTTACATGGAAAATTTGTCAGAACATGTGTCTGAGCTATTTCAGAAGAGCTTCACTAAATAATGATACATACTGGAAATGAGAAAAAAACAACCTTTAAGTCCACCAAAGGTCTTAGACGTGCATCTTTTCTTCCTAACAACAAAACCTGTTGTGAATAATAAATAGCTGATGTTCCTTTTGGTTTGTGTATGTACAACACCCTGGAAAAATGCAATGCGACACATAAATGTGTATAAAGTAAGAATCATTAGTTAAAACCAGACCTGCAACTCTAAGGCCCTTTTCGCATGGCATTTTCCATATGAAAGGGCCCCTGCAGCATCACACGACTGTGAGGAGCAGTCCACATGACACACTCACAATCGCGCGATGCTCCAAGGGCTGGCAGGTGCCAATCGCACACTATTTCATTTTCAGCTTTGAGCCAAAAATGATGCATCATTGCACATCACTCCGGGCGCCCACATGCATTTACCGTGTGTGCGGAGCTCTGGAGCTGAGGCACTCCTGCTTCCTGTCCCAGCACAACCTGGGTAAAAACCCAGGGTGCACTGTGGAAGAAAGAGGAGGGGCTGTCATGCTACCTGCTTGCAAGCAGGCAGTGGCTACAGAGCTGAAGCAACAGGGATGCGAGAGCCTGTTGCAAGAGGCTGCTCACGCAATCCCCATACTCCACCTCCACAAAAAGGTAAGCTGCGGAAAGGGCCTAAAATAGGAAAAGCTTCATTTGCTAATAGGTTTCAGCTTCCTTCCAACTACAGGAAGTGAAAATGGTCCTGTCTGGATCTCCACAATTCCTTCTGAGTAACCATGTTTGATCATTGCCATTATTGATGTCCAGTGATTTGGTAACAAATTTTGAAAAATGAGCACACAGCATGACAGTTTTTATAGCCACACTCCAAAAAAAGAGTCCAAGAATACTGTGTTAATGCATATCAACAAGGCTATTCAAGCTGTATTCATACTCTTCACTGGTGGTAGATTTCTTGTGGACCAAATGGATCTTAACTGGAGGAATTGAAAGAATATTCTCCAGTCTTCATTTCATGATAAACAAGGAACCTGGTCAGGAAGAAAAACACAGTGGTGAAAATTTTGTCCAGTTTTCACCTGATATTCACACATAGTGAAGTGTTTCAAGATGTTCTTATGTTAACAAATACATGGCGGGGGTGCGTGGGAAGAATTCAAGGTTTTTGTGCAAACAAGCCATGTTTTTCACAAAACCCTATTTCACAAATCTCTGTTTCCATGTGGTGGTTTTTAAATGGAAAACTGCTTTTAAAAAAATCTTGCACAAAAATCTTGTACCTAAGTACTATCTGGATTCAGTGTGAGGACTTTTTTTTCTGTGAAAAATGGGAAGGGCTTGCATGGAAAAGGGATTTTTCATGTTAAAAAAATACTTTGCAGAAATCAACAGTTTTTATTCTGTTTTGCTTTGCTGTTGTTCAAAGTAGTTTTGCATCAAAGGAGGAGGAGGAGGAGGAGGAATTTGGAAATGTGTTTTTTCCATACATAACAATTTCCCCAGACACTTCAGGAGTGTGCAAATATAAGTTGAGCATACCTAATCTGGAAATAAAAAATAAAAAAAGACTCCAAAAACACTCATTGCCGCCAGTCACTCTCTGAGGCAGTGGCTGCAGCACTCCTGTTTGTTCGACTCTCATAGCCACAGTTTTTCTCCAGCCTTATGTCTGATATACAACACAAGTAGTGAATGAATGAGACTCAAGGCTGAACAGACATGTGAGGTTGGAAGGAAGACACAAGGATCTACGAAATAGCAGGAATCCAAGTGTAATGCTCAGTATGAATCCATGCTTCCTACCATTTCACTGATCCTCACATTTCTCACCAGCCTTGCATCTCATGCCTTTGCTACTTCTGTTGTGTATGAGACACGAGGCTGCAGAGACACTGAGGATCTGAGAGACTGAGGACATAAGGGATGTGATACAATACCTGTATTCAAAACAAAACAAAAAACTGTGCTGTACAGGAAATCTCTGGTGAGCCTACCAGCTGCCCTCTTCTGCCTTTGAGGCACCAACTGCAGCAATCTTGTTCATCCATTCACTGGCTCCCCAGAGATCTTCTGTACAGTACTATATTTTACATATGTGTAAACACACAGATCTTCTAAAATCGGAACAAGCCAAAATGTGAAACACTTGCAAGCATTTTGCATAACAGATATTCGACCTATGCTGGGTAAGTATTGGGTAGATTTTTTCCCCCTCTTCTGCAGTAGGGTGAAAACTGTTAAAATAATTCATTTTCACTTATGAAGATGAAATTGTCAAATATTTACATCCATTGTACCCATTCCTTTTACATAAACTATGAGGATAAAGCTCAGAGAGCACAAGAAGTTGTGCTAGTCAAAAAGTATCATTGATTTTATCATGTGAGATCTGCTTCCACGGCAACACTGGAGAAAGCGTCTGGGTCATTCCCTTGCCATTTCCTAAAGCTCTAGTTAAATGAGAGAGGGCAACCTTGAGGGGAAACTGTAATATGCACATGGACCTCACAGTTTGATGGATGAATTTGGGTGGTCTCCATCATTTTGAAGATGTTTGAGTGCTCACCAAATCCATATTGGAGTGTCTCCCTTCATACAACCCTGCCAACCTGTTCAATAGGATGATCCAGCCCCTGAAACTAACAGACCATTGTGTAGAGAAGGCAGGAATTGTCCTGGCAAATCTATTTTCAGGGCAAAATACTTTTTATTCAGCTCCCAGGTGATCAAGCATGTTTACATTCTCTTAAATGGAAAGCAAACAAGCGTCCAAACGTGTGATAGTTCAGCTCAGAAATGCAGCAAGCTTAAAGAGTCTTGCTGATGCCATTCTAACACTGCTGTAAGGATGACTGGCAAGTGCATGTAATTCACTATGTATCCCATCTGCTTCCAGAATTCAGGCAAAATCTGGCCCCTAGCATCAGCATGCTTATTTATCTTCCTGAACAAATGATGTTAAGGGAAGAGTAACTATTTTGTTACCTGAAGACCAAAATTCCTTTAGAAATACAAACACAGTTGCACAGTTCTTTGAAACACAGGCAACAGTTTCAGATCTCAGCTACCTATCCCAAACATCAATGTAATCTGGGCTTATCTTCAAAGGCATTTCAAGTGAAAGCCGTACAATGTTAATATAGCAATGAATCAAATCTCATATAGGTTCAATCTAAAAATCATGGAAAAAACAACTCTCTTACCTCCATCTACATGACCCTTATATAACTGATTTGTTCCTGTGCCATTTTCTTGATAGGAATATTTTAATGAGGAAGATCCTCACATCCTGGTACTGTCCTTAAGATTTCGATGGAAATGAAGATATGTTTCATGTGCCAACAGATTAAAGAACCACAGGGTAAAATATGTGATTTTTCAAGCTCATTACTAGTCTTGGTCTGGCATCCCATCAGTTGGAAAATCAACATCTGAAATTGTGTGACAAATCTCTACCTGATACATGTGTTGAATGTGATATAAAATGACAGAATGTGTGTGGCCACATCCTGTTTATGGGTTCTGTTTATCCTCATATGTTTATTTTATTCACCTTCAAATCATCTGAACAGAGCTACACATGTTTACCCTTTAGCACATTTTGAATTTGTTCTGTATTTCTTATGTTTTGATTATTTAAATACACTCTTGGATTCTTCTGCTTCTGAATCTTGCAGAATAATATTTTATTCCCCTCCATTGCAGCAACCCCGGGATGTGAGGATCTTCCTCATCAAAATATTCCTGTCAAGAAAGTGGCACAGGAACAAATCAGTTATATAAGGGGCATCAAAGTGTTGTGGTTAATATGATATGTAGAAACCCCATAGGAAAAGAATGGGCAGTTTTATACCACTTTTGAAAGAAATGATTTTAGGTTTCCTATCGGACTCTACTTAGAGTATGGAGAAGAGACTGGAGTTGTGACTGGAAGGCATGATGAAATTGCATCTCTCAAAATGGTAAAATTTAAAAGCCTGCTTTAGAATTTTAAAAAAAATCTTTGCCAGTGATAAAGTCACTCTTCTCTTACTACAACCACACAGATACTAAGCAATGAAATCATTTATTTGTTTGTTTACACTTTTAATGTTGCACTTTTATTAGTGAAGCCAAAATCCCTTGAGCACATTTTGCAAGGAATTGGTGACTATAAGGAAACTTAGTAAAAACAAACAAACAGTCAAGACCTTCTGATGGAAAGGACGTGGTAAACAAGATACGTTCAGAAGGAGGAGGAGTTGCAATCATATTTCTGTTTCCTCACTCCTAATGATTTAAACATGGAACTCTAAGCTATGAACAATTAGCACATCTAATAACAATTAGCACAAAGCAACTGCCACTTTTTAGCCAAAGTTTCACTAATTTGTGATATATGTGCAGTATATTTGCACATAATTGTCACAAATCAGCAGTCAATTACTGGAATGAATGGAAACTGTTTTACTAACCAAAGTTACTACAGAGTCATAGAAATGGAGCTAAAAAGGTGTGCACTCCTCCATGTAAGAGTAAGATCACAAAAATGTTTGGCTCATCATCTATATGTCAGAGCTACAAGCAGTCTAGTTTCTAAACCTTCCTCTTGCACCTTTTTACTGGTTTTCACTCATACTTCAGGCAAAAGCCACTTCTCTTTTAAACTCTCTTGTCATAGATGATAAATCTTCTGGGACAGTCCCCCAAGTGTTAAGAGGTCTATTTTGCTTCTGGCAAGCTGATATAACGTCATATTCACAATGCCTCAGATCTTGCCCCTCAATACTCCTGATTTCTTTCCTTCCTTTCCCTGCCTCCATTTTTGACTTTTTAAAACCTCAGTGCTTGAGAATTCAAGCAACAATTTTTGTCTTCCTTTTTCTTTGTCTGTCTATACGATATTTCTGTCTGATGGCTTTCTAATAGCATGTTCTTCTGTCATGGCAGAAAGAAATGTATTATCAGGACTAGGTGTAGATGTGCCTTCTTTTTATTTAGATGCTAAAACGATTCCAGGTCAGAAAAATATTTTCTGATCAAAATATGTGAGACAAATTGAGGGCATATGTTTGAATGTATCCACTTTACATGTTATTCCATTTGTCACAAGTGAAGAGCAGAGAACCTTCATTTTCTGAATGTCAGTAGTGCCTTTGCAATCATTGTCTTCTGATGGGATCTAAGCCCAGATGTTACCTATATTTTCAAATCTATTTTCACAGTCATATGGCTAGGCATATTTACTTTTTAAACATAAACTGGGAATTTAAAGATGCATAATTTCTACCAGAATTAGAAAGTTATTTGTTAAAATAATTGATAATTTTAAAGATATTAAATACACTAGCATTCCAAGACTCCATTTGTTACCATTATTGAATGTAAATTCCATTTCTCAAATATTTTTAAAATATTAAATTAAATATTTTTAAATTTTGTTTTGAAATTCTGAAAGCTGCAAGTTACTAAATTGCTGCACAAAACACTGTTTCTCCTCATATTTACCTCATTGTCACTTCCACAGTATTAATTTGCTAGTGAGTTAATACCAACAACCAGGGAGCAGAGGGTATAAGGCATAGCACAAGCCAACATTTGTACCACAGTTTAGGGAGGACTATTCTTTCTCAGAACTACCAAAGCAACAAAAAGTTACAGTTAGATTACAGAAAGAGTGGCATTATTCCTTGTTAAGTTACTATCATAATATATTATAGGTAGATTTTCAGTATTTGAAAAAAAATGAGGTCATTTCAAGAAATATGCTATATGTAACTAGTTACTTTTAAGCTCTGATTGCAGCTGTAGGATTGACATGTTGATCACATTCTGTGAGTGCCTGATTTTCAGTGGCAAAATGATACAGAGTTAAGTCCTCTTTTTTCTGCACATGATCGACCAAGACCTGATTGGGCATCACAATAATTACTCCAAGAAAAGAAGGGGGATCCCAAGTATAAGTTCTGCAGATAAATCCAAATATTTATATCATGTCTTCTTTGACCTCTTCTCTTTTTTTAAGTGCTGCTTCTTATTGTCTATGTATGGTCCAGTTAGCAGCTATGGCATTGCAGTAAATGCTATCACTGTTGTGCTGTGATAATCTATACTGAACAAATTTTCATCACAAGCCTCCTACTTTCCCAGCTTTCCCACCTATTTTTCAGACCTATTCACCATCATTGTTTCCCTGTTCAGCTGCTGTTTGGATAAAGATATAGGAGAATTCCTTCCTTGCACTGGGATGTGTGTCCAAAAGTGTGTCCAAATGCCTAACCCAATGAAAGAAATGCAGATAAATGGGATACCCATTGAGATGAATTGGCTGTGTTGTTTAGGCAACCATGCTGGACTGGCCCACCTATTAGGCAGAGTGAGGCACTGTTTCAAGGAAGTGATTTTCTGTATCATGAAAACATTGCGAGTTTTTAAATTAATCATTTTCAAATTTGTACAGCCAGGACAAATAAGAAGTGTTTGTGGGTTTTTCTATGCCAGGTGACAAAGCAACTTTGCCAGCCATGGCTATTATCCATATACATACCAAGGTTGGGCAGGGAAGTTGCTTCTTTATCCGAGGTGAAAAAAATGTCTTGGGCTGGTTCTAAAGAAGGAGTGTACCTCTGCTCTCCTACCATGTGTTCCTTGCCATCCAGTTGGGAACACTTTTTTTACCTCTTTGAGAAAATATATTTTTAAAACCTACAAGAGGAGAAATAATTTAGCTGAAACAATACAACACATACAGAATGTGCCCGCCTTCTTCCATGTCAACTCAGTGCTAACTCCCACAGGCCTGAAATTGTTCTTTTTGCTCTGAACTTTGTTTGTTAATTGTGTGTAATGTTTAGCTTTCCTTTCTCAGTAGATCTTTCCTGTGGTCTGGAGAAAATGAAATCACTTTCTTTCCTTTGGGTTATTTCAGAAACTTAGTGAGCTGCTACTTCAGGGAACACTGGCAGTTAATAAGCTACTTCCTTGGGGACTTGCTATGCACGCAATGCAGCATCCATTAGCTTCACAGTAGAACTGCTTTGTATAACTGCTGCCCTTCGGAAATTTTCTCCTTTTTAAGAAAAGTGATCATGCTTAGAGGAGAGATGGACTCTATACTTGCCAGGACCAGAATACTCTTCACAGCAACAGCATATGAAGAGTTTGCTCCATCTGCATTTCAGAGCAAATCAACCCAGTTCCATTTCTCCTAGTAGGATGAAAACTTGAGAGGCTTCCTGTATCTTTAATAGCTATGTAGAAGAGAGCATTTCAGCAGGTGCTGCTTATTACCTGGTTGTATGACAAGCAACACCTGCTGAAATTCCCACTTCTGTCCAACCATTAAATGCACAAGAGTGCTCTCCAGTTTTCTGTCTGTCAACCCTACCTTCCTGGCTAATCTATGAATCAGAACTGAACAATACTTTGAGTCTGTTTTCACTTTTCTGAGTTTTACCATTCAGTTCTCGCATTAAAAAATGTATGCCAAAATGTATATACAATGTACATTTTAGGATGAAAGAATTAGAAATATTTTCCTTCAAGAATTTAGAAATTAACATTTTGTGAGGAAAATATGGGTTGGTATTCTAGGGGTGATAGCCAAGGCATGTATTTTTATGGTCATTGCAAAGGGAGGACTCAACTTCTTTTTGTGACCCTGACATGGCCATGGGGTGGCCATGAAGTGTCCCACTATATTCCTGCAGGTAGACACACATAGGCAAAGGCATCTTCTGGGACTCTGTAGGACCTCCTGGTAGTCCAGGGGGAAACTTTTGTTTCTGTGTGTCCAAATAAAGAAACATAGGCTGATGCTGTTTTTTCATCCCTGGCCACCTATACCCACTCCATGGCTGTGGAGAGGGACACAGAAGGAAGATGACTCCTGCCTGAGGGAAGAAAGTTGATGGAGCAGAGTCCTGCCCAACTGGAACTTTGCACTCTGTCTCCCTGCACAGGAACTCAGCCATAAATAAAATAATATTTGGCTGATTTTTGCATATTAATACAGACTAGTATAGAGGCAGGATAGGACAAGTTTATGCGTACACAAATGTCAAACTAACATGGACTAGTTTATGCGTACACAAATGTCAAACTAACATGGACTAAAAACTGACTGATCTGTATAGCCACAGCATGGAATGAACAGGTTCTCAACATTAGCATTCCTTCTATTCTTCAGTCTCTATTTCTCTGTCATCAACTTCAATCTCTGTTTCTCAGTCATCTCTTTTACAAGTGGTTCAAAAATTTCCCAGTTTGAGCAGGTGATGCCAACCAGGCTTGTCTACCTAATCCTCATAATTGTCTTGTTAGGTTGCTTCAACTGAAAGGCAGTGAATGGCCCTTCCCGTCTCTTCCAATTTGATTTTCTCAAGGCTAGTCAGGTAAAATTACAAAGATTTAGTACTCTTTCTTCCTTCCTTTCTTGCTTGCTTTCTTTCTTTCAACTGTGTAAAATCCCAGTGATGTAGACTTGAGTCATCTGACTCAGACTCAAGTCAGACTTAAGTCACTTCAGTGACTCAACTCAGACTCGGCAATAAATGATGTACTGACTTGACTTGACTCAAGACTTGTATATTCTTAGTGACTGACTTACTGGCCTTGGTTCAGTAACATAACACATTCATCCAGAAACCTTACAACTTTGAATAACACTTCCATCTCTTTTTGCCTACTAGTTACATGACAATCTGTCTCAAGCTCAAAGTGTGGGTGCATTTTTCAAAAGGAACAGGAAATGGGTTAAGCCCATTACTGTCTGCTCAGCAGTAAATGTTTTAGGCAACAGACTTGAGAAGGAAGGATCCTTTTGAAGCTTCAGTAATCGGGAGTAAGAAGGATCTGAAAAATCTTCTAGCTTCAGAAACAGAAAGTAAGAAGGATACTATTCCCCACTTCCAAAGCTGCAAATGGCAAAACGGAAATGTGGAGGGCCGACTGCGCTTAAATTGGTAAAACTGGCTTATATGACTCTGTACAGAAATTCTGGAATATAGGTTGGGGTATAAAGTTGGCTCCCAGACTTGAGACTTGACTTGAGACTTGAAGGTAGAGACTTGAGACTTGACTTGAGACTTGGAGTAAAAAACTTAAATATATCACTGTTACATCCTTTCTTTCCATGTGACTGTCCTTATGAAAATCCCTTATCAGAGGTGTTATTTTCTATGGGAGAGAAACTTACCTTGGCTTCCATTAGGTTTCTCTCAAAAAAACTGCAAAAAGTGTAAAAACAGCCTCCCACCACATACATAATGATCTCAGTTCTGAAAAGTTGCCCTCACAGCTGAAATTTATAATATAACAACATTAAACCACACATTTAATTTCATGTGTACTTTCAGGAGATTGTATAGCTGCATGTGGATAGATCTGAGACCTCCTTTGTCAATATCCTTCATCCTATAATCTGCTCCTTCATATTGACTTATTTCTGTGTCAAATCAGCTGTGATACTGTGATTCTAGTAATGTGCTTTCCCTGGGCCAAACAAATGTTAGTTAAGATCAGGTGTGTAAAAGTAGAGAGACTGTGAAATATAGGGCATCTCTGAACATCAGCTGCCCTCTCCTTCCTTCAGGATCCCTGTGAGTAAATGCCATCCACCCTAGTCCTGAAGTTTGATGGCAGGTTTACTTGTTTGCTTTACCTTCAATGCACCATCGTCTAATTTAATATTTTTCTTTTCCCTGTAGGTAAGTATGTCAATCATAATAAAGTGAACCAGGGCATTCATGGATACTAAAGTGAGGCCTAAAAAAGCTCTTTGAGCTTCATGACCACAGTCTTCAAGCTGCTTCTGTTATATCTGCTTACTCTACCCTAGACTATGGCCTTTTCTGCACGAGGAAATTAAGATGGGCCAATGCGTCCTGTCATGGAGGTCGTCTGCACCTTGGATCGGACTAGGTTCGGACAATTTACCTTCATTCCGCACCTAAGTCCGATTCAATACACCGCCAAGTGGTCCACCAGTGTGCTATGTGAAGACCGGAAAAAAGCAGTTTTTAAATTTTCCGGAGTGCGCCAATTCATTCCTGCTCAGTTGTGCAGATGTGCAGATGTGCACCAATGCAAGCCTACAATCAGCGGAGGGCGGGCTGTGGGCATGGTCAGCTTCAGCAGTTGGTCCGAACCCACAAACAACAGGAAGCCATAATTTTGTCAGCCTCATTAGTGTGGATCTAAAGACCTCGCACTGCTCCAAATTGCCCTGGAACAAACAGAGGAGGCCTGCGGAAGGGCTTAAGGGAAAGTCTGCGTTGTTTCGAGCCCAGAAGAAGTGGTAAGTAATGGCACGGAACAATTCCTAGCCTCGTGCGGAAAGGGTCTATGTTTTTGGGTCATTGTCCTAGAATGTTAAGAAGTACTGAGACAGATACATATTATGTAGGGAGCTGCTTTTTAGATGTAGATGAATAATTATTTGATACCCAATTCAGCAGCCAGTGGTAGACTTCCACTAGCAGAATGGTGAGTTTCATGGAAGTTTAAGGGGGCAGGACCTCTTTCCATGTGCCCTCCTAGAACTAGATGGTAAATTTGGAGCTGTGTTTTCAACTGCTGTGGCATGGGAGACAAAAGCATTCTGATGTGACCACCAGCAGTGCATTTCATTCAAAGAAACATATCTTAGTTGGTTACAAGAAATGCATCTTAATCAATTAATCAAGTAAAATTACAAAACATTTAATTAAAATATTAAAATATTCAACAAGAAAAAATGAAGTAAGAAATATACATTGCTTTTAGATAAAATTCATTTAATGGCAGATATCTTTTTTAAAAAAAATACTTCAGATAAAAAGCACTATCTAAAATTATACTCTCACATTGGAAGGAATGTATCTAAGATAATATCTCTTGTTAAATGTGAGTCATCTAAGAACAGTGTTTCTTGCTTAGGTATATGTATTTAAACAACAATGCAAAATTATTGTCTGAATAATCAGGGACACATTTTAAACTTTTATTAAGCTAAATAATTAATCAATCAAATGTTACAGCCTAGTCTCTGCACAGAGGAAGGGAATATGAGAGAGAGAGAGAGAGAGAGAGCTGTTTGTGAGGAAAAGGTTTGTGTTCTAGAAAATTTGTGTTCTTCAAAATTTGCAACAGCTCAAAATAAGGATGTGGAAAAAATCTCATTAGCTGATATGATTCTCAGAAATATTCTTGCTCAAAATGGTGAAACTGCTTATCAAGAAACAACTAACCTCCACAAGATTTCAGTTTGAGACAGGATAGAAGCACCCCTTTTGTCCATTTTTATGCATTTTGCACAAAATGCCCTTTCCATTTTGCGACCGTGTTCCCTGTTTGTGAAGTATGCACATAGACAAAAGAACAGAAGCACAGAAGAACTAGCTCACCAGTCCACACCACCTTGGGATCCCTTGTGCCTGAGGAATAGTTTATTAATTTTATAACTAACAAATGGAGTTAACTGACAGACACAAAAAAACACAAATAAATACATTAAACCTACCTCTCTTTCCTTTCTTCAGTGTGTGTTTCAGAAGATCTAAATCATTTGGAATAAAAAAAATTAACAGTTTTTTTTTAAAGTTTATTGCTAATGGTGGTCATGGTTACATACTTTTAAGCATGCTTAACTTTCTTTCTCAGATTTGGTCTTTAAGTTCGTCAGTATTTTCCTACATATCCTATTTCCATTAGCATCATTACATAGATATATTTTGCCCTAACATTCTCTAACAAGAAAGAATTGATAAACAAATCACTTTTCTTTAACACTCTCCCACATTCTGAATTTCATCAATGAAGGCATAGGGAATCCATCACATTTTATTCTATTCTTTCTTCTTGTCAGACTTTCTCTAAGACAAGATTACTACACTTCCATGTCTCCAGGTATAACTATCGACAGCTTTCAAGCTTGCTGTCCATTCTGACACTAATGGGCTACAGACAGCAAGTTTGCAGGATTTTGCAAGCAAGCTTTAGATATGCTTATTTGCCCAAGTTCACCTTTCTTGTTCTGAACAGTCCTACCTGACATTTAACACAATGTATGTGGAGGAAATATGTCATGGATTGCTGCTTCATTTCTATCCAGAGAATTATTCTGCATGCAAGACAAATACCAATTGCATAACTACACAAAGGATTTGTGGGACATAGTCCACATCAGCTGCATGTAGCTAACTTATGGTGTCCTGTTCTGTGAAAGACCAAAAGGTGAAAAGGCAAGATCTGAACATGTGGTTCATTCCATATGGAAGAAGGACTTATGAAATTCACCCACTGTGGCACATTCCATTTTCCATGCATTCTGTTGGCTGCTGAAAATCTGAATGAAATTCATGGACATGTCATTGACAAATATTTTCTAGCAAGCTTTAAAGTCTATGACATAGCCATTGAAAACACTTCAATTGTAGTGAAAAGATTATACTATACTTTCAAAATATATGGAGGGATACAAAGCTCTGTGATATTTAAAAAATCATTACCAGTATTAGTTACTATTATACACCAACAGATAAAATGAGAGACTTCTGAATCTTGCATAACTCTGTGAAACAAAATCCAAAATCCACGGAAGAGTGATACCTCTATTGGTCAACCAAAATGCACAAAATACATCATGCAAGCTTTTCAAAACTTTGTGTGCTTCTTCATCAGGGAAAGAAGTTAAAAATCATACAGGAGAAAAAAAAGTGACAATGTTAGAGTTACAGACCTACATTTTGTCTCGGATGTTTTAACTGTTTTCAATTAAGATGATCTAGAGGGATATCAATGCAGGCAGAGGCCACTCCCTTTTGTGGTCATGTGAAGATCAGGGACAAAGGGTAACAAAAGATAGGTAATAAAATTTCAACCCCATTATCAGCAGAAAAGGAACTTCCCTTGGGACTTAGGATGCCCTTGTCCTGTGTGAAGCTAACCATTCATTCTGGAACTGGACAAAGAATTATTTTTAAAAGTATATTGTTCCTTGAGTTTCTGTGCCAATAGTAGTCTCTTGATTCAGCTCTTTAAATGCACTACAGGAAATTCCTGAATGAGAACCTTGTCTTTGAAAAATGAAGAAGGGAAATGCCAAATTTTCCTAGCCTTCTCTGTTTCCTTAGCTATATTAAGTTCATTCTCCTGACATATGAAATGATAGAAATGATCAAAATACAAGGTCTAATTGATATAATTGGAAGAAATGCTTGATTAAGTTGTCTTGGCCTTTGACAGTGAAGCCTCTGATGGGCTAAGCTAGTGTGGTGACAGGAAATGTTCAGTTACTTAGAGACCCAAACTCCTTATGCAGGAGTTGTGCTAAGTAGGAGCAACATGTATAAAAAGCATAGGACCATGAGTGCCAGCCCAGTTCCTAACACCATCAAGCTCTCCGAGGTGAGAAGTAAAGTTTTCAGGGAACTTTTGCTGTCCTTTGCTTGAATATAAATAAAATCTACTTATATGACATATTTTTTCCAGGTTTCCTACTGCACAAAAGCTTCAAGTAGCCTTCCAGTAACTGCACACAGAAACCAGCTGTAAACTTCCCTATTTAACAATAGTAAACTAACAACTTTGGGAGTGTTGGGGCCAGCATGTATCTAGATATTAAGGACAGAGATGGCATGTCTTGCTTCTGTATTATTTCATATTGTTGAGCATGACTGAAATACCAGTCCACCCTTGTTTCCCAGGTAGAATCATGGAGCTGAAATTGGTCCCTGAATCAGATAGGAAAGAGTCACATGTATACAAGTACTCTTGCCCAAGAGGCAACATCTTGTCAGTCTCCACTGTCAGCTGGGTTGAAGGCAGAATTGAAGATGAACAAAGCTTTATTAAAACATCAGGATATTTATAGAGCTTCCAAAGAGAGAAAATGCACACAAGAGTTGCTTAACATAAATGAGACAGTAGAACACAGAACTAATCATGCTAAGATTCTAACAAAGGCACCATTCTTTCTGTGAACAAATGCATGTTCTTAGTTATCTTTCTGACTTTTGATGCGTTTCAAGAAGACAGAATGGCTTGTTTAAAATTGTTTAGGAACTCAGAAACAAACACTAAATGTTTGGGGAAAAAATTATCCCCAACAATGTAATACACTAAAATTCACTTTGACAATAGGACAAAAAGGAGCAGGCTGAAGAGTGGAAACAGAGTCAGTGAAGAAGATGATAGTGATGACAGCAATGACTTTCCAGAGAAGATCCAGAGAAGGCAAGGAAAACAGGAGTCTATTGAGTTGTTGTTGGAAAGGAAGATGTTTTAAGGAAAATAACAGAATAGAAAAGAAAGTAAGGAAGACTCTTGGAAGAAATCTTTTGACATAGCAAGGAAGAGGGAGAAGAAGCTGCTGAGAGAGCAGTGAATTGGGGAAAAAATGGACTTGAGTAAAGAGTAAGATTTTAGAATTGAAAGTGTGGAGATAGGATCCAAACACTAATCTGGAATAAGACTATTTATAACTGCCATGAAAACATGGGTTGGCTCATTGCTGTTCTTGATTTCATGATTTCATGTTCTGGTTGTCCCTACGCACTGAACCTGAACATGTAGCTATTTGTTACTGAGCCTTTCCTAGGTGGCCTCTGCATTCAATATTGTCTTCACTAGAGAGGTCCACTTGCTGCAACCTTGATTGACTTTTGAATGCTGGTGTAGACAGTTTTATTCTTAAATTCTCAATCTTTTAAGTGCCTCTAGAATTGTGTTTTAATATTGTCTTTCTTCATGCTGCTCTGATATTTATTACATATGTATCATCTTCTTCTAAAGTATTGCTTTTAATGCTGTTTTTAATTTAATATGTGTTTCAATGTAAAATATCTTGGTTTTTATTCTTGTGCATTTTTGCTTTGCACTGTTTTATTGTATATATTGTATGTTTTATTGTATATGATCATTCTGAGTGTTAGCTTTTCTGACTTTCTTCCTACATTTGTTGGCTATTTGCCTGAAATCCCCTTTGGTGATTTCCTTCCCCCCATTTCTTCTATATATCCCTTTTAAATCTCAGCTCAATTGAAAGTTCTTTAAACATTCACCCTGGAGTCTTTAAACATCTCCCATTTTTCCACCTCATTGGACTTGTTTGCAATTGTGCCTTCAATATTTCACTTCTAAGAAACTTCCATCCATCATGAATTTCCTTCTCTTTTAATATACCTGACCACGGATCACACCCAGTATTTCCCTAAGTTTACTAAAATCAGGTTTCTTAAAATTTAGAATGAGTAGCTGGCTATTCTTGGTTTCCCCTTTCCACTGGTACAGTAAACTCCAGGAGAACATAGTCACTTCCACCTATGGATTCTACCACTTCCACTCTGTTAATCAGGTCGTTATTGTTGGTTAGGATCAGATCTAAAATAGCTGTTCCCCTTGTTTCCTCTTCCATCTTCTGGAAAACTGATTCAGTCAATACTAAATCAACATTCTGTAAACGCTGTTGATTAAATGTATTACTGGAGTTTAGATTAGTAACTAAATATAGGAATCTGTTTGTAACAAAAATTACTTCTCAATACAAGCATGATCACTATTAGTATTATTTTTAAAAAGAAATACATACACGATACACTATGATGCATTTAGCATCGTCTCTAGTTTGGCCTTTATTCTGTATCATTAGAATGAGTGAAGGAGCCTGCTGTGCTTAAAAATGGATTTTGTCTTCCTCTGAAATACCACTGCAAGTTTCTTCCCACATTTGTGTGCCTAGCATCTAGAGATCTTTTCTCAGGTTTGAAGGATCAATGCAGTCTCCTGATGGCTGAGCACATTATGTTTCTGCAGTAACCACGACCAGACAAACCTCTTGCATCATAATGTTTAATAATGCAAACACAGACACTGCTTGGTGCCTTTAGCAATCTAATTCATCTTCCTCTTAAATACCATTGTGAGTATACTTTGCTTCTGGAGGTAGGGAGAATGTTTTATTACTATTAATATTGTGACCTTAATGCAGCCTACTCTCAACATAAATTCGCCATGTACTTTTTAATACTGTGGTGTGATACGGGGTTAGGGAGGAGAAACTTAGATCTTTTTATATTAAGGTTTGTAAAACATCTACTTTTAAGCCCAAACGGCCTTCCTTTCTTTGTTTATTTAGCCTAGTGGTTGCTGTTGTTTGTCAATTCCCTTAAGTGGCCTTCCGCAGGCAACTGTCATGTATTAAATTGAAATTACTGTTTTGAAAATAGATTTATTGCTCATATTACCTTACAGGGATGGTTACAGCAATTTTTTCCCCTAAAGAGACTCCCACTGCCCTGACCCTGAAGGATTTACAATTGAAAGGATCAAACTGGAAGTCATAACGGAGAGGAGAGAGGATTTTAAAAAAAAGAAGACTATTTTACACTGGGAAAAACTGCGTGTGCTATAACATGGAACAACCCTATGCATGTTCCCTTGACATGGCTTATTCCTAGTTAAGAATACATAGGACTGCAGCCTTGCAGTGCAGTCCTATATACACTGACTCAGAAGACAGTCCCACTGAGCTTTATTCATACCATAAGAAAAAAATTATAGTGGGTTTGAGTGGGTTCTTATATAGAGCAGTCAGTCCACCACTCTCATTTTCCCCAGACTGGAACCAACTGATTGCTGTACTAGAAAGCTTTGAGTACTTTGCCATGTATTCAAGTGTATTATTGGAACAAGGACTGCAGTCAAATGTTATCCAATTGCTCAGCAATTTAAGAAGAGAATTCCTTTCTTCATTTGGCCAATGATTCTACCAGTTGCAGGTGATAGCTATTTCAGGGACCCAGTCCTTAAGTTTCAGTCTCTACTGTTTGGGAAAAAGTGGTCCCCCCCAAAAAAGAAATCCATTAGCTCAACAGCTTTATTTTACCCTTGACAAAGTTATAAATAGGAAACTAAACCACAGCTAGAAATACAATAAGTCCAAGTTGCCTCATCAGACAATTGAACGTACAACACACACAAAAATATGTTGTTTGGATATCAGAGTACCAGCACACCTAATGAGAAAAACAAGAGGCTTATAAAATGTTTTAGCATTCTGCAGCACCCTTTGCTGTTGTTGTTGTGTGCCTTCAAGTTGTTTCTAACTTGTTGTGACCCTAAGGTGAATCTATCACAGGGGTTTCTGGAGATGAGAGAGTGTGGCACACCCAAGGTCACCCTTTAGAGGCTGTCAAAGCTGCAATTACCATAGTTCCTAAGTCAAGAAAAGCTTTCTTCAACATGAATGTCACTATGAAAGCTCTAACAACTTTGTAGCCCTGCTGGGTAAGCAGGCAGAAACTACCAGTGAGTAGGCAATTCTGCTATGAACCCTGGGGCAAGGTATGCAACTCAACTGGCTCTTCTTGCTCTGTCTTTGCTTTTTTCATTTCCCATGCCTTCTTACAAGAAGAAATTGATCTTTCTGTAACCTGCTCTGGAAATATTCCATTTCCTCCTTTTCCATGATCCTCATGCCAGTCATTGCCAAGTGTCCTGTGTCCTTATTTAGTGTGATTATTTAGTGCAATACAATAGCTGTGGAAGAAGCCAGCCTTGTCTGCTTCTCCACTTTGCTTTGGAGATCATCTGTCTGTGAGCAAGTAAGAGTTGTCCCCTTTCCTACAGAAGTCGGAATCACTTCTAACCAAAGCCTTACTCAGGTATTCTCTTTTGGGTTAAGTAAATGTGTGAAATGGTAAGAACACTAGTCCTGCTGTCCTGCCTTATCATTTTGCTCATATGAAAAGCACCAAGTCTCAAGTGGAAGACCTCCTATGGAAAAGCATCTGTATATGCATAGGCTCCCTATAGCCTTCTGCACCATGCTTGTAGCTTATGTGGAGAGAGCCCATAAGGAAGTTTCAGCATCAGACTCCTTTTTCTTTATGAGCATAATGAGAAAAAGAGGACAAAGCTATACACAGAATGCTCCTCTCCTTGCATGCTCATGTAACCCAAAAGAGAATGCCTGAATAGTCCTTAGATCACATGATAAATGACATTGATATTCCTGATAGAGACTTATAAATTTATTTCTCAAAATTAAACCAGTTTAAAATGCCTGAATTAAAATATCTGATCTTGAAATTGTGTGTAGCATTTTCTATTGGAGACGGGCAATTGAGAGATCATTTCAGTGGTAATCAAATCTTGAAATTCAGTGAAAAAAATGCACAAATTATCAGTGGATATTAACTTGTCTTTTTAAAAAAAATTCATTGTTTGTGTGCGGCATAAGGCAATCACAGTAAACAGTAAATTAACATGCAAGCTGATAAGAACTGATTTCAGTAAACTTAGAGAAATGCCAGGTGAGATCTCATGGGCAGAAATATTCAAAAAGAAGGGAATTAATAGGAGTTTCTTAAAGGTGAGATATTGAAGATGTAGTCATGGACAATTCCAGTGATTAAAAAATAAGAGTTGTATAAATAAACCAAGGTAGATGTAGGACGCATTTTTAGATGAAATGAAATTTTAAAAAGGCATGTATAAGAAAGCAAAGGGGAGGCGGGAAATCACCAAAAAGGAATACAAAACAATAAGCAGTACTGGAATGGAAAAAAATGAGAAAAGTGAAAGTCAGAAGTGCTTTGGATTGCTAGAGAGTTTAAAAATAATAAGAAGGATTTTTCTTTGTTATGTTCAGAGCAAGAAGAACAAGGAAATGGTAGGGTCCTTGCTCAGATAAAATGGTAAAATGCTATCAGGGAGGAGAAAGAAGGCAGAACTGTTCAACATCTTCTTTTCTTTAGTCTTCTCCCAAGAGTAACTGCTCTAACTGGTCAAAATAGAATAAATGATACAGTAAGGGACATGCAACTGAGAATAGGTAAAGAAGAAGTAAAGAAATATCTAGTATAGTTGTTGCTGTGTGCCTTTAAGTCATTTCTGACTCATGATGATCCTACAGTGAACCTATGATGGGGTTTTCTGGGGCCGAGAGTATGTTATGCGCTGAAGGTCACCCAGTGGGTTTCCATGGCTGAATTGAACCCTGGTTTCCATGGTCATAGTCCAACATTCAAACCATTACAACGCACTGGCCCTCTAATATCTAGCCAAAGTGAATGAATTTGAGTCTCCAGTGCTACATGCAAGAGTACTAAAATGAATTTGCAGATGTTATCTTGAGTCACTGTTGATTAACTTTGAGAATTTTTGAAGAAAAGGAGAGGTCATAGCAGAATGGAGGAGACTGAATGTTGTCCCCATCTTCAAAAAAGGGAAAAAGGAGGACCTAAGCAACTTCTAACCAACCAGCTTGTTTTCAATACCAGCAAAAGTTTTAGAACAGGTCATTAAACACTCAGTCTGTACATACTTAGAAAGGAATGCAGTGCCTACTTAGAGTAACCAAGAGTTTCTCAAAAATAAGTTAAGCCTAATTAATCTTCTCTATTAAAAAAAAATTACAAACTTGGTAGATCAGGGGAGTTATTCTAGATTTAGTATATCTTGATTTCAGTTAAGAAAATTTACAAGGTCTCTAAAGATAGCATTGCAGACAAGCTGGTGAAATGTGGTCTAGTAAGTACTATTCGTAGTGGATTTGTAATTGGTTGATATATCTGACCCAGAGAGTCTTCACTCATACTTGCTTTTCATCCTAGAGAAGTGACTAGTGAGATGGTTCAGAATCCTGCCGTGGGCCCAGTGTTGTTCAATGCCTTTATAAATGACTAGGATGATGAAGTGCTTATTAAATTAGGAGAGATCCCAGAGGACATGATCAGAGTTCAAAAGTAACTTGACAGATTGGAGAACTGGACCATAATAATAATAAAAAAAGAGAATTTCAACAAGGATAAATGTAAGGTACTACATTTAATCAAGAAAAATGAAATGTACAAATATAGGATGTGTGACCCCTGGTTTGACATGTGGAAAGGATCTAGGGGGTCTTAGTAGACCACAACCTAAACATGAATCCATAGTGTGATCCAGCAGTCAAAAATACATTCTAGTGCTCAAATCAACGGAACATTCTATTCTGGTTTGGTCAGACCTCTCGTGGAATACTCTATCCAGTTCTGGACACCACAATTCAAGAAGGATAATGACAAGCTGGGATGTGTCCAGCAAAAGTTGCACAAGATCATAGAAACCAACTTGTCTGAAGAACAACTTATAGATGGTATGGTTAGCTTGAAGAAAGAAGACTGAGGGCCTTTCTGCACTATACTGTTACAATGCTGTTCTTCCACTTCAATATGCTGTGGAATTCTGGGGTTTGTAGTTTGCTAAGGCAAAAAATGCCTCTGTCTAAACTGCAAACCCCAGGAGTCCTTAGGATGTTGAAAGTGGAACAATAGCACTATAACAGTGTAGAGAGGAAAAGCCCTGAGAGGAGACATGATAGCCATATTTAAATATCTGTAGGGATGCAACGTAGATGGTGGGAAAAGCTTGTTTTCTGCTGCTCCAGAAACTAGAACATGAATCAATTGATTCACATTAAGAGAAAAGAGATTCTAGCTAAACATTAGGTTGTAAGAACTGTTGGCAGAAGAACAAACTGCCTTGAAGGATAATAGACTTTCCATCTTTGGAGGTTTCTGAACAAAGGTTGGATGGGCATCTTTCAGGAGTGTTTTAGTTATGTATTCCTGCATAGTGGGGGCCTGGATTAGATGGCCCTTTCAGTTTGTTTCGACTCTGTGATTGTAAGATTCCATGATTCTAATTGAATATGTAGAAATAACACAGGTCTTTTCCTTAGAGTATTTCATATTAAATGAAACAAAACCAAGAAATAGAAAGTTTACCATTACCAATGTTCTTACAAATTAAATCAAGCAAAACCTGTAATGTATCAAAAAGTATTTTATTAATTTCTTATTCATTAAAAAAATACTTCTGACTATATTTCAATACTAGAAACTGGTTCAAACTAAGGTAGCCCTGCAATGATTGGGCCAGCTAAATCTTTCCAGCAAGTGTGCATTCAACTATGATTTCAAGCTAATTATTTTCTGCTTTCTATGGTACAGTCTTATCTAATATGCTCAAAGAACTTATAAATCTCAGCTAAAGCTATAAGGCATCCTGTTGAGATTTCGCCAAGGGGAGTTACTGAATAAAAAAAATACCCACTGATAGTGGAAATATAATTTGAAAGTTATAACTTATTGTGAATACACTTAGAAAGGATCAAGGTTTCAAAAACTTTGCATCATCTTTTCCAGCAGTCCATAGAACACATCTTGCCATTACAGGCTTTATCCATGTGTTTATACAGACATATCTATATTCATAGAAATAGTTCCTAATGAGCAATTTCTTATTATCACAATAGAAAAACAACATAGACATGACATATTTTTAGTCATTTCTTGAAAACTGAACTAATTTGGAATCTCATTTTTCTTTTGTGATATTTAGGGTTTGCAAAATTGCTCATGAAACATGATGATCCAGAATGATGTGAATAATTCTATCCTGTATTTGTGAGGACTTTATGAAAATCAGTTGGTCTTGTAATGCTTCCTAATAGAGAGACTTGCCATTATCTCCCCTCACCTCATGCCTCCTTGCACATGGAGACATTTATAAGCTGCATCTGATGTCTTCTGAAATTGAGGCAAAGTCATTCTTACTTTTTTATTGTTACAAATGATATCACTGAATTTTAAATTGTATTTTTCAGCTTTTCAGTAGTCATAGAAAAGAGAATACAAAACTTACCTCCAAGGTTTTATGGGAAAAGGTGGAAAACTGCCATTAGAATGAGCAAATCAGAGTTTCATGATGTCACAATACAAGGTAGATAATAATAGGAGTTTAGGGCAAGATTCTATCAAAATACTGAAATATAAATCAATTCCAGATTTTTTTCTTTTCTTTTCTCTTTTTCTTTCTTCTTAACACTCTTGTAGCATTTATAGGCAATCCTATACCAGTGTTCTCAGGACAGATAACAAGAAAATGGCATCAGTGCTACTGAATCCTTTCAGAATTCTTTAGAAAATTGGTACATGTTTTAATAATTTACAATAATTCTGGCTCCATGTCTTCTTACGCTAAACTAACCTTTTCTGCAAACAAATTTCATGCATCACTGGTGTCCAAATGATGAAGATCCTTAATTATTAGCAAGGCTAGCAACAGTATAATTATGGGCAATATCCCAAGAGTTGTTTGACATATTTCTTTCTTTTTTACTAGGCTGAAAAAGCTACCATTTTCACTGAAGTAATGTTTCCATGTTTTATCTATGAAAAGCATTAAATCTTATTAAGTTATTATTGCCAATCAAATATGCTGTAACTGAACTTGCCAAACATTTGAAACAAAATGGGTGGTTGGATTACTCTCATTCAGGGGTGTATCCAAGAAATTTCATCACTTTCCAGGATATTTCTTTTCATTGCCCTTCCACAACCATCTCAGTCTACGAACACGAAGCATGATTAGTCTATATTTCAATGTTCACACACACCCCAGGTTTGATATAGTTGGTTAAATTGGTTAAATAATAATGATAATGACAATTGGTTAAATATGATTTACTTAGCAAAATACATTAATTGGTATTAATACAAAAGGGACCCTGAGATTACTGTAAGGCCACACTAGGAAGAGGAAAAATACTGGCTCAATATGTGTTTTGCAAAGTAAGCCAGAGATCCCCTCTAGGTGTAACCAAGGTCATTGTCAGGCTAATCACTAGAAAACTCCAGAGATAATAGGCTTAAACTAAAGCTGTAGTGTCTCTGCTACCACACAAGAGCAACAGGAAGTTCCCACCAAACCACTGATTGTTTCAGTCCTTCTTCCTAGCACCTGGATGTTTCCCTTCATTGCTCCTTTTTCTATCCACCATTACAGAGCTATTATGACAGCCCTTAACTCTTTGTCACCTAACACTAAGAGCTTTTAACTCCATCTAGACTCCATTGTTTATATTTCAGCTTCCATTGTTTGCTCAGCCAAACAGCCATTCACACCCTTGCCCTCCAGGAAGATTTTGAGTACAGAAGCCTTGTTTGGGGCAGTCAGGCACAGTATCTCACTTGCTGAATGCCATGCTGTTGCTCTGTTTTCTAAACAAGTACCATCTTCAGGTGCAAGTCTAAGCCACATCGTTGCTTTCTTCGCTGCTTTCTGGACCAGTAATTATCACTCACTCCCTAAAACTCTGCTGTCAACAGCTTTCCTCCCTTTATCCTTTGGTTAGCTCTTGTGCAAGTGTGTGAAGGCTTGGATCTTTTGTGTGTGATTGAACTTTTTTCAATAAAACACATTTTAGTTTATTTTGGAATCTCTGGCTGATTCTTTATTCGGGGGACCATGTAAACATTGGTGAAAGATCCCTCTCGCAGTCCTGAGCTAATTAATTCCCCATTGTCATATGGAGATCCTGGCATCATGGGTGGACCCCTGAGTGACTCACATGTTGGAGTAACATCACTGCTGTTGGGAAATCTGAAAACTTATGGCTTTGCTGCTGTCTCATACAATTGAATGAAATTTGGAAGTATGGTTGGTCATAAAGACAGTATTTATTATTCCAGATTGAAGGCAGATAGTTTCAGGAGTTTTCATGTTAGAGAGCTTTAAATTTTGAGGCCTACTTCAGAATGAACTTGATTGAATAAATGTGGGTGTGGGTCTATGTTTCTGTCTTCTTTGGCAAGCAAACATTGGTGAGTCTCTGTGCATTTCTTGATTGATAAATTAATCCAGGATTGAAAATAGATTTTATTTCATGACTAAGTATCAGTGATATCAAATACAAAGGAGCCCTGGTGGCGCAGTGGTTAAATGCCAGTACTGCAAGCCACAAGGTTGTGAGTTCGATCCTGCCCGGCTCCAAGGTTGACTCAGCCTTCCATCCTTTCGCAGGTCGGTAAAATGAGTACCCAGCTTGTTGGGGGCATGTATAGAAATGTTTCAAAATACATGCTATTTGTAAGTTGTTCGCCACCTCGATCCTTATGGAGAGGCGGAATACAAATAAATAATAAATAAAAAATAAATAAAACTTTCCTCACAAATCTTATGACTGGAACTGTGATAAAATAATAAACCCTTGCCACAGATTGGAAGCTAAAACAATTACCATGACTCCAGCCAACCCCTTCCTATCACCCCATACCACGAGGAACTATACTCCCAAATGGTGAAATGTTTGTTACTTTTGACAGAACTGTAGCATTGTGTAGAATTTCAGAGAATAAAGTGTGAACTGCTTTGCAACCTATTTAGCCCAATACAATCCAGTTTGAAACTATCTGGATTGCACCGGCTGATCTATTCCAAAATTCAGTCTTTGACTTTGTTACTTCGGCCCAGGCCTACCCGATGATAGCACTAGATATCTCTTTTGATATCAAACCCATTCGGCCTTTCTCTGCCACTCTGCTCCACGTGTTTGCGAGGCCTCCAGACAAGCATGTAAACAGGCGCAGCTGGTAATTCTTGGACATTCCATTCTCCACCTAGGCAGGCAAAACAAAGCCACTCTGTTGCTTTAGGGACCTACTTGCAAACACCTTTTTGCTTAAGTGCGAAACTGAGGCCCTTTTCGCATGCGTTTTTGCTTGCGTGAGCGCCCCTTGAGTGCTGCGCAAATGGGAGCGTCGCTGCACATGATGCACCCCCACTTGCGTGGCACTCATGAGGCTGAAGCGGGGCCCGGGTGTATTTTTTTTCCCAGCTTCAAGCTGAAAATAGCCTGCGCTTGCACAACGTTTGCGCTGCCCTCACACACTTACCTGCCATGTGGTGCATTGGGAAACCGGTGCGGCCACGCTTCCTTCCTCCAGAGCAGCCTACATCTCCCACAGTGCCCTGCGGAAGGAAGGGGCGGGGCACTCACGCGACAGTCATGTAAACAGGAAGCGCCCTGTGGAAGGAAGGAGGGGGGAAGTGGCAGCGTCTCGGAGGAGACTTCTCGCACGAGACGCCCTCCCCATCGCGCAAAAAGATAAGATGCGAAAAGGACCTAACAAAGGTGCCTGGCTCCGAGCCGATAGTCTTACAAAGCCAAGCTAAGCACCTTGTATTTGCATACTGGCTACGGTATTGTTGATTCTGCGCTAAGCCGATCATGTTAAACTTGACCTTTACCAAAGCTTTGTCCCGCTCCAAACTCACATTGTTCTCACCGAGTAAGGCATGGCCTGCAGTCACAATTCATCCTATATAAACCTCCCAATTCCGAAACACCTCAGATTGCTTACCCTGTTCAGATCGCTCTGGACTTCCATTCCGCCTTGTTGCCACTTTGTCTGGTGAGCTCCCCTCGGCCTCCATGCTGAGTTTCTTCCCTACCATCTTCAGCTTCTTCAGGACTATGAGAAAAGGTGTCGTATCACCCATTTCCCCCTAAAATTCTTATTTCTAACTCTTCCATTAGCTGTGTGGTTGTGGTGTCTTTACTGTTTGTTTGTCCTTTAATAAAACATCATTTTTGCTATTTTAAACTGTCTGACTGCTTGACTGACCTGACCCTGTAGATATTGGGTTACAAGATCCCTGCTAAGTTACCCTGCCTCTTGCTAGCTTTAGTGAGTGCTCCAGCTAATTTCCCCACCTTTGCGTCAGTGTGTTTTGGTTATTTGGGCACACCTCCCGGGACCCCCAGAGAACAGGGTAACAACTTAACCACCTGCATAATACTGAAAGAAATGACTGAGTAGATGATTTGAAATTCTTTTTTCCTCCATTTTACTGCATATCAAGGAAGAGATTGGTACTCTGAAACTTCAGTAAGACTTTATTAGTATCTAGAAAAGCATTATTTCTCAACAGTCAAATTTCCCTCCATTTCTAAACATGAAGAATTTTCCCCTGCAAGAAAATTTCATGGCAATTTAATATGATTAAGCTATAAAATAGGGTTGGGTAGCATCTGTCCATGGATGCAGCCCACAGGGATATTCCATCCAGATTGTAAACTTCTTTTACTGTTATCTCTGAGGATGTTTAAAGGCTGGGAGGTTGTTAAACAGAATTGAAGTGTGAAATACATGAAATCGAGCTGTGGTTTGCAACTCATGAAGCTGTTAAACTGGAGCCTAGTCCTGAATAGATATGTCTTGAGCTGTCTCTTTGATTTTAAGATGGCTAGAGCACTAAGAGCTCTATCCAACCCTGCCTATGTTTTTAATCTCATTGACTGGATGTCGTTTGTGAGACCCAGCCTTCAGGCTGGGAAAGTTTTCGTTGAAGCTCTAAATCATCTCAGAGAGCATGTAAAGTGTACCTGTATGTGGAAGCCCAATTATTCACTTGAGTGTTGGGGATTAAGTCACTTACTGGGGATGTAAACTTTCATAAATTTCATACTCACAGGAGTGAATACTATTTTCCTCTCATGACAAGAAAGTTGTTGAAAACTGCACAGTTTCAAAGACGCATACTACAGGGTTTAATTGATGGGATTTTTGTTTACCAGAGAAAAGGCTATTTTCTGCACAGAAAGCCAGTTTTCACAGAGAGCAGAATTTTCTGTGTGGAAATATTATTTTCTATACAAAAAAATGCTGTTTTCTGCAGAGAAAGTACTAATTTCTATGTTTAAAGAAAAACAAACCCAAACTCATTTCAGCAGAATATACCCCAAACAGTGAAGATTGTCACCTGAGCTAGGTTTTGCAGATTCACAGCATTTGAGAAACTGACTTTTCAACCATATTTAGAATATTTTTTAGTGTCCTATCCATCCTCAATGTTTATATGTTCACTGAGAATTAATAAGCTCAAAATGAAGTAAATGGAAAAGCTGTTGCTTTCCTTCAGATGTAAGCATCATAACTTTGCAGAACTTTGCCTTGGGGCTTATATCCACATAATGTTTCATGAGAATAACCTAACTGAATGTACCATGTTGCAATTAACTGTGGCCCAAATCCAGATGATGGACTAGAAAATAAGGCAAATGCTTCTTGTATATTTCATTCTTGAAGAAGATGGAGTTTGTGTTTTTCCTCCTTCTTTTGAACCAAATGTATATATATATTATAGAGGAAAAGCTGGAGGCAACGTCCTTTTAGTAATTTGCCCTGTATAGTATTTTTTCTGTTTTGTTCATGAGACAAGTAAAATTTGTAAACACTAAGGAACAAGCCATAGGTCAGCAAAATGCAGAAGTAAGGTAATATATTGAACCTGGAATCCTAATTTCTTTCCCCATACATGTTAGGAGTCCTGCATTCCAGAATGCTTAATGAAAATGGATAAAGAGTTCTTGATTATAGTAGCATCTGTTAGAAAACCTAAGGCAATTGCTAGTGACAAGCATTGATTATTTATTTGGGGTGTGTGCATAAACTTACACGTTTATACAGTTGAGGCTATTATCTACAGAACAACATGGAGGAGTTCAATACTGAGATGCTGGATGCAACTTAATTGAGATTTATTTATTTATATTTACATTGTGTCCTCCAATGCTTAGTACAAACAATTAGGCTACCATTGACTGAGACACAATTGTACCAAAAATGCCACCTGAAATTTCACTACTTCTCAATAAGCTTTGCAAAAGAAATCCTTACTTTGTTTTATAGCAGACAATGACATGTACACATAAAGCATATGTGTATGTGTGAAATATATGTGAAATATACACAGAGAGAGTGTATATATCAATATTTAAGTATGAAGCCAAGTATAATTTTCACTGTTGCTGTTATCTGACAGCTGTTAATGGGCAAGGAAATAAATCCAATCATTATACAGAGAGCATATTCTAATAATCTAACACAAGGCTAGTCCCTTTCACACTGATTTTTCACCAGAAAACCAGATAATTTAGGCCTTCAGAATTTTTGGTCTCTTACTTTCTATAAATTATGCACTTCATTCAAAATCTTGTTTGTTCTATTTTCCAGAAAAATTGCTAAATGAGACATGACTTTTTCAATCTGCCAACTTTTCTGAAACCTACAAAACCTACTTTCTGACACCCAGGAGGCTTAAAGCATGCTGTTCCTATCAGGATTTAAATAGTCTTCTGGTGCATCAACTCACCTGTGCACAGGATCACAATTTTCACCTTACTTTGAATTTACAACGATTGAAGTACAATGCTGTGACTTTTCCTCCCCTCAGCTATTATGTATGATGGCAGACATCTATGATAAGTCTTACAGTCTCATAAACAGTGAGATTAAATTGCAGAAATGCCAAATAAATAAATAAAGCAAGCAAGACAGATTTGTAGCCTTTTTACCATGCTGTTGAAAGCAGTGGAATATACAGCAGTTTTTTCCTCTAATGGAAGTTTTGAGAAGGCTTGAACAACAATACTGATTGGAAGAAAAATATGGATAACTTTTATTTGTATTTTTATTGGTGATGTAAATTACTTGATGCCATTGATAAAAATGCAGTCCTAAAAGGAATAAAAATCCTCTTTTCCAGGCCTTAGACCCACTTAATATGTCACTAACGTTTTCTAGACTGCATCTGTCTAGCTGCATGGTACACCACATCTACTTATGCTGCCAATCTGCCCTTTCAGACTGGAAAAGGAGGTGAGAGTGCTGGCTGGGTGACCAACCAGTAAAGAGTTTGCATATGCTAAGGTCCCTCTATATTTGCTCTCTTGTTCACAACATTGTGAGAGGTGTTTCCTTGTGGTCAGTGGTGCACTCAGGGATATGCCTTAGGACCAACATCCAAGTCCAAAGAAACTTTCCCAAAGACTGCCTAGAGAGCAATAGATGATGGGGCAGCTGCCTAAGCCAGGACCGACATTGCTCATTTCAGCATCCATTATTTCTCCTCCTCTTCCTCTCCTCTTCTCTTCTTCTTTTTCTCCTCCTCCTCCTTTTCCTCTTTCTCCCTCTTCTAGTTTAACATTCAAGGACATAAAGATGGCCACAGACGTTCAGATGCTCCTCTTATTTAGGTATCATTTTGAACAATATAGTGCTTTCTCCCAAATAAATATGTTCAGCATTTTCTTGTAGAAGAATCGAGTTACATTTTTATCCTGTGGTAATGGAAATGCTATGATTTAAGGGAAACTAAAATATGAAACTGTGCATACTAAAAAGTATTCTTTTTTATCAGGATCGTGAAGAAACATTTTGTTGTTGTTGTTGTTGTACTGTTTTCTTGGAAAGACTTTGCAGTCCAGGACTTCTCCTACACATATGGTTTTTTCCCCTATAGAATTCTGCACACACACACACACAAGTAATCACAAACCTAATGACACCATTTTCTGCACAGGAAGCAGCATTTTCTGTGCATAAAGCAGTATTTCCTTGCAGAAATATTTTCTGCACAGACAATGCTGTTTTTTGCACAAAAAAAATACAAGTGATTTTTCTGTTAGAATAAGTCCTGTACTATGAAAGTCTTCAAAAGCTGCAGTTTCCTTCACAGCAAGATGTCCCATGTCCTCAACAGGAAGGATTTTTTTTCCTTCAATCTCCAGCTCCTGTTTAGAATCCAGATTTACTCAGCTGTGCCACTAACCACACACGGTGTAGTTCCGTATTACTGTGACATATATCTCTGTGGTAGAACCATACAGGTAAAATTGATTTAATGAATTTTCCTCAAACTTTCATTGCTTTAGCATTTGATTACAGGTCCCACAAATTGACCATGCCTATGGGGTTATTTCATTGACTCATTCTACAGCCCCCACCTGCTTATATTACACAGACTTGGTTCATGCATTGTGGATTTTGGTTAAACAAATCTAAGCAAGATAGAATTCTGATCTGAAGAAGGTTAGGCCTATGTTCCTCAAAATACTGGAATGGTATTTCTGGCAATGGATTGTGTTTACTTATTTATTTTATCAAAATATTTATATCCCACTCTATATCACAAGATCTCAGGCCAGTGTACAATTTAAAGCAACGTAGAGCATTTTAAAAATTTAAGACATTGACAGTAACTTAAATATTCTAAAAACATATTTAAAAACTTAATAGTCAAAACATATTAAAACAGTTCAAAACCATATACCACTGTGTACTTGGACAAAATTATTAGGCTTTGTTATTTATTTATTTATTTATTTATTTATTTATTTATGCATGCCATGCTTTAGCTTAGTGCTGAAGTAACCCCAGTGTCAGTGCCAATTGGACCTTCAAGGGAATGGCATTTCAAAATCAAGGTGTAACATTGGAGAAGACCCTTTCACAGTATATTCTCACTAGTAGATTATAGAGGAGGGCAACTTCTACATGTCCAGTCTCAGAGAGGCATATATGGCGAGAAGCACTTCTTTAGGTATCAAGATCCCATGCCATTTAGAACCTTAAATATCATCACTAGCACTTTGGATAATAACATTATCATCATTAGTTTAAGATTAAATTATACATGTTTGCCTCCAGGCAAGAGCCTGGACATATGCTGTGATTAAACAACTTTACTGACATTACTCTTGCTTGAGTGGGCTTTTAGCACACTTTGTTGCACAAAGAAGCTTTTGCTTGCTGCTGCTGATTTTTCCAGGTAAATTAGTCAACATTTTTTCCATTGTTCCAGGTGCACAAAAGAGCCAAACAATTTGAATTCAGTTATAATATAGGATCTTTGCCAACAGAGGAGAGGTTACTTCCTACAGTTCCAGCCATCACCTTTAAAAACATTTGCTTTATATTTTCCTAGAAGAAGAAGGAAAAATGGAGAAAAGATTTATGCCATTGAGTGTCAGAGATATTACTTCCAGAAATGAAAGAAATGCAATTTTTATGACTTTTTATTTAAAACTGAGCAATTTTTCACAGGGAAACAGAGGGGTGGTAGACAGTTTTAATTTTTATGAATGTATGATGTGCTGTTATGAAACTGCAAATTAAGTTGCATTCTGTAAATGATTAGTTTACTAAAGAATACGCTCAACAGAGCACTATAAATTTCCACTAGATATTTCAGCTACAATAGTGTAATAGGATTCTTCTTTGTCTAACAAACAAAATATTAAGAAGCACTGAAGAACTATTATCTCCAGTAATTCACTATAAAAGGTATTGTTCAGTTCCTGTCTCAGAATTTAGTAGTTTTTTTAATAGATTTTTCTGGAAAGATTATGTTAATCTACACATCAAAGCATAAGTCTTGGACATCCAAATATTTGTCATCTATGGGCAGAACTTGGAAAAGTACCACTGGCATTTCTGCCCAGGGAATGTGTAGTCCAAAAAAATAAATAAAAGAACTTTTCCAAAGTGTGCTCATGATTTAACTTTTTATTAAAAAGGAATTAAAATAAATATATACGGAGGGAGAACATTGTGTATGACATGACCTCTGAAAAAAAATCACTTAAGTATTACCAGGCTGGGGCAGGATTATTCTGCGACAGAATTACAATAACACATCCTCTTTACTCCTGAGCAACCACCCTCTTGCAAGTTAAATACAAGATCTATGAAATCAAAGCATAGTATTTCTGGCACACTACCAAAGAGAAAACACGGGCAGTGATCTCCAGACCAGTGGTGCAGTAATTCCAAAGCTCATATGGTCAAACCTCCATGATCTTTTGGATGAGCAGGGAGTATGATGTTGCATGCCACCTCATGGATTCTCCTGTTCTCACAGAATTTAGCTGTAATCTACAAAGCAGTTGGAGAGGAGCTGGATTTTTTTTTCCAGCAACGTGTAGTTACAAGCTATCCCTACTGAAATACAAACTATTAAGGGATAGCTTAGTCTTGAGTGGTTAAGCACCACAAAACATCTGTTCCTGGAAGAAACAAAAATGTCTAGATGACAGAAATGTACAAATGATACATAGCCCACCACAGCCACCTGCAGTTTTGGACTCTCTTTCTGAGTATCACAATAGGGACTATTATGAGGGTCTATACCTCCAGCACTTGCTACAGAATCAATTATGGTTAGAATCACCACTGTTTCTTCCATTAGTCAATGTAAAGAAACAGTCTTAAACAGCCTTAAGGATGGAGCAGCCTTCTGGATATTTTGCTTGTGATACCTTCCTGTTTACTTCTACTGGAGAACAGTACTGTGTGCGCTGTTTTCTGCACCCTTAAATTAATGTCTTGTCCTCAGATCCGGTGGAGGCCAATTGCCACATCATCACTGATGAAGCAAAATTTGAATGTCCCTCCCTCCGCATCAGTTGAATTGGATCACCTTGTCCTTCTCTTTAGGGAGCAAAACATCTTGGACTGCCCCTGCTTGGAGGAGAACCACTGATATCAAGGGACCAAGTGACCCACACGTAACTTTAAGTCCTTTGTTTTAGTGGGCCCTCTCTAAACATGACTAAGTTTGAACCTGAGCCTATATTTCCAGATTAAAATGAATGCTAAACATATTGGTTAAAACGTATAAGATATCTGTGTGGTTTTATACATGGAGGAATTTCATCATGTCTGAAAAGGCTCTCTTAGCAGTTTTAACGATAAGGAAAAGTACAGCAGTAGTCAAGAAAGCCATATGAGTATGTCTGATTTGAGAACAGTTATTATGCATCTCTAACACTGCCAGTGATGGACAGAGGAAAATATAGCTCCATATTTCTCACTGTCACACTGACACTTTGCAAAATGATATGGAATCTATTCTGACAGAAAGCTCTCTATGAGCAGCAGTTTATTTTTAAGAGATCATTCTATACTCTTCAAGTGGACTGGAGAGTTTCCCATCACATTAAGCAGATGTGATTTTTCTGGATCCCAGTAGGTTGGATCAGTGTGCTGACTCAGAAGTGTTCACAGTGAACTGTATTACTGAAATGGTATTATTTATTTATTTATTTTTAAAAAAACATCTCAGCTTAAATGGGTAGGAAAAGAGGTAGACGGAATAAGGGAAGGTTAAAAACAAGCTATTAAAAATAAGGAAAAACTTTACAGCTATGGGGGAAAGAAATAAGTGCCCCTATTGAGCTTTTGGGTAGTTACTAAAACCTTGGTAATATGATGGGGACAAAAAATATTTCTCCAGCGAAGACTTTTCAAACTTGCTGCTCTAATCATGGTACATATAAATGAGTAAGGACTTTCTGAACACTACAAGCAATTACTGAGAAATGCTCATTTCGTGCAGCAAGTTTATAAGGTGAAAACACTTAACCTGGACTTGAAATCTTCTTTTCTTTTCTTAAAAAAGAACTGACTGTTAATTCCCTTGCCAAAAGGGCACATTTTTATTAGCTAGCAGTGCTGGCTTCTCATTGTCCTCTTACTAACAGGTGTAGAAGTGGCCCATCAAGCATCATGATGACCAGTCTGTATCCAAGTTTATTGTGCATGTATATTATGGTTTAAAAAAAAAAAGACAAGAAAAGAAAAATGCAGACCGTATTTTTTGTGCTGAGAAAACACACTGATATTTCTATTCAGTGCCGCCCTAATGCACCTGCCGCCTTCCTGGAACATTAATCAACCCCCAGACAGAAGGAAATCAATACGACCCTGAAACACAGCCCTGCAAGACTGAAAAATAAGTGTGAAAAAAGACAGTCTCTGCAGTGTATTGCTAAATGTTTTTGAGGATTGTGCTAACATAGCAAAGTGCAAGTGTCTCAGCTATTCCCTTCCGTAGACAGCTAAGGATATGAATTTTAGATGACACAAAGCGAGAGAATGTATTCCCCATGCAGTACTATCAAAACCTCAGAGTCAGATCCAAGCAGCAATTACACTGAAGAAAATCGAGGCTAACACCATATCGAACATCTGGGACACTTTTGGAGTTTAAGACAGTATAGCTTCATCCAAATAAGGTCTCAGTGTGGACATTTCCTTGCCTTAGCTGCCTCCCCCACTCCTGGTTTCGTGACTAGCAAAGCTTTACATTGGCTATAGTAACTGAAAAGACTTATACCAACTCTTCCATTTAAGTTATATATAAACATATTTTATTCCATTTAGATAATTAGCCAGGGTATCTCATGAAACAAAACCAGTCAACAAAGTTCTAGAATGATACTCTGGCATTGAAAATTATTTCATATTTTTAAAAAAGCAAGTGCTACACTGATTACCTATGCATTACGGGCCAATCACTAAGCAAAGAGAGGATACTTCCTCAGGCCATTTCCTCCCTACACTGTTATAGTGCTATTATTCCACTTTCAACATCCTGTGGAATTCTGGGGTTTGTAGTTCACTGAAGCCAAAGAGCTCTCTGGCTGAGAATTCTCAACGCCCCTCTCTAAACTGCAAAGCCCAGGATTCCATAGGATGTTGAAAGCGGAATAATAGCGCTATAACAGTGTAGGGAGGAAATGGCCTTGGTGTCAGATGCTATGGGCAGCAGAGCTCCCCCTGACTCCTTGGACTTTCTTCTCTCTTTAAGGTCCATGTTGTATCCCTCACATCTATCAATCTGCTGTAATGTTCTCCGCTGTGGTATAGAACCTTATCCCATTGCCAGCATTGAAAATGCCCTCGTGGAGAAGAGATGCTCCAGTCCTAGAAGGTGTATTGGTTGCTTCTCCTCCCCCCGCCTTCTTCACTGAGGCATCAGAAAAGGGAAGCATAGATTGAAAAAGATTCCAGATAAAACTCTGTTCTGGAAAATAGATCACAATACCAACATTTCAGATAGCCATGTTTAACCAATCTACCTGTTTCAGAAGAATAAATGAGAGTGATGGAATATAGAAAAAAAAAAGTCATAGGAATCAGGGCCAAACGTCAGTATTCCTGAACCTATCCTAAATGCCAACCACTGCAACCATGTTCAGGTAGGCACAAGGAAGTGGTTCCTATGGAAATTGTGTAGTGTTTTTCTCACATCCACTAAAGCTCTGGGTGTCTGGTGAATTGGTAGGTGTGACTTATTATACTTCTCCTATCTTTTACAGAATATACTTGTTGTATATAAGTACTGATAACATATAAAATGCAAAGTTGCAAAAATTACAGATAGTCTACATAATTGGAAGCAGAAGATGGAGAAGCTCCATCATCTTTGAAAAAAATAAGACCAGAAGCAAATTGTGGCACAGACCATGAATGGTTAATATCAAAAATTAAAATAAAGCTAAAGAAGAACACTAAAAAAACCACAATTTATCTCATTTTATTTTATTAACTGATTTATTTAAAAAATTCTCCCTATTTGCCTCTGCCACAGAAAAAAATATTTTATCTCTAGGTATCTCTAGGGCCTCCTGTCTGATTCTATGGTTCACTTCCATGCTGGAGGAACTAGACTCCCTGAACTGCAAACCCCGAGAATCCATAGGAGGTTGAAAGTGGGACAATAGCACTATGACAGTGTAGTGCAGAAATGGCCTATAACTATGGGGAAAGCCTGTGAGCAAATACTTGCTTTGTTCATATGGGGTTAAGTGGGAGAAGGTGAAAGCTTCATGGACAACTCATGGCTGGAGGCTTTGGTCTAGAAAATGTCCTGTCTCTCTCCATATGCATCATAAATCTCAAGGAGCATTTTGAGATTGTGCACATGCACAAAAGAAATGCAAGCAAATTTAAAACTCTCAGGGAAATGTGTTTCTCCCAAGTGTCCAATGATGATGCTCACAATTTGCTTACTTTCAATTCACGCCAAAAGGAGTTTGCACTTCACTACCCTCAAGAGCTAGACATCTGGCATTTTCTGGATGGTGAATTTTGACATTCAAGCATTGGGGATTGCTGACACGTGTAAGTCATATTTCCCATTCAAATACAAGACCATCACAGATATTCACAGTGTTTTATTGTAAATTACTATTCTTATTGCACATTGTTCCTTTGTAATTTGTCATTAGCCCCAGTGATAGTCATATTTCTGGGTTAGTTATAACAGTCATCTGTTATGTTAACCACCATGTCCTATATAACAGCAAAGAGTGTTTAATGTTATACTCTGGTCACCCTTCAGAAGGAAAAAAAGAGACATACTGCATAGATGGGGAGTAGTAATGTTGTTGCTGTGTGCCTTCAAGTCATTTCTGACTTATAGTGACACTAAGGTGAACCTGTCATGGGGAAGTTTTGGCCCCTGGTATTTAATACCATAGATATTTTCTCTGAATAATTAAGACTTTTCTAAAGTCTATCATACACTTAGAACAGGTGCAGTTATATTTACCAACTGTATTAAACCAACTCTTAAAGGGCTGCCATAGGACCACACAGCACAAAAGCAAGGAATCAATGCCACCTGCACCATTAAATATTCATTTCAAACAACTGTTTAGAGTGGGCAAGTCAGGAAGAAGAACAGCAAGGATGTTTCTCCTTTTAATCTCAGACACTGACAGCTGGTTTTTTCACAGCAAATTAAATCTTTTCATTGCACCTATGTACGAACCATCCAAGGAAAAATTTTTTCTTGTTTTAGACTGCAACACTGCTGCATCACATCTTTTTTCATGGCAGTTACATTCAAGCATTCTGTAATTAGGGCAGCAATCAGCTCGTTCCCTGCAAACGACTACTCCAGTTCCATTACAGATGATAAATCCAGGTCTGAGTGCCAGAGCAAACAAGAGTGTTGCATAATTCTAAAAAACACAGTATGAACCCTATTGAATCTGACCCATGGTCCATTGAGTCCAAGGCCATTTCTATAATAGACTGTTATAGTGCTATTATTCCACTTTCAACATTCTATGGAATTGTGGGGTTTACAGTTTACAGAGGCCAAAGAGCTCTCTGGCTGAGAATTCTACATGCTCCTCCCTACACTGCAAACCCAAGGATTCCATAGGATGTTCAAAGTGGAATAACATCACTATAACAGTCTAGTGCGGAAATGGCCCAATATCCTGTTTCATACAGTGGCCACTCAGAAGCTTCCAGAATTTCTATGAGCTAAGCATGCTAATAGACATTACTGTCATTCTGCCACCAGATCTTGAGGGTCCATATTAGCTATCACACCTTGTAGTAGAAAACTTGGTAAGTGCAGAGAAAAGACAGGATTATACCAAAGATAAAGCCACCAAGAAACCCAAGGGTAGTGTCTGCATGCTCATGGAAACTCTAAGGTGGGAAGGAAAAGGAGGAGGAGTATATTTCTGAATTTTGAATGTGCCTTGGGCCACCTTGGTCTCTTGACCAGAGAAAGGTGTGATATAAATTAATTAAATAAATAAAAAATACATAGTCATTATGCAGTGTTCTATGTATCCATGGAGTATCAAATGCCATTTGGAAAAGAACACCAAAACAATTTTAGTGGGTGGAATGGTCTGCCAGTAAAGTTGGCTGAAAAGGCTTTCTTTTATTAGGAGGTATGTATTTGCAATATTTTTTGCTTCAGATCCCACTTACCACAACTAGTAGGCATTGATAGCCATTCTCCATGAAGTTATCTAACTCCTTTACAAAACCATCTAAAACAGGCAACCTATATCACCAAATTTTGTGGCAGTGAATTCCAGATATTAATTATATGCTGTGTGAAAATCTACCTTAATTTGCCAATAAGAACCCCTATGCTGATCCTAGTCTTGGGCTTTACTGTTTTCAGCAGAGACAAGCAGCCTAGGAGTGGATGGCAGAGAGTGTTGAAATATTAAAATGTTAATGGATGTAGGATCACAATTCCTATCATATACCTCCATTTGCTAAACTGACTGAGGGTGGTGGAATATGGAGGATAACAACATTGGAAGAGCTATAGTTTCCTCACCTCTCTTGTAAAGTTTGCTTTTCTTATGTATATTTTATAACATTATATTGTGTTCAACACATGCCTGCCAGTAGATTTCACATTAAATAAACCCTATGGTTCTTTCAGTATTTTGCTACCAGAGGAAAATTCTCCCCACCCATCCACTTCAATATTTCAGCCAGGTGGATTTAAGTTGTCTTGTCCCTGCAAGCCACATGAGAACTCCAGTGTTTCTGCAGACTGAGGGCTAGAGCCTCAGTATGGATGGAAGAGTCCCAAAGAATAGCAGATGTACAAAAAGTTATACTGGTCGACACTTGCCTCTCTGTGGTAATTGTTGCCCAGTCTGTAAGGCTTTTCTCATTTGTTCATTTCTCTTCTGTCCTACTGTTCCTTAATTTCAAAGCAGTTGGGCTCTTTGTCAGTCTTCCATCCAGGTGAGAAACTCCTTTAGCTTTAACATTAAACAAAGAGATATTTATTTATCAGGAAAATTCTATATTATATTTCTGCTTTCGAAAAGCATTCAAAGTGGCCAACAAGAAATGCTAATGTAAATTTAAAACAATCATAGCCAAGTTTAAAACAAAAAGAATGAAGTTGAAAATAACATATTTCTTAAGGAGTTAACAAAATGAAAGTAAAGACGGAACTTGGTGAACTGTAGTACAGTCACCAAGAGAAAGATCTATAATCCAGGGAAGCAAATAAAATCAATAAAGTAAAAACTTTACACATAATTCATGAGGACTCTGAGAAGATGTGAAAATATTGTTTTCATTCATCTTTCGTAAGAACATACCCAAATTACAGATTTCTTCATATTCAGGACTGGAAGAACTTGAGATTTCAAAAATTAAATGTATGAGGAAATGAAACTGAAAGATTGCTGACATATTTTCAGCCCTGCTTTGAGAACAGAGGAAAGAATGAGTATTCTGTAAACAAAGACAAGTTCTTCTCTTCAGAAAGGAAATGACTCCTTGCAAATTTCCACCAAAAAGGTTGTTACTTACCTCTGTTCAAGAAAGCTGTTTAAAAGTTTGTGTGCATGTATGTATTTTAAAGATAAATTTCCTGGAATCCTTGTTCTATTGATGACAGACTCTTTAACAGCCTTCCTTCCATAGAAAAACATGAGCACTTTGTGATGTCTAATTCAAAAGACTTGCATTTCTGTTCTCTCTTTTATCATCTTCATTAGTAGACGTAATTTTTCAAACTGTCATACAGACTGCTTTATAGAAGGAAAAATAGGGCAAAACATCAATATGTTTTTGAATAGATATGTTTGCTTACATATGTTGACTCATGCTGCAACTCCTAGTACTATTTTCACATTCCAGTTTTGGAGTAGATTTGAATAGAACTCAGAAGTGATATGCTAAAAATGCTGACTGTAACATGCTGGTGTAATGAAAACAGAATGATGTTCCTTTTTTGAAGCCACATAATTACTCGTAGTGTCATTTATTTGGGGGATGTAGAGAGTAATTTTTACTAGCAACTTCTTTGGAGCACATTTTCAGGGTCTCTTTAAAAATTTTTAGGTCATTTTCTTAAATGGGGGGGTCTTTTTTCAAAAAAGAAGCTAAAAAGGCAACAACAATGCAAGATGTGGCATGGCAAGTAGCAGGAAAATGAAGAATGGGTACCAATAACAATTCCTTCTTTAAAATACCTTTCTAAACTCTGGAAGAAATATCATCCATATTTAACAAAACAAGAACAGACAATCTTCTGAGCCATCATAAACACTTTGTCCTGACAGACATCTGCTGATAAGGGGTAGGCTAATGCGTTCAGTATTTCTTATGACTAAGAGAACAAAGTTAATGGATTCTGCAATTCTGACTTTCAGGCTTGTTAATTTCTGAAACGTTGGTCTGTACTCTACACCAGTGGGCAATGTAGAATGATGTTAAAAATCATTGTTTTACACCTCCCAATCCTAGGCCCAGCTTCTGATGCTGGGAACCATTACAACTCTCACTGTCAAAATACCTTTTTCTTTTTTAAAAAGAACTGGTGGAAATTATCATTATTGACTTCCTAAAGTAGAATGTTCACAAGTGGAACAGCACAATAGTTACTACAAATTCAATTAGTATTGTTGAATGTAACAGTAAATATTCTTTTTGAAAAAAGATTTAGATGGAAAGGGAAACCATTTCGGATAGAAATAGGTAGAAAAGATAGGGCCTTTCCATGCTACATTGTTATAAGCCCTTTCCGCATGAGGAAGTTAAGACGGGCCAAGGCATCCTGTCACGAAGGTTGTCCGCACCTTGGATTGGACTAGGCTCGGACTATTTACCTTAGTTCCACACCTCAGTCCGATCCAAAATTCCCCCAAGTGGTCCTCCAGCATGCTAAGTGAAGACCGGAAAAAACGGGTCTTTCAATTTTCCAGAGTGCACCATTTCATTCCTCCTCAGTTGTGCAGATGCACAGATCCGCACCAATGTGAGCCTGTGATCAGTGGAGGGTGGGCTGTGGGCATGGCCAGCTTCAGCGGTTGGTCCAGACCCACAAACAACAGGAAGCCGCCATTTTGTAGGCCTCACCAGTGCGGATCTAAAGACCTTGCACTGCTCCGCATCACCCTGAAACAAAGAGAGCAGCCCTTTGGAAGGGCTTAAGGGACAGTCCACATTGCTTCGAGCTAAGAAGAACTGGTGAGTAACGGCACGGAGTGATTCACTCACCTCGTGCAGAAAGGACCATAGTACTGTTATTCCACTTTCAACACCCTGTGGAATTCTGAGGTTTGTAGTTTACTGAGGCCAAAGAGCTCACTGGCTGAGAATTCTATATGCCCCCCCCCAAATGCAAACCCCAGGATTCCATAGGATGTTGAAAGTAGAATAATAGCACTATAACAATGTAGTGCATGTTTAGTAAGATGGAACCTTTACATCTAAGGGTGCAGTCCTTTTTGCATGTTTACAAGTGGACTTATACTATACATTTGGCTTACCTTTGAAAGAAAATGACATTTCCTTCTATTGGACTGTTCAACTGAACTGAAGTAATAAAGATGGTCAAATTTGTTGATAGGGTAGCACTGCCAACCTGCTGTTTGTAGTTGTTAGCACTATAAAACCTGTGTTTCCTTTCAGCAATTCCACATTGCTAGTGATGTACCATACAGAAAGTTGGGTGGCAGTGTTTGCTTGTCATGGACATTAAGTTAGAAGAAGGCTCCAACAACATACCTACATTTTTTTGAGTTTGGAGTTGGCGTTGATCTGTGGCCTGAATCTCCTTGCTTTTGAGGTTTCTCTCCAGTAATAACTTTCTGCTTTAAACTGAAGTTTGTCTTCAATGAATTATGAGTGGAAATCATGGTGACATACAAATGCGCATCTCAAAATATTATGCATATGTCTTGGTTTGGGTATTATGCAAAGATGTATTCATTTGTTTCTTCTTAAAGTGTCCTGAACATACCCACTAAAATAGTCTTCAGTTGCTATTGGGGTTGTTTATAGGCCAAGAGCAGAGTGAGGTAGGCCAACCAGACAGATCCTGTCACAACTGCAGTGGCAAACAGAGAAGAGAAATTGGGTTGTTTTCCAAATCTCTGGAAAAGTAACCTCACTTGTCTTCTGCCAGCTTCTGTGATGCTGCCTATTCACCTCCCTTTCTTCTCATAGCAGTAAATGGCCACAGCCATACCCCTTCAGGCTTGAAAACTGCTTTGGAGGGAGATGAGCTATATAGAGCTACAGACATGGAGTGTTACATTCTGCACACTGCAATGTACAGTCTTGGCTATTGTTTTGGTGGGCTTGTTTATTTTTATTACGTTTTCATATATTGGTAAATCACTCTATAATTAATTGGCCTTTCCATGTGTGCAAAATAAAAACATTTATGTGAGTGTACTGAAGGCTAGACAGAATAACCACTGTTGAAAGACAATAAGCAATCCCTTCTAGAAAAAGAGAATTTTAATATGTAAAGCAACCATGGGTAAAGCTCAGGCTACTCCACATTATACTGTTGGGGGAGCTATTTGCAATCTGTGACATATCGATCAGTAATAAAGCCCTCAACCAATCGGTGAGAAGCTTTTGCAAAAGCAGTTAGTACATTTTTACCTATTCCAAACTAGAGCTGGGATGAACTTTCATAAAATTATGTGTTGTAGACAAGACAGGCTGTCTGACATACTAAGAAAGCCTTTTGCGGAATCTCTGACCCTGGGAAGATTTTTCACCTCTAGAATAAGAATGAGGCAATGAGCTCTTTTTTTTCTTTTAACTGAAGTTTCCACAGCTTGAGCAAAACATCTCTGCACAAGGGGGTGGGAAGAGAAAGAGAAATGACTGCAGATCAAGAAGATGTAAAAAAATAAATTAAAAAAATCCAGCGCCCCTGATTTTAAAACATCTATGAAATAAAGCAGCAGCTATCATAGTTTTTGAGCAGTTTGCATAATTTGCAGAGTATATGCAGGGTAAACTCAGGCTGTTGTACTGTGGAATATCATGAGATAATGTGACTCATTGGAAAAGATGATAATACTGGTAAATGAGATGGCAGAAGAATAAGAGAAAGACTGCACTACAAGTGGATTGACTCAATCAAGGAAACCACAGCCCTGAATTTCAAGACTTGAGCAGGGCAGCTGATGGCCAGAAGTCTTGGAGGTTTCATAGGGTCACAATAAATTGAATGTGAGAATTCTTCTCAATACCAGCTGAAATGGTCTTGCTATCTTGCAGAAGAGAAGGAAAATGTGTGATTTCTCATATTCATACATGAGATTGTGACAGAAGTGAAGATTTACATCCTGATCCCTATCCTGTATTAGAGCCCACTGTATTTAGAACTTTTGCTCCTTTCATAAGTAGAAAAGGTCAAGAACTATAAGTGGTGGGGAAAGCTTATAAAGCTTGTTTCATTAAAAAGTTGTTTTAATGTGCCTGTTTAATTGGTTTGGGCAGCTTTCCAGTGCATCCCAGGCTTTCAAAATCCCCTTCTGGCTATATTTGCATAACTCTGTCTGACCAGCAATTGTCACCAAGGGACTGGGTTAAAAATAGCTTTCAGTGAAAAAGTATTTTCTATTTTACATTGCAGGCTGTAGAAGAACCTTTGGGGCAATGATATTCAATTCATACTGATTCATGCACAAGCTAGGAAAGTTCGTATTTTAGACCAAGTGATTACAACACCTGGTAATATCACTAGTTTCTCTTCCTGCATTGGATGGATGTTCAGCGGAGCTCAAATTTATTATAATCACAGATCAGTCATAAATATAATACAAAAATAGGACATAGAAAAAAAATCAAATAGAAGATAGCTCACTACTACAAAAACTCTAGAATATATGCATAAGTGGCAGCTCAACAGCCACTCTGTAAACCAGTTAAAAATAGCATTCATTAGGACTAGGGTAAGCCGTTATGGAATCTGAACAGGAATGGAAAGAATATTCAAAAATATTTGAAAAATGATTTAAAAAACCCAACAACTGAAAAAACCTAGTTTTGTATGTTGAGAAATTGTGACTAGAAGAATCCTGACCTAACAAGAATTTTTGCAGTTTGGGATTTATTCTGCATAAAATTAGCATATGGTTGTTTTTCCACAGAAAACAGCAGTTTCTGTATAGGAAAACATTCATTTCTGCAAAGAAAATAATATTTCAATGCATAAATATAAATTCCTACATAGAAAATGCTGTTATCTATGTAAATTAACCATATATAAATTTACACAGAATAAACTTCCAGTTACATCTTTTTCTATATGGAAAACAACACTTCAATGCAGACATATTAATTCATGCAAAGAAAATGCTGTTTTCTACTCAGAAAATCTACACGAGCAAATTTTCTACAGAATAAAATCCAAATTACAGCCTTTTCTATACAGAAAACACCATTTACCATGCAGGAATTAATATTTCTATATTGAAATATTATTTTCCACATAGAAAAGCCCATTTCATGTGCAGAAAACGCTGAGTTCTATGCAAAACAACTACCTGGAATTTTTCATAGCATAAACTCTGAATTGAGAATAGCTTCTGAAAATTGTGTTATTTTTGAAAACTTTCTCACAGGAAAGAGAAAATTACTCATTGCTACCTTTGAGGAAGCATTTAGTGAGGAATTGCATACCTAAATTTGGCCAGGCTGATCCTAGTGGAGCAGGCTGTTTCTGCAATATGTGCCTCAGGCACCAAAATTTTGATCTCATGAAAAGGCAACTAACTTTTAGTTACAGAAATTGTGATTATATTTTTACTGCAGTGAGTGACTGCAAGGAGGTGGGAGAAAAGATGTTTAAAGACTGTCTGTGTCATGTCCCAAAATAAATTGTCTAGCTTTTAGTACTGTGCAATCTAACTAGACTGGGTAAAACGATTAGTTGCTTCATCTCATCAAAATGTCTTGGCTTGTACCCATGTGTGACAAACCTGATGGGAGGGGTCTTGACAACAGAGCCTCCTTGGCAACTGAGACTGTTTAAGCTGATTGGCTGGTGAAATGGAACCTTGGATAGCTCAGGGGAGGGGCTGGTGGAAAGAGGAAAATAACGGATTTTAACTGTGTGGGGTGTTTGAAGGGAGTGTGATTTGTGGTGTGTTTGGGAGAGGTTGGAGGTTTGAAGAGCTCTGTGGGAGAGAGGACTGAGAAATTGGGTGTATGAGAGATAGTGAGTGAATTGAAAGAGAGAGAAAGAGAGAAGAATGGTGTGCTGTTTATAAACATTTAGATACAAGACACATTTAAAGCAACAGTTACAATAAATGTTTGAAGTTCTGTGATCCTTAAAACAGTGTCACAGAGTCTTATTTTGAGTCCTGGAATATACACGCTACCAATAATATCATCTTGACCGTAGTGCCAACAGTAACACAGTCTTGGAAAATATCAATCACTGCTGATCTTTACATTTGGGAGAAGGGAGATTTAGGGAAGGCAGTAAAGGGGGAGAGTCTTGAAAGGAAGAAGGCAAGGGGGGACAAGAGTGAAGAAGGGATTGCATTCTCAGAGAGGGAGAACTGAGGCAGACCAGTTTGTCCTGGCCCTAGCTTGGTTCAGAGATCTCCCAGGCTGTTCAGACCTGAACACAAAGAGGTGTCAGGCTGAGCAGGCCTTGAGTGCGAGGCGTGGGTGCACCTTTAGCACTCGGCACTGATGGGTGGTGGTTTTCCGTCCACTCGTTACACCATGTATTGGTGTTAGGAGAAGAAAAGTAGTGCTTAGGGTTAGTGGTAAGTGGTTTGTTTCTGAATACAATCCTGTATTATAAAAGGACTGTAGTCATTCTGCTTATCCATGTCCAAATTTCATGTGCTATGTTCTTTCCTTGATACCAGAGTATTATAAGAGGTTCATGATGACCACGTGCAATGACTACATAGTCATTATCCATGTGTTGAGGGGAAGACATTGTGGAACCTGTGGAGTTGGAAGGGAAGAGGCATATTAAGCACTGACTCCAGATCCAAAAGCCCTAGTACTAGATGGGTCACCTTGCCACTATTACCTACCCTGATAATGTCATGTTGCCATTGGCTTCAAAATCCAAGGAATCCAACCAGTAACTATGGCACAGCTAAGTCTTTCTAATATGGTTGGGACAGTTTCTAAAGTAGGCAAATCTGCAGGAGTCTTCTCCCAGGGCAAGTACTCCCAGCCTGAGGAGCAGGGCCTAGAGTTTAAATCTAGAACTAAGATTCTCACACACAATTGGAATTGCTGCTGCATGTGATTCCAGCCTCAGCTAAGCCTGAACCTCTTCAGGAACTTTTCTTCAATGTGAATTCTTATCTAGGACTCCTTGGAATTCCTGTCTAGGGCTCTTTCTGCAACTTGCCTGTTCTCGGCGCTGGGGCACAGGGATCGTGCAAACAGCCTCTTGCTAGAGGCTCTCACTTCCCTGCTGCTTTGCCTCTGCAGCCGCTGCCTGCTAGCGAGCAGGCAGTGTGAGGGCTCCTCCTCTTCCTTCTGCGGCACTGGGGCAGCAAGCGCGAGCACTGTGGCTCCAGAGGCTCCACATGCACAGAAAGTGTGCGCAGGGCCCTGGAGCGATGCGCAATCACACACCATTTTTGGCTAAAAGCCAAAAATGAAATAGCGCACAATGGGTACCTGCCGGCCCCAGAAGCATCGTGCAATTGTGAGGACGTCATGTGGACGGTTCCTCACAATTGCACAACGCTCCAGAGGCCCTTTCGCATGGCAAATTGCCATGTGGAAAGGGCCTAGGATTCCTTGGCTAGGACCAGAACAGAACTGCTCCTGGAAAAGATTATCATGCAACAGTCCATGCCATTGCTTCTCACCAGTATGAGGCCTTGAACTCAGGTTAATCATGGCTTGGCATGCAACTCCTGCACAGAGCTTCTTCTGCATCTGATGCAGTGGCAAAGTAGCAAAGCTGCTACATCTCTGGTGGCTAGCTTAGATCTAGGACAGGTTTCCTGACCTCTTCCAACATTCTTATTGTTTTACCATTCATTTAGCAACAAGAACAGAGCTGAGCACACCCCTTCAACAGTCTCCAATCCGCCTATATCACCTGTATTTACTTAAGTTGGTGGAATGCCACTTCTTTGAAGTGCTTTGGGAGTATTTTAGGGCTGTTATGCAATTTCCTCATTTAGGCAACCCAGTCAAAAATTATTTAAGAAGAAATACATTAAATTGCACCATATTGTTCACCATTACTTCATTTCATGTCTGTGAGTGTAACAGACCAACAACATCCTTTCTGAATACTGTGGGTTGGGGGAACTCTTTTTTTTTCTGACTGTTCAATATACCCTATTAAAGCATTTATTCTTTCTTTGTCTCAGAATGGCTCTTGCTTTAATTTAGTTTACTTGGACCTGCACAGTGAATGATACTGTGGGGGAACATAACTATTTGATGGTGTCCATGGCAAAGACTAGGGTGACTGTTAACTGGTGCCTAGAACCAGATCACATATGTGACAGGAGTAGGACAGGAGGCTATTTAAGCTTGATTCCCCTTCAATTGCCCTCTTTGATCTTCTAGTATGTTATTCCTGGGGAATTTGCAACAGGGGTGAGGGCTATCTTGGTCAACCTTGGGGGTTAAAAGGGACTAAGGCCATTTCCACACTACCCTGTTATACTATACTATTATTCCACTTTCAACATCCTCTGGAATTCTGGGGTTTGTAGTTTCCTGAGGCCAAAGAACTCCCTGGCTCAGAATTCTAAATGCCACTCCCTAAACTGCAAACCCCAGAATTCCATAGGATGTTGAAAGTCAAATAATAGCATTATAACAGTGTAGTGCGGAAATGGACAAAGAAAACACTTGTCCCTAATCCATGGCAGGTAGTGGGGAGAAAATATAAGAGTTTATTTAACATCTTTTGGCACCTTTTCAGTGTAGAGTAGGAACTCCCTCCCTCAGGAACTCCCTCTTTAGTGTCCTTCATCCCAGTGGATGGGGAAGGAGGCTAACCTTGAGGTTAATCTGTGATTCAGACCCTCACTTATAGGGCCCCCCAGCTTGAGTGGGAATTCCCTGGTATTCCTTCCAATTATGCTGGGCTGAGATGTTTTACCCAAGGGAAGGCTGAAAAGGTAGTCATGGATGACCCACATCATGTTGCTCCCCTGTCTGGCTCAATTTCAGGCCAACACAACTTAAAAAGGTCAGGTGAAATAAAGTGACCCTTATTAATCCAATTTTCTGTGTCTGGTCTCATTATTTCATGGCTGACCATCGAACCTAATAATGATAAAATAGGGATGGAATAAACTATTGACCTACAGTAGTTTGCTTTGCAGATCAGAAGTAATGCCAAGTATTGTGAAGTAAATTTAAAAGGAGCATTCTTGCAACAGAATTGCTGACTGAATTTCAAATCTGAGTTTCTGAAACAGTTCTAGTAGCAAGTAACCTGGGTATATCTACCTTTCAAACACAGTGAGGGGTTTGGGTCTGTTTGTATCTTTTCCTGATCCCTTGACGTGATTTTTCTTTGTTTTCCAGAGAAACTGAAGAGCTTTTGCTTTTGCTGCCTTTTCTTGACAGAGATGCCACAAGGTGTCTATACATCTTGAGGGCTAGCACAAAATCAATCTCTGTGATTATGCAATTTAGCTGCATTTGTGGTGCTAATTTATCTGCTAGCATCTGTAAATTACTTTATTATAAAAAATTCAAAGGCTTTGCTGAAAGCTAAATTAGGCCTGGTAGCAACACAAAAACATTATCAACGAGGGAAATCTCGGAAAGCACCAGCAGACAACAAAACATCAAGTGATGTGTAGAAAGACATAAAATGTGATATAAATTCATTAAGTGCTGACTTTTGTTGTTTTAGTTGAGATCTGAGTAAAAGTGCATTGCTAGTGGGTTTGCCAAGTTGCTCTACAGGGAGCCAATTTATGTTTTTCTTTTACCTGTTGTTTTTGAGTCCTTTCTCCTTAAATCCTATCTGCAGAGAGGACACCAGTGTTCAATTAAGCTGATGAGACATGAGAAACCTTTGAAGGAGAAAGACAAAAGCGCCTCTCATTTAGGACTATTGCAGGTTAAATTCTTATCATGGCTTTTAAATGAGGGTTGGTGAACTTGGTGTTAAATACAGAAAGAAAGAAAGAAAGAAAGAAAGAAAGAAAGAAAGAAAGAAAGAAAGAGCGAGCCAGATTGGTATATATACATACCTGCATCAGATATTAGCAGACTTCAAACACTAAAGCAGATTTTGGTATTAGCTGAATCTTAAGGTGGTATAAAAAAAATCTTTAACCTGTTTTGAAAATAGTACTAACAGTACTGGAGGAAGAACAGAGTTTTGAGAAAAGCAGTAAAAGACTCCATATTAAGTGTTAAACCAGAATACCAGAAGCTCATTCCCTAAGGGTAAATCCAAAGCAGTTTCTTTGACCAGAAACATTCTTTGTGGTGGTGTGAGAGATGAGGTGAAGTTTGCTACTAATGGATCTTGTGAAAGTGAAGCAGAGAGCTAAATAACGCAAGAATTGCAGCACTGTTCATATGCATTAGAGATAAAAGTTTAACTAGAGTTTATGGGGCTTCAAGAATGGTGCTACATTAAGACTAGGTTGGACAAATCACATTAATTAGAACTGGAGAGATTGTTCAGAAACAGGAAAAATTATTTATGACTTATAAAATAACTTATTAGATTGGAGACGGAACACATTTTTTCATCAGACAAGCAAGAATGAATCATTTCAACAATTCTCCACTAGTTGAGCAAACCGAGAGGAATTTTTGTGGAATTTTCATTGATTGTTTTTAACACTTAAGGACCTTATTGAAAAATTTTGTTTTCGCATAGATGGATTACATGTACAGCTTTTCTCTTTGAATTAATTTGTAAAAAGAAAGTGGTCTAAATCAAAGTGCTAGCCCCTGCTAGAGTAGATGTACTGAATCAATGGGATTTACATAAATGCTGATTTACCACTCAATAATTAATTCAGTGCATCTGCTTGCCAGAAAGTTCTGACAACTTTATGGGATCGTTTTGTTTTGTTCTTAGCACATGAAAACCAGAGTACTTTGTGAATTTTATAGTTTAAGAAACTGTGCAGCTTTCCAAGAAAACAAAGCTTACTTTGTGCATTTGGGAAGGCTGCAAAAAAAAAAAAAAGCTATATAAACAAAGAACTATATATTGAACACTGTGTGTGTGTGGGAGGGAGGGAGATGTGCGCAACTTCTTGTGTGGACAATGTATGCACTTTTGGTGCTGTGGTTCCCAAACCCATTTTAAAATTATTTAATGTTAAATGTGGTGTCTCTGTCTTTTTGGCAAGCTCTGTAGGTTTTCCAAGTGTGCGTTGTTCCATCTGGTGCTTTTTGACCCCCTCCATATTTTTGGGAAGCTCTGTAGCATTTGAAGTTGCACATCATTCCATTTTGTATTTTCCCTTGTCTTCTTTTAGGAAAAAGAGAGAAAGAGAAAGAGAGATCCTTTTAAAGCTGTGCAGTATTCACCATCTCTTTGGAAAGCACCATAGTTTTTGAAGCTGTGCGTTATTCCCTTTTACCCTTTTATCTCTGAGATTTTGAAAAGCCCCATAGCTTTCATGAGAAAGCTGTGCCCCTTTCTGAAAATCTATGACATTTTTCGTGAAACTCTACAGCTTTCTTCAGAAAGTTATATTGTTTCCAACAAGTTCTTGCATATCTCAGCACTGCAGCAAGAAAAATTGGTGGTTTCTTCCTGTCATCTCTTAGGAATAGGAAATCTAGGATTACTTTTTCTTTTATATATATATATAATTTTTATTATAATTCCACCATAAAAAGCATACATTTCTCCCTGTACATTTACCGAATTGTTACAGTTGTCTTCCACTCCTCTCTGGATTACATAAAATGTTGTATCATTGACATATTATCCTGATGCATCGCACTAAATTTGTTACAATACCAAGATGGTTCCTGCATTTCAACCCAACTTTACATGTTCCATGATATTTCTCTAATTTTCTACTTCTAATAAACATGCTACCATGAATTAAGAGTTGTTACCTGTCCAAACCCCATCCATATCCACCACAATTTGCCATTCATTATTGATATCATCATCTGATTTTCCTTTTAATCTCTGAGAGACTATATCTGCATTCCGATTTTCAATAAAAGTTGCCCACCATTGCTCTATTGTAGGTATTTGGTCAATTTTCCATAACCTTGCATACTCAATACGAGCTGTCATAATCATATACAGTAATATTCACCAATATTTCTTTGCAACAGTTCCATCTAACATATATGTCATATTTAACAGATACAATTCAGGTATCTTATCAAGTTGAACCCTTAGTATTGTACATATCATATTATGAATATCATTCCAGTACTTTTTAGCCTTAGGGCATAACCACCACATATGAAATAGTGTACCAGCATTCTCCTGACACTTCCAACATTGCCCTGTTCCCTTATTGTATATTTTCTTTAATTTTTCTGGTGTCATGTACCATCTGTGAAAAAACTTATAGTAATTCTCTTTTAGGTTCTGAGCTGCAGTAAATTTCTGTGTCCGTTGCCAACTGTGTTCCCAATGCGCTAACTGAATTGAGTGTCCAACATTTTGAGCCCATAGTATCATTGTCGATTTAACTATTTCCTCTTCCCTTTCTTGGCATAAGATCTCTTGATATAACTGTGCTAGTAAATGAGGCGGGTTTTCGTGCAGTAGCTTGAATAATCCTCCTTGCTCCTTTTGTTCTATTCCATAAGTTTTAATATCCATCTGAAATCTAAGTAATGATTTTCTTACGTAATGATGCACAAAATCTTTGTCCACTGCCGCTTTCCCATAAAACGTATAGGCATGCGAACCCATCCTTAAGTCAGCTCCCTCAAGTGCCAGCATTCTCGCATCTTGAAGATTCATCCATTCTTTTATCCAAGTGAATGTCGCTGCCTTGTAATATATCTGCAAGTCCGGTAAGCCCAACCCTCCTCTTTCTACTATATCTGTCATAATATTCCATTTTATTCTTGGCTTTTTTCCTTGCCATATAAATTTGGTTAAATCTCTTTTCCATTGTATAAAAGGCTTGGTGTTTGTAATAATAGGGAGATTTTGAAAAAGACAATTTGTCTTTGGAGATACATTCATTTTTATATAACAGTCACTCTGTCCATCATGAATACTTTTTCTATACATTGGAAATTCATTCCCAGGATCATTTGAAAAAATTGAGAAAAGTTACTCTGAAAAGCATTATTTATTTGTCACCTTACAATTATTCCACACTATCTATACTAATACTGATAATTAACATTTAGAAGTGTTTTTAAGAGTTTGCAAAAGCTACTTTTTTTAATCAAAACTCCCAGATACTTAGCCTGCACAATCAATGGCCATGTTGACTATGGACAGAGTACCTTTTCTGTTGAGTACAGAAAACCCTTTTTCTATTACCTCCATAACCCTCACAGACACTTTTACTGTAAGTCTGCTCAGTACCAATATTCCCATTTTACAGACACAATGGGGGCATTGGCACAGTCAGGTAAGATGGTTCACATCAAATTACAGATTCTGTGAAATTTCCCTTACAGGGAAAGTTATACCTGTTGAATATCCATCTCTCTCTCAGCTCTTAAAGGCAAAGGGCTTTTCTGAGGGGAAAAGTCAGTAAAAAGAAGGGGTGTGCACTCTTGCATTAAACCAAAAAAGTAAAGAAACTTGCATTTTCTGTTTCTTCTCTGCAAAACAACTTTGAAAGGACTACTTCTGAGTGGAAAGTTAGTGGGCTATGGCTGAGACCTCCGTTCAGTATCCCACTGCCTAGCAACTATCAAGCCGGGAGTGGAGGGCCTGCTGCTGTCATTTACTGGTGGAGCAGGGAGGAAAGGGAAAGTGATTCATACCATGGAGAAGCAGCTGATCTCAGCTCAGATGTGGGGGAAAGACATTTTGGGGCATGCTCAGATAGAGTGCACATATCTTTTATGTCCCTCAAAAGATCAGAAGAGCTAATGCTTCAAGATCTGGATTGCCTCTCACTTACTCCCATCCCCACTAGGAAGCTATAGCAACTGGGCCCTCTCCCAGTCTCTGACAGCTGTTGGATGGTGGAAAAGTTTTGGACAGAGTGCAAGGGCAGAAGAAGAGCAGTGATGTATTTAAGTCTTTTACTCCAAGTTTCGAGTCAAGTCTCAAGTCGAGTCTCAAGTCTGAGAGCCAACTTTAACAGAAAAAAAAGGAAGTGTGGTGGGGTGGGCCATGTTAAACTACAATAACTAGGAAATCAAAGCCCCATCCTGTCACTCTCTTTCCCACCTAGCTTGAGCCAGACTTTACACTTGTCTTAAAGGGTTTAAGGGAGTGATAGGATGGGCTGTTGGCAGACAGGAGAGAGAGAGAGAGGCGGATTAAAGATTGGCATTCATGGGAAGTGGTTTACTTTGGGAGATGGAAAAGCAGGGGAAGGAGGGGATAAGAACCCATCAACCAGGAGCTTCAAACTCCCCCTGAAAGAAAAACACCTGAATGTGGCAGATGGACTATATAGCTTGCTCTCAAAGAAGCCACCAGGATACTTATTCTGTCTCTGCCAGCCATGAGAGAGTGGTGCTCCCTGTTGCAAGGTGCTCCCTGTTAGCAGTTACATTTCTGTACTGCTTATACTCCCTAAGTGGTTTACAATGTGTTTAACTAATTGCCCCCAACAAGCTGGGTACTCATTTCACCAACCGATGGAAAGCTGAGTCAACCTAGAGCCCTGCAGGATCAAACTCACAACATTGTGGCTGCAGTACTAGCATTTAACCACTGCACCACCAGGCCTCTACCACTGCTGTACCAGGGCTTATTCCAGGGTTTAGGGATTGGATCAAATCCTGTTTACTTCTGAGGGAGCAAGTGGGATTGTTATGCTCATTCCGCCAGCCATGAGAAAGTAGAGTGTAGCTTCCTTTTGGAGATGATCTCCCCCAACCTTCCCTCAACCTCCTCTTCCAAGACTATTCTGTGCCCACACTCACAGAAAAAAAACTGCAAATCCGTGTTTCCCCCATCTTCAATCCTCCCATGCTTTTGCATTCCTGGGAATGGTCACTCAAAAGCAGGAAACAAGGGAAAGACAGGGATAAGGAGCATGTGCAGCTCTTATTGGTTCATCAACATAATACTCCCTCTCTGCTGACTGGGAAAAAGCTAGAGAGGGAGGTGGGATTAGCAAGGGTAGGAAGTCAACCACTGAAAATATATGAGTCACAAGTCAAGTCAGGTCATCATATATTATTGTCAAGTCTGACTTAGTTGCTGAAACAACTTAAGTCTGACTTGAGTTCATTCAATTGACTCAAGTCTAAATCACTGAAGAGTAGCCCTCTGCATCCCAACCAAAATAAGACAGACATATGCGTCAGTGCACTTATGCATGCACAAGCCACCTTATACTGGTCTAGGTGTGCTTGTGTGCTAGTCAACCTTTTCATGTTCTACCTGGCAACCTTAAGACAGAAAAAGAGGAGTTTGTAGTGCCTGGTAAGGGTGTGGAAGAGATAGAAGAAAGAGACAGTGAACAAATACTGAGGTATAGTAAGAGAAGGATACCCCAAAAGAGGGTGAGAGAAAACAGCAAAAACTGAAGGAAAGAGAAAAAGTCACATGAGCGGGGATGGGCTAAAATGTTTCTAGTTCCTGAGGAGGCTATGGAGGGTGAAAGAGTGCAGGACTACAGGAAGAGAAATACTGACAAGAAAGATAAAGACCCTTTCTGCACCGGGGTATTAAAATGGTGCAGACGACCTCCGATGGAGGTCGTCTGCACCGTGGAGTGGATTGGGGCGGACTACTTTATTGTAGTTCTGCACCTCAATCTGCTCCGAAGAGACCGGAACTGGTGGCGCTGCGTGTTTTTTAAAAAGCTCTTTTCAGAGGTTTTTAAAAAGCACGGAGCGCGCAGCCCTGTGCAGCTCCATCGCCACACTCCGGTGCAGATTTGCAGGCACACACTAGTGCATGCCTGCAGATCTGCCGGGGGTGGGCTTTTGGCTGGTGAGCTTCTCCAGTTGGTGGAAAGATTCCACCAGCTGGAAGCCACCATTTTGGACGCCGGAGCCACGATTTTGGATGCTGGAGGAGTGCGGAGCAGCGAGCTCGCGCTGCTCCGCATGGTGACGGACTTACCCGGCTGCCGGTAAGCTCCGTTTTAGGGTGTTTCCCCCATTTCCCCCTTCACATGTGGAAAGGGCCAAAGAGTGTTTTGGGGGCAACCGGGGAGAAAAAGTACTGTAGTCAAGAATATATAATAGGGTTTTGAACTCAGTCAAAGATGGTAATTTTGCTTGTTGAATACTAAGTTCATCTAGGCAAAATGCATCAATTGTTTGATTTATTAACATATTTATTGATAACTCATTTATTGATTGATGGAAACAGATAATTTATTCCGTCTTGTAGTGTAAGGTGGTAGAAACATCTTTAAATTAATCTGATAATAAATCAGATGAACTGCTTGAGGGCAAGCAGTGTTGTAGATTAATATTACTGGCAAAGCCACCTCTGAATATTCTTTGCCTAACGAAACCTTGTGAAATTCAAGGTGCTTCCATAAACCAACAGGGGCAGAGTGATGTAGAATAAACATGTCTGCTTTACTCCCACACTTAGGCAGTCCTAGATAGATAGAAAGACAGATAAGTTACAAATGCAAGTAAGAAACATTATCTTGTGGGAAAAGGATATATTAACATATAAGCAGAAAATGTCTAATGCAAAATCTTGAGGTTAACTTAGTGTTTTTGTAGACTTCCTTCAAAATTTGTTATATTTATAACAAGAGGTTGGAGAACTAGTTATATGGCTAGTAAGGCATTTGGAACTGTAAATTTTGTAAAAAGGATCTTTTTAAATTCCAGTTGATACTGAAAACATGGTTCTCATGTCTACCTGACTAAAAACAATAGATATGGCATTAACAATGGCCTTTTCTGCACGGGGCGAGGGAATCGCCCGGAGCCAGTACTCACCGGACCTGTGTGCTCCACCCGCGGGTCCAGGTTGGTCCGGAGCAGTCCGTGGCTGCCGCTCTGCACTGCTCTGGGGACGAAAATGGCAGCTTCCATTTGGTGGAGGCTGTGCACCAACCGGTGAAGCTCGCCAGCCTAAAGCCCGCCCCCGGCAGATCTGCAGGCTCGCACTGGTGTGAGCCTGCAAATCTGCACCAGAGCGCGGCCATGGAGTGGCGTGCTCCATGCTTTTGAAAGACCTGTTTTAAGCGGTCTTTCAAAAGCATGCTGAACAACCACTTTGGGTCTTTCCGGAGTGGGCTGAGGTCCGGAACTACACAAAGTAGTCCTGACCCAGTCCACTTCCAGGTGCAGTCATCCTCCCTGGAGGACGCTCTGCACTGTTTTAAAAGCCCCATACGGAAAAGGCCTATGTATTCTACAGTTTGAGTTTAAAAAAATACAAATAGATCTTTGGCAAAGACAATGATTGTTGAAAAACAAGAAGATAGGAAAGGAGAACATAACTCTTCTCCTCTTCCTGCAGGCATTAAGGAAGTTAAATTGCTCTTTCCGTTGGAGGAAAATTCCCTATTCCCATATGTTTCCACAGTAAATTCTGGGGATATTTCTTGAAAAGAGCTGTACTGCCAGTGATTTTTGATTCACATTACTTGGCAAGATAAAGAAGTGCTATAGCATTTTTACAGGGTCGCTGAAGTATATGAAAACGAAATGACTTCTTAGTAATCACATTAAAAATGTTCCACCTCTGAGCTGAACTGCTCACCTCTAGCTTATGAGGAATAATCCTATCTGATCCCTTGTTCCTAACCATGTAAAGGAAGACAAACCAGATCAATAATACAGTCTAGCAGGGCACTGGGTGTACAACAGTTTTCATATAAGATATGCATTGGTGCAAAATATGTAGCCTATAAGCACAAATTTTTGTTTTATTTTTGGTATGCAAGGTGCTGTGTGATCACAACAGTAGACAAAGAGTTTATCTGCAAATGGATACGTAACAGAGGAAGTTGCTGAACTAGTACTGACAGCTCATTTTGAGGTGTGGGGCAAATGGAATTTCATGTTTGTCTAGATTGACATGCTGTAACGAGCCCTTCCTTTTTACCAAGGGGTAGCCAGTTCTGATGGAAGCAGTGTAAGTCCCAATCAGATACTGGCCTGCTTTTTAATTGGGGGGGGGCCCACATTGTTAACATTATCATATATTTTGAAAATGACAAACCATAAGCCCATTTCACAAAGTTGAAACTACAATGTTCAGAACCTCTTTGGAGAAATTTCACTAAATTTTCTCCACTTTGAAGGAATCCATTGGTAACTCCAAAGAAGATGGCAAAAAGCATGATTGAACAATGACTGTTGTTCAGTTTTGGAATGATAAAAGGAACAACAATTAAATGCTCTTATAATGTTTGCAGTTGTTTAAATCTTGTTTTAGAATTTTAATCATGCTGCTACCTTTTGTGGTGTTGTCTTTTTATGACGGTTTTATTGTTCTTATCTTTAGCAGCAAGCTGCAGTGTGGTCATATTTTGGGTACAAAGGCAACATCTAAATATTTTAAAGAAATGAATACACAGAACAGTGAACACTTTGATCACTGAATCTCAGTTTAATAAGGTTTCCAGAGAGAAAGAAGAAGGCAGAAGAAGATGAAAAAGGAAGACATAATGAGAAACACAATCAAGCAGACAGAACTTTCCCACTGTTAGCAAAAGAATTATTTGTTCTTCCAGCTCCTTGACTTCCATAACTGCCTGTGGGATCTGGTTGTACATACAGTTCACTGGGTTGGGGTCTAAGTTTATTTTACAAAGAAGAAAAGAAGGCACACAGATGAGAGGAAGAAAATGAAAACCATTTAAGAAAGTTGGGTAATTGTCAAAAGAAACTGGAGAAAGGTAACCGTAAGGGAATAAGAAAACAGGGAAAGAAAAATAAAAGGAAGAAAAGCTTTCAGTCTTGATGAACATTTTTGTTTTATTTGTGCTTGCTATATTTATTGCATCCTCCTGGCATATATCCTGTACTTTTATAAAACCATATGGCAACTTGTTTACTGCTCAAGGAATTCAACACAACTTCAAACAAAAAGAGTAGTGAAGTACTAATACAGTGTCCTAGATAATTCAGTATGAGGAATATTTGAAACTTGCCCTATGTTTTTGAGTCAGAAGATATTTGTGCAGTTGGTAGTCATTTACGTTTAAAGGAAAAGAGACACTAATATGGCTTCCCTTCCCTTCTCATGGCAAATACATAGGCCATTTCCACACTAGACACCATTAGCACATTGTAGCATTACAATCCCAGCATTCCCATTTGCACAATGCCATCGAATTAGGAAAACTCTTTTCTGCACCCTTCCACCTTAAGCAGATGAGTAGCAGTATTGCTGCCAGTGTTCCTTCCGCATTATAGTGTCCTTGGCCACCCTCTTTCCCTGCCTTCACCCTTCCCCACGGCTCCTATTGGGTGTTGTTGTTGTTGTCATTATTATTATCATCTTCATCATCATCATCATCGGAAGCTATACTAACACAGAAATGTTGTAATGGCATGATATGCCAGAACACTATTGCACTTTTGCCCTATAATGCTTACAAATATATTTAAATTAATAAAAAGTTTTAACTCAAAGGAGAGGTTTAAAATAAACACAGAGAGGTGATAGTGAGTTACCACGTGATGGGAGTCACTGAGAGAGGGACGAGCTGGGCACGCCCACAGCCCACTCACTGCTGGATCCGCCATAATAAGAAGCTCTATTAACCACTATAACACTACTGCACCAAGACGGCTGATGGGATTGTAGCACTAACGGGAGCTCTTAATGGATTTTTTTCTGGAAATAGAATTCCTTGGTTTGGCAACACTTGGAGACAAGATAGTAGCTGGATAGTGATGACATTGTGCAGTAGCAAAGGTCCTGGACTGGAAACAACCCATCACTGGTGTGCTAGAGCAACGTTGTACAGAAACAGCCAGAGAGAACTTTATATCATTGGGTATAACTGACCTGATCAGATTCTAAGTCCACAGCTGAAAATAACGTTATCTTCCTTCTTGATATTTTCTCTGTGAAATGACTATGCATCTCACTTTCACTTTTTGCCACAAACTCATATTTTGTTAATCTAGTTAATTGCCTACCTCTATCTTTCTGAAAGTACCAAGCCAAGAGAAAGGAAAGGGAAAATGTGAAATGAGACTGTTGCAGATAGCTCCATGCTCATTGATGGTTCTGTAGCTAAAATAAAAAGTTTTCAGTGTTATCATTTTGTGTGCAAATGTGCCATTGGACTGACGTTTTGCATAGAAATATTCACAAACTAGAAAAGGCTATACAGGAGCATCATTAAAATCAAATAAATCAAAATTACACTGGTCAATTGCATATGAATAGGTCAGGGTTCTCTTTCAACATATTCTAGTTATTATTTTTCTCTTCACTGTTAAGTATACTTATAGTTGAGCGTAAATAATAATAGTAAATATTGCAAAGCCAAGCCTAAAGAATTATGCCCATTCCATTGCATTAGGCAATATGCCAGGAACACCCATTTTGAACACCTCTATGGTATTCCATCCTTATTTAATTATCTACTGAAACTGACATTTAATCTCCTGCTTTGTCTCTTATGTATTAACTGTTATGTGTAGGTAAGCAGGCAGCAGTAAGGATCCAGTGCAATAAGAACAGGGGCAGGTGATTGGGTCAGGATTGCCCATAAGCAACATCAGCTGGAGATGATGTACAATGACACACAAAACTCACACTGAGAGTGAGTGTCAGTGCCTTGGGCCCAAGAACTGGGACAGGTGCACAGTCTAAAGCCCAGGTGTTCCAGGTGTTGAAGAGAGAAAGTACAAGAGACAGGTTTACTTATTGAAAAGAAGTACACTTAAATTCTGGTGATGTGGATTGTGAGTGAAGAAGGCACTCTGAGTTATACAGATGGGGAGTGGTCACATTGGTGCTGATGGGAGCCTGAGGGGTTTGATTGTTGTCAGACTGGGCAGGACAGGCAGAGGCAGACTGAAGGTAACCATTGGGTTTCTGTATAGATTTTGCTGTCTGCATTCTTACCTGTTCTTGGGTTACCCTGCTGATGTTATCATAGATACCTTTGATGTATTGCTGCTTTGATGCATTGACCAAAGGGATGCGACAGTTTATTTCTTATACAGTTCCTCAGTGGAAGAGCTGGAGAGCAGACATTAAATTAATCTTCAAGGCACATTCATTGCTGGAGATGCATCATTGGCATGATCACCATGATGATGACAGAACTTGTGTCCATTTAGGGCTTACTCACAGGCTCTTGTTCCAATAACATTTTGCTGCCAGAAATGAAAGACAAGAAGGTGTCCCCTTCCATTCCACAGCTAGAAGGAAACTGAACTGGCATTTGCATTTTATTTCAATACTGGTGATGTGACAATGTCTTCCAGGGCATCTGGGACCTAATGGTACATACAGCGCTGATCTCAAGCAGACAGCAATGGTAAAAGGGTTCAGATGAAACATGCAGGGGGCAACCACTACTGTTCCCCAGCATCACCTAACTAAGGAGTTGTGCACTCTGCCTAATAGTATGGGGTCAATGAAATAAATGAGATGGAGTGGGAAAACAAAGATTAGAAAGAGAGGGACTCAGAAAGTGGAATGGGGTTTGGCTGTTGGAAAGGTAAAAAATCAGGATAGCCATAGCTTTCTTCTCACTTCAGCAAATTTTTTCAAATATTCCAGATTTGTTCAGGAATAACAAAGAACACAGAACATATTTGAGAAGAGTCAACAGCCTTCCCACAAAGCACTTTGAGACAAAGCCCAGGTAAAGCATTTCCTCTGTTTAGAAGTTGGGCCTAGCAGTCATCCAGCCATTCTCCCTCCATGTGGAAATTAAAAGCAAAGTAGTAACCTTGCAGACACCCCATCTGTCTTTCTATAGTTCTCCACAACATAATATAATTCACATACTGTCAGAAATGCCCAAATGCATTTCTAGTCACTTTGAAGAGCAACAGAATCCTCTGAGGTGGTCTAATGCATCTGGAACTAGGCAGAATCCAGCCCATGCTCCCTTTGTCTAATCCCACAGATGTGCCTCTTCTTTTGAGCCCCATTCCAATCATTCTTGTTGCAATTTGTCATATTCCTGTTACCACACATCATAAATTTGACAAAAGCTCTTAATTTAAAACTTACCATTTATTTGAATTTTTTAAAAGTTGAGATCTCTGGGTGAAAAGTGCTAATGATATTAAAATATTTCTATCTCCAGTCTTATTTTAATGGCTAAACCATAAATCTAATTGTTTGCTGGGCTTGCTATCTAAATGTCTATCATAGTCTCACTTCCCATTCATTTCATTTGCACATGTATTACTGCCTAATTTGCCTTGCTAATATAAAACAATTTTCTTGAAATCAGTTCAAAGAACAATTGGTATACAGAATGTGAAACCCTATGCTATACTATACTGGAAATACAATATTAGATCAGGTGGGGCAGTTCTAAGGAGTGGGGAGGAAAGACAGGTGCTGAATTTGACATAAGTGGAGTATATTTAGATTAACTATAAAAACACAGCTAAAAGCAAAGAGTACTTATTGAATCTGCTTTGCTAGGTATTTTTTTTAAATGGAGGACAGCAAGGAAAGATCATTGGCCTTGGCCCTCTTGAAAACAAGGACTTTTCTCAGTCCTCGTATGTAGTATTCCCCAAGAAACCCAGCACTGTATGCAGCTACAATAATTTTAGGATGAGGCACCAACCGCACTTGTATTGGCCCCTGCCCCTACACTGACTGTAATCAGGTCTGGGATTCCATGGGTCTGCTTCCGCAACAGACCATTACACAACCAGTTCTACTCTCTCCATCCTCGCTCAGGGAGAGGGAGGCAGTGGTGATTCCACGAATTAAGAGTGTGCATGTGTATGCTGGGGATTCCACAGGGTTAAGACAGGACAGAATAGTTGGCTTGGACAACCACTTGTGTCATGGATCAGGTGATTGTTCAAGATATCCTTCCCATGCCAAGTGGTGTAGTGGTTTGAGTGACTCTGAAGACCAAGGTATGAATCCCTACTTAGCCATGAAAACTTACTGGGTGACTTTGGGCAGATCAAACTCTCTCAACCTCAAAGGAAGACAAAAGCAAAGCCCCTCTGAACATATCTTGCAAGAGAAATCTGTGATAGATTCACCTTAGGGTTTCCATAAGTTGGAAATTACTTCAAGGTACACAACAAGAAAAATCACTGCTGCTAATCTGGCCCCCATTCTTGAGAATTAATGAGGAATGCACCTCCTGAAAAGAAAAACAGTAAAATGGTTCCCACCCATTTCACTGATTACAGATGGGATGGAGAATTTCAAGTGGCATTTTGATACTTCTTTAAGTTTTAAAATTTGTATAGTGAAGGCCAGCAATGGTGTAGTGGTTTGAATATTGGACCATGATCCTGGAAACCAGGGTTCAATTACCTGCTCAGCCATGGAAACCAATTGGATGACCTTGGGTATATCACACATTTTCAGCCCCCAAAAAACCCATGATAGGTTCACTTTAGCGTCACCAAAAGTTGGAAACAATCTGAAGACACACAAAAATAACAACATAGTGATAAATGACTGTACTCCTCTTGAGATACCGATTATGACTACAGACCCTTTGTCTTTGCCTTTCAAGAACAAAATTCAAATGTACTATCCTGTAATGGTATATCGATGGGGATCTCCATCTCTGAAAGAATATATTTGTGTCAATCCAGTAAAATTGTGGTTATCGTTGTCAGGAGTATTTCTAAAATATCTGGCCAGACTGACTGGAGAAAGCTTTTTGTTCTGTCTTATAACAGTTCTGTGGAGGATTCCTGAAGTGAGGTGATGTGTATAGCTGTTTAAATTGTATTTGTGCAAATAGCACTACCACAACCTGATCCTTAGAGATAAGACTGAAATGCTACAGTGCCTTTTATCAGATATCACTGGGAGAGGGCATGCATCTACATCCCAAGGCTGCACTGATATTCATACATATTTTATAAGGGAGAGACCTAATGGATGACTCTGATTCACTCTCAGCAATGGAACCTGAGTGATTTCTACTCTCCTGAACAAGATAGATAATCAAGCATCCATTTGCGATCATTAAATGTTGCAAGTCTTTTTTCTGTTCCAAAGAGACACAGACATTTTCCAGATTCCAAATCCCTCCCCCAACCTCACCAATTCTTCCCAAGGAAGAAATAAAGAAAAACATTTGTGGGCATTTTCTTAGAAGTGATATGTGTATTCTTGCAGCAAGAGGATCTTTAGCTCTTAATAGGGTGTCCATACCATTTTTATAATGCCATGTTCCATTTTTATCTAGATCATTTGTTAGATTTATAGGCAGGATTTGTGTCATTCTTGTGTTCCAGCACTTTGGTGGGGTATGTACAAGTGGGACGCTATAGTGGTGCGATGGTGATAGTGAAAAAATTAATTTAGAGAGTTATGTCTGGTGTATCCTTACATCTTCTGTCAAAATCTTTTACATGGGAAAGATTATAAAGTCTGAAGCAACAATAGTTGTCTAAAAACAGGTACCACCACCACCACCGGCTAAATTTTGGCTAAATTTGGACAGTTCTCATCTTTCCTCTCTGCATCTCTTTACTGTGTAGCTTAAAAATTGGGCCTGGAAAGTTTCCCTGCCCTCCAGAGCTAGTCTTTGGGGTGTATGTGAAGGATATCCTCTCCTGGTTCTCCTTGATTCCAATGTTATACCATCAGATACTTCACTCTTCTTCATGATTTGCATTGTAAATTCCCCCTTTTAAACTTAGCAGTGTCTCTAATCCCACAATATGGGATGTTGCAAATCTATGGAATCTTTCATTTCAAATACTCCTGACAGAAAGAGTAGAAAAAGAACCTGATAAAACTAGGGCCAGAAAGAATGAAGCCAATCCAAAATCACCCAGAACAGTGCACAAATGACCCCTCATAATCCATATCCTTACCCATGGCAGTGAAATGGCATTTCACTAAATTTCTCCAGGACTAGGAGAAATGGCCTAACAATTTCTCTGGTAGTGGGTCTCACCATTGGCAGTAGCAGTGGCACAACTTCTTGCTTTTTCCTCTCTTTCCTCTTCACTGCAGGTCAGATAACCATAGCAGTGACTGCATTGAGAGCCTGGCCACCATTTTGCATCCTCCACAATGTCCCAGACCTACTGTCATTCTGGGACATTGTTTGTGGGGGGCAGTGATTAGTGGTCATCATAAAAATATAAACCATTAAAAAAAAATTACACAAAGCAGTCTCACCACCGCCATCACAAAGTGACAATAATAAAAAAACAAAGATCTCAAAAAAGTTCTGGAAATACTACCTTAGCTCTAGCTAAAACAAAAATCAAAAGGTAAATAAAAATAGTCCTCACATGAAACCAAAAAGATAAGAGTTGTACAGTGGAAATCTCTTTTTTAAGGGCCTTCCAGGTGAGAACCTTGAGAAGATTTCCTCTCAGGTTGCAACTCAACTCACTCCCAAAATGGAGACCAAAATGGGTACCAACACAATGTTTAATTTCTTCGAGAAAAGACTTAATTGGCTGGATTCTCAGGTAAAAGAATGTATGGATGTTCATAGAAGGGAAGTCTATCAATCTCTCTTCTCTCCTGAAGTTATCTGTACACCATCCTACTTATTCAAGTAATCAAATGGTACTCTTGAATAATGTGAGATGGAACACAAGGAACTCAATTTTCAATTTCAATATGTTTATTGTGCTAGCCAAAGGCCATGACAAAGAAATTAAAATGTATACAATACTTTTACATAAAAAAAAAAATACAGAAGTACAAGAAACACCCCATACATTACATGCCATGGCCAAAGCTATTACCAAACTGATAAAAAAATAAAATAAAAGGCCTACATAACTAAAATGCCAACATCAAAGTTAACCAGTTTAATATTTTGAGCCTCCATGACAATTTGTAGCAATTTTATCTAAGGCCATTTCTGTACTACACTGTTACAGTGCTATTATTTCACTTTCAACATCCTGTGAAATTCTGGGGTTTGTAGTTTCCTGAGGGCAAAGAGCTCTCTGGTTGAGAATTCTAAATGCCCCTCCATAAATTACAAACCTCAGGATTCCATAGGATGTTGAAAATGGAATAATAGCACTATAACAGTGTAGTATGGAAATAGCCATACTGGCTATTTCCACACGGGGCAAGGGAATTGCCCCGTGATGTTACTCACCAGACTTTTGGGATCCCCGGTCCGGTCCACGCTTCTCTGGAGCAGTGCGTGGCCGCCATTCCACACTGCTCCAGGGATGAAAATGGCGGCTACCGGTTGGTCGAGGGTCTCGACCAACCACTGAAGCTTACCAGTCTAAAGCCTGCCCCCAGCAGATCACAGGCTCACACCAATGAGAGCCTGTGAATTTGCATATGGGAGCAGGTTCGCAGTGGCACACTCCGTGCTTTTGAAAGATCTGTTTTTAGCCGTCTTTCAAAAGCATGCTGGACGACCACTTGGGGTCATTCGGGAGTGGGCTGGACTGCAGATCTACGTTCAGTAGGTCTGACCCAGTCCGGTCCCAGTTGCAGAGATTCTCCCTGGAGGACACTCTGCCCCGTTTAAAAAAACCCGTGTGGAAATGGCCACTCTCCCTTTTTTTTGCAGTCAAGGCAAAAAGGACCATCTTAGGTGTTAAATACTCATTTGTATCACCCAGTAAAAATTGAACTGAATCTACTACAGAGTTCCCACCTCCATTTATCAGCAAAGGTGTTAGAATTTTTTCTCTGGGATCACTATACATGGGACAGGTTAGCATGTAATGCATAATGTCTTCTGCCACACAGGGAACTGCTAAAGGATGAAGAAGACTTACTTCAGGAAATAAGTGGCTGAATTCAGTGGGACTGACTGCTAGAAAAGAAATAGAATGGCTGCTCCTATATGCCTTGCTGACAAGGTTATAACTAAACAAAGATTCCATCCTAAAATACACTTCAGAGAAAGTAGGCAACATTAAACATATTCATACTAGCCCCACAGTAAGATAGTCCCTGTCCTTTTTCCTGGAACTAAACTCCATTGAATACTGTGAGTACTCTAAATTTCGCACATGACTGGCTTGCATGGCTGTAATCGAAAGCAAATTTACTCTGAATCATAGAATCATAGAAATGTAGAGTTGGAAGAGACCACACGGGCCATCCAGTCCAACCCCCTGCCATGCAGGAACACCCTCAAAGCACTCCCAACAGATGGCCATCCAGCCTTTGAAGTAAATGCTATTGCAAAGCATGCTTTTTACTTCCAACTGCTCAGCTAAGCTAGTTGTGATATCACACTAACATACGTGGAAACAAGTACCAGAACAAAAGCATCAAGCCTGATCTGAAGTTTTGAACAGCACTGAATATTCTTCATTACAATCCCATCACTCTTCTCAGATTGATCCCATTACATTCACTTTAATGAAGTTTAACAAAATAAGTCACTGAAGAATTTCAATGTCATCTTCTCTCTCAATATTTTATATGTAGGGTCTTACTTTGTTGGAGGAGGGGAGAGAGAAAAAGAAAGCCTGGGGGGAGCTCTTATTCAGAAAATGTCTGAGGGTTCAGTTAGGACACTGCATCTCACCTTCTCAAGGAAAGTCCTATTCAGTACATAAACATTACTGGTTATTTTTGCACAGCATGGCAAAAATCTTCAAGTGCAGCTATTATGCACTGTTTTCTAGTGTTGCTTTAGTTTGCATATTATTATATACGACATGTTCATATATTGTACTTTATATATTTGAGGATTAAGGAAGATAAAGGAACAAGCTGGAGGCTTCCTATGCTACCTGTGAAATGGAAAGAAACTCTTTTGCCACAGAGGTAAGACAGCTGAAATAGTAAATAGGAAAAATAATGGTAAATGATGATAAATAAGAAAGTTAATTTCAGTTCAAGTCCTGGCCAGAACCTGGTCTGAGTAAACTCTCTGGAAAATTACTTTTAATAGAACCATTCCACTCAATGACCTCTAGCAACAGCCAGGAGTAGCTACCATTTTTTATTTTTGTACACAGCACTGAAGTGATATGATGACAAGTGTATTGTGGGAAATTATACTGGCTAAATATATCTGCCTGGGAAAGTATATATGGTATCATAATATTAGAGCAAAAAGACTTGACAGTATACTTCCATTAAGCTTACCCCAATCTTTTCTAGTGATCACTTCCTCCCACTGGGGATACAGCAGGATATCTTATTTCTTTTTTGCTTCCAGGAGCAGAACTGCAACTGATAATGCCTGGGTGCCCCAACTTTCCATAGCCACTTATTGGCTATGAAAATGTTCTCCAACACTGAAAAGATCTGTTGTATTGGGGGAAGAGGACCTTTGCACAAGGAGGTATTATATGTCTTGTTCTACAACAACTGAAAAAAGTGCATACACTGGCATAATTGGAAAATACACTATAATATGTCAGAGTGTTTCATTCTTTTTTTTAAAGTGAAGTGGTGGGAGAAATCAACAGGACTTAGCAGTAGATCAAGAATATCATATTGTGATGCTGATTCCGATTGTAGTGGGAGTTGACTGTGGAATGTCAGAAAAGCTAATAGAAGACTCATGTAATCTCTATCGTTGCTTGTATACTGGCCTTTCGATGTAACATTTACAAGCCTTGTTTCCTCACAATTTTATTGTTGGGAAGATCCACATAATCTTGTGCTTTTCTGGTGTTTCTTTCACCATTTTTGTCCCCTTAGGACAGAGAATCTAGGATTTTGGAGAAGGATAGAAGAATAGCATAGTCAAATTTCCACAGATATAGAGGCACCTAGAATCAAAGTTTTTTCCGAAGTGCTCCGCAAATACTGAGAGACACCTCTTCATCATAGCACACAATTTTACCTAATTACCTAATCCATCTTGCACATTTCATGCTATGTTTTGTGACTGATCATTGAGAAGAAGACGTAATTTACAAACGGTGCCACATACTTCTCAGGAAATCCCATTACAAGATGGAAAATGTGAATTCTGAAGGAATACACCTTTCCCCCTTAACATCTTTTTTTGTCCCACAGGCCTACCCTTTAGAAGATGTTTGGTTTCTGTCATATAGAAGAGGTGCACTTGGTCACATCTTAGCACAGCCTTACTATGGCCTTTATCATGGACACCAGTTTAAAGCCCCATTACCTTTTTTAAAGCAAACTTCTTATGAGTACTACAAAACTTTCCAGCTACATTTTTTGTTTTGTCTTTTAAGAAATGCACATTTACTGTAGGAATGGGTGGATCTGTCAGTTGCAATAATATTCAGTTTCTTGTTTTCTCAATCTTAAATTCAGTGAAGCACAACCACATACAGTTTTGTTTTCTTTTGCCCACAAGTCTGATGGTACACTTTCTGTGCAAATTTCCCCCAGATGTATGCTATACATTTTCATGTGTACTTCATGCTAAGTTTTACAAACTATTTTCCCTATGAAAATTAATTTTTTTTCTGTGTTATTTTCATTATTCTGTGTGCTATTGTCCACATTTTTTGTGACTTATGGATTTTTCTTTTATGAACATGTTTGATTACAATTTGTGTGCATGGTTTGCTAAATTCAAGGAAATGAAGATTTCAGTATGCAACACTTTTCTGATTAGAGATGCATGAGAAGATTTTTTGGACGAGAGCTTCTCTTTTTAAGAAAACTCCAGAATTTGAAAATTTCTCCATAAGCAACCGACTGTCCCTTCAAAGTTAGGTTTGACTCCTTGTGGTTATTCTTGTAGTTCTAAAGTAGTGTTGTCATTTCTATCTCTCTCCTCTTGATCTTTTTCAAATCAGTATAATACTCTGTAACAGATACATCAGAAGAAGATAGAACAGGATACTGTCTAGGCATACAATCCACTGTAGTTGTTGAATTCACCTGGCAGTTGAAAATTTTGTTTGGTTTGTTTTAGATTCTAAAAATAATCTTTCCTAAATCCACACATTTCCTAATAAATTTGATTGAAAGAACTGGACTCTCTTTTTTAAAAAAAAATGAATGGAGAAGAAAATAAAACTGACAGTTTAACACTTTATTTGGTTTGGTTTGGTTTTAATTTTCATGAATGGCAAACAACTCTTGAAAAAATTATAGTAGTTAAAAGCTGACTAGACATGTATGGAATGTATTGAAGGAACTGATGATTATTTACATCAAGACAGAAATATACAATATAAAGAGCATTGTTTCCAGTCAGGTATTTAGGAAATTCAAATGTTTCCTTTCCATCATAAAAATAGTTCATTTCTATGTTTTCATTGCTTAACTTGCTACAGATCCATATCAGAAATTGACCTTTATATGTGCAACACTATCCTATGTGAATCCAGAAATAAGTCCCACTGGATTCAACAAAGTTCATTCCTAACTCTGTAGAGGTAAGCTGTAACCCTTTTTGCATCTTACGTTTTCACAGTGCCGGGGTGCGGGGCTCACGCGAGCAGCCTCCGGAGAGAGGCTCTCGCGTCCAGGGTCCTTCAGCTCTACACGAGCTTCCTGCTCACATGAGAGCCCCACCTCTTCCTTTCACAGTGCAGCCTGAGACCTTCCCAGCCTGCACTGGACAGGAAGCACAACCGGCCCAGCTCCTGAGGCTCCGCACGCCAGGTAAGTGTGCGTGGGGCCCCAGAGTGATGCACGATTGTGCAGCATTTTCAGCTTCAAGCCGAAAATGAAAAAATGTGCACGCGGTCCACATCAGGCCCTTGAGCATCATGCAAATGTGAGTGCATCATGTGGACTGCTCCTCACATGTGCACAATGCTTAAGGGGCACTTTCGCATTGGAAATGCCATGCGAAAACTTTCCTCAGTTTCCTTACATGAAGAAATTCATCAGAAACTCTCAGTAGATTCTGCCTGAAACTCATTTCTTCAAAATTACATCTCACTAAATTACACAAGATTTAGCACATTTGGCACCTTTCTCTTCTAATAGTAATACTTCAAGAGTAGATCCTGAAAAGAAGCCATGGGGGAAAAATACAGGCAAAGAAATTTATTTTCTTGAAGTTATCACAGAGAACCCAAAACTACATAGCAAGTGCACTGAAAATAAATGCATTGTGACACTTCAGGTTATGTTGTTTTCCTCAGCCAATATCCCAAACAAGGTAGTGTCTGTTTTCCTAATATGATGAAATCCCATTGCTATCAGATATATAATTAAATTGTAAGACTGCTTTAGATGACAAGAACATGAAGAAACACATGCTTGCTCTGTAAATTTGGAAATATGAGTAACTAGTTAGCCTTGACAGATACAGTGAGACGAAACCAGCAAGAACAGTGTAAATACATTTACAAGAAAGGTCACTACTAAAAGGGCCGTCATGCTGAATCCCATCTCCTGTAGCAGAAAGTGTGCATGCAGGCTTCCCTAGAAAGTCTTTTGGGGCTAAACCTGATTCAAGTGATTAGTTCAGATATGTTAGTTTATCTTGGTTGCATAATGCATGAAGGAAGCTGGGTGGCTGATATTTTTACAAAGGAAGAAATCTAATTCTTCCACTAGATTAGCACTGAGCAAACACAGAATCATAGAACAAGATGGGAGCTCTCTGAGTCAAAATCACTTCAGCAAAGCAGAATCATCCATCTGCAAGTCACCAACAGTCAGACCAGTATTCTACAGGAATCTGAATTTAGTTGGAAATGTTTTTGCATTTTCATAAAATCATAGAGTTGGAAAGGATCCCAAGGGCCATGTAGTCTAATCCTCACTATGCAGGAATACACAAGTTAAAGCACTCCTGAGAGTTAGTCACCCAGACTCTTTTTTAAGGGCTCCAATACTCTACCACAATCTGAGGCAGTCTAATGAAAAAAGGAGCTTGGCAAACCTGAATAAAGGGAACCAATCAGGTTTGTCTTAGAGTTTACCTCAGAGTTGGTGTAAGTCAGAAGTCAGAAGAGTTGGTGTAAGTCAGAAGTGACTTAAAGCACACAACAACAACAACAACAACAACAATTCCTTCAGTTATGCATTTCATTGTACAGTGTTGCCAACTGATCGTAATACAAAGTCACTTACAAATATCCACATATGACAAAAACATATTTTTTCTATCTACTATTTAATTTGTCTCTCTTTCATGATCACTCTTAAAAGTAACATGGTATTTTAAACAGGCATACCCGTAAGTATCTCAGTGTCTTTTGAGAGCAGCAGTGGCTTCCAGAATGGCTGCAGATTTTGTTGAAAGAAGTCAGTCCAATGTCACAACAACGTGCCCCTTCTATACAGGCAAAATACCTTTTGAAGGCAAAATCTAGCAGCAGGTGACTCCATGGTGGGTTTCACTGGTATCTCTAGCAATGACTGAAGATAGAATAAAAAGAGTATTTTGTGGTGTTGTGGTGTGAACATTAACTAGGAATCTGGGAGAGAAGGGTTCGAATAAGCCATGGAAACCCACTCGAGCCACAGAAACCCACCTTGGGCAAATCACACCTTCTCAGCCTAAGAGGAAGGCAATGGCAAGTCTCTTCTGGAGAAATCTTGCCAAGAAAAACCTAGGGTAGGGTCACTCTAAGCCAGAGTTGATTTGAAGGCACATAACAACAAGAAGCCTAACTAATAAAACATAACAAAGGCTTTGGTTTTGAAAAAGAAGCACACTAGAGACAGAACAGTCAGTACAAACAATGTGAAATAAAAACTTAGGGCTTGATAAGAATTTTATTTCAGTTCATAGTTGGATAATGATTTACCAAAAATTGCTAATGTTTCTCATAATCAGGATGGAAAGAACTTCAATTTTAAAAATAATATGAGACAAAATGAAATTGGCAGGTACAGAGTGGAACCACTGTGTATTCAGACATGTTAGTGCTAAATTAGAGTTGCCCCTCTTTTGTCTGAGGGTCTCCTCACCTGACCACCTATATGATAACCAGCAGCAAGATAAATCTCTGCATGAGATCCAGAAATGTTGACTCTTTGTTCATTTACTGAATTATTGTTGTGCTCCTTCAAATCATTTCTGAATTGTAGAGACCCTAAGGCAAACCCTTCACAGGGTCTTCTCAGCAAGATTTTAGAGGGGGTTGGCCATTGCCCATTTCTGATTCTGGGAGAATGGGAGTAACCAGTGGGTTTGTTACCACAGTCTACCACCCCTCCTGCAAAATTTTCATAAATTGGACTTATTAATGACTGGAGATTCGTGTTTGAAGTCACACTCACCAAAGAACATGTTTCAGGTCAAGCTGGCCTGAGATGTGATCAGAGTCATATGTACAGATAGGATTAGGCAGGAAAACCCAGCACTGATGGGTTTGTGCTATTCCTTTTATCACTTCAGGCTCTTTGCATTTCTGAATACAATGAAAACAAGATCTCCTATGGAGATCTTCCCTATACAACCTACCAGACCAAACATTTAAGAGATTGTCATGACTCACATCAATGTTTTGTCACCCCAGAGTTAAACAATCAGTTCATTACTGACCTATTTGTCAATCTTGTGGAAAAGCCGTTATGGCTTTACCATCGCATGTCTTCACTGCACGAAATAGGGTATAAAAACCCTAGCTTCAACCACAGCTTTTTGTAGTACGTTGTACATGATATGTTTTAGGTGGTGCCTAGACTGCCATTTTTCCATGTTACCATCAGATACTGTCTGAGCCACTTTGCTGTGACTCCTTCTTCAATACTGGTAACTATTACCCTTTCTACCCAATCTTTCTCTGTACAGTCTTTCTTGCTTCACTTTCTACTAGCTTTGTATGGTTCTTAAGAGTGTCTGATTTCTTGTGTGTTTTTGAATTGAAATAAAATACTCTGTTAAATTTAACTGGAGTCTTCTCTACAGTTAATACTGGCACACATAGGTGAAAAGATCCTGCCATTACCTTCTCTTGCAGGCTTCCTTTGAACAATGATTTCCCCAAATTCTAGGGAGATGCTAGTGATGTGGGTGAACCCCAACATCCCCCACCTCTTAGGGTAACAGGTTTCCATGGGTGAGCAGAGATTCAAAACCTAGTCTTCCATAGTCTTAGTCCAAATAGGACACTTTAACATGCTGGCTCTTGCTTACTGAATTAGACCAATGCAAATGAGGGATAAATTCATTTCTGTTCATTTTTGAAGAAATTTACCCCAAGCCACAAACTGCATATGAGCAATTGCTGGGGGGAGGGATTTGAGGATTTTTTTTTTTTTAATGAATGTGGAAAAAAATCAAAATGGACAGAGTTTCCCATCCTAGAAAAATGGTTCAGTTTGAAAGGGTCAGTTTATTTTTTGGAAGTGTATGCACAGCAGGGGAGAATATTAAGAGGAAGAAATAGTATTGTTCCTTGTCTTGGCCTCAGAACACTAGTGCAGAGGGCAAATCAATTCTATAATATGGCTTAACTGTGAAAGAAGTTTATTGTGTTCAAGTGAGACTTGTGCCTGAGTAAACTCACATAGATTTGAGCCCAGCACTTTCCTCAAGAGATGCTGCATCTTCCATTGGGTTCATTACTTTTGAGATTATAATCTGGCAGTTCTATCTCGACTGTACCTGTCTTTTGAAAACTTAGACATTTTAATGGGGGAAAAGTCCTTGTTCAATGTTTTACGATGTGCTGAGCACTGGCAGTTCCCATAGCAACTATTTTCTTCCCCTTTTTTTGCTCTAGGTTTACAAACATTCTCTGAATCAGCATTGTAACTAAAAACTGGTTAAGAATATCTAACACTGCACCTCCAACAGTATTCTTATGTTGATGGGTTTTGATTTGTAGGCTTAAAAAATTTACCAGAAACAAAACCTCACTCATTCTCTTCTAGGGCAAGATATAGGTGCTGGGCCTTCCAAATTCTGCAGCTTATTTCTGGCTGTTTTTCATTCTGCTTAGACTTCATTTGCTGTGGTTTGGGAGGCAGCAGGAACACTATTAACTGTGTTACTCAGGACACCCACTGGGCAGCACAGAGGAAGAAATTATTGTCCGTTAACTGAGTTCACTGTTAGCAATGCACCACAATTACTCTTTTTCTTCAAAAATGTGTAGGGGAGCTGAATGAAGTACCCTTCGTACATATATTAACAACACTAATTATCCCTGCCATATCTACCTTTCCAAATCTCTTGCAGAATGATGTCTGCAAGATTCACAGTGCTTTTACTACCCAGAATGTTTTAATCCAAAAAAATGTGTAGTACATGGTGATCTATCTAATCAGTTGCCTGTTGGCTAGCAGAGGCATGCATACCCTCCAAAGTTTCACAGATAAGAATTGGGACATGTGTGACCCAGCAACATCAGAGCATGATCAAGAAATTAAAAGTTATCAGTGAGGAGGAACATACAACTAGAAGAGGCTGCAGCAGAGTGCTTTTGCCTGAGTCTACAGAAAAGGGGAAGATTCAGACCCTTCCTCTCCTCTTACACTTGTTTGAGTTCACCGAGTGGAAATTACTTTTGCAGTTTGAGCTCAGTTTGCAGCAACTGAAGTAAACTTAGGACAAGGGGGAAAAGTGAAAGGAAAAGAAAAAACCTGGGACATTTTAAAGCAGCTGAAAAAGTAAGATGCACAGGACTACTGTAATCAAGACTATCATTGCAAAACTGGAAAACAAGAGAGTATGGGAATCCATCTACTAGCTCTGAGGCCAAAATCTGAGATTTAGGGGAGTCCCTGGAAATATGATTAAGTGTTGTGCATTACTTACCAACCACAGCTGCTCAGACTTTATAATTCAAATGCATATACACACAAAACATATCTTCACATTTGGAAATAAAGCAGTAGCTAAAGGGGTTGTTCCCAGATCAGGGTAAAACGAGGTGATTATTTCTTCTCACTTACTTAGGGAGATAGGATAAGGAACATTTAAATCTAGAATTCTTATTTAATTTTTTAAAATTTTTGTAAAATAAAGTTTTCAGCTAAATTTTTATATTAAAATTTGGTAAACTGTCTTGGGCCATCTCCTCAGAAAAAAGTGGGGTACAATTTGAATAAATCCAAATAAAATAAAATAAAATAAATAGTCTATATGTCCTGAACAACTGATATTTGGGGCTAATTTAAAAAAAAAAATTGGAAAGGAAATGTAAATGAGCTCACAGATTTTTGTAGGTGGATAAATTCTAGGAACACCAATATATAATTTGATTTGGAGTGCAGTAATTTAGAAAATGCACAGATGCGAACACTTATATAAGTTATGACAGCTCAAATTCCAGATCTCTTAGATGTAATCTTCCATGTTGACATTTCCTTTGGTTAAAATAAAACCCATTCCAAAGAAAGTGACTTCAGAAAAGAGTCCTGTATATTGACTAATCAACTAATTGACAGACAGAATCCACATGATATGGTGATTCCACATGATATGGTGATTCAAATACCACATTCTGAACTACATACATACATACGACAAACCACAACCCCACACTCTCAATTGCAGTCTTGTTTTCACTAATTCCCAACAGTTTACAGGGTTCCATAAAAAATAGCTGCACATAATTCAATACATAGCAGGTTGTCCAAAAAAAAAAAAAGCTCCAACTTTCATTCAATAGAACCAAAAAAACCATTATAGATGTTTTGGTAAGCAGTAATTTCAGGAAACGGAAACAAACATCCAAGAACACTCTGATGGGTGCAACCTGAACCACAGGACATGACTCCTGTGTTCATTGTGCTCATTGCAATCAAAATGACTGAGGTCACAGACCACGTTAAAAAAAAGAAGTACACTTTTGGCCCTTGTTATCCCTTGCAACAGCAGTTTTTGCCATTTTTGACATACGGTACAAGTGACTAAAGATTTATTTGAAAACAGCAACATGACTTTTTTCAAACATATAGGAGAACACCTTGCAAATACAAAAAAACAATAAAACTGGTGGTCCCTTAGTAAGTCAGTTCTTGAAATACCATTACCTTGTAACAGACCTCAGATCTGAGGCTACAGAAACAATGAATAATAGTAAAGAGAATATTCTATTAAAGATAGAAGGAAGATTATAAAATTAAAATCTTTGACTCCTAGAGGACTGAATGAAGGCCTGGAACTCTTCCTATTTCTATAATTCACTTAGAGCTCTTTTCACCTAATTGCAACAATAAGTTCTTGTAGGCTATCTCAATCGCCATTTTTCTTTTCTTTCTCTTCCTTTTTTTCCCCTTGATCATCTACTAACATTAAAAAAAAAAAAAAAACCCTTGAGCTTAGTTCACATGTATCTTTTTGTCCAGCAAGTGGAATGAGAGTCTCAGCTTCAGAAATGCCTGCAGTCTGATTTCTATTTGGTGTGTACAGGCTCTAAGGAATGTAAAATGATCAGAATGATATTTATTATAATACATTGTGTATGTGCTGTCCATATATGATATATATAATATACCGTGCATAATTTTGTGTTGTTCATTCAAATATATTTTTATTTTTATGTTTTTATGTAACTCCAGGTACTAGGCTAGGCAGGACAGCCACCACCTGTTCCCCTGCCTTGAGAGGGTTATAAAGGGTTGCCTGGGTGGCTGGAGGGAACCAGCATACCAAGAGGAGACAGCATTTCCATCTTCACCACCATCCTTCTGGGAGAGCTTCTGCCTGCCAACTGAAAGAGGAACAGCTGCTCCCCAGCAGGACAAGGTAATGAATCTTAGTAGACCATAAGCTTAATGTGAGTCAACAATGTGATGCAACAGGTAAAAAAATCCAATGAAATTCTAAACTTCATCAATAGGAGTATAGTATCAAGCTCAAGGGAAGTATTGCTACCACTGTATTCTGTTTTGGTCAGACCTCACCTGGAGTGCTATGTCCAGTTTTGGGCACTACAATTCAAGATGAAAGATAATAAGATGGAACATGCCCTGGTGGTGCAGTGGTTAAATGTGAGTACTGCAGCCACAAGGTGAGTTCAATCCTGCCAGGCTTGAGGTTGAATCAACCTTCCATCCTTCCGCAGGTCACTAAAATGAGTACCCAGCTTGCTGGGGGCAATTAGCTGACATATTGTAAACTGCTTAGAGGGCATTTAACTGATAAGCAGTATGGAAATACACATGGTATTGTCTTCTGCTGCTCCAGATACTAGAACACAGAGCAATGGGCTCAAACTGCAAGAAGAAAGGTTCCATCTAAACATTAGGAAGAGTGTTATGGTGGTAAGAGCTGTCTGATAGTGGAATACAGTAGTTCTGAGTGTGGTTGAGTCTCATTCTTTGGAGATTTTTAAAGAGACTGGATGGCCATCTGTCAGGAGTGCTTTTATTGTGTATTCTTGCATGGCAGGGAGTTGGAATGAATGACCCTAGTGGTATTTTCCAGCTCTATGATTCCATAATTGTATGATCAGGCATATCGGGCACGTCTGGGTACTTCTGATGCACATTGGGCACTCCTGTTCCACTCCAGCATTTCCTCCCTGGTGTCCAGATGCGTATCATGAATGTGCTGATGCTCAGTGATGCTCATTACACTTTGGAGCCATGGCACATTAGTCACTCCACTGGCTACCATTGTGCAAAGTATACACTGTAATGCCACAGCCGCCCCTAGGTGAATATGGACATTAAGAAATTGCTGAATTCTATTTCCCATACATGCAAGTCTACTTATGAAGATGTAAGTCTTATGCTGAATTCCAGCACATGTTTGTAATTTATGTTTTATATGTACATTGCCAGTCAACCCTGCTTAATATTTGGTGTGTGTGTGTGTCCTATTGACTTATGCTGACCCCATGAGTTTCACAGGTTTTTCTTAGGAATATTCAAATGTTGTTTTGCAAGTTCCTTCCTCCGCAGTATAGCCCACAGCATCTGGTAACTGTTGGTGGTGTCCTATCCAAGTATATATGTGTACACACACACACACACACACACACAAAATACTGGCACCCTGAACCTATTTGTTCATTTTCCAAGCTTCCTGGAGAGATACTTTCCTGTAACCCTTAAATTAAATAAAAAACATCTGATAGTCTGTAGCAGAACCAACTTGTTCAACTCACTTCCACAATGTCATTAAATCATCTTTCCTCATCTTCACAGTGGCTTAGCAATTCTATTTAAATTGATGTTTCTTTAAAAAAAAAGATAACAAACATTAAAATAAGCAAATGTTAATCCAGTGTTTCTGAAAACAATAAAATGTCAGCAGTCCCCCTGAAGTGTGTTAGACAGGCCAGAGACTGAATCACCGTTGAATGAATGTCTGTCTTTTACATAGTGGGCTTACCCTCTGGGAAAAGAAACACACAATAACTGCTATTTGAAAGGTATATTTACACAAAGCTATACAAGAGCCACAGTCAGGGTGTTGACAAATCTCCTGTTTCTGACACCTGCCTGGAATAGCAAAGCAGGCTGTTGTCAAGCATCTGGCAGGTAACAATCCATGGCTGATGAGCTACATTTCAGTTAGTTACAAGTTGTGCAAGCCTGTGATAACTTCGTTGTGGAAATGAACTGCATTACTTCTGTTAGTTTTGACAAGTCTTTGACCAAATTAGTATTTATGTACTTCAGAATATTCTTGCAGAGACGCATAAGCTTTAGTGACTGAGTGAGCACTGGAGAGGGGTGTTTCAATTTTAAGTGTTCTCTAAATATTACTTTAACAGTATGAGAAGCGCTCCTACATGTGTTCATCCTCCTTTGTAAAAATTCTAAGATTTTTTTTTAAATGCTGATGACTGAGGAAAATATTTACATAATACCGATCTGAAATGACATGGTATGAAGTGCTGCAGGAGAGGATCTGCTTTTGCTGGCCTCCAGTGGAGGAGAGGCCAGCACTGATGATGTTAGGCATTTGGAGATGGAGCTAGGGGGTTTATTAGCTCTGTTCTCCTCTCTTCACTTGCTTTTGGATGACATTTCAACCCACCTTGCCACCTTCAGTGCAGTGCAGTGTGAGCTTTGCTGGTCATTTAGGACTCGGTAGGAAATTTTGCCTCTTTTAGCTGGCTTTTTTTTTTCCTGCTACCCCACACTGTATCTTAGGGGACTGTGTCAATTGGCTTGGGGTAATGTCTTTAAATAGGTGGTTGCTTGGCAGGTAATGGGGGAAGAAATAAGAGTTGCAGTGAAAACCTTGGCACCTTTTTGGTGAAGGAGAAAGTTCTGGAACTTCTTCTTCAGGTCCTGAGACCCAGGGTGTGGGGAAAGAGACTAACTTTGGGGCTGTCTTAGGGTGCTTTGCCCTCAATTAAGTCTTCTGATTTGGTGATAGGGTTTCTTGGGGCTGTCTTCCAGTAGATGGCCAGACAGGGAACAACCCAACCATTGGGTTGCCCTTGGGGCTCAAGTGGTTTGCCCAGAGGAAGCCTGAGAATCAAGGTTGACACTTGCCTCAGCTCTTCTTGCACTAGGTTGCTCCCCTACTCTTGTACCTCCTCAGGTTCAGCTCAGTTTGAATTTGTTCTAGTGGTCCTCTTCAATGCACTTCTATGTATCTGATCTTATTATTCCGTGGTTGGTCAGCAAATATTTCATAATGCATTTTTCTCACAAATTCAGATCTGCCTCCACAGCAGCCTGAAGGGAATGCCTCAGGCAGCAGATGCTGTGGTGTGGTGAAAAAAACAGCATGTTACTGAATGACATAGTTGTATGTGCTCCCTATAGCTTGCCCTACACCCTCAAAGCTAGCCTGCAGTCCTCAAATACAATGGAACAACCTTCACTGAAGAAAGACTTAACTACTGGTCTGGTTAATTTGAATGAGGCTGGGGGCAGATTTTTTTGGCCTCAGGCCAAGAAAACCCTTGAGTTGTTCCTGCTCAGATTGAATGATTGTATTCAGTTTATTATCACTGCAGTGCCCTATACATTGCTTGTAGTTGTTTTTATGTAATTTATTTGTTTTTATGTAATTTATAATTAAAAATACTGTAGTTATCAGAAACCTAAGCTGCGATATTAAAGCCGCTACAGAATTTGCAAAATAGTCCCCAAGCACCAGCAAGTAAACAGCTACAATTTAGATAATTCATTATCAGGATATGAACATAAACCACTTTTGCACTGTGTTTCACAATTACATACATGCTTTAGTCTAATCATCTTACCTAGCTGTAAAACCTAGCCATTGTATCAAGCAGTTTAAGAGATTTGGATAATTCATTCCAAGTTGATGGCCAAGCATATGCAATGAATATCTTCCCCATTTCCATGTTAATTGGGGAACAATAAAAACTGTAATTCATCAAGAAATCTTAATGCACAATTACTTATTATGGGCTTCAAATGGGCACCTTAGATGATTAGGTGGATTTGCAATAGAAGGACTCTTTCTAACTTTCAGCATGTAACCAGATAGTTTCCATATCTTCATAGCATTTACAGTGAGGATTATTATCATCTGCATTAACAACAACTACAATAAAATTATATAATCTATTAAAGGGACAAATGTAGAACGTATGGCTGTGGAATTTGATGGAATTAATTTTATAGGCAGCAGTGTTCCTTCAGCTCTGCCTGAAAGATCTCCTTTGGATGAATAAGAACCAAATGAATAGTTCATCATTCAGCTTGAAATAAAGGTTGGAACATTCTATTGTGCATCACAAGGCTCTCTCTGTCTCTCTCTCTCTCCACACACACACACACATATCTAAAAATAAACATTCAGCTGAAAACCCAAGATTGATTTCCATGGGACAATTAAATGTCCATATTTCTATGAGTTTTTCAGATTCGGATATCTCTTTTAGCTTAATCATAGCATTGGATGTCATATTCTCAAGGTATATGTATCTCTTCATTCCCTTTGCCTGCATACAGGTATATGAAATAGAAACACATGCATCACCCAGTTGCAAATGATTATAGAAATTTCAACTTAAGCAACAGTATTGCCAAGTGGTTGTGGAAACGGGGCAAGAATAGTTAAAGAAGAAACAATCTCTATATGAGCCTACTCTACAAATTCATTTCTTTAAAGAGTCCTTGTTCAGATAATTTCCCCATCCCACTCTTTCTTATCTTTGGTTTCCCTACCAGACACCCTACAGAGTCATTCTTGAGCATGCATAAGACAAAATCTGCTGGGAACTATAATACCTTTATTTTGTCAGAGGATCACATTTAGTTCCAAAATCAGGGACTTCATGTGTTTACCAATGAACAGCCTTCCAGTTTTCAGTTTTTCCCACATATTACTGCAATCTGGTATTGCTTCCTCTCGTCACTCTTCTTTCTGTTCTTGACATATAGACAGTTTTAGATGGCACTGTAGACAGATGACACTTCTTAAAAAAGGCATTAAACCACCTGCCTGTGTGAGGATGTAATTACTGTTCTATTGGACATCAATGCAGTTCTTCCAATGATGTTGGCAACTCATTAATCGTCACTGTACATTTGTGCCAAGTCCTTGCAAAACTTATAATAGGAGCCCAATGAGATTCAATGAGGCTCCTAACTTGTTCTTCAGTACAGAATCAGCTACATCCAGCTCTTGAACAGTAGTTTTACCGTAGTTTTTACAGGACCAGATTGTTACTTTGTCCAGTGTGTCTTTTGTTCAGTGCAGCTCATATAGCATCTTTAAAAAAAAGTGGTTTCAGGGAATTAAAATATTGAAAATGTGTTGGTTTATGGGGTTAGTCCTACTATAAGACAGGATGAGTTGGTTGTCTCAAGGAGGAGATTTTTGAATATCATGGTAGGTGAGTAGATATTATGTTATTTATTTTGTTGGTATGGTATCCTTGCATCCTGTGCTTGTAGCATTTACTTCTTCATATCCCAAACTAATACGGCTGGCATGATGCACTATGGAGTGAAGGTACAATATGCTGCTTCAGGCAGCAACATTTCTTGAGGTGACTGACCCAAGCATATTACATTTATTCATATTTAAATTTCTGTATTGTCTCTACATTACCTGCACAAGTGTAATCTCAAGAACAACTGTAGTACCTTACATGAATAATAAGAAGTAATGGCTTAGGTACCCAACTTCCATTCGTGGGATCTGACTGAGAGTACAGGGAGAAGTGTGCCACTCAAAATGGCTGAAGCTATCCACAGATAAGATCTTCAGGTTGAGATGAATAGCTCATTTACAAAGGTGAATTACTGTAAGCAGAATTCAAATTCGGGTGCATAACTAATATTTTCAATATCCTCCAGCTAAATTACTACACCACTACATTAAGATGACCTCTGAATCCCAATCCAATCAGGTAGCTGCACAACATAATTTGGTGGCTCTTTTCCACAGAGGAATTTATAAATTAACTTTTGCTGCTACCAAATTAACCTTTATTTCATTGTTTAGATATAGCAGGCATAGGATGTCTCCACAGATTCTTCCCTGCCTTTGAGTAGCATCCTTCAATTGTTATTGTTAGATTATTCCCTTTTTCTTTATTAGATCTGTTAGTTCAATTACAGTTGTTCCCACCAGGCACAAGAAAAGAATACTATAAAGTTCTATAATCAGATGGAAGTACACTAATTGAATTGGCCTTGAAATTACAGGTCTTGAGAGAAAACAGGGATTCCATTTGCATCATTCTGAGCAGCAGATTTTCATGGAAAAGCCATTTGTTGGTTCCAGTTTAGCTGACTTCAATTTCATTATTTCTGTATTAATTATTTCCTTTTATTTTAAGGGCCAAGATGTTTTATGTTTATATAATTTTTTTCCTTTAATTTTTAAAGCAGCATGTTTCTTTCATAGTCACAAAGTGTAATACGTTGCTCAGCCTTAAATCAATGCAGAACAGGAAAGGACCATCCACTCTGTATATGGACTAGGTCAGTTTCATGTTCATTCCTAAATCCATTGCAGCCCATTTCCACATTGATTTTCTATTACTTTTACAAGCATTTAGTTTATTTTGGAACATTTTTTTAAAAAAAAGCCTGCATGAAACTGTAATGCTTGGTTACATTCTTAAAAAGAAAAAGAAATCTGTGATCTGCTCAAAAATGGAAACACAAATATGTGTTGTGATGCATAATACAAACTGGTAAATACATGTGACACATTTGTTAGCCAGGAGTTGGATCAAAGCATTCAGAAAGTAGTAGTTGTAGAATGTTTATTACACTAGTTCTTAGACCATATCCAGTTAAAATCAAATAGTATTTACAAAAGAATGAACAATTTTTTAAATTAATAAAATAAAATTATGGGGTGCATGCAAACATACACACACTACATATATTGCTATAAAACATATAATATTATTAATGGGGTAAAGACATATAGAACATAGAATATTACCAAAAGAAGGAGAAAGTAACATTCAAAAAATATAAAGGTAAATAACTGACTTGAAGTTTTCTCATTGGTGTTCAAAGCTGAGATCAGAATGCACTGAGTTCAGATTTGTCAACTATCCTTAATAAATCCAGTTTCTGACAGTATGTGTTTTGATATGTTTCAGTAGGTGGCTTTACATGAAAGGGCTAAAAGATACTGAAAATATGGCTTAGACTGAAAATGTTGAATGAATTCAGGTTGTCTAGTTTGAAGGAGTTAAGATTAAAAATGTAGATCATGTAGAACAATATCAATGTAGATCTGGAAAGGAAACTAGGGCTAAGAACTCATTTTGTCTGCTCCTGGGACCTTCTAGGGGGTGCCTAAAATGAGAAAAACTGAGTGTGGGAAATCTAGAAATGACTGGAAGTCTCCTTCTATTTCTGGAAAATTGGTTTTTATAAAATGTTTTAAAATGTACACTATATGTTAGGTGTTAAGTAAACTGAGCAAAGCAATAGCAAAACATGGGTTAAATGTTGCTGCTCAGAACCTTAGGCATATGGTTTCTTGGAAAAAAAGGGTATTTCTTAACAGTAAGCATTGGGGTAAATGGCTGGCCTAAAACCTACTGTTAGTCCTGACTACAGTAAATCTTACTGCATCAGTTAGATTTATGAACATATTGACTCACCATTCAATTATTGATTCAATGGGTCTACTCTAATTAGGATTAACCTACAAAATTCCAGCCACTTTTTTCCTTGAGACCTCTGTCCCATATATGTATATGAGATACATGGAATACATAGAAACAGAAATGAAACTTTAGTGCATAGTAAAACAAATTCAAAATGGTTATCTTTCATTTCTATTCTCTGTTTTATTTCCTTGGATAATGCTGTTTCTTAACCCAAGATTGAAATTAATTGAAGAATAAACTTTGCGGCGTGTGTTAAGTGGCTGTCTTGTGCCAATTTGTTGTCTTGCCAATAGTCTTCTATAGCCCTTAGCTGTTATTCCTGCATCTCAGTTATATGTCATAGAGGACAATCCTACATCCTTCTAACAGCACTTTTAGCACAATAATTTTGTGATGATTAGACTGAAATTGATGGCAGTTAAATTTGATGCTAATTGATGGGAAGGAGTTAAAATAACAGCCTCCAAACTCTGATCCAACCAAATGTATCCTTCCTTCCATCTGATACATATATTACCATAATTAATTTTTATAATATATATTTGGTTATGGTAGTTTCCAGGTCCTGAATTTAAATTTTAGTATTATTGATTATAATCCTCTACAACTTTGCTCAGGTTCCATTCTGAGGGATCATAGGAAGAACTTCAGAAGAAGTTCGTGTGGAACTGTTGCCTCAAGAAAAGAAAAGAAATATAAGTAAAGATGGTTTGCATAATTTTTGACACTTCCAATATTCAATAAAGATTAACGGCCTTCTTCCCATCAGTGTTTTGAAAGCTTTCCAGGGAAAAGAATTATTCATTCGCATACAACAGCGTTATCCTTAAATCATCTAATCCTGGCTCATAATCAACAGAATTGTAACACCTAACTGGGCAAATGCCTCAATTCACTCCCCTACTCAGATCAGTACACAAAGTAGCACTAATGGGCTTTAAAGAATGTATATAATTATCTAATTTAGCACCTATGAATGTCGGTGCACTGTTGATACAAAAATATAGCTTGACACCAAATGAATTCTGAATGCTGTATAAGCTGTATAAAGTTTTACAACCAAACCAAGAAATTTGGAAAATTACTTTTCTAAACTAGAAAAGACCAAAGATAGGAACAAAAAAAACACTATATGAAAGATAAGCTAATATACAGAAGGCGAACAGCCAGATGAAGCAGACTTAAGCAAACATGGGAAGAGGGCACAGGAGCATTAGCCTCTGGGTGTGATTTCAATCCCCCCATGTACTTGAGAACATTTGCACTGAGTTAGCAAATATCCACTGGTGTGGAAGTGAACCTGTCTGGAATTTGTAATGGAGTATTTGAATACAAGGGCTTGATCCAGGAAAAATCTGTGTCGTCTTAACTACATTTGCGTACAATGGTAGCTGTGGATAAAAATGGATACAAAGCTACGCAGTCCATGTGTCTACAACCCAGTTTATCTCAGCTGAGTTGAGAACTATGCAATCACACTGGACAGGTCATTCCAACATGCATAAGCTGTCCATTTGCCCTGAGTGCTGAAGTATCAGGGTGTCAAGCTAAGCTAGGATTTATTTGGTCCTTCATTCATTCACTCATTCTCTGCCTTGGCTCTCCAAAGACTCTTCAGGCTAGCTGACAATAATAAAACAAATTAAAAACAAAACTTTGATTAAAACATACTGTATTTGCTGGCGTATAAGACTCACTTTTTTCCCAAATAGTTAGTACTGTTTGAAAATGGAGTGCGTCTTATATGCTTGCATGTCTTATATGTCAGTAAATAGTATTTGGCAGTTTATAAATAGGGTGTGTCTCATATATACACCAACAAATACAGTAACAATAAATACATACAAAATAATTTTAGGATACTGTTTTCTGGGGCTTTCTGGCGCTCAGAGTATGTGATGTGCCCAAGGTCACCCAGTAGGTTTCCATGGCCAAGCAGGGAATTGTACCCTGGCCTTCAGGGTTGTAGTCCAATGCTCAGATCACGACACCACACAGACTACCTAAATACAGTGATTTAAAAAAAGCAAACCCAGCATCTAGTGCTTAAACCTCACAAAGGTCTTTGCCTGCCATGGGAAAAACAACAGTGGAAGTCAGCCTGGCAACCCTTCATAGGGAATTCCATAATCTTTGAGGGCTCACTGAAAATAGGATCATTATCCTAGCATAAGGAGGCAGCCCTAAACATGCAGTCACATTTTGAATCACAGACATACTAAAATGCTAGGGATTTAATGAGTACTGGAAAAGATATGGGACAACTTCATTAAGCAAATCCAAGACAGGAGTATTGCAATCCTTCTTCTATTTGAACAGAAGCCCAGGTGATGAATAAATACGAACAGCCTGACTAAATACTAAAGACACATCTTTCTGTTCTTGAGAAGCTGACAGTGTGGTGCATTATTTCTTAATATAATTGTACAAATATTCTGGCAGAGAAAGATACATCCAGAATATCACTTGATTTGCACACTTCGAAGGGTTACAAAATTCTACATTAGACAAAGATCTCTCTTATAGCAAGAAAGAGATCACTGAAATCTTAGAGGCAAAATGATATTGAAATGGTGAAATGCTGGAAGACTAATTTTATCATGGCAGAAAAATGCTTAAAGAGCTATTATGTCTCCTTTGAAATATCACTTCTCCATCTAAGTTTACATATTGGGCTGTCAGTGCATTTCCTATAAAATAGTTCTTGATAAAAATGAAGTCACAAGTACAGTGGTGAGTGCTGTGATAACAGATATAGTATGGAAAAATAGCAGAAAATAATATCTGTTTTTCCCTGTAGAATATTTTTAAAAAAATGTGTTCTTAGAAGCCAGAAGAATTACAGTATTACAAGACTAAAACCACACCTGGGTTTAAAAATAACCTGAAAATAGAATTATTTGCCTGACTTGCATTTGTTCTATTACTAAAGCATGGATACATTTTTTTTTTTTTTAGAAATCAGGGGCATTACTCCATATTATCTTTTTTTTAAAAAAGAGCAACCAGAAACATTTATATAATACTGAATATATAAGCTATTACTAAGAGACAAGCACTTGCAAGTAAATGCTGAAAATGCTGAAAAGGGGCAGCAGTAACACTCAGTGGCTCTCCTAAGTATCAGACAAATGGTGTTTTATATATTTTCTTGAGAGTACTTATTAGAAGATACTGGACACTAGGAATGAACGGTGGACTGGCTGTATCACTTTTTCCTTAACATAAGTTTACCTATATTTAGCAAAATGGCAGAGGTGCTAAGAAACCCTTAGTGAATTGTGAACATGTATATCAGGACACAGCAAAACTGGACTCTATACATTGGTGTCCAATGCACATAAGGACCACTGGCCATTGGTGCCAGATGCATATACTGTATCTTGGGTCTGTTGTGCATCAGTCCAATCATGCAATGGTCACTTTGCCAACTCTGCTATGAAGTCATGTAACAGCAACCCTCTAGTGGATGTGGATATTGTGAAACTTTTGTTGTTGTGTGACTTTTAGTCTTTTCTGACTTACGGTGATCCTAAGGCAAAACTATCACAGAATTTTCTTGGCAAGGAGATGAAGTTTGCCTTTACCTTCCTCTGAGGCTGAAAAGTGTGACTTTCTCAAGGTCACCCAGTGGGTTTCCTTGGTCAAAGCAGAAATTCAAAACCTGGTCTCCAGAGTTGTAGTCCAGTGCTCAAGCTATTATGCCATGCTTGCTCTCTGTTACACTTATGTAAGTCCACTTATGAAGATAGAACTTCTATACAGGATTCTAGCCATAAAGAATACTTGCAAAGGTTCTCATCCTTGTCAAGAAGAGGTTGCAAGAATTCAGCCCCTGCAAGACTTTTGACATTTAGTGACTCAAAAGGGGCCCTTTCATACTGTACTATACTTTAACTTCCTATGGAATCCAGAGTTGCAGTGTAAGGAGTTAGAATTCTTGCCCAAACAGCTCATGTGCATGAACTAAACAAAAGCCCCAGGGCTTCATAGAATGTTGCCATACCCATTAAAGTGGAATTAAGTCCATTTCCTATGTTGTTTGAAAGAGACATGGGTGGAGAAAAAATTGTAGGAAAAAAACCATTTTTATCCAAACCGCAAAGTTTTGCACAGAAACCACAATTTGCGGCACAAAATGTTGATTTTTCTGCACAAAATGTTGATTTTTGCATTAAAAAGCTCAAGTTTTTCCACCAGGCAAAAAACATCTAAAGTGCAACAGTCAGTTGAAAAATGAACAAAACCATTTGGAATCTCACCCAGAAGGATGGTGAACACTTAACATTACTTGTTTCTTATTTATAAGAATAAAATAAATATAGATTTATATTCTTACTGGAAATAAAGCTTTTCAAGAATTCCCCTTGAAAGAATAAAGCAGCAGTTAGCTTTTAGTAGCTGTTTGTGAAGTATTTCAGGAAATTATCTCCCTCTCCCTCAAAAAGTACACATGATTTCTCTGTACAAAACCCACATTTTTGTACAGAAAACATGTGTACAATGTATAAATTTTGAGAATAAAATATGCAGAAATCTTTGTTTTCTCCTGCATCAGGGAGAAAACTATGGAAATGATTTGTCCTAGGGATGCAAGGAGAAAATAGATAAACATTTACATCTCTACCACCCCTACCATATTGCTTCCTCTCCACATGATCAGAATTCTTGTGCATTGTATTTTAAGTTGCCACTGTATCTATTTTTCATCCTTCAATGAACCCCTAGAGATAGCATTGCTATGAGAAATCTGACATTTAGCACAGAGAAAAGCAGCCTACTTTAGCACTTTAAACCATGGTGGGTATGATCCAGGCAAAGTTAAGCCATTCTAAGTCCACTGATTGGAATGAAACAGTTAAGATAGCGTTCAGCCTTTCCTGCTAAAATCAATGAGATTTACAGGTACTTAACTTCAGGTGGATCATATCCTAAATCTTCTATTTTTAAACAATTAGGTTTAGTGAAAGTTCTCATTAGCAGCACTCAGTTCAATAAAGCATGGTTAAGTTTATTGCTACTCAGCAAAACACTCTGCTGTGATACTATTATGCAAAACTCTTGCATGTCTGGAGCATGAGCAAAATCTGAAGTGATGCATTAGTGAAATTCAATTTGATGGTTACGCTTTATGATTTACTGGTGTTATTTAGGCTGACACGTTCATATTTTGGAAACTTATAAAGCTGTCACATTCATTATTAATAGCAATAATACACACAAGATCGATAAGGCCCTCATGTTTAGATACTGTGTTTATATTATCCGAAGAGAATGAATTATTCAGACAGGTGTTTCATTGAATTCAACCTATACAATTCATGGCAATTGCACAGCCATACACATTACTCTGTTTTGCTCTCTTAATCCAATTTAGACAATTACAAAGATGTTTGAGAGGTTTACTTTCATAAAACTACTGAAGCAGCAGCACTGCACTTTCAGCCAGTTGAGCATTATTGTTTTAGAATCACTTCTAGATTGCATATTTCCATGATCTATGTGTGGTGCAAAAATGACATATAGATGTCTGGCAAATGATGGAGTAGAGCAAGGTATTTAGCAGTGCCTTAACGACCTGGGGAATTTTAGGGACTGTAGTCTGAAAAGTAACTTATTCAAAGATCTGAAGATCAAATGCTCTATCTAGCCTAGCACTGCCAATTCTAACTTGGTGGTTCTAATTCATACTGAAATGATTCATTTTGCATCTCCTGAGAGTCAAGAGTGTAACAAGGTGTATCTTGTCTCCAAAAATTTGTACATTTCCAAGTCTTGCTGTTATGTTTTATATGTTCAAAATCATCCATGCATCCCTGAAATGTGAATAACTAAAAATGCATACCACTGAAAAAATATGCATAAACGTGCATTAATCAACAAGGAGAATGTGTACAGAAGACATATATTAAGAAAAATGTGTATATACCTTGGTTCATTACAGAAAATGTATACAGAAAATACACACAAATTTCCCTATGGGAATGAAAGCAAACTGTGATTATCTTGCTTGTGCACTACAGTAATGGTTACACATTCTTGCTTCAGTGACAGGGAAAGGCAGACAAAATCAAGACTAAAGCCCTTTCTGCCTGACGATGCTCTTCTGAGTCACGGCACTGCAAATCCAGTCCAGAAGGGAGTGCACCAGCAATGCTCCTCTCCGCATCTGTTCGCTCCCTGTGGAAAGGAGTGGGATAGCCCTGTCCCTTTCTTCTGCAGCACAACCTGGCACTTGCCATTGCTGCACTGGGCCAGGAAGTGTCGCAAATACACGGCTGCAGCTTCTGCACAATGGTAAGTACAGGAGCAGCATGCAATGGGAGTCTTTGGCTAGTCATTCCACTCAACTGGCTTTTCTTCTTTTAAATGTTCTCCATCACTTTAGGATGCTCTTTAGCTCACTTCACATTATCAAACACTGTGCTTGTTCTAAAGGTCATGAAATCATGTCATGCTGATTTTATCCAGACTTGGATGCTTTATGTCAGTAGCAATCTAAGATCCATCTACAGAATTCAATATTTTCTTTATTCAACACTAATTTGAACAACTAGTAACAGATATGATAGGCTAACTTTCTGAACATGGTTTGAATTAATTTCCAACTTATTAACAGTCTGAAAGATTCACAGTGGTGAAGGTACATGTTCACAGAAACAATTAGGAAACCAATTAGGAAATATTACATTTTTAGGGGGGAAAGGGGGGATGGCATTCACAGTAATTTGTTTTTTAAAACAACATAGTGCAACTGAGCAATAAAATTGCATGTTGACTTTTTAACAGTAGAAAGTTCCAAAATAAATGCTTCTAAAGTTAAAAGCAGCTAATATTACAACATGGTGGGATATTCATCAGCTATACCCCTATGTTTGTTCATTATCATGTGACACAGACATAAAAATATATTGCACAATCAGTCTAGAAATTTGGGTACTGAAGAAATCTTTCATGTAGGTGGCATGTTTTTTATTGGCAGATCATGCCCTCATTTTACCTCCCTTTAGCAAAACTTCCCAGAACCTTATTACATGACAAATTTCCTACATAGAAATGCGAGAATATGTAGAAAAAACAACTATGTTTTTAATTTATTGAAGAATCTTTTTAAAAATGAATAGATCTCCACAGTAAAGTGTTGCCAAGTTTTCAAAACAGCAACAAAGGACAGTGGAAATTCTCAAGTAGCTACTACCAAGTTTGCATTCCTCCTAAATAACACAAGAAAGTATTGATTTCAGTTGAGTTAGCTACGTATTTCTCTGTAAAATTAATATTATCCACATGCAGAAATTAAATGATGCAGACACTTCTGTTTTTATGAACAGCCTACATCCCCAGATAAAGATTGATTGATTGATTGATTGATTGATTGATTGATTTTTGCCAGCTCATTCAGTCAGCATAAAAGGTATAGATGCAACCTGCTTAGGATATAACTGAGACAGGGGCCCTTCCCTAGAACCCTCCTCAGCTTCCCTTAGGTAAACACTGGAGACCCAAGGAGAACCCAATTTGTGAGTTTTCCCATGCTGGCCTTGAAATGGAACATAAACCCTGGAAATCCCCCCCCAAGCAATATATATAACTATATATTAATTACTTACTTAATTCAGCTTAACTCTTATTAAATAGCTCAATTAATCAGGTGTCTGTTATAGATTTAATTTCCTAGAGATTTAATCTTCTATAATCTCCTTCTATAACTTTCTATAAACTTTCTTAAAATATATCAAAATGAAATAAAATCCCTTCATCAGTGGCTATATCCTTTAAATATTTTGAAACACAGAAATTAAAAAGATAGAATTAATTATTTTCTTATTTGCAAATATCTTAATTAATTTCTATTTATTATTATACCCTTAACCGAAGAATGGTACACTCCTTCTATCTGGGATGGTCGTCCTCTTCCAACGAGCGCGGAGCTCCTAATGGAGTGGTGAGGGAGAAAGGGGACACCCGCCTAGCCAACCAGATCAGCTGAATCAACCCTGACGATCAATGGGGTGACAGATGTCGCAGCCAGATCGCCCTCATATCCTATTATTATAGTAACTTCTTCATTTCACAAATCCAATATTGTTTAATCCCTTAGAGTTTCTATCTCTTTCTTCTGGCTTCTGGCTTCACTTCGATGAGTGTTTGCCTTTCAAACAGTCTTTTTTCTAGTCTTCCCTCTATTCCGTCTCCACTTTGTCATCCTTTTTTTTTACATTTTCTTTCTGTCTTCACTACTCTTATAAAGTCTCTCTCACTTGTTTTCTCTCCAAAATCAATAATTTTTATGGTATCTTCAGCTGTTATAGTCAATAGTCTCTTTATATTGCTCTCCTCTCCCTGGCCCTTTTGGCATCATACCCCAGTAGGACGTTCTTCCATTACAATCCCTGAATTGCCACTTGTGCAAAGGTAGCAGGTTTGAAACACTCTCTTCTGCACCCTTCCACCTTGAGCAGATGAGTAATGGTATTGCCAGTTGTATTCCTTCCACACTACTAAAGGCCATGCACTTTGCCCAACTTCACCCCACCATACTGTCTCTGATTGGTCTTTTTTTGGGGGGGGAGAAGGACCTGTACTAGCACAGCAATGTTGTATATGCATGACATACCAGTACAAATGAATTTCAACAGAGAGAAATGTAAAGTCCTACACTTAGGCAGAAAAAATTGAATGCACAAATATAGGATGGGGGATGCATGGATGGATAGCAGTACATGTGAGAGGGATCTAGGAGTCTTGGTAGATCACAAGCTGAACATGATGAGGCAGCCAAGAAAGCCAACACGATTCTTGATTGCATCAACAGGAGTATGGTGTCAGAACTGTCCGGCAGTGGAATCTGCTGCCTCGGAGTGTGGTAGAGTCTCTTTCTTTGGAGGTTTTTAGGCAGAGGCTGGATGGCCACCTGTTCAGAATGCTTTGATGGGTGTTCCTGCACAGCAGGGGTTTGGACTCGATGGTCCCGGGGTCTCTTCCAACTCTTTGATTCTGTGATTCTACAATATTGCAGTTTTGCACTATAATGCTTAAAAATGCATTTTAAAAAACAAAAAGTTTTAACTCAAAGGATAAATTTAAAATAAAGACAAAGAGCTGATAGATTTCAAAGTTACCGTGCCATGGGAGTCACTGAGGGAGGGACAAACTGGGCATGCCTACACCCTTCCTACTCCTGAATCTGCAATGACAGGAAGCGCTATCAAGCACTATTATGGTACTGCACTGAGCCAGCTGACAGGTTTGAAGTGCTAAAGTTGGTTCTTAATGGATTTTTTCTGGAAATAGAATAAGGTGGTTTGGCAATGCTTGGGGATGGAATAGCAGCTGGATAGTGAGGGTGTCATGTGGTAGCACAACTCCTGAACTTGAAACAACCCGCTGCTGTTGCAACATAGCAACACTGTGCAGAAATAACCTCTGTTGTTGTCACAATCATCTTTTCTCATCCATCATTTTTCTAACGCACAGTCAATTTACAGTCTTTCCAACTTCAAATACATCAAACTTTACACTCTTCTTCTTCCCCTCACACATACAAATCAGTTTTTCAAATTTCAAATTTAATCAAAAGACTATCCTTTCTTCTCACCTGTCATGCAATCTCTGCCAGCTAAATTTCTGTTTCTCCACTTCCTACATTCATTGTCTCCATTGTTTGTTTTTACTTATATATATTTTACTTAACGTTCACAGAGGAAAAGTAAAAGTCATTTTTCTCCTCCAAAGAACTTTAATACTATAATCAATTATTTCTTACTTCAGTCAGTCCTCGTTAAAAGATGATGGCAGCATTTCTACAGATGTGTTGTCTGCCACTACAAAGTATGGTGAAGATCAGCTCACATTCCTCAGTCCCATCCACAATCAGGGTTACCTCTTCAATTTTACCATTTCTACACACTTTTGGGGATCCCTGTGAGCCCTTCAGTATTTCCTTCAATAGGGGGATAATTTTAATTTAAACTGGCTTTCCTGTGGTGCCACCCAGGTAACAACTGGTGGCTCTTCTCTTCCAAGCTGCTGATCATACCACCATTGTCACCCAACTGTCTGAAATGCTACTTTATTCTGATTATTGACTTACTAAATGTTATAGTTTATTTTTTATAAATATTGACTCAGTTGAGTTGTACATATAAAGAAGAAATGTGTGATAAAGACAGGGTGCCTTATCAGATTGGGAACTGCCACACCAGCCTGTGAAGGTCTAATGGGGTCTATGATTCTTGTGGAGGATTTTTGGGGCCTACAAGACCTGTTGAAGCTTAATCAGGGTCTATGCAGCCCATACAGACCTAATTGGGGCCTATGAGACCCATGGGGGCTAATAAGGGCCTACAATCACCAGAAAATGTGCAGGGGGAACTGAAAGGGAATCCTCCCAACACCTGCTCCTGCTGTGCAGACTGCAAAACCCAGGGCCAACAGCAAAACTGCTGCTACCCAACAGTCCTACTGTGCAGCTAACAAAGCCTGATGATGATATGGTTAGTGCTTTGCCACCAAATTCCCAGCTTGCTCTCAGGAGTCCTCCTCCACCAGTCATCAGATTCAAAGAGGAAAGATATAGAATAACCCCTTCATTTTTAACTCTATGAAGCTGTGCCACAACCTTTAATCAGGTCTCCTCCCCCTAGGCCCCAGAAAATTGGTTCTTCCCAACAGTGCTGTGTATCACAGGCCATTTCCACACTAGCCTGTGATAGCACTATGATTCCACTTTCAACATCCTATGGAATCCTGGGGTTTGCAGTTTCGGGAGGGGCCGGATTCGGGAAGGGCCGGATCACAGGCTAGTGCAGAAATGGCCACAGTCTGAGAACAGGCTTTATATCACATACAACTTTTTTCTATGTTGGTTATCAAACATGCCCAAAATTGCATGAACACAAGCTAAAAGTCTGTAGTTTATTACTTTGGTATATTGTGTGATTGCCCAAAATACTCATTACTATAAGTTTAGGGATTAATTGTATCCTTTCAAAGGTCGATAAGGCATCTGAAGAGTGCTAAGAACCAGCTTCAAGATGGCTATCTCTTAGATAAATTAGTCAGTACTTTATCTTGATTATCCTTTCGTCTGTGATTCAAAGAAGCTTAAGTAGTTAACCTCACAGAGTCAATAAAATCAGATTGCTCAGATTTCACTGAAAACTTATCTGATCCACAAGGGAAATCTACCTTTGACCAGCGTTTACTTTTTTTAAAGTGGAAAAAATGCATGTTGTTTCACAGCACCAAGACTGCAAGAACATATGTAACTGGCTAAGAATTAATCGTACTGCCACAACTTAGAAATGGTAGAATTCAGAAGCAGCATTGCAACTTTAGTAGTTTGGAGTCCTGGACTCTAACCAATCTATGAAACGGTACATATCAACCTGTGCATGCCCATGTATGGGCAATGATACTTAACCAGCACAGTGGTGACACATGGGAGCCAAACTCTGGAGGAGGAAAGCTCTCTCTAGACTAGTTATGAACTTCTGACTTGCAGCATTTCTTGTGGCCACATAATGACAGGTTCTTTCCGAAAGCCTTTAAATGCTAGCCCATAGAAACTATCTCATATGTAATTCTCTCAAGATAGCTTGTCTTTGTTCTCTTACTACCATCAACATACTGTGCAGGTGTATGTGGAAAATGGGGGTTTGTTGCTATTTTCTGACAATAGTAGCTACCTATTTGAAGGGAAAACAAGACTAGATTCAGTCCGCTACCCAGGTGATCCAGAATGAAAAATAGGCCATCATGGCCAGCGGTGTATGTATCTGAGCCTGGATGGTATATTTAGAATAATATTATTCTAAATTAGTCTTGGTCAACCTGGTGCTTTCTTGGCATTTCTGGATAACTAAAGTTCCTATCAGTCCCATCTCGATAAGCCAATTGTAAGAGATTAGGAGCATATAGCCCAAAATATGTGGACAGATAGCTGGCTGAGGATAGCCACTCTAAATATTAAGTTTTATGATCATCACCCTAGAGGAAAATGTTCTGATAAATCAATCATCTAGTAATATGTATGCATTGTTTTGGCAAATTGTAAAGATGAAGATCCATAGTTATTTTGCCAATTTTTTTCCATAACCTAATTAATTGTACTAATAAATTTAATCCTCATAGTTAGCCTGATTTTATTTTTCTTATTCTTACCTAGAACTTAAAATAGAAAATACCCAAAAGCGACATAGATAGACTGCATACAATATTATACAAAAAAGATATGAGACCTGTTTGAAGAAAATGAATCTAAGAAGAGGAATATCTCTTACACAGTGAGTTGAACTCAAGTTCGTACTTAGAGAAGACTACTGAAATTCAGAGAACAACTTGGTGCTTGTTCACACTACAGAATGATGGCACTTTAACACTTCAGCCCTTTGAGAGCCATGGGTCCCTCCTATGTAACCCTAGGACTGTTAGCTTTGAGATGTGCTTAGAATTCCCTACCAGAGAAATCTAGGCATTTCCACACTATACTGTTATAGTGCTATTATTCCACTTTCAACATCCTGTGGAGTTCTGAGGTTTGTAGTTTACTGAGGCCAAACAGCTCTCTGGTTGAGTATTTTAAATGTCCATCCCTAAACTACAAACTCCAGAATTCCACAGGAAGTTGAAAGTAGAATAATAGCACTATAACAGTGTAATGAGGAAATGGCCCTAGTCCTCATCAAACTACAAATGCAGGATTCCTTAGGATACAGCCATGGCAGATGAAGTGATATCTAAGTTTTATAATTCTGTGGTGTGAAAAACACCTTAGTCATGATTAATTTTTGTGGACTACTCAAAGAACTTCTATTATTGATAGATATACAGTCAGAGCTACACTTTTGCAGGTTTAGCATGCACAGATTTGATTATTCACAGGTTATTTCATTTTATTTATTTTATTTTATCTATTTATAATAAAATTCTTATAGTAATTGTGCCTGCCAGGGAAAAAAAATAGTTCTCGCTACAAATTTCTAAATTCTCCAACATATTTATGTGGTCAACTTCCAGTGGAAGTAGGCAATAGAGTCACCCTGAAGGACCTTGAGATTCCTACAGAAAACACTTCTCTAGGCATTGCTAGGTCCTCCAGCATATCTCCTCTACCTGCTTTTGCTGGAAGCTGAACATAGAATTCTGCTACTAGAGATTTCTAGACAAGTGTTCTCAGGTTAGAAATAAATAGCATTCACAATTTTTATTTTTATTTGTGTGTTTTTCCCGCTTCTGCAGGGGTCTTGCATCCCTAAGCCCCATGAAAGTGGAAGACTGACTTTATTTACTATATAAGTATTTATTTACTATATAAGGGTGGAAGAAGTAAGGAAAGAAATAAACAAGAAAATAATATATGCTGCCACTTGACAAAAGAAAGAATCACCAACAGAAGCCATTTCTGCCCTACATTATTATAATGCTATTATTCCACTTTCAACATCCTCTGGAATCCTGGGGTTTGCAGTGTAGGGAGGAACATTTAGAATTCTCAGCCAGAGAGCTCTTTGGCTCAGTAAAGTACAAACCCTGGAATCCCACAGGATGTTGAAAGTAGAATAATAACATTATAACAGTGTAGTGCATAAATGGTCAGAGGTTCAATATCTGGGATTCTGCAAATCAAGGAAAGAACACTGAGAAAGAAATTATTTTGATTTTTGTCTCTGCCTTTATTCTCAAAATATGCAAATAATTTTTTTTTCCATAAACACCCCAATCCCTTTGAGAGGGCAATTTTGTCAAATTAACCCCCCCACACATACAAACACCAGTTTAGGCTCAGGATAAACATTTTTGGAAACATGAAGTAACCTGGAAATCAAGGTCTGGGTCCTTTCCCATGAGCAAAAAGGCATTTCTTCAGTCTAAAATGAGCAGAGAGCAAAACTTCAGCAAAATTGGCTCCCAGAACCACCAGAGGGTTCCTCCCCTCCCCACTTGGGTGAAACTTTTTTTTTAAAAAAAAATCTAGATGGTATGGGTCTTGTGGGGGGGCATAAAAAACCATTCTGTGTCCTGCAGGGTGCACCTTCCCTTTAGGGTTTTCCCCCTGGGCTGAATCTTGGGCCATTTCCACATGATGTTACTGAGTTGCTTCTGCCATGGGATGGCAGTGGTCAGCAGGTTATGCTTCTGCACAGCGTTATCGCCGCCCCACTGCCATCCCATCACAAAGCATCACACTCGTGCAGTATTTGAAAAATGGGGGAAATCATTTTACATCTCCCCTCACATGGCTCTCCTGTACTTACCATTGTGTGGAAGCTGTGGCCATGCAATTGCAATGTTTCCTGCCCCAGCACAGCAATGAAAAGTGCCCAGCTGTGGTGCAGAAGAAAAGGGCAGGGCTATCCTTCTCCCTTCCACAGGAAGACAGCAGCTGCGGAGGGGAGTGTTGCTGTTGCGCTCCCTTCTGGACTCAGATTTGCAGTGCAGCAACATGGGAGAGCATCATCATGTGGAAAGGGCCTTGGTATATGTGGTAAGCAGAACTAACAGCTGCTGCTATCTAAGAACATGGGATAGGGTTGCTTTGAAGTGACAAAGGATCCATCTACTTCTGCCAGCACTCAAAGGCAAGAATCATATGCTACAGTACTGGTAAATCTGGAGTGGTAAATTTTTTCAAAAGAGCAAATCTTTTTGAAGTCCAACCATTCTTCTTCTTGACTGCTAATCTGTGCCTCCTTCTGTGTCATAGATTAGAAAAAAATGGTCAAGGAACCCATGAACAAAGAAAAATTAAATGTCTTCTCTTCAAATTCTGTGGCAAAATCTGTGGAGAAAAATGAAACCTACTTCTTTATCAAAAACCTCCATGCCTTTGGCATACCATTTAAATTCTCAGAACAAGGCTTTAATTCAAATATTCAATAGTTGGCCCAGAGATAACATATTTACATCACCTGTTTACCATGTTTGTTCAGGATAACATATTTACATCACCTGTTTACCATGTTTGTTCAGAAAGAACCATAAACCCACTTAATTTAACCAAAATAATTCTTTTTTCCCAGTTACTAAAAATATTTCTACACCTTTCAGCTATTTTGCAATAAGTCCTATCATGCAATAGCAAAACCAAAATATATAGCATGATATTGGAGAGCTTTGGAAAAGGAAATTTAGCACCCAAGCCAGCCTAGTAAGCATTACTTGTCAACAGTTTTGACCCTTTTTGCTTGCTTTCGGGGCTGTGATCTCAGTTTAATGGATGCACTTGACAGTAGCAATCCTTTACAAGTACTCTAAAAGCAGACATAAGTAAAACAACCCAAACCACATCCATTGTTAATAATTGATGCTTATTCAGCATTGGTGAGCATTGATTATAGGCTTAAAAGGAAGTTCTTTGCAATATTGATTTTGATGCTTTTCACTTGCTATATCAAGACTGAAAGCTCCGCACTCTTAATGGAAGTCGGTCACATTTCTTAAAAAATTAAGCAGTCCTGAGGCACATGTGATTCAATACTAGCCTCTTTTCACAGCACAGACTGCATGCCCTTGAAGAAATGTCAAAAAAGTGTTACATTCTTCAGCATTGAAAAGAAGGTATAAATTAATATCCAGACAGTCTTGCTGAAAATTGAAATCACTTTGGGAGAACTGGTTTGCATTTTGTGAGTAATAAAAGATAACGTAAGCAATAAACATTCATTATAAACAACACAAATGTTAAAAGATTTCTCCTCCATTATGTTTTCTGCAGCTGGAAATATATAAAGTGAAGGGTAAAAATTATAGCTTGACTGAAAGAACAGTAGTGGTATTTGAGGCTGGAAAAAATGAATCAACTAACTTCTTCATCAATGAGCAGCTATTTAGGAAAAACAAAAGCCTTTTCTTCCTGCACCCCGTTTGTAAACAATACCTTCTTTTTTAATAAGCCTGGTATACATACAAAATTTTAAAAGATTTAGCTGCTCATTCATGAAGAGCTTTGCTGTCATGCTGTCTTTGGGAAACATAATGAGAAAAGCTAGGTAGTTTAGAATAAACTTCTGAATATAGAATGGACTGGAAAAGATACCCAAAATCATCTAGTCTAAAATGATCCCTAACACTTACATTTTAAAAACAGCTCTGCACGACATACTGTAGTGAGGAGATATGATGGTAATATTCTTGATCTATTGGCATGTTGGAATTCCCTATGCATTATTTACTCAAATAACATTTGTAGTTTATATGATGTACAAATATACAGATAATATTCTCAAGCAATATTGTTGGATGAGGTAGGAGTGAGATACTGAACTCTCCTTATGTTGGGAAAAAAAAGAGATTAGATTTATGGTTTAATAATCCATGGTACTTCATCTAAAGTACATGCAGGATATCCCAGCATTCTCTGCTATATTGTAAAAACAATCTAGCATCTAGAAAAGGTGACTTTCTCAAGTACCAAATAGGAATGAGGTCAGCTAAAAATTGCCCTGAAGTTCAACATTGCATTAAAACTGAACATTTTATTATAGCTCTTAAGTTTGAAGAAGGATTGAACCGTCTGTGCCACCCAGTTATGACTGAGAGAGGAATGAATGTACTGCCAAGAATAATGCTTTTGCCATGCTGCTTCTACATTCAAAAATGCACAATAAGTTTTTTTAAAAAATTATATATATATATATGGTGCTTAACCCAGCCAACAGGCCATGATCTGAATTTTGCTTTTCTTTTGGAAAAACTTGGGTTTGCTGGGGAGAAGAAACTTTTCTTTGACTGGAAGAAAATAAGAAGTTCTGCTTTGTTACTAGCAATTAAGAGGTTAATTTTAATTTTGTGTTACTGTTAATTTCACTATTGTTTGTTTGATTAACACTTTGCAACATGTCCTTTAAAGAATATGTCTGACATCTTGTTTGGTATTTATGAGATTGTAACTAAGACTTATGATTGCATAACTTTTGGGATTCACATTTCTGGTTATTAATGGTTGAACATGGTGCCCAAAACCTACCCTTTAAGTCAAGCAGTGCCTTGTTGAAAGGTTTCTGAAGTGCTTCAGGTTGGATCACTGTAAAATGATGACTACAGTGCTCTCCTGGTCTCAGGGCTCATTGACACAAACAGCTGTGGCAAAACCCAGATGGATGTCTGTGCTTACCCATCTCCATGTACCCACAACTGGGAGAACACTGCAGTCATTATTTCCCAGTGCCCCAATTTGCAGTACCTCAGAAGTCCTTCAGATGGATAACTCCTAGTTTAAGAAATAGAATTTTGGGAATTTGCATCATCAAAAGTAGCTATGATGATGGAGCTCAGCCGTCACAGCTATGTTTAAGGATGTGAGACCTCAGCCTATTTCTAGCAACCTCATATCCTCCAGTGTTATTAGATGGTTTATTTACTCAAAATGTTTGTTATACTACCTTTTATACTACCTTATACAAAGCCTCCTCAAAAAGGTTTACGGCACATCATTTTAAAACATTAAAATTTAGAATGGAATTAACACAGCAGTGTGCAACATTTAATATAGCAATATTTCCTGAGTATGCAATCATTAGAAAACACATTGGAGCAACTAGGTCTATGAGACCTAGTTAAAAAGCAGGGAGTGACATGGCATTCCACCAGAATGGGATCACCATAGAAAAGAACTGCTCTTTTGTGCTTACCACTTAATCTGAGTGAGCAAGGCCTGAGTGGACAATATTAAGGCCAAGTATGTATAAGATGTTTGGGGCTTTAGATTTAATTTCTGTGATCTAAATCTAATTACTTCTCCATATTAGAGTAGAACCAAGGAATAAATGGGATTTACATTACCGTTTTTGGTGTTGACTTACCATTTACTGATTCAATCAGTGAGGTCTACGCTAGTTGTATTTAGGACCAGGACTTTGAAACAGACCCTGGAAAGAAAGCAGTGGGCAGTGCTTCTGCTAAAAAAGTCATTGTAGGACTCTGAACTTCTAGTTTCCACAACCAATGGGGCAATTTCAGTCTGTACCAGCTAAAACATCCAAACTGTCTTTGAAGGCAGCTGAAGACAATGGTGTTAAAATAGTTTAGCCTGAATGAAACCAGGTCATGTCTGACTATAGAGAGATCTGTTTGTCGTTATTTTTCTTTCCACATAGGGATGCAGCTGGCAAATTGACCAAAATTGTTTCTTGTATGTTATCATATACACCACTGAGTGCAGAAGATCCCTGTGCTGTCCATTAGTCATGGGCAGGGAGAGTACAACCCCATACATATCTAGTCTCACAATTCCATCCAAACTGGGGGATTTTCCTCACTTCAGAGAGTTTTGGTTTTTTCCTGGGTTAAGCCTCCTCTTGCTTTTCCTCATCCATCTCCAGGCTTTATTCATACACCCATTCAGAAACAACTTTGGGGGAAATAAGTCTTTGTTGTCCTCTCAGTTTTTACCCCCATTAAGTTGATATCCAGAGACTTAGCCCATTTCCTTGCTACAACTTCATCCCAGCATGGGGACATGTTGAAGCCAGGCTGCAATGTATGCTACCACTCGATGTCATTGCTGCCCACTCCTGTCACATCACCAGCCATCGTGATCATGCATTATTGTATTACTGGAAAAAAAACAGTAATAGGCCCCTTTTGCATTATGATCACATTGGCTGGGGCCATACAGAAAGGACAGAAGCACTATCTAAGTACTTCCTTCCTCAAGGCAGCAAAGGAAGAGGGCAGCTGCCCTGAGGAAGGAAGGAGCATGTCCCGACTCCTACCTTCTACCAGCATTCAGCCACGTGAGGAGGTGAGAGTTTGGAACACACTCCCATCCTGGCAAGGGCACTGACAGGATGACACCAGGACATTGCGGGATGCAAGTAAGGTGTGGAAAGGGCCTTAGAAATGATTTCACCTTTTGCTTTAGAATCCCATTTAAAAGAGAGAGGCATCATTGTTTCTTCATATAATCAAAAGTTAGTGATGGGCATGGAGGACACTGAATAGAGTAAAACAGAAATGGAGATCCAGGGTGATGGGATTCTGGGGCTCTTGTTCCTCCCATTCTGCTTTCCTTAATATTACAATTTCCCATTTAAGGATAATTTAAGAAAAAACAATCTGCAGTGTGTTGAGGTTGATTCGTAACCTGTCCTTCCCAGATGGCAATTCTACAAACAAACCTGTGCCTTACCACTTCTGTGTAATGCATGACACTCCTTTGATTGCAGTGTCTAGATAATTTCGAGGTGAAGAAGGAGGTGTACTTATGGTTGTTGTTTTGTGCCTCCAATTCATTTCTGACTTATGGTGACCCTATTACAGTGGTGTCTTGATAGAATTTGTTCAGAGGAAATTGGCCTTTGCCTTCCTTTGAGGCTGAGAGAATGTGACTTGCCCAAAATCACCAGAGCTTTTCTGTGGTAGAACAGTGATTCAAACCAATATCTCCCAGTACACTAGTCCAACAGTTAAACCACTATACCTTGAGAGGGTCTTGCTCAGTAATTACATTTTGAGAAAGTAAGATTGTTGTAGGCTTCCCAGGCAAAAACAGTCTTTGCAGAAATAAAGTCGCTCTAGTGCCTGCCTCCTGCAAGTTGGTCTTTATACAGATATAGGAATTAGTGTATCATATCACATGATAATTAGATTCAGGGTGAGGAGGGAATATCTCTTGTTCTGAAAGCAAATTTCCAATCACTTTAATGCCATTTCTTTCTGAAGCCAAGATCTTTCAGACATGTAAATTCAGCTCCATCACATTGTCCTTGAGCCCTTGTTTACTCATCTTATATTGAAGCTGGGGACACACTAATCCCATCTTCTCTGTCTCCACATCTTTCAGTCTCATATGAGAGTGAACAGGAGATCTTCTCCTACACATGGACATACTCCATACAATCAGGAACCCTTTGAAAAATGTGGTTATCAGTCATGTGGAGAGCATACACACGTGAGGTTTTCAGACATCTTGGTTTCCCCAAAAGAAGAGTAACAGATCTGGAAATAGAGACATGGAACTGGTGCACTTCTTTCTTTGCAAGTTGATTCAACATGTTTTATGAATTAGTAAGTAGTAAGAATTAGTATGTTTTTCCTGATTCTAGTTTCTGTCTACTTCTGAGCCAATAGTTTGGCTAAAGCAGCTGTTCATTTCTCACTGTGACAGCCAGGTCACGGTTCAAGTGTTCAGTTCTCTGAACACTTGAATCAAAACTCGATATTTGATAAGGATCTTTACCATGCACTGTCTCCAGTACAACGTCCTGTTTTTACACACCACATTTCTGGTTGAAACAATGCTACTGCAGTCACTTTACTGGATTGTCAGTCACAAGGTTTCATTTTCTGGGCACAGAAGAACGAGGAGACATTGATGTTCAAAGGATGAGCAGGCTATTCTTCAGTCTGTTTTGTGCAGCACAAGCTGTGTAAACAATAATGCAGGTACAGAATTCTTGTAGTTCAGAACAGCCAAACAGGCACTCCAAGAGTGGGCAAGCTGAAGTCACTTCTGTTTAGATTGCCACCGTTAGGGATATCTGCAAATAATATTTGAGTTAATTTAAGTTTGAGAGTTCCTAACGTAGTGGATGGCTGTAAGAAGGATTTATCTACCAAGGCAGTTGAGCTGGACACGTCACTGTTCTGAAAAATTATACAGTCTGTCTTCTGAGCTCTAAGATGGACCAGAAACACAATGAACTTTCTATGACCAGTGCATGCTTCTCCGTATTTCTTCAGTTTAGGAGTGAAGCTAGGGTGATTTATTTTGTTATACAGATGGCTTCCCCCCTTCATTACCTTACTAAGCATGAAACTGGGACTGTTACATAGAGTGCTCTACTGTGCTAAGTCTAGGCATGTTTCATGTGTATACTCCGTTTTGTAGAGGAGAAGCCACACCAGCTGCAGAATTGGGGTTTTCAAGACAGCTCATCTAAGCTCTGAGGTGTTGGCATTCTAAATCCTACCACTGCTGTGGTTGGGACGCCCATGCAACAAAATGTGCTAAGGTGTTTGCATATTGAAAAGTTAATGTTTCTCTTGTTTTTAGATTTTTTCCCCCTGCTGGGATACACACACACAAATTACTTGTATCCAAATGTGCACACACCTTCAGCTACATGAATGTCAACAGCTTTTCTGATTCATATTAAAGTTTCACATCAGAATGTTTGAAGGATTTGGACTGAAATCACTTCTTAATATTCCACCATGTGCAAACTAACTATAGAGGAGTTTTTCCCCCCTACATTCATTAATAGCATCACATCTAGTGATCTAATAAGCTGATTATATAATCTACTATTATTGTATTGCAACATTAGGCTTTGGTTTGTCAGTGCTGACAGCTGTAACCCTTATGTAATTGCTGAATATATGTCTTGCTTAAATTTAGAATCTACACTATTCAAGCTTTTGTCTCAGGAACACTACCACATTTCTGAACCCTCTGAACAGTGAAGAACACTCACTGTTCTTATAAAAGCCAGTTCTTCTAGCCAAATAACAAAGGTTATCACAGGTCAGGCTTGATGTACGTTAGCAGAGCAATGTGTACATCTGCTTGGCTGCATATAGACTAGATTATCAGACTTTCATAATAATAAAAGGAAATGGAAGGTACTCTTTTAAACACATTTCCCCAGTTCAATCATTCCCAGCCAGCACACATATTACTGACCAAGCTTCTTCTTATGTTCTAACAAAGGGATGATGCAAAAGTTCACAGGTTTGAATTTCAATTTAGATCTTATTATTTTAAGACACCTGAATCTCACTAAGAATTTGTGATCTCACCAGCACTTCATTACTGATGGACAGGATGTGTGTGTTTGTGTATGTCTTAACAAGCTCTTCCCAAGCTGACTGGGAACTATGTGAATCAAAGGAGGTATTAACTCACACAATAAACTCTTGCACAAGCATTTCTATACTGCAACAAGGATGCAAATCTCTGTTATTTCATTTTCACATGCCAGAATGAGAAATTTCAGAACAAAAATTTGTGCGGGATGAGATTATGATTGTTATGAACAGATGAATTGATGAATGACCTACAAATCATTCAACAGCCCTATTCAGGTCTTGCAGACTCAGGGCTGTGGCTTCCTTGGGTCAATCCATCTATAATATAGTCTTCCTCTTTCTCTTGCCTTCCACTTAAAAGCATTATTGTCTTTCCTAGTAATGCCTTTTCATGGTATGTCCAAAATAATGACAGTCTCAATTTAGTCATATTGGCTTTTAGAGAGAATTCAGGCTTAATTTTCTCTAGGACCCATTTATCTTTTTAGTAGTCCTCAGTATCTGTAGAATTCTTCTCCAGCACCACACTTCAAATGAGTTGAGTTTTCTTCCTATCAGGTTTCTTCACTCTCCAGCTTTCACAACCATATATAGAAACTGGAAAAAGATGGCATAGACCATCCTAAATTTAGTATTCAATTATGTATCTTGATACTTGAAAGTACAGCCTAGTTCCTTCATATCTGCCTTTCCAAGTCCTAGTCTTCTTCTGATTTCTTCATTGCAGTCTCTGTTGGTGACCAACAATGGAATAACAAGACTAGATACAAAAAGTTGAGCTAAATAAAGGCCATTTTATTTGACCTAACAGGAACAACTGCAGAAGCCATGTGTCAGCCTTTGACTACCTCCTCAGACTTCCCTTTGGCAAAACACTTGCACCCCCAGGGCAATCCAATAATTGGGGATCTTCCTGGAAGGTAAACCCAGAAAACTCCCACCCAAGTCTCAGGACTCTCTCAGTGAAAACCAAACCCCTAGGTTTGTCTCAAGGGTATCCTCCTTCCCCACCTACCAGGTCCTAGGACCTATAGAGGAATTTTCAGAGCTCTACCCTACACCAAAAGGACCCTAAGGTATATAGTCAACTGTATTCTTCCCCTTGTTACCTCCTGTGGACATGGGGAAAGCATCTATTTTGTCTTTCTCCCTCAACAGGGCAGCCAACACAGCCCTGTTGCAAGTACCCCAAGAACAAAATGTTACCCTCTTCCAACAAATGAACACCATCAGTCTATAGAGCTCTGGCTGCTGGAAAACTATGATGGGATGCAGGAGAAAGTTCAGGGCATTGCACTGTGAAGAACCAAAGATCCTTAAATATGCTCCAGCTGAGCCCCTATCATGGGCCCCACTCTGGCACCCTGCACCAGCAGCATAGCACCCTGGCCTATTCCACTAGAAACCATGAAAACCATACCCTCCTTCACAATGCCATTCACCATTCACCAGATAAGTATTCTCATTAATGACTGAGCCAAGGTATGGAAATTCTTGAACTGTTTCAATGTCTTCCTCATCTCCTTTAAAGTTTTGTAAATCATCTGTGGTCATTATTTTTGCTTTCTTAATGTTCAACTGTAAACCTGTCTTTGCACTTTCTGCCTTGACTTTCTTCAGTAATCATTCCAAGTCTTTGCTATCTTCCGCTAGTAATGTGGTTTTATCTGCGTATCTTAAATTGTTGGTGCTCCTTTCTCTAATTTTCGTGATTCCTCCATCTGAGTCTAATCCTGTTTAACATATGATATGTTCAATGTACAAGTTAAACAGATAGATTGATAAATGCAGCCTCACCTGACCCCTTGGCTGATTGGAAACCATTCTGCCCTAACAATAGCCTCTAGTTCTGAATACAGGTTATGCATCAGAACCATCAAATGTTGCAGTACAACCATTTCTTTAAAAGAAATCCATAGTTTTACATGATCGCCACAATCAGAGGCTTTGATATAATCTAGAAAGCACAGGCTGATTTTCTTCTCACATTCTTTGTTGTGCTCCATTATTCAACATATGTTTTGAATATAATCTCTAGTGCCTTTTCCTTTCCTGAAAGTCACTAAGACAAGTATTTCTTGCTCTATATATTGTAAAAGTCTTTGTTGTAAAATTTTGATCACCTCTTTGCTTAAATGGGTAATTAACGCAGTGGTCCCGTGGTTACTGCAACCTTTGGTGTCCTCTTTTCTTGGGGATTGGAACATATATTAAGCATTTCCAATTGGTAGACCTTTTTTCCCCATGTTTGTTGATAGAATTTAGTTAGAACTAGAATAGATTCTGTCTTTATATATTAAAGCAGCTCTATTTGTATGCCGTTTGTTCCAGATGACTTATTTTTCCCAAGTGCTCTGACTGCAGCTGCCATTTCACTTTTTAAAATTGGGATTTTTCTTCAAATGGTTCTTTCTTGAATGAATTTGTCATCCTTTCATCTCTTTTATATCATTTGTCCATGTATTGTTTCCATGATCTTTTTATTTCTAGTTGGTCATGTAATGTTTTCCCCTGCTGGTCATGAAGCATCCCCTCTGTTGGTTTACATTTCCCTTTGATTTCTCAGATCTTGTGGAAGAAGTATCTTGTTCTTCCATTGTTGTTGTGGTTGTTGTTGTTGTCATCTTCTATTTCTCTGCAGTGATTATTATAGTAGGTCTCCATGTTCCTGCATACAAGTCGTTGAACAGTTGCATTCAGGATTCTGACTGTATTTCTGTCACCTTTTACTTTTGCTTCTCATCTGTCCTTCACTATGTGAAGAGATTCATCTGACATCCATTGAGATTTCTCTTTCTTTTTGGCAGCGTATAGTGTCTTTTTGCATCCCTCCCTGGCAATGTCTCTGGTTTAAGTCCAGAGTTCTTATGGCTTCTGATCTATTAAGGCTTAATAGAGCAAAACTATTTTTTACATTATTTTTAAATTCTACGGGTACGTTCTTCAGGTTGTATTTTGGCACTGTGGTAGATTTAGTGTTCTTCTTTAGCTTTACTCTTTTTTGATATTGTTCATGGTCTGTTCCACAATCTGCTCCTTGTCTTGTTTTCACAGAGACAATGGAGCTTCTCTGTCTTCTGCTTCCAATTATGTAGCTATTTGATTTCTGCATTGGCCATCTGATAATGTCCATGTAGACAGTCACTTCTTGGGTTGCTTGAAGAATGTGTTTGCAATGCTGGTGTCACAGAATTCAATCGATCAGTCTCCTGCTTCATTTCTTGATGCTAGGCTAAATTTTCGTACAGTTTTTGATTCTGCTCTGTTTCCTACTTTTGCATTCCAATCACCTATGATTAACAAGAAGTCCTATTTTGGTGTGCGATCAGCATAAACTTGGGTTATGGTTATATTGATGAGTTTTCCCTGAGGTCTTATTGATGTGATTTTTTCAGACTTTGCATTCCATGTTTTGACTGCTTTTGCTATGTTGCTCCTCGTTATTAATGCCATCCCATTTCTTCTTACATTTTCATTTCCTGAATAAAACACTGTGTAATTATCTGTGAAACTATGATAGTTTTCACAAATGTATCAATATTTTTTCACACTTGGGGGGGTGTGAATATTTTTGTGCAAAAAAAAATTAAGAGCCTGTGTTTTGAACAAAAATAAGTTTTTAAGAAAAATACAAAAACCTTGCTTAAAACATTTTGTGGAAAAAATGTTTTCTGATTTTGTCTTTTGTTTCTCTCTTGTTGTCTCTCACTTTCTGAGAAAACTTGCTAAATATTGGGGGGGTGGAGTTCTAATCTTTTTTCCTCTCGCTGAAGTGTGAAAAATCTTGTAGTGATTGAGAAATTATTTGGTGGGTCGGCCTGAGGTAGTAAGACGCCTTTTTATATCATGGTTGAAAAAATGTGCAAATATTTTTACACCTCTGATGTGTACAGCTATCCTTAACATTAAAGTAAGAGACAAGGCCAAAAATAATAATAATGGGATAGTGGATGAGGAGCTGTAGACCATATTTGACCATATCAACCAGGTTTCCTACTCTTGGCTTATGGCATTTCTTTCTTAACTAGGGCCCTGGTTTCTAATCCTGATGCATTCGCCTACTTTTTCTAGGATTTCCGATTCCAAAAATTGGCTTCTCTCTGAGTAACTGTATGTATACACTTCTACCCTGTTTATCAAAGATAGGCCCTGGCCTGAGTCCTATTGGTAGACCTGACTAGAAAAGAGCCACTGAATCAGTAGGATTTACCTCTGTGTTGACTCATCATTCAACAACTGATTCCACAGGTATATTCTAAATAGGACTACCCAACAGGATTCCAGCTACTATTTCCAGGGGACTGACCCTGTTTTGTCCTTATTTTTACTTTTGGGAGTGCCTTTTATATGATTGCTATTATATAGTGGTGCTACCTAGGAAGGGTCTGGGGGCACATTTCCACTCAGCAGAGTGAGCAGACGACCTCTCACAAAAACCCCTCAGCTGTCTACTAGGGAAGTTGATTTTCCTGTGTACTGGGCAGAGAATAACTGCTGGATAGGTTCTGTGATATCATCATGGTAATAACTCTCATTTTTCTGTTGGGACTGTACTATAACCATCACTAACCTGGGCCAAATTCAAAGCACTAGTCACAAACTTTGAAGCCTTTAACAGCTTTAAAACCAGCTTTAAAATCTGAAAGACCATCTTCTTCTGTATATCTCTGCCCATACCCTGAGACCATCTTTGTGGTCGTTCTTCGTGTACTTCCAGTGGCTTAGTGGGGGCAGCTCATAAGTAGAAAGAGGACCTTTTTAGTATTTGAGAATCCAGTTGTGGAATGTCCTCTCAGAAGAGGATCATATTACAGCTGGATTGTGGTCTCTTCAGTGCCTTTTTATTTCCCAGCACTTTTAGTTTTACTGCCTTTTTAAAAAAAAGATCTTTGCGAGATGTCATTTTCTGTTGTTTCATTGTTGTTTTTTTCTGATGCTATTAAACTGTTCAATATGTTATGTCTGTGTTTTATTTTTGTACTTAAATGGCTTTAACTATTGTTTTTCCAACCAACATGGCAACTTTCTGTTGATGGCTGGTATAGAATTGTTGTAAGTGAGGAAGTAAATAAGAGCTTGTGTGGGTGTAACATTGTTTTCACAGTGCCATAGCAGCCATAAGCATAACAATTTTGCATAGACCATATAAATAGTTACAAATGTTTTAAAGTCATTCACAGTAACTCACGTTGATGCCAACAAAGTATACTGTCCTTTCAGAATCTTTGAGATCATCACACTCATCTTATGCAGTGATCGCTAAATGAATAGTATGAAAGCTGATTATCCCATTTTCTAACTTCACAAAGATGTCATTAAATGATTAAAGTAACAATTGCATTTGCTATAGAGTATAGATTGAGCTGTTGAAGGACTTGACCCTAAAGTGTGATCTATTTTTTTAATTCCTCTTTAATGATTATAGTGAAACTTTATTGCTTAATTACATCACACATCAATGAATTTTGCATTTTGATTAGACACTAAAGTTATGTGATGCTCTAGATCATTTGAGGACACACCCATGAAACAGCTACAACATGCTGATGAGTTCCAAGAAGGACAAACTATACGTTTTGGCCCAATTACGGAAAGTTTGCTGCATGTAAGCAGAGCTCAGCATTTGCATTAGGGCTCCCATGATGCTTTGTGGTGATTTTCCTCTGCTGAAATGTATTTCTGAACTCACCATGACATATATCTGTCACTTACTGTGCAGCTTTGGCTGAACTAACAGCTGTAGTACCCTGATAAGGTCTCATAAGAGGGCAGAATTATTACTGGCCTTTTTCATATTTCTTAGGCTTTTGATGTTTTGATTTTGATTTTTTTTTTTTTTGAGTCAGTAAAAAAATTACTCGATACACTCCAAAGGGATGCACAGAAGTCTTTCTCAGCCACCTGGCTCTTCTTGATTTGCTTCCATGTTGTTTCTTTTACATTCACACTACAGTGTTCTATTCATGCAGGTATGTTGTCCAAGTATTGTTCTGTTGACATCCAGGATTCTTAGGATGCTGCTGTTGCCTGGTAGGTTTTTAAAAAATCATAAGAAATATATGTATCAAAGCAGAGAAAGGTTTTGTGTGCTATTGCATCTGTCATTGAATCTAAACGCAAGATAAATACTAGCAGTGATAATTTGACACAAGATATATCTGGGACAAATTAAGTGAGAAATGGAAGTAGTAAAAGAGAAATGAGAAATATGCATAGATGCATTGAGTATATTTCAATTTTATTTGTATGCATGCACGCATGTAACACACACACACACACACACACAGATTACTACTCCATTTATAAAATCAGGTTGAATTCAGGGTTCTTTACACTTCAACTGTACTATATTCTTATTTCCCAGCTTACTTATAGTTATAACGGCTATGGGGAAAGTTTGAATATAAGATCCATCACTACAGAAAGAGATAATCTTTCACCAAAGAAATTTAGTTTCCATATGTCCTGAATGCTGAAAAAAATGGGTTATAATGTTACATTATATACGATTGTGAACTACATGCCAATGTAGCTTGACACTCTCAACAACATAAATCATACTCTGTTGTATTGAATTTATTAATTTATTTATTTTAAGTGTTTATACCTTACCCTTCAACCAAAAACCCTCCCAAAGTGGCTTTTAAACAGTTAATTTGATAGTTCCTGCCCTAAAGCTTACAGTTCAAATAAGACAAGAACACAAGGAAATGGGCATGACAATGGAGAAAGTTATTAAGATCATCAGATGATGGTTGTTCTCATCTATTTCAAGAGGCCAGAGCAATGGCAGTTTGAATTCAGTAGCTCTCACCAGTTGCTGGGACACAAGCATAATGGAATCATGTCTGGTTGTTCTTGTGCTACCTCAAGGCCCAGAGCAATGACACATTGGCCCTTTCTGCAATGCACCTTTTCGCAGAACTGGGATGCAGTGATCGCACAAGCAGTCTCTAGCAAGAGGCTCTCACATCCCAGTTCCTTCAGCTCCACAGCTGCAGCCTGCTTCCGTGAGAGCCCTGCCTCTTTCTTCCGCAGTGCAGCCTGGGAGTTTCCCAGGCTGCACTTGGGCAGGAAGCGCAAACACTGAGGCTCCGGAGCTCTGCATGCACGGCAAGTGAGCATGGGGCCCTGGAGCTATACACAATGATGCACCATTTTCAGCTCACAGCTGAAAATGAAAAAGTGCATGGTTGATGCAGTCAGCCCCTGGAGCATCATGCGATTGTGGGTGCATTGTGTGGACCAGTCCTCACATTTGCATGATGCTTGAGGAGCCCTTTCGCATGGCAAATGCCATGCAAAAAGGGCCTTGGAATCAACAAGGAAGGTCCTCCTCCTCCTCCAATCATGTGAATTGGCCCTAGGAATGGGCAAATACATTCATTTTCTTTTCTACTACCAGTGAATGCTTTAAACCAAGGTTTTTTCCATTGCAAATATAGAGAAAACAGATGAAATTTTCACTCTTTTTGACTGATCAGAGTCAACAACCACAGTTTTTCTGAATGTGGATAGAATTACAGTGCACCTGCTGCTAAGAATTAGGGGTCTTTCAGAAAATGAACAAATGACAACTCTAATTCAGTACTAACATGATTGCATACATAGGGATTCAATTGCAAACTGTTCAAAGTTAAGTTCTCAAACCACTCAGTCTTGATGGAGAAACTTGTCCGATTCAGCTCCTCTATCATTTGCATTTCTTTAATCTGAAATTCTTTCTGTCCTATATATGAAAGCATTTGTGAATTTTGGTAAGGTTGCGTAAGAAGGGAACTGAAACAAATCTCATCTATCTCTAATTGGTCCTCACTGGGATATTTTGTCTTTCTCCAAAGATGTATTCTCCATGGCAATTGAATTCTATGGAATTCTATAGAATTCCATGTAATAATGACAGGACAGACAATGCAACATTGAATTTCTCAAATAGGTTTCAAAAACACAGACATCCCCAATGTGGTCACTGTTACCTAAATAAAACAATAACACTTCAGCATACAGTAGATCATTTTAACATACTCTGAGCTTTAAGCAATCACATATAATAATAATGTGAGTGTGTGAATGTGTGTGTGTGCATGTGGGTAAAAGAATCCACTCAAACATGACACCTTGGCTACACATCAAAGGCTATAATTAGAAAATCTACACATAGTAGGTCAGTAATAGGAGCCATTGCCTCTCTCAGCAGTTTTTCACTTTTCTCATGAAGCCATGCTTGCTAATTGGATTAAGCGAGTCTCTAATTCTAATCTCTGCAAACGGTGGTTAAAGAAGGAACTGTCATGTGACACCTGGTTTGTGTGTTAAGAAATGATTAACAGAGCTAATAAATGTAATTTAAATATATAACTCATGCACGTAATTAACTATGCCTTATTTCCTTGATTAAAAATCAACTTATCTGTGATAATGGCTCTGCTTAAAGATGAGGTTATCTGAGCCTGGAGAAGATTTTCTTCATTAAGTTCAGATAACATTTAAAGGGACAGAGGAGATTCATGAACAGCGGAAATAGGTTGAATTTCTCATAAATCTATATCTAAATATCTTGGCCATTCATAATGGTAGAGTTATGAATGAAAGCATTGTCTGAAATGACTGAGACAAGTGTTCAAGAATGGATGTGTCAGCAAACAATAAAGCACATTTTGCCAAGAAGACTAATATAAAAGTATAGAGTCTGCATAAGTTTCTCTGTTATGATCCAAGGCGGTCTTGAAGGATATAGACATGCATTCCCTACTTTGGCTCAAAAGGCATTGCACTCCCATTCCCACTAGGAAAGGCAAGTTAGGGTTAGGTGTATGGAGATATCTTATCTGTCTATCCACCCATCCATCCATCCATCCATCCATGATGTTCACAGTGTCCCAATGCAGGCTGGTGTTGGGGGTCAAAGCTAGAACCAACCTCTTCATTCTGTGCAACAGCTCCCCTCTCCTCATTAGTTATGATGCAGGTAAGATTGGTCACCGCATGGTATTCATAGGCTATAGGACACTTAGTTATTTTTTCAACTACTCTACCCCAATAGGAAAATTGGTAGATGGTATCACAAGGACAACTGTTGAATAACAGCAGCAAAACACTAAGAGAATGTTTACTACCATGCAATTGCTTATGAATGTCCAAAGAACCTTTGTGGTGTTGCAAGATCTGTTTCACAGTGCTGTGAGAATGTAAAAATTGGAAAGAACAATTACTGTGAAGTTTTCCTTGAGCATGCACCCAAAGTTTGGAGTCTTTGAGCTCCAATGAGTCAAGAAGTCCTTTTTTTTATAATCGGGATGTGAAAGTGTATTGACAATTTTATGGGAAACTTAAAGACTTACTGAACAAAATAAAATAGTTAATATTAAAATATTAATATTAAATAGTAATATTAAAATATTATATAATTACTATGTAAGTAAAGTTGAAGATAATGGTGTTAAAAGGAATATTGTTATTTCCCCTTCTGATATAGGGAGGTAACACTTTTTGTTTGAATATTATAAGGCTGTATCTCACTAAAAGGGGAAGTTCTTTATGTTTTGTTTAGAAATGTAATAAGATATGTTGTATGTGTGTTATATATATATATATTTGCATGTATTGTTTTGGTATGTTTATTATGTTTATTTTCTTATGAATGTTAGGTAATGTATGTTGTGTTTAGTTTTTTTAGTGTTTTAATAAAAAATATTGAAGAAAAAAAAGTCCTTTTTTGACATCTGCAATAAGAAGAGCATGAGAAAATAGTATAGTGTTTTTGTAAAAACAATGGCAGGTTTAGCTTTTGTCAAGCCAACGGAAAGGAAGAGACCACAAGGTGGGATGTGGGAGAAAATAATTCAGTTCTCATTTTAATGAAAACTTCTTAATTTTGCTCTTCCTAAGCAAGCATTTCCTGCACAGTAGGAAACAACCTTTTTGGTTTTGGTGCTGATCTTATATGTTATAATTAGTCTTCTGGAAGCATTAAACATTCATGAGGTTTTACTGTTTGGGGTTTAGTTGCTATGGAGGGTCGCATGGACTACCAGTTATCAATATATATCAATATATATTACAATCTTCTGGCATTGTGGTCTATTCTTTATACATTGTCTCAAGGAAGAATAACGAACAGTTAGGAATTGTATACTCACAGCAGATTTCTTGTCCTCTTCCTTGAACTAGGAAACAGAGTGCAAGAATGAAAACATATTCATGAAAAACACCTCTTTATTTTACAAAGGAATACACTAGTCAAGAGGATGAGCTGTGAGCCAGAAAACCCCTTTTAAAACTTCACCTCAGCTGAGGTTCATCAGGTGTTGTGACACTGAACACAATGGTGATGTGACTCCTCACTCTGTAAAGGAGCTAGCAGGGTTATGCTACCTTCTTACAGAACTGTTGAATATACTATATGAAAAGTGTTTTGAGCAATAAGGAAATGCACTGTTAATTCTCAAAACTGTTAGGCATTTACAAACATACTTCATTAAAATTATTTGTGAAAGGAACTAATGTCTAATGGTAGATTATTTATGCCTCCTTATGTAAGTATCTAAACAGTACAATTACTGGCATATCCAGGACTTACACTGGTATAATTTCTCAGGCTGAGTTGAGCCATAATGTGTAAGTAAAATCTAAGTTCTTAGTGCAACTGGATCACATTTCATCTACTCTTCTTGGGGTAAAGAGAAACAGACATACAGTGCAATCTTAATTATATTGACTCAGGAGTCAGTTCTACTGAGGTCTATCGGACTTACTGCTAGGTTAAGTTGCTATAGGGCTGCAACCATACAGAACATGTGGCAGAAGTGCTCATGGACCAGAGACAAAGAACATTGTGGCTTCACATATAACCCTAATAAAGGCCAAATAATCTCAGTCTATATTCCCAACATCAGAATGGGCAGATAGTATTTATCCTAGTGTCTCTAAAGGGGACATTGCAGAATGGCTTCTATCATATAAAAATATTAACACATTGAACTTTGGAAGATTTAGAAGACGTAGACGTCTGATTCTGTTTTGGAGCTGAAAGTTCTTTTCAAAATCCTTATTTATGTACAGTCATCCTTCCAAATTTGCTAAGCTTAGGGTCACAGGGCTCCGTGAAAGTGAAAAAACCGTGAATAACTCTAAGTCTTCCCAAACCATATTTAACACAAAAAAAAGTATTATCACAATATTCAACCCACCATGGATTCCTTTGAGACATCAGGGTTCTTTCACAAGGCAGAAGTAGGTAGCTGATGGGGCTTACTGCCACCTCAACTGCTGCCCCACACTATTTTAATAGAGACTTATAAGCCTTGTTCACAGTTTCTCAGTCTCATGAGGCTTCCAGTCCCTATTAAAAATGGCATAGAGAGGCAGCAGAGGTGACAGCAAATAATCCATGAATAATCAAATTCGCAAAAGTGAAACCCCCAAATGTGGAGGGCTGTAATGAATCCAATCAACTTTCAACCTAAATATTATTTTTGGACATTATTAACACTATCATATTTTTACATGGGGCGTGTTAGAGGATACTTTTGCATAAAATTATGTGCCTACAGTCAGATAATGTGGATCCCACAGATGTGTTGTCCATACAAATATTATTCAGAGTGTGGTATCTATATACTTACATCAGGGTGGTTTTTCTGTTTTCTTTATTTGATACATGGTTGTCAATCTATTTTACCATAATGTGTGTCCATGTTTCCCTTCCACTTCCTATCCTTTACATTTGGCTGTAATGCTTTGCTTTAAACCTTTTCTCTTTGATCTTTCCTTTTTGTTTTTTATTAAAAAGGAATATGATACACCCTAATAATTTGATAGATATGTACTTGCAGTCTGTGTGTTTCATCTATCATGACTTCTATTAGGCTACAAGAACAATGAAACTTGCAAGAGTTTCTGATATAATTTACATACATAATAAAATACCTCAGCTACTTCACCACCGCAGTGCAGAAGAATGGAGGAGGGGACATACTGCCTACATTATCTGGCACATAGGCAGGAGATCTCCTGGAAGTAAGCATTTCAAAGGTAAGAATATTGGACGGGAGAAAGAACAAAGAGAAGTTACTTTTTGAACTCCAACCCTTATGCTGGCTAGAAGAATTCTTGGAATTGTAGAAGATCACCATATATTTGGAGAACAGGAATGTTAGTTCATGATTATTTTGTCCTTGGCGGCGAGGATGAATAATTGTGGTAGTTTTCTCTTCCCCACTTCAGAAGAAAACAAACATTCTTTCACAGTATTATCTCAACATTTGATGTATATGCCCTGGAGTCTTTATCTTATAAGCAGAGCCAATGATGTCTAAGGGATTTGTAGCTGATAGATACAGTTATGGGACAATTTACAACACATACATACCCTAAAACACTTCACAGATGAAAACCTGAACAGGTGTGCCCAGGCAATATCAGAGTTTGGTCAAAAGGATGCAGCCAGGCAAAAAGAAGGCAAAAGTTATTAAAGCGAAAGAATATGCTGAACTTCCATTTTAAGTAGAGAAGAAAAATCCCAAATCAGTGGATGCAATACTCTGAATGTGTGCACATGTCCACCCAGTATGATTAACAATAAACACAATATTATATCAATATTCTATTGTTTGTATATTGTATTGTATATAATAAAGGCAGTGAAAATGCCTTTATCAGACCTGTTCAAAATTACACATCTATGGTCACTATGTGAGTTCTGTTTTCAAACCTAGATTAGGTGAAACTGCAGCTTCCTCATAACATAGCCCTCCCAGCCTATTCTAGTTCACAGAGTTGTTAGACTAAAAACTAGGATGGGTGGAAAAATAATTTACAATATTGTTAGCTTCACGAGATCAGATGAAAATAGTTAAGAAAGGTTAGCTGGGGGAAAGATTGTTATAAAGAAATTCATGCATTCCAACAGTCCTTTAAAATATCAGACTACAATCCTCTATACACTTAGAAGTAGAATCCACCTCAGGAGTACATATAAGTGTAAATGTCTGGGTTGGAATGGCCACAAGTGGCTTTGTCCCTTAGGGAGCTCTGATAAGAGGCAAGGTACTGGACACAGTAGGAACCAGTTTGGGAAATTAGAAACTGGCTGAAATTGTCTCTCAGGTACAGGAGACTCAGAGAATTCTCACGTTGGTCCAGGTCCCCAATCCTGGCACCTAGGAGACCCAGATAAGTGTCTCTGGAAGTGTGGAAAGATTGGATAGATGCAATATCACATTGAACCCTGTCATGTCCCAGTCACTGTATGCAGATCTAACACAGCTCACCCAACTTTTGTAAACTGCTTGAGATAAAGATTTGACAATAAAGGAAGTCTTCCAGAAGATTGGCAGAATTAGTCATTTATGGTTCTGCAAAATCTGTGTGAGTGATTCAGGAAGGTTATGCTATTTGATCGCTTGCATACAGCTAGTTATGTTAACATAACATAATAATATTATGTTAACATAATATCCAATTCATAATTTAAGGAACAGCTGTGTAAGGATGATGAACGTTGGATAACTAAAATCAATAAGTTATTGTTGAAAATAGAAATTGAAGATGAATAAATATAAGAATGCATGATTAAATGGGCACAAAATGTGGGTCACAACATATAGATTGCACAATGGGAAAAGATGTGGGCAAGAGATTTACAGTTATTGTTAAGCTATGACCTTAGAGAAAATTTCTATAACATGATGTACAAGTGGTACTTAAAACCAGAAAGATTGTCTAAAATGTATAATGGATCAACTAATATTAATTGGAAACATAATATGTGTTGGACATGTGAGAAGGCAAAAAAATGTTGACTAATAGATAGACAAGAAGTTTGGAGGAGTTCTACAATACATGAGCACAGTGCCCAGAATACTTTTTGTTCAGAGATGGAAAGATTCGACTGTTCCATTTCAAGAAGACTGGATGATGAATCTGCTTGATCTGATAGAAATGGACAAATTGACTATTTTTATTAAAGATGGAACACTGAGTAAATTTAAGAAAGATTGAGATATGGTTGATAGTTTATCTCAGAGTTTGTTGGGGGGAAATTTCAATTTTGGGGTTTCGAATATTAGTAGCATGAATTAATCTAGCAGATGTATATATATATAAGATCATCACAATTTGGGGGGAGTATAGGTAGCATTTTACTATATAACCATCAGCTGGGGGCTGGAGGTCGTATGTATGTATCTTTTAACCCCTCCCCCTTTAGGTTTGTTTAGTTTTTTCGTTTTTAGATTTTTTAAGATCAGGTAGTTTATTTTGTTAGGATTGTTTGTCTTTAGGTAGTTGTGGTGAGTTGTATTTCCTCATGTGTTGTTTTATATATTTAACATTTATGTGTAATAAAACTATCTTTTCTGAAAAAGGGGCATATATATGTGTGAAGATGGAATCATTGGGTGCATCCAGATTGATTGAAAAGTCCCAGATATTTTTCCCCCCTGTTGTTTTTGATTTTATACTGGCTTAAAATAAACCAGTCTGGGGAACTGGTATAAACACAATGTGCATGGATTTCAAAAATCAAATCAGAAAGAACAGGAACAAAATCTGGGAGTTCCTGGTCTTTTTAATCAATGTGGATGTGCCCATTCTATTGGGATATGCACTATTTTACAGTTATTGGTATGGACTAATCATACCATGGTTAACTCCATATTTGCAAAGACTACAGCCTTGGCAAGATCTTGGCAAGAAAGTCACTTTGTCTGCCTTGATCTTTCCACCAGGAATAACATTAGGGCCATTTCTGCAATACACTGTCATAGTGCTATTATTCCACTTTCAGCATCCTATGGAATCCTGGGGTTTGTAGTTTAGGGAGGGGCATTTAGAATTCTCAGCCAGAGAGCACTTTGGCTTCAATAAACTACAAACCCCAGAATTCCACAGAATGTTGAAAGTGGAATAATAGCACTATAACAGTGTAGTGAGGAAATGGCCTAACATTCTACATTAGGCTATCTCATTCTGTCAACCAATGCTCAGCAAACACTTTAGATCCTACAACACTGATGACCCCCTAGAAAACTACTCTGAGTGACTGAATTCTACCATAACATACAATTTACATGGATAGAAATACTTATTGTTTCTGAAGCCAGAATGGTTATCTGCATTTCATCTTCTCTTTTTGTTACTATTTAAAGTTTTAATTTAAAGAATCATTCCCCAGGCAGCACAGGGAATTGTTTTGTTACCTCATCTAAGAAGTCAAGAAAATAGACACTTTCTTATAAACAACAATTGGAACAATGAATTAGTCTCAATTTTAATTAAACGATGATCTCCACTTAGCCGTGATTAAATTACAAGAGCTAGATAAATTTACACAGCAACATTTAGTTAATTTAATTAGGGGTGGCACTACTTTCCTTTATCATCACTCCAAATAACAAATGTGTTGGATATCATGGTTTCTCTTGCTTAGCTTTTCTTCACTTGATGGCCACACAAAGGTATTTCTCATAAATGACACACACGTAATAGGTTTACAGCACTCTGTTTTTGAAGTGCACAAAATTTGAATTACAAAAGCTCATCACAGTTGCAAGAGACATACCCAGGAAACTCTACTTGCTGTTTCAAACTTAATTTACAAAATAGTATTTTGTTGTCATTCATCTCTGTTATGACACAGAAGTTCTTTACCACAGAAAATGTGTTACCCAGTACAGAATTAAGCAAAATCCTGACCTCTGGTCTATCACCCCAACCAAGAAAATGTAGAGAGAACTAATCTCAGAAAAGTGCTTTATCTCACTGATAAGCCTGACAGAACTCAGAGAGAACTTCAGATCCCTCTCAGAAGAATTGCCCTGACTGTGCCCTTGAAGAAAGCAGATTTTCCAAAATGGTTTGTAAATAGCAATCAACTTTAACATTTTTCCCCCAATGGTTTTCCTTAATCTTGGCTGTACATACTGTGGCTCCCTCTTGTTTTTGATTTTGGCTCACACAACCATTGACTTGTTACCAGAAAAACTGATGGATTTACTAGAATTCAGTAGACTGAAAACCAAGGCAATCTTGCCGGCTTCGTTACTCATCAAATGTGATGGATACAAAAATTGGGGGAAGTGTTGGAATTTGGAGACATGCTTTGTGATTTTTGGAATTCTAAGGGAAAGGTGAGAAACTCTGCCTAATAATCAGAGCATAGTTGTACCCCTACATTGGGACACCTAAGTTAATTGAATAGAATTCACTCTAATATAGTACACCCAAATAAAGTAAAGGCATAAAAGTACAAACATTTTAATACTGAAGAGGGAGAGACTTAAAAGGTTTTAAAATGTTGTTCTTAGATTAAAGTGGATTAGATAAAGTGTACTGCATTGTAACAATTAGAAACTTAAACTAGGGTGGAGACGCTGGAGTCAAAAAGGCCATGCTACCCCATTTTCACCTATTCTGGAACTTTAGTGGGCATAGCTATTGCAGCTATGATTTAAGATAAGCAGAAATTATTTCACTCACTTATAGTTGCATTTAAGACATTTCAGTGGGTACTGTTTCAGCATGGGCACATAGAAATAGAATTTTAAAGCCCCACAGCAACTTTTTGAGATTTTTAAAGGTTTTCTTTAAAGGAGGAGAATGGAGGCCTTTGAGGGATTAGTGGAGCTTGAAAGTGTTGATCTGAACCTCCTGAAGGGCTACATAGAGTCTATGGGTTACACAATTCCACTCCTCACTTAAATCAGTCTTTTGGATTTGGCTTCTACCTTTGGCCTGTAGTCTGATATGAGGCTAACCGGCTAGTATTATCAGGACTGCACCTGCTAACTCTAATGCCATTGTCCACCATCCTGTGTCCCTGCTTCTGCTGCCAACCTAGTTACCTAAACATCATAAATAAGGATGCACAGATCTGTTGAGACCAATAGTGAAGATCTGCTTTGCAAACCACCTGGTTTCTCCTATTCCAGTCCTTTGCATACTTTTTGTTTGTTTTGACAGAAAAATGTACATTATTGTATGCAGAAATGTATGACTTTCTAATGGTATTTGGTTCCTTGTATTATGTGGGAGGTGCAAAATGGAGTAAATCTAACTTAAATAAAACTCCAGTGTAGTGACTTCCTCATGCATCCCTAAATAGAAATGAAAGGCTAACCAAGTACAAATATACTCCACCTAGTATGAAACACAGAATCTGCAGGGCTTTCAGTCAGTTACGTAAATGCAGGATCTCTGTACAGAATTTTTCTGCCTGTTTGTGGATATTGGAAGCACAATAAGAAAGTATGGCAATATTGGAGATGGGAGCCAGTTGGTACAGTCCTGTTCTTACCTTCATGAGCATGATATACTCGTGGAGGACTACCAGCCAAACAGCTGTGCTATATGAATTGTATATGTGTATAAAAAAAGACTTCTAGAACAAATATCACTTTATCATTAAAAAAAAATCCTCTCACCAAATTGAAAATTCTTCACAGCTATCAAAAACACAATAACTATTTCAGGCGCAATAAATGTAGAATTAATTTTCATGTTAATATTTGATCCAGCACTCTCATATTCTTTATCTATACATTGTTGAAATGGAAGCTTCCTTTTTAACTCATTAAATTCAGCAAACCAGAAGAAATAATATCATTAAAATTTGAATAATAGAACAAGCTAATTCACTCCTTTTCCCCCCTTTTACAAGTCACAACAGACATTCACAGGGGGAGGCTTTCTAAAACTAATGTATACAAGACTTTTTAATGTCATAATTGGATTGTGGTAAGTAGGAAAGGGCATAGTTCATGAATCCACCTATAGTAGATCAAGAAAAACAAACAAGGAGTAGATTTTAGAATAACAATTAATGTCTTCAGGTGGTAGAATATCTGGAGATGTGACTGCTCTTTAAAAAAAAACAGTACATAAAAATTAAACTGGGCATGTCTTGTTAAGAAAATATATGCAAAACTCATTGTCCCTGCTGCAACCCCATTTCTGATTTCTTAATTTGCATACTCACTATTTGTGAATAATGATCTGATTTGAAAAGGAAGTGGGATATTTCTGAATCGGTGATAGGGTGCATTGTGCACAAATGTCTTGAGCTGCATCGCAAATTAAAAAGAACCATCTCTCCCTAAGAAAGAGACCTGACCCTCTATGGACATCAGAATTCCACAGAGTGGCTTAGATTTTATGTACTGAAGCTAACATTAAGAACATCTCATTGGCACCAGATATTATGGGAAGAGCAGACGAAGCAGATAAGGTGATTTTGATTCCATTTGCTGAGAGAACATAAAATCATTGGGAGAACTAATCAGAAAAATGTGAAAGCTGCATACATACATACATACTATAAGCCCCTCATTTTGGTTCATGTCGGAACCAATGACACTGCGAGGAGCAGCTTTTACCACATTGCAAAGGACTACGAGCGTATGGGGACGAAGCTTAAGGACCTTGGTGCGCAGGTGGTCATTTCGTCTCTCCTCCCTGTTCAAGGATATGGCGCACGTAGGGAAAGGGCAATAGTAGAGGTCAACAACTGGCTCCGCACATGGTGCCGCCAACAACGGTTTGGGTTTTTGGAACATGGCCTGAATTTCCATGAACATGGGCTTCTGGCGAGGGATGGGCTGCACCTCACAAAACTGGACAGGAATGTTTTTGCAAACAGTCTTGCAAGGAAGATTAAGAGGTCTTTAAACTAAGATTCACAGGGGACGAAGACAATATTATTCAGAGCAAGGACTCAGAGAACACAGGGGGAAAAGGCCCAAATGATACTGGACAAGTAGTACAAGCGGCCAATGGCGGGAGGACTAGAAACAATAGTACAGGACTTGCAGGAAGGGCCCGGGGACTTAAGTGTCTCTATACTAATGCAAGGAGTATGGGAAACAAGCAGGATGAGCTTGTACTCCTAGTACAAGAAAATAAATACGATTTGATAGGCATCACTGAGACCTGGTGGGATGAGTCTCATGATTGGAATATAGGAATAGAGGGGTATAGCCTATTTTGTAAAAATAGACCAAACAAGAAAGGAGGAGGAGTAGCCTTGTATGTCAAGGATGTTTTCACCTGTGAAGAGATCCGGGACTTAAACCCAGAAAGCCAGGTAGAGAGCATTTGGGTAAAAATTAAGGCAGCGAGAAACAATAGGGATATTCTGGTGGGGGTTTACTACAGACCTCCAACCCAGGCTGAGGACTTGGATGACGCCTTCTTCAACCAAATGACTGCACATTCGAAGAGGAGAGATACAGTAATTATAGGAGATTTCAATTACCCGGATATATGCTGGCAGTCAAACTCTGCCAAGACAGCAAGGTCCAGCAAGTTTCTTGCTTGTCTTGCAGACAACTTCATGGTCCAGAAGCTGGAAAAGGCCACAAGGGGATCAAATGTTCTAGATCTGATCCTGACCAACAGGGATGACTTTGTTAATGAGGTAGAAGTGGATGGATCTTTAGGGGGGAGTGACCATGCCCTGTTGGAATTTAGCATTCAGTGGGAAGGAGAAGATAAGGGTAGCCAGACACTCATCTTAGATTTTAAAAAAGCGGACTTCTGTAAACTTAGGGAGCTGCTGGCTGGAATTCCGTGGTCAGGAATAGTGAAAGGGAAAGGAGTTCAGGAAGCATGGGAGTTCCTTAAAAAGGAGATACTGAAGGCACAGTCTAAAACTGTGCCAATAAGGAGGAAAAATGGAAGGCATCTGAAGAAACCAGAATGGTTGACTAAAGAACTCTCAGCTGAGCTAAGAGTCAAGAGAAACATGTATAGGAAATGGAAGAAGGGGGAAACCACCAAAGAAGAATTTAAGCAAGTAGCTAGGAGATGTAGGGAGGAAGTCAGAAAGGCTAAAGCACAGAACCAACTTAGGCTGGCCAGAGACATTAAAAACAATAAAAAGGTTTTTTTTAAATATGTCCACAGCAAAAGGAAAAAGAAGGAGACAGTAGGGTGGCTGCGCAGAGAAGATGGCGAACTACTCACAGGGGGGAGAGAAAAGGCAGAACTACTTAACACCTTCTTTGCCTCTGTTTTTCCCCAGAAGGATACAAGCACTCAACCTGGCGGTAGGGGAGCAGGGGAGGAAGCAGAGGAAATGAGGCACATAATAAGTAGAGAGGTGGTACAGGAATACCTCACCGCATTGGATGAATTCAAGTCTCCAGGGCCAGATGAATTGCATCCTAGGATATTAAAAGAGCTGGCAGAGGTCATTTCGGAACCGCTTGCTATAATTTTTGAGAAATCTGGACAGGAGAAGTTCCAGCAGACTGGAAGAGAGCAAATGTTATCCCCATCTTCAAGAAGGGAAAAAAAGAGGACCCAAATAATTATCGCCCAGTCAGCCTGACATCAGTACCCGGAAAGATCCTGGAGCAGATCATTAAGCAGTCAGTTTCTAATCATTTAGAAAGCAAGGCGGTAATCACGAGAAGTCAACATGGATTTCTCAAAAATAAGTCATGCCAGACTAATCTTATCTCTTTTTATGATAGAGTTACTAGCTTGATAGATGAAGGGAATGCTGTGGATGTAGCATACCTTGATTTCAGTAAGGCCTTCGACAAAGTTCCCCATGACATTCTTGCAAAGAAGCTAGTAAAATGTGGGCTGGACAGGGCTACTGTTATTTGGATTTGTAATTGGTTGACCGACCGAACCCAAAGGGTGATCACGAATGGTTGCTTTTCATCCTGGAGAGAAGTGACTAGTGGGGTGCCACAGGGTTCTGTCCTAGGTCCAGTGCTGTTCAATATTTTTATCAATGACTTGGATGAAGGAATAGAGGGCATGCTCATCAAATTTGCAGATGACACCAAATTGGGGGGGGGGTTGCTAATACGCCAGAGGACAGGATCAAAATTCAAAATGACCTGGATAGATTGGAGAGCTGGGCCAGGGCGAACAAAATGAAATTCAACAGAGAGAAATGTAAGGTCCTACACTTAGGTAGAAAAAATGGAATACAGAAATATAGGATGGGGGACACGTGGCTGGATAGCAGTACGTGTGAAAGGGATCTAGGAGTCTTCATAGACCACAAGCTGAACATGAGTCAGCAGTGTGATGTGGCAGCCAAGAAAGCCAATGCAATTCTTGGCTGCATCAATAGGAGTATGGCGTCTAGATCGAGGGAGGTACTGGTACTACTCTACTCTGCTTTGGTTAGACCCCATCTTGAATACTGTGTCCAGTTCTGGGCACCCCAATTCAAGAAGGATATTGACAAGCTGGAGCAAGTCCAGAGGAGGGCGACCAAAATGGTGAGAGGCCTGGAAGACATGCCCTATGAGGATAGACTTAGAGAGCTGGGTATGTTTAGTCTGCAGAAGAGGAGGTTAAGAGGGGACATGATAGCCATGTTTAAATATTTGGAGGGATGCCACATAGAGGAAGGAGGGGACTTGTTTTCTGCTGCTCCAGAGACCAGGACAAGGAGCAATGGATTCAAGCTGCAGGAAAGGAGATTCCACCTGAACCTCAGGAAGAACTTCCTGACAGTCAGGGCTGTCCGGCAATGGAATCTGCTGCCTCGGAGTGTAGTGGAGTCTCCTTCCTTGGAGGTTTTTAAGCAGAGGTTTGATGGCCATCTGTCGGGAGTGCTTTGAGGGTGTTCTTGCATGGCAGGGGGTTGGACTGGATGACCTGTGTGGTCTCTTCCAACTCTACATTTCTATGATTCTATGATTCTATGATTCTACATCATTTGCATGTTAACTCAGTTAATTTAAGAAATCCTCCTTTTTCCCACTGTGTTGTCAGATACTTATGAGGTACAAGTGTAATGGATCTGATCAACTCACGAGATCTGGAGAGGGTATCCATGATTTTTTTTTTCTTCAAATGAGTCTATGTGAAAGCTCTAAACACTCAAACAGAACCACATTGTGCAATCTGGTCCTTTAGCTAGCTCTGCTAAGGGAAGATGTAGTAGGAGTGAGTTTGTCACAATGGAAACTTTATAAAATTGTCTCACTGGCATAAGAAACTCAGAGGATTACCCACGTGGTCTGAATTCCTGCTCAGAAACAAAAATGACCACCACCACAAATTAGCAGCCACTTTTTTGGCATCACTGACATGAAACCACCTTTCTTAACCTCCATGTAACACAAGATGCTACATTTAAGGAAGCCCTTCAACTGATGGGAATAATATTTCTGCAACCTTTGAGTGAGTGAAAACATCGATTTAAATTTTTTTAGTTAACAACAAGAATAGTACAGTAGAACTGAGTTAAAAATGAAACTGTGATAAGGTTTAAAAGTGCTGATAACCACAGAGATTTTAACTCCCCTAATTTCTACTGATAGAATCTCTTTAACTTAAAGATTTAAAGACTTCAAGTTTTTAATCATTCTTAATCATGGGGAGAAAAAGCATGTTTTCCTAATATAGGTTAGTTTCAAGGATGCTGCTACCAGGTGGGATACAAGATGTGAATTGATTGTGAACTCAAGATAACCTGAGCTTCATCTTTCTGGAGAAGTGAAGTGTGGCTAGAGAGAATTCTATGGGGAGATGTATTGACCTCTAGAGGTGGAGTGGCATAATTGCAATAGCAAATATTTCTTTCAGATAAAGAGATTGACAGCTGTCAGAATGGCTTCAGAGCAGAGATCTAATCAGATACAAGCACCAAGAGTGCAAAATTCAAGAAGCAGTTCAGTTGCACAACCTAAGAATACTGATTTAAAACAAATTATTTTGGCAGAGATAAAGCAAATGAGAGCAGGTGTAAATCAGATGAAAGTAGCTATGAAACAAGAAGTAAAGATTGAACTTAAAGATATTAGACAATCTTTGACTCAGGAAACAACAGAGGTCAAACAGAAGAATGAAAAAAGGATTACTGGAAGGTAAGACACTGAGGTTGGAAGAAGTGACTGAGAAATTATCTATGGACTAAGAACAAAACCTGTATGTGATGGCTTTACTTGACCTTAAGAAAGGAAGAGATACATCAATTTTGGAGGAATAGCAGAGATGCAAAATGAAGATATATATGCACTTAGGATTGATGTTTGATCTTTGTTGAGAACTAGATAAAGTGTATGTATTAGATTCCTGGAAGTGGCGACAGACAAATTTGCTTAGACATCTAATTGTCTACTTTGCAAGAAGATATATGAAAGATCAAGTCCTCCAATAGCGTTATTTAAACAAAACACAGATAGTGGAATTGGATGATCAAATTATATGATCTGGCAGAAATGGACAAATTGTTCAGTTTGATTAAAGAAGAATCACTGGGTAATTTTAAGAAGGATTGAAATATGATTATTGCATATTTAAGAGAGTGTTGGGGGAACTTTAGTTTGGAGGTTTTGAAGATTATTAGTTTTTGTCAGTAAGTAGAAGTATAGTTGGCCCTTCACATACTAGGGTTAGGGGTGCTGGATGCCTGTAAAAGTGGAAAAATATCAAAATGTGTGTTTCTATAGGAAGGGGGCTGAGGCACGGAGGAGAAAACAGCACCCAGCATCCAAACCAGGTCAGGAAAAGAGGTTCAGTTGTCATGGTAGCCTTATACTTCTTCTCTTTAGCCCATCTCCTTCCTTGGGTATATCGAGGTCATTGGAAGAAAGTTTGTAGTGCTGGGAAATTTGGTTCTCAGCTGTCCTTAACTAGCCAAGCAGTAGTTGGTGGTGGAGGAAGAGGACCAGAAACAGGGTTTTGAAGCATGGTGTGGTCTGATCAGAGCTGCCCAGAAGAAGGCTTCCCCAGGAAAAGGAGCACTTGCAGTGAGATGGCAGGGGTTGAAGAAACTCACAAATATTCAAATCTGTAAAAATCAAATCTGCAAATGTAGAAGGCTGACTATATACTTTAGTTATATGATGCTGAAGAAGACCTGGTGTTTTACCTTGTAATTATCAGCTGAGTGACTGGAAGTGATGTGTTTATCCTTTTGGCCCTGTTTTAGTTTAGTCTGAGTTTTTTTTTCCCTTTGTCTTTCAGGTTAGCCAATCTTTTGTGCTATTTTGTTTAGGTGACCATTCTGGGTGTTTTTTTGTTTTGTTTTTTAAAAATCCCTTATGTATTGTTTTATGAATCTAAATGTTGTGTTTAATAAAAATATTTTTAAAAAATAAACACTCAAGCAGAGGTTGAAATACCAGTAAATCAAAGTACACTCCAGAATTCTATTGTAATAGAAAGCTAGGTATACTAATGACATTGGCCGTTTCCACACTAGACTGTTATAGTGCTGTTATTCCACTTTCAACATCCTATGGAATCCTGGGGTTTCCTGAGGCCCCTCCCTAAACTCCAGGATTCCATAGGATGTTAAAAGTAGAATAATAGCACTGTAACAGTATAGTATGGAAATGGCCATTATCTGAAGACAGGAATTCTGAGGGCTTACTTAAGTCAATTTCAAATGAGAGGTTACCTTTAGATATCCCCCAGATATCTTTGCCTTAGATTAAAATACGAGGTGAAGAAAAAAATAATTTCCTTGCTGACAATGCAAAACTTTTCTCAGACTTCTGTAGAAGCTGCTTTGGTCTTCTGAAGACTAACAAAAATACCCTCCAGGGAACATTCACTCTTTTCTGAATTCTGATTATGTATTGTTTGGAATTTTGGTTTAAACTTGTAAGTGAATCAACCTAGTTTACAGTTTCTCAAGCAATATAATACAAAAATATTTATATTGAGAATAGCTACGTACAAAAATGTCCATGCTAGCAAAAACTATGTACATATTATGGAAAATTGCATATAATAGTTCACATTATTTTTATGTACTAACCTTTATGCACCAGCATGGGAAATTTTAATCTCCCAGAGGTAGATTCCAGTGAGCTCAGTTCTAACACCCTCTATAATACCATTCCACACAGTCTTGACTCTTGGCCAAGGTCTGTGTCCATTCTGAATCACAAAGAGAAGGCACAGTGCTTCTGCTCCTGGGTTTTTTGGATGGTAGCCTTATTATTCCTTCAGGATCGACTCCTCAGAAAAATGACCCACCATAAGCAATTCATTCCTGTACTGGTCCTATTCTATATATTGTTACCACTGAGACAGATGAAAGCCACAGAATGAAAGAGACAGCTGTTTTGATTAGCCAGCTAGTGCTACCTGCCCTGTATTGCCACACATACAATTCAGTACAAGCAACACCTCATGTGGAGTAGAAACCAGATAGAAATAGCCTTTAACTCTCTTTTGCAGACTCAGTTAAATATGCTCATAGTTTGAAACTTTCTGATCCTGCTGCTGTATGCCCCAACTGTCTCAGTTTAGCATAGAGAGTCCCAATTAGTGTCATTGCACTTTTTTAGCTGTATTTAAAATGTCCCAGTTTCTCTCTCCTCCTTCCTACTTTCCCCCTTTGTCCTCAGTTTGCTTCAATAGCTGCAAACTAAGATCAAAATGCCAAAGTAGTTTACAGAGAAGAGAAGAGAAGAGAAGAGAAGAGAAGAGAAGAGAAGAGAAGAGAGTGGGCAGAGTCTTTCACTTCCCAGCAAGCTCTGGGAAAAGCCAACTTCTACAACCTCTTGGTCCTGTACACTTTTACTTGGATCATTCAATATATTGGAACAATCTTACTCCATGAGAGACTGAAAGATGGACCATAAAAATATGGGTTACAGATTTCCTCAGTTAAAAAAATCCTGAATTTTCTATTTTAATCTTTCTGTTCCTTTCTCTTTCTGATCTGGTTATTTCACAGTAAATCCAAGGTGATCATAGAAGAACCCATTTCTATTGGTAACCTAGCCAAAACTATAAGAGAGCTTACAGTGTCCCTCCATATTAGGCCTGTCCCACTGCTCCACAAGAAGTTAGAGAGACACAGCTTGAGATGCCAGGAGCTGGCCTTTTTAGCTATGACCTATGGGTACTCTGAGACCTCTTCAGGAGGCTATACAAAAAACAGAGGACAGCAGCAATATATATATATATCACATCATAAATAAGTGGTGCATACTTGTACATCACTTATGGCCTGTACATACCCAGTAAAAGTCAGAACTCTTGAAATGAACAAGAAACTTCAGTAGCATTTACTGGGGAAATGAAAATATGTGAAAGAAGACTGAAGTTATTTTTTAAAAAAAAAGTCTTATGAACTGACATTTAAAAAAAGTTGATGCTCAAGGGTACATAGATGTATCTGGGCTATAGAGTGGCAGGAACTGTAAGATGATGCAAGTTGGAAGCTTCAGGGGTTCTTCAGGCTGCCAATTAAATAGCTGGCCATATGATGAAACTTAGAGGATTTCTTTCAGTTTGGCCACTTCCCAAGTTAAAGAGGATGTTGTGTAACTTCCTGTTTCACATTATGCAACTCAGAAGTCCTGGATAAGTCTTTACCTATGGTAGGGCCGGCATTGATTGCAAGTGTATCTTCAGTAATACAGTGCATGATGTGATACATCCAAGGGATTTGGATATTATATCAGTTCTGTCTGATAGCGGTAGTCCTTAGCAATAAGGACTTCAAAATATCTTGACAACAGTCCTCTACCTATTCAGAATGTTTACAAGATAATGAGCTAGATAGACATTAAAAAATGTTTTGTGGATCAGATAAGGTCCAGACATATTTAGCTGTCCTAGAATGTAGAAGAAACTCATCATATCTCTTTTTTATACAAGTTTGGACCTGCTAAAAATATAAACAAACTGAAATAACCTTGCAGGTCAAAATCTGCAATTCAAAGAATGTATATATTAAGGAAAAGTGCATAAAAAATATTCTATTACAGGAAATGATTACAGAAAAAACCACAATATATGGAGAAAAAAATGCTTGCAAATGTGTGTACATTTGGAAAAAGCACATACAATAATGTGTATATTATGGAAAAGACTTGCAAAGATATTACAGACTTAGAAGCTAGCTTTGGATACATTTCGGCATGATCATAAAATGGTGCAAATGTGGAATGAAACAATCTTACGAGCAGAGAAATGAAAAATTCAATGAAACCCAAATTTGTAGATTTACCCTTCTCTACTTCCACAATTAGGTATTTTCCTTCCCTTGCATTTTATAATTTTCATGATAACCCATCTAATCTCTAAGGAACAGTGAAATGCCATGCATATTAGCTGCTAGCAGAGTTATTATACAACAATAATACTTTGTACTATAGCAAATTAAAAAGCATTTATCAAGGCTGTACTTAGATTTTGTCAGAAACCACTTTGATGCCTACTGTTATGACAATTCTGCATGAATTTCTAATGATTAGTCATTTTACATTATGAGACATCCATTTTAGGTTTTTAATCCCCAGTGATACTATTATGAATTAATTTTAATAACACTTACCATAATGTGTTCATTACCTATTATTGTGAATGTCATAAATAGTCAAGTGCTTTAAGGTTCTTTCAATTTGAATGTAATAATTGCTTAATGGGCAGTTTTCATAGCTAAAATCTAGATACTCTTTTTCAAAATGAAAACTACTTGACAATTTCCATTAATATCCTGATAACCTCCAGCATCGGGAAAATGTGAAACAATTTCTGTAAGGTTATGTTAGGAATGCTTAAGAAATTCAATTTTTATGAATTCTGATATGAACTGACTTGGAATAGTGTGCAAATGGGTACATAGCCATCCACTGGATTAACACAGAAATGAGATGAAATAGATTTATGCTCCTATGTGGTCAACACATGAAGAGAACTGAATATGTTTCCTGAAATTTTCAATTGCAGTTACAAATATGTAAGTTAGAGTTATGCATTCACAACTGGATTATATTTATGATCCCAACATATTTAATAGCATAAGGAATATGCTGGGATCATGAAAATCTCCCAATGTAGACCAGGCAGCAGATACTGAAAACAACAGCAGTCCATTCTCCTGTCAGTCAGGATGCAACAGAGTAATTTCCCCACCCCACCTCCATTCTGGGAGCAGTTTCCAATGGGAACCTGCCTCTGTCTGGCACAGTGGAGATCACTGGAGAGAGGACTGGGAACATCAGTCTGCTGCCTGCCAAGTGATAGAAATACAGACTGATATGATTCACAGTGGTTGCTTCCCAGAAAGCCAAGATTAGGGGTGGTGGAGTTGTGCCAGAAGACAGTACTTAGCTACATAACTAAGGTAGTTGCATAACTAAGTAGTTGATCCAGAACTGCAGCTGTAATTCTTCAAAAATTTTATTCTCAAAAGAAGCAATGTGATTTTAGTAATATTCTTCCCACTGAAAGAAAGTTTTCAAAAACCATGATGTTTTTGAAGCCTTTTTGCAATTTGGAACTTATTCTGTACAAAATTTACACATGGGTGTTTTGCACAGAAAACCATTTTCTGTGTAGAAAATAATATTTCTGTGCAGAACTTGGGCAGAAAATGTTGTTTTCTGTGCAAAACAACTACTTGGGAATTTTGTGCAGAATAATTCCTGTCAGTCCAGGATTCTTCTCATTGAGGTTTCTCTACACTCAACAAAACATTTGCTGACCATTTTTCAAATATTTTTGAATATTTTTCCATATCTAAAGGGACACAGTTTAGAAATGATTCTTGCCTATCTCTAAGCTGTATCACTATCACAAGAACCATTCCTTCTGTATCCGAAAGAGGTATATCTAGAGCATATGGGCCCCCAAGGTCTAATGCCCACATAGGAGAGCCCAGGTGCCAATGTCTTCTCTACCTACAGTCTTCCCCCTTGCCAATGCACCAAAATATTTTCATTTTTACCTATGTCCTTCTCAAAATGACAAATGGAAGTGAGATTGTGTCACTTTCTGTTGCCATTTGGGAAAGGATGAAATGGAGATATTTGGAAGTGATGTGTTTGCATGTGTGCATGTAAGCGCATAAGTGTGTGCGTGTGTGTGACGGTTTTCACAAATTTGGGGAGATCTGTGTGATTTTCAGATGAAACCCACTCCAAAATTGGAGACTGATGGGTTTTTGGGGAACCAGTGGTGATTTCAAGAACATCATGAAGGCCATAGGCTGCATTTTCACCACCCCCAATGTAGCAATTTATCCTCCTCCTGTCATGTTTGGCTTCAGCATATTATTATATACATTTTTTTTTCCTGATAAGTAACATTCAACGTTCTGGATACACCTAGGTCCACCTAGGCTTGTCTAAAAGAATCTTATCTATTTCAGCAACTGAAGAGGAGTCAGAATGGAACATAATGAATGACAGCAAAAGAAAAAGGCCCCAAACTGTTAATAACTGGCTGAAACAATGCATTCCATTTTTGTAATAAATCAGAAAAAAATAAGAACACAGGAAGCTACATTATGATGAGTTAGACCATTAGTCTGTCTAGCCCAATATTGCCAACTCTGACTGCAGACTGCAAGCAGAATTTTTCCTTAACCACCCCTGGAGAACCCTGGTCTGATTTCCTGATGGTCTCCCACCTATGTATTAACTAGACTGAACATTGCTTAGCTGCAAAAGTCAGATAAGATAATATGTGTTCAGGGTGGCATGATGGAACAAATAGTATAATACCTGAAAAACTTGGTTTTACATATTTGGGGGGCTGGAATACTAATATGAGATAACATTACCCTTACCAGAAATCCTGATCTTTGCATCTTTCCTAGAAATTCCTCAGCTTTTCTCACAAATGTATTACAAGTAATAATGTTAGCTGTAACATGTTAACATTTTGGAGTAATAAAGGAATAACAGGGATGGAAATAATAGTTCCTTTTATTGTCCTTCCTTCATTCCTCCCCTTTCTTTCTTTCTTTCTTTCTTTCTTTCTTTCTTTTTTTTAACATATTCTGCAGCTGTCTCTTTCTTCCTACATCGACATTTCATATACCTTGTCTATTTCCAATTTCTGCAATGTTCACTTATTTATACACTTCTCCCTATGTAAATAGGTCAGTACATGCTTTCAATTGCTCTGCTTTTTTAAAAACTGTATGCATTTTAACCATACACAAAACATGCATATGATTTTATACATAGGAAACATGCTTCAAGGCTTGGAGATGTTTAGATTTCTTAGGCACAGTCTATTTTGTTTTGCCAAAGGGTACAAGGAGGTGCAAAATGGGTGATTTGTGTATGAATACTCTTTTCTATTCTTCATTAAAGCACTAATATAATTCAGTGAAATTGTAGCAGGGAGATTTTAGATCTGCAATAAAGTTGGAGATAGAGATGAATCCAGAAGGAGAGGGATGGGATTCTGCAGGAGTGGGTGACTTTTGGCCTCACAGGCAGTGGTCACTGGTGACCTCTGTGTCAGTGGGATATTGCATCTGCTGTGCATTTCAGGCCAAACTTTAAATGAGCTATCCAAGGTGCTGAATCCAATTTGGGCATAAGATTAAGCACTTTGGATAGTAGCTTTATTTATTAATATGTAAACTAAAACTGCCCAAAACTGCCTCCTCTGTGGCCAGACTGTTACTCCAATCATTCCACATTACATCCTTCATTAGCTAGAACCAAGGGTAGTTGCAACAACTGCAAGGCCACATGTTGACCACCTGTATCCTTGAGCATGGGATATCCTGGTGTAACTTTTTAAAGAGCTTAATCAGAACTCTTTCTTAATATCCTTGTCCTGGGTATATGTCAACATCTGAAAACAACACAAAAACAACAGTCATACATAACAGAATGAGACAAGAAACCACAGCATTTTGTATGGACAATATATTTGATCCATCTTGTACATTTATACGTGTAAACACTTTGTATTGATCATGTAAATATTAGATAATGCAACTTCAGCAGATGAGGTATGACCTACAAAAGTGCTAAAGCAGCAATTGCAAAAGGTACAAATTGCCAGAAGGACTATGCCTCAGGTGGTAAAGGTTATCTGAGAAGGCAGCCAATTCATTAAGCTTTTCATAGCAGTATATCCCCTTTGGCAATACAAACTGATGCATTCTGGACACTAAAGGCTGAACAATAGACATTAAGTGAAATATGGTGCTTTCATTTTCATCACCAGAACATTTAAGAGGTTCAACATTGATAAGAGTGTGTCTTCAAGGAAGTAGTGAAAACAAACCATCGTGCTCACAGATTGAGTCATCTTCAGATTATATAATTATACATGCTGAATTTTTAATGTGTGGATAATAGGATTTTGAGATATTTAAATGAATTGGTAAGAAAAATAGTTGTTAAAAGATCTAGCACAAGTTTCATCTGCTGCATCTTTTAGATGAAAGAAATTTGGGAATCTTGCAAACTCGGATGGTATTAGAGTCAATTTCATAATGAACAACCATACGGGAGATAGTTCCAGTGGAGGATATACATGGTGCTTGTTTTTTTTAAAAAAATGGTGTAATAGGAAGATTGTTGTTGTGGGCCTTCAAGCTATTTTTGACCTATGACAACCCTAAAGAAAATCTATCATGGGCTCTTCTTGGTAGAATTTGTTCAGAATTGCCTGTCTCTGAGGCTGAGGCAGTGTGACTTGCCCAAGGTCACCTAGTAGGTTTTTATGGCTGAAAAGGAATTTGAACTCTTGTCTCTCTGAATCTTAGACCAAAATTCAAACCAGCACACCATGCTGTCTCAGAATGGGAAGATGGATCCTCACAAAATAATGTAGCAGATTTGACAGTTTATGCAAAAGCAAACTTGGGTGCATTGTTACAAATAGACTCGAATGAATAGACACTTGCTACTGGGAATTTCTGTGATGGCCAATTTAGAAATTTTGTCCATTTCTTTGTATTATATATACTTATGTATTTTATTACTTTTTATATGTTATTACAATTATTTGCACTCTTCTTTTCAGAATAAATTAATTCTTAGCAGGCTTACAACTAACATCAAAATACATTTTTAAAACATACATTCCTAAATCTTGGGAGTTTTTAAAATTGATATTAAATTGTTTTTTAAAATCTATTTTTATAAACTGCCTTGAGAGCTTGCTTCAGCAAGAGAGAACAAGGTTAAGTTAGAGAAAAATATAGTCCAATAAAATAAAATTTGCTTGTATCTGCACTGCTGAACTGGCACTCCCTCTTCCAAAACTGATGTCTAGTCAACAATATCAAGATAATAGAAATCACTGGAATTCTCTCCCAAGGCCCTGTTATGAAAGATATAACAGTCTGAATGGAGCTGGTTCTGAGATCTGTGTCTGCTGCCTTACTTCTCCTTGTCCAGTTCAAAATACTAGTTATTACCTTCAAAGGCTTAAGGTAGGATAGCTTAAATGCCACATAAGAATATGAACATGTCTGTAATGACCATTTCTGCATGAGACCTGTCCTACTTCCCTGTAACAAGACCTGGTAAGGCTGGTGGGGATATGGTGGAATTCCAACTGTGGAATTCTCTGTTTAAAATAATCAGATTGATCCTATATCTGCCTGAACTTTAAGTGGCACAAAAGAACTGTATGCTAATGTCTGATTCTTGATGAATTTTGTTTGTTTTTACCCTCACAAAATAAGATAGGACATTTTGGTCCCTCCAACAAAGCATCTCTGCCACCCCAGGAAAAAGTTCTACTTGCTGCCTGTCTTCTTACTGCTTGTTGCTTGCTAAGAACCTTCTTGGGAGACTGCTTCCTGCATTGGGGACAGCAGTCCTGGCAGAACTAGGCCCAGGAATCCAAGTCAAAGTCTGACAAGCAAGAGGATCACCTGTTCCCTTCTGGAAGGGGATAAAAGCTGGGTGCCTGTTGCTGCTGAAGGAGCTGACACCAAAGGGAGGTTACCCATTTGGGGGAGCTGCTGGCTGGGCTAGGGCTAGGGCTAGGGCTGGGCTAGGGCTAGGGCTAGGGCTAGGGCTAGGGCTAGGGCTAGGGCTAGGGCTAGGGCAGGGCTAGGGCTAGGGCTAGGGCCAGGGCCAGGGCCAGGGCCAGGGCCAGGGCCAGGGCCAGGGCCAGGGCCAGGGCCAGGGCCAGGGCCAGGGCCATTCCCTTTAACTTGGAGGGGGAGGAACGCATTGGGTTTATTCTACAATTTTAATGAAGCTGTTCCCCAGAAAAAGTTATATGGAGAGCAAGGAAGGGAAGTAGCCTAGGGATTAGCCATTACAACAGTAATGGGAAGAGGAATATGGTATGGGTAGACAATCTTATCACAATTCTAGAAGGGAGAGGCACACAGTGTTGGTTACCCTCAAGTTGTCCCCCACTTGAAACAGTTTGAATGACCTTAGCAACAGACCCCCTGTGTTAAAAATGCTGCTGCTCAATGCCAGGTTGGTGAATGGAAAAACATTTTTAATCCAGAAACTGATCCTAGGCCCTTTTCGCACTAGGCTTTTTGCGCGAGCGGGGGCGGGCGGCTTGCGGGAAAAGCCTAGTTCGGGAGCCTGCCGGTTCCCCGCTGGTTCCTTCCGCAGCCGAAGGAACCAGCTGGGAAACGGCACCGTCCCGGAGGCGGCGGCGGCTCGCGAGTCCACCCCCCCCGCGCGCGCAAGAAAGGAGCCCGTCGCTCCTGGCGTGCGCGGGGGGCGGGCGCGACTGTCGCTCGCTCCTGGCGCGCGCGGGGGGGCTGCTCGCAACAGCCTCCCAATCGCGCGCGCGCGCACGGGGGGCGGGCGCGACTGTCCCTCGCTCCTGGCGCGAGCGACAGTCGCGGCCGCCCCCCTGCGCACGCCAGGAGCGAGCGACAGTCGCGGCCGCCCCCTGCGCACGCGCGCGCGAGCAGGAGGCTGTCGCGAGCAGCCCCCCGCCCGTGCGAAGCAGGATGCTCTCGCATCCGCCGCGCTAGCTCCCCGCCCCGCCCCTTCCTTCCGCACGGGCGGAGGGAAGGAGGCGCGACCCGGCCGCCTCCCCGACGCACCGCACTACAGGTGAGTGCGTGTGGGCGCCGGGAGCGTAGCGCGAGCGCGGGGTGATTTTCGCTTGAAAGCGAAAATCAAAAACCCCGCCCTCGCACTGCTGCAGCCCCGTGAGAGCGCCGGAAGTGGGAGTGCGTCGTGCGGAGCGACGCTCCCACTCCCGCACGGCTCACGGGGCTATTTCGCCCGGGAAAGCCCGTGCGAAAAGGGCCCTAGATGAACATGCCAACCTGGCTTGTATTACAGAGACCTGACTGGATGAAGCTGGGGGGTGGGGGTGGTAATTTCTTCCAGCTCTGTCCACCTGGGTTCTCTGTATAGCAGCAGGCAAGGCCTGGGGGATGCAGAGGTGGAACTGCAGTGGTTTGTGGGGATAACCTCTTCCTCACCAGGTGCCCTGTCCTGCAATCTGCTGAGTTTGAGTGTATGTTTCTGAAGGTGGGTGGCTAGGACAGGGTAGGGATTCTGTTGGTGTACTGCCCACCCTGCTGCTCAACAGTCTTCCTTCCTGAGCTGGCTGAGCTGATCTTGGCAGTGGTGTTAGAGTCCTTCTGTCTTGCTGCACTGAAGGACTTCAACATTCATGCAGAGACTATTCTGACAGTAACAGCTCAGGACTTTGTGTCTGCCATGACAACCATGGACTTGTCCCAAGTAATAGCTGGTGCCACCCATGCTGCAGGACACACTTTGGACCTAGTTTTTTTGTTCTGGGCAGGATGATGGCGATCCAGGTGTGAAGGGACTCTCCAGAATTCTGTTTTCATGGACTGATCACTACCTGGTGGGATCAGTCAAGGTAGTGGGACTGGGACTCAGAATCTATGCAGGGGTGAGGACCAATTGAAATGGTCTGCCCCAGGAAGCTTACAGATCAGGATGGATTCCTTATGACTCTTGGGGAATTTCCTGTTGCCTTGGCAGGTGATCCTCTTAAAGTCCTGGCTGATCTCTGGAGCAGAGAAATGGCTAGGGCAGTGCTCCTAAGCATTCCCTCCCACAAAGTGGAACCAAGTGAGCTCCCTGGTTTGCTAGGGATGATGATGAAACAAATGGGACAGAGGCTAGAATGACATTGACAGAAGACTTGGAGTGAGTGTGACTGAATATGGGCTAGACTTCATTGGAAGGCTTATACCATGGCAATCGTGGCAGCAAAGAAATCATACTTGGCTGCCACCATTGTGTCTTACAGTGCTGTCCAGTGGAGCTGTCTCACATAGTCAGGGGCCTTTTACATTCTGTCATACAGGAAGGAAATAAAGACCACTCTACATCTGCTGTGATGAATTCACAAGACACTTTGAAGACAAAATTGCTCAGATTCACTCTGACTTGGATGTTGTAGTTAAGTCCAGTTGATATAATCTTGCCACCTGCTTGTCCTGTATTATTACATTCATTTCAATTTGTGCAGCCTGAGAATGTAGACAGGATCCTTGGAGAGGTGAGACCCACCACATGTATACTGGACCCTTGCCCCTCCTGGCTTCTGATAACAGCTGGAGGGGGAGTGGCTGAATGGGTAAGGGGAATGGTGAATATGTCACTGCAGCAAGAAAGTTTCCAGCATGCCTAAAAGAGGCTATGGTGAAGCCATTACTTTAAAAAAGCCTTCCTTGGATGCCACTACCTGTTACCCTGTATGTTGGGGGTCCCGGGAGGGGCGCCCAAATTACCAAATAAAAACACAAGATGGGGGAAATTAGACTCGAGTACTCTCTTAAGCTAGCGAGAGGCAGAGTAACTTTAGCTGGGATCTTTTAACCCTATGTATACAGCGTGGGGTCAGAGAGCGGTTAGACAAGTTCTAAAGCTACAAATAATATTTTTATTGGGAACAAACAACACAAAAGACACGACATACACTAACTAATTGAGAAATAGAAATGGAGAGTTTCGAGGGAATGGGTAATACGACACCTTCTCTTGTAGTCCTGGAGAGAAGTGGAGGTTGCAGGGAGGAAAGCTCAGCACGGTTCGCTGAGGGGGCGACTCGCTGGACAAACCGACATCAAGGCAGGATAGCAGTCTGGAGTGTTCCGAGGAAGGCTTGGATTTGGGGACTTTTTATAGGATGGATTGTGCCTACAGGCCATGCCATTTTTGGTGAGAACAAAGGAAATTTAGAGCGGGACAAAGGCGTTGGAAATGTCAGGTTTTACATGATGAGCTTAGCGCTGGATGACAATAGTATGGCCAGTATGCAAATGGCCCAACATAAAGGACTGGCTCGGCACTCGACCGGGCGTCTTTGTGTAAAGTCGCACTGAGCAAGGGGGGTTTGCAAGAAGGAGTGGTACCTGCATCGGAGAGGCATTAAGTTGCCTGCCTAAATGAGGTTTGGGATGTACAACCATTAACGGCCGCACCTATTACTTGCTTGTCCGGTGGCCCTTGCAAACACGTGGAGTAGGGTGGCAGAGAAAGGTCAAATAAAGGCCAAATAAGTTTGATATCAAGAGATAACTAGTGCTCTCACCAGACATATCATAACCGTGGCAACACATCCTGAATAATTATTCTCCAGTCTCCAATATTCCATTTTTGGGCAAAGTTCTAGAGTGTGTGGTGGCCTCCTAGATTCAAGGGTTTCTAGATAACACAGATTGTCTAGATCCATTTTAATCTGGCTTCAGACCTCATTATGGGACAGAGACAGCTTTGGTCACCTTGGTGGATGACCAAATATTTGCTATATGTAGTGTTATCTCTCTGAAAAAAAGTCTATTGGGACAAAAATCTACTGATTTTTTTGCCCTTCAGGTGCTTTATTTGGTAATGTACTGGAATTTTTCTTTCATGGGAGAAATAGAGATTCATTGGAGTCAAGAAATGTTTCCATACAAGAACACATTCCTTCATGGAATCTGTTTTTGGAATCTATTTTCTTTTCTTTTTTTATTAATAATTTTATTTAAATTTCAACAAATAAAACAAACAGTAATTTTTGCAATGTTACATGTAATGTTATTCCTTCTTCCTTTCCTTTCTGAATTACAATTATTGATATTCCCTCTATTTATTATATCATGTATCGCAATAAAATGTTAATAATCTATAATTTGTTATAGATTAATAATCTATAATTAATAGATTAATAATCTATAATTTGTTCAGAATCTATTTTCTGAACTTTGATACCACAAGGTTTTCTTGCTATCTCTTGTTTTGTTTCTCAGGATAAAGCAAAGACCTGATCTTTAGAGAAAGTTTGACACAATCTGAGTTCTGGTGGAAATCCATATGTATGCCAAGATGGCAGAATGTTCTGGCTTCTCTAATCACTGCTTGGTTTTGGGGGTCAACTTGCTCACTACAAGGTTTTGTCACAGAAATGGGTTTAGTCCTCATGTTTTCACTTTATCTTTCAGGTCCTCAACTTATTTTCATGTTAATGTATACTTACACATCACGATTTTGGTTCTGAGATCCTATTGCTATGTAGTCTATGCTATTAGTACTGTGTATAGGTTAGGTTAGGTAGCTTGATTTATATTCTCTCTGATGTATATAATCCAAATTGATTTACTGTATATTCTATTCCTGGTTCCCTACCTTTTCTAAATATTTTATTTTATTTTGTGTGCTTGTGTGTGCGCATGTGCACTCTTTATTAAGTGAAGCCTCTAGGTCAAAATCTAGCACCTAAATCAGGTTTGGTTTATTGCCATGAGAGACTTTTTATAGCTTTTTGATCAAGATTTTGCCCCTTGTTCAGGGTCTTATTGTATGGTTCAAAAGTCCTCTGGCTGAGAACTGAACAGAAGGATAAACTGTATAGGAGAAGATGCAGTAAACTTCCTTGAAGGTTTGTTGCTTAATCCTGTTTTTTTTTTTTTTAGCTACACCCTTGGCTATGGGGCATTGATAGCATTAGTTTGATTTTATTTCATTGCCTTTCTTGTGTTTTCTAGATGTAGGTACTTGAGTAGAATATAGTTGTTTCTGCACATACAAATATTCCCTTTAGATGTGTGACATTTGTATGCCTCACGATACACCCAAATTTCTCATTAGGGGTCAGAAAATAAGATATAACTTGCACAATGAAAGTTGTTCATAGGAGCTAATCCCAGTGCACAGAATGTAAAGATAGCCTTGTTTTGTTCTATTTTTAATTTTGTTTGTTTTGTTCTAAAAATTTTGGATCACCTTGAAGATTGCTGTAGGCAAAACCATATTTAAGAAATATTTTTAATTAATAAATAAATTATAACTTACCTATTTACTTATTTAGTCTTCTTCAGCATCTTGCAGTCACATTCGTTTAACAACCCTCAGACTGTTACCACCCTTTGGAAAGCAGGAAGCAAGAATATCCCATTAGTTTTGTTGCTGTATGACCAGTTAGAAACTTTTTGTTTGGCGTTTTTCTCTTGAGTATTTGATATGAAACAACATGATTGACCAGAGTTATATTCAAATGTCAGTCATAATAAGTAGCAAGAGCCTGCAAGGATGCTAACCAATGTTTTACTTTTAAACTGTTGTTTCCATTTTAATGGGAAAATTGGTTTTAAATTTGATTTCCTGTCTCCATCTATTGTTGTCAAGCTTCTTGATGTACAGCATATGAGCCAAATTTACTCTTGAAGCATGCAGCCTGTGTGGCCATAGCAGGATCAGTAGGAGCATACAAAATATGATTTGCTGCCTTTTCCTAAAGCTATACACTTGGGTTCATATTCAGAAGTTATACTAGAATGGTTTAGAATTAATCCTAATATCCTATTACTGTTAGCATCCAAGTATGCTAAGGATATTGTACACTACATTGAATGCCAAGGAGAGTACTGGATAGATTAAATTCTGAGGGGAAAAAAAAACCTGTGAGCAAAAAGCATGCAGATTCAAAACTAAATAACAAGCAGAAAATTTCATATTCTGTGAACACTGCAAAGGTGAGGTAGAATTGTACAATCAAATAATATAGGGTCTCTAGCCACGGAAATATTGCTATACCAGTGACAAGTGCCCAGTATTTGCCTTCTTGTGATTCAATGCTTTTTCATCCATCAGTGCCAGAACTTTGAAAAGTTACTGTTTGTATTAGAGCCAGCCACCAACCTAGTCAGTGACCATATTGGCTATGGGGGATTCTGGGAGCTGTAATCCAAAAAAGTAACTTTTTCAACTATTATACAAGAATATATAGTGTACTTTGCAGAATGTGGCTTTTCTTATTCTACTGATTTTAGCATAGCCCATCGTGAGAGAGTATGGGAGTTGCAATCCAACAACCCCTGGAGTGCCACAGACTCCCCATCCATGAAATTAATAAATTGTCACTTTTTCTCAAGGGGTTAGATGGTTCATTGAAGACAGCTCTATCTCTGGATATAAGCTTGAATCACTCGGAGTATCAGATGGAAAGGACAAAAATGGAACAACATATATGGAGGCAATACTCACCAATCCAATCATGAAGCCCATCCATTTTACAACAATCAGGCCAGCAATAGAGTTTTTGACTTAGGACAATGTCAGTTATGTCCTATAGAATGTTCAAAGTTTTCTTTCTGTTCTTTCCGGAACATCTCTGTGTAGTTGACTTACGTCCGTGCAGTAACATTTTATTTATTTATTTATTTATTTATTTATTTATTTGCTCCTGTGTTCCGGGGAATTTAGATGCATGAAAGAGCCTAGACCTGCAAATTGCATTCATGTAAGTAATTGGTTTTCACCTGAGTGGTTTCACAGGTCTCAGTGGGCCTGGCCACAAACATACATTTCCCTTATATAATAAGACTGGAAAATTGGTAGTAAGATTGGGCAATGTAATATTAAGAATTATTCAGTAGAAACCCCCAATTAAGTAGGAAGCCATCTAATTTAGATTGTACTGTAGCCACCTATTTAGAAACACCTATTTAGAAGATAGAATCTTTCTTTAAGACTGGTTCCCTTGTTTTGCAATTAGGGGAGATTAATTAATGAGTCATCATTTTGTTTGTGGCTTATTATTTCATTAAATTTCCACCGTGACATGGAAATTAGCAGAGAACCCATAGACTGAACCAATGTATCTCTGTCCACTCTGTCTTCCTTCACTTGCTGTTTCTCTAAGACCTCTTCTGCATTGAATAGCTGAAAATAATCACTGTTAATACAATGTGGTTGTACTTACAGGTTTCAAAGTCTTTGGACATCAAATGCTGAGAATGGAGAAATTCACCATCCTTAACAGAAGATGTTTTTAGTCACTATGCATGCAATGTAGGCAGTGGGATAATAACTGGAAGACTAGACAAACAATGGAGAACCAGATATGACTCTCAGTCAGTCACTCAGTTAGACTACCCAGGCTGGCTTATCTAGCAGGATTGTTGTGAGATAATGGGGGGGGGGGGCAACCATGTGTACTACACCAAAGCTTTGGCTGCTGGATTTCTGATACTCACCCACCAGTTCAATTCAAGAGTCCTAAGCTATTTCTGGTCATCCTCAGTGGCTGGAAAAGGATTTTTTCATGTCATTGTGGCATTTTTTTTTGCCTACCTTGCGGATGATTTGGAGAGAATAGAGACAAGTGAGGGAGTATTAGAGTATACCTGTCTAAGTGTTGCCAAATATGAATGGGCAGTGTTTGGGGTATTATGCCATAATGAGAGGGGTTAAGGTGAGTGAGGGGAGACCTGAATGGTAAATACTAAAATAATAGTAATATGGGCATCTATCTGAGAGAGGGACAAAACTGTGAACTGGCATATACGGTACATATTTGGACAATGTGGGCTGGATTCTGGGAGCTAGTCCTTTTCTCCCATAATCAGGAAATAGATGGCTTGGGATCGAGCATGTGGCAGGCTGGTCCACCACACACAAGGAATCTGTAATAATGGCTGAACCAGCTCTGCGGGCACAGGTCTCCCTTTCTTACCTTCAGGGTATGTCATAGTTATGAAAATAAAATTGTGGCCAGTTTTAATCCAATCGGAAGTCCAGTTCATGTATCAATATAATTGAAAAACAGTTTCCATTGCCAGTCCAGGCAGCTTTTGTACATGTAATAGAAGCACCAGGCAGCAAAATTTCCCAATCTGATCACCCCAGCACAGTGCTTTTGCCATGGTTCAGCCTTCATCCACATCATTTAGTTCTTTAAAGGGCTCTTGAACAAAGTCTAGACATGGTCATCCTTCTGTTCCTAGGCATTCCAATGAATTTTGATAAAAGCTTTCACCAGGGAGAATCACAGCCATTGTGCATGAAAACTGCTGTGCCTCAAAGGTGACTGCTAATTGACAGCAACAGACAATATTTCATACTACCTCCCAGGGATGTACTCTCTGCTGTGCTCTGGTCTTTCAATAGAACAGCAAAGATTGGCTTGGCACCAACAATGCAGTACACACCTCGGTCAAACATGTGCTGTTTGAATGATCCCTGATCTCTCAATGGAAGGCAAAGCCAAATGGAAAACAATGGAACAGAAGGAGGAAAATATGAAAGGAGTAGAATATTATTCCAAGAAAAAGCCCCAAGATGATTGTTCAAGGTGGTTTGAACATATTTCCTATAGAAATTCTGGCAAGCCCCAAAAATACCTGAACTGCAAAATAATCCTTGAACAACCTTCTATTTTTACAGTCTATAAGAAAGAAGAGACTTTAGTTATCTGCACACTGTTTTGGCATCAAAGCATTCCCCATGGGTGATTGCACAAAAAGAAATGAAAAAATTCTTGGTTTAACTTTATTCTCATTCTCTCTATGTCTGGAGGGTTCCCCCTCCCCTAACCTGTCTGAATGTTTTACTGTTTCTTTTATATCAGTTGCTGACTGGCATTCATCTCTCCTTTCTCTTCCCCATTTCTTTTCGTCTTTCTTCCCTGCTTCCAGCCCCAGAGAAGCTGTACTTTGCTTAAAAGGGGAAAAACTCACTTTAGCACTCTCACAAGCTTCAAAGTACTTCGACAGTTTAAAATGCTTGTAGGAGGCTTAGGTTATGACACTAGTGCAGCAGCACAGTTGAACTCTACTATACATGTAAAAAGAAAATACAAACCTTATTTCACAGGGAATCTTGAGGTTGCTGGAAGCCCTTGTTAGGGAGGGAATAGCTGTTTCTGGGTGGCAAGGAAATGCTGTTAAGCTGAACTGTGGATAAAACAACTCATTTCAGTCTCTTTCAGCAATGGAAGGGAGAAAAAAAACAACTGTTAAGATTTGTTTTGAGGGAATTGGGATTTATGTTCAATTTTGGAATGATTTACAAGTGATTTGGAAAATGTTTCAGTATCTATCCCACTCTCCCATTTCAAAAGTATGTTTATGGGACACATTAGGTCAAGCAAAGTTGTGTCATTTGCATAGTTGCCAGTGTTACAGTGATGGCTCCATTTTGAAAATAAACTTAAATGTTAAGCAATGGGCCATTATGATAAGTTGTTCCAATATATTCCCAGAGACATATCAGCTGTAGACATTTTGGTCTTGACAAGTGGTAACTTTACAGTCCACTTCACACACTACTTTTCTAATAGAAAACAGCATCTGTAAAATGGCAGAGTCTTGGATTAATGTCCTCATGGCTCTCAAAGCAATCATGTTTTATATACTGGGGAAGAAACCCATCTCTTTATGAGAAATGTGTCTTGTTCCAAATAAATGAAGTTTGTTGGGCTTTATGATCTTGTTGTTTCTTACAAACCAGGGGCCTAAGTACATATGAAATTAAATGTGATTTATATCATATTCATGTCATTAAAAAAATAGTAACATGACAGATTTATTTTGAATCAGGACCACTGCTAACATGGAGGGGAAATTTCCCATATGGTACTACTGAGAACAGTATTCTTTACTGCTAACTGCAGTAGGAAGACATTTTTGTCTGCAAGGCTGTGTGGGGAGAAATTGGTTAAGCCTTGCTCCTTGCATACAGTCCTGATTCTACTCCCTCCACCCTCAGTTTCCTTCAGTTAAAAACCTTACATGTGTGCTCTCTTTAAAACATATTATGTCATGAGTGTAACTGAAACTTTTAGGAACCAAAAACTTCACGTCTTCCACTGACCCCCTCCTTTTAGCAGCCACACTTTCAGAATAAAGAGCTGGTAAAGCTTTCATTTGATTTGGGTTCTTTTGCTTTGCTTTGCTTTTCCCTCCCTCTCTCCCTTTCTTTTTTTCTTTCTTTCTTTCTTTTTTTCTTTTTTGACAATAATTTCTCCAAACTGGCAGATTTCTTCATAAATTGCATAAGAACCTGAGTTTGACTTTTTTTAAAAAATCCAAATGTAGGAGAAAGTGAGACTATCAGATTTACCCATCCAGGTGGAAGCCTTTGAGAGCTTAGCTTTGCAAAAGTCTGGATGTATATCCCTATGGGGGGTTTTTCTGACCATCTTCACTGACCATCTTCACTGGCTACATGACAAGTATGACATGAACCTCTCTGTATTAGGCCAGTGCAGGCAAGTGAGAATTTAGTCCTGTTCATTCTTAATGTAAGAATTTCCCATGGTATGGCAATTTCAGAGGATGAGAAAGATTTGAAAAATAATCAAATATGGAAGAAAAACTAACAGATTGATTCTTCCGTCCCCTGGAGTTGAGCTAGATGGCAATGGAGAAGAGAGAGTGCACAAAAAAGTTTCCCATATGGTCACTCCACAATCTGTTAAGTGCTAAATTAAAATTAAGAATGTGAAAATGTCAGTTTTAATGCTATTGTACTTCTCAGAAACCCCTCCAAGTTCCATACTAGGTTGAGAGATTTCTCTGTCTTCTCCTCCACCTTTTATTCTTCCTCACATGGAAATTCATGAGCATTTTGATACTCAGATTTTACAGGGTATACATTATACATTTTTTTCAGTATATTAAATTTTACACATATCCTTCTTTGACTAAAGTGAAGTGAATTTGTACCAATTTTTCAAATATAACCACTTGTAGTAATGCACATTTACTAGTATACAGCTGAAATCATCATCATCTCCATCTGATGCCTCCCAGAAATGGAAAACCAAATCATGTTCATGCAGTTTCATTGGCAGTCTCACAAACCTCAGTTGAATAAATCTGTTTTTAAAATAGTGTTAATATGCATTTCTTTTTCATCTCTAGTGAAAACATTTTCACTCTCTCAGGCATTTTAAGATTTCATCTTTTAAACATTTTGTTAGAAACTTTCCACTCTGCTGTTTCACTATGTGAGCATTGATTTGGAATTTTATTGTATTCTTTTACTGAGATGGCAGTGTTAACATTTTACAACTGTCCTATGAACTATTCTGGGTAAGATTTTATGATGGAAACCATTCACTTACATAAACAAACAAATAATAGAAATTTAGATCTTTCATCTGTAAATAAAAATTAATCTGCTTCTCAGTGACATTATCTGATTCAGTTAAATAAAAGTAAGGCAAAAGGACAATTCAGTGCCAACTGTGGCAATGTGATAGTGGGGATTTGATAAGGCTTGGACCACTTTCCAGAGGTATTTCACACTTTGCAGCCTAATATTAAGTCATTAGACCATCGTGGAATAGGCACAAAATGAGAAATTTTTAGATCTGTTGAACATTGTCAGTGTTTCACGGTTGGTTAGGTTACAGTGCTGAAGCACAGGTGTTTCTATAAACATGGCATACTGAAAGAATCTAATACTCATTGGCCCTCAAATTCACTCTTTCACCTGTGGGGCACAGTGCTGTAGTGAATAATGTATAGCATACAAATAAGGTCAAAATCTACTTATGTGGGCTTTCTGGGTAGCTCTGTTTATCTAAACCTAGTTTGTTCCAAGAAATTTGTAAGAGACAAGACCTGATGTTATGGAGGTGGAATGGATTTGAAGGGGACAAGTTCCATATTGTGAAACAACATCAGTGGTGATAAGCAGAGAGGAATAATCCTAAATATTTATTATGAAATGCCTTATTACCATGTATGTCAAGACAGTGACTGGAATTCATATTTCTGCTTCAGCGATGATAGGAACTGTAAAGTATGTATATCAAAATCTGAAGCAGAAACCAGTTAACCCATTTATCTGTGTGAAATAGACTGTTCAAATCATTGTTCTTTACCTTTGTTAGCTCTCTGTAAGTAAAGAGCCCAACAGTAATGGCAATATATGAGACAACTAGGCCAACTTAAGCCATAGTGAGTGTCATTCATAAACAGTGTTAACAAAATCAAGATGCTTGTGGGGAAAATTATGTTTGTTTCCTCCTATAGATAAATCCATGTTAGCTAATACCTCAAAATTTAGGGAAATATAATCATGTCCCCATTAATGATGCACCTAAGTTCAGAATTGGGGGAATGTGTTTTTTTTCCCCCAGTTTGGAACATGAGGCTATTGTAGATAGGCCTCCAAATCTCTAAAATTAGTTCATAAGTAGTTTCCCTCCATTCTCCACTGTGCCCTTTATCTTGGCGACAGTGACCATGAGAAGGGCTGCTGTGGAACCTTCAGTAGATTCCTCAGAAGAACAATGGCTTGGGCTGCCCCCCCTTTTTTATTGTTGTTGTTGTGGTGGTGGTGTGCCTTCAAGTCATTTCTGATTTATGTTATCTCTAAGACAAATCTAACACGGGGTGTTCTTGTCAAGATTTGTTTAGATGTGTTTGCCATCACCTTCCTCTGAAGTTGAGAGAAAGGGTAATTTGCTCAAGGCCACCCAATCTGTTTCCATGCCCAAGAAGGAATTGAAATCTTGGTCTCCTGAAGTCCTAGTTGAATATTCAAACCATTCCACCACCCTGGATTTCTCTCACATTTTGCTCCTACCAAATTCCTCTATTAACTCATACAATCTAATTGACTTTGTTCTATATGCAGAATGGAACAAACTGTAGCAGTTTTTCTTCACTTTTCTCTCCTGTTAAGATGCATTTGGTATCATTCCCCACCAGCCTCTCTGATCCCAGAATATATGGTTTCGCCACCAGACAATTCTTTATTAGGCAGACAGATAGTTAATGGTTCGGAATAGTAAAGAACAGGTGAAGATGGTTAAAACCTTTCTGCATCATGGAATAGGTACTGGAAATGCATGCTTTTCAGTGGAGGGGGTGGGGGTGGATGAAAGAATGAGAAAAAAGAAAATCACAAAGTTTTGTGGTATGATTTGAAGGCACCAAAGCCTGCAGACTTTTCTGTCAGCCTGGAATAAAATTTTCTTCTTCAACTAGAAACACATTTTTTCCTAGCATTATTTTCTACATATAATTTTTATTTTAAGTCTTGTTCTGCATTGAAAATTTAGGTCTTGTAGCATTAGGAGGGCACAATGATTACAATTCTGTCTCAAAGGTGAAGTTTTAACATAATTTTCATTATGACTTGAAATACAATCCAAATGCAATAGCACAGTACTATGCTTTCTAAAAAGCAGTACAAAAATGTTAAATAATTCAAGATGATCATTCTAAGAAATATCAGTATGATTATGAAACAAAGAGAGTGATATACAAAAATTAGGGAGGGGAACCCATGCGTCAGAACATAAAAGGCTCATTTATGAAAATATCACTTCCATTACTCATTATGGTATTTTAAAAGTAACCTGTTCCTGTTAGTCACTGTAATGATGAAAAAAGTGATGATCACTGGATTGCTCCTAACTTTTTTTTTTTACTTACTGTTACTTTTGTTTGAAAGGAAAAATCTTTGAGTTGAAAAGAGAATGATTTGAAATTTTAAAAGTTCCTGAAAACAAATCTCCTTAAAATAACTTTCAAAAGGTAATGAGGATCTGTTACCTGTTCCATCAATAGAGAACTATTAGATTTCTTTTTAATTATAACTTCACACAAAAAGTACATAGTTGTAATGTCCTACTTCTAAGCTCCGATGCACATGCATGTGAGTGAATCAATGTGCTAGAATATTTCTTACTGTGTAGCACTTATTACTCAACAGAAGATACTACCAGTATACCAAATGGGAACCAGTATGGTGTAGTGTTTTGAGCACTGGACTATAACCCTGTAGAACAAGATTTGATTTCTTGCTTGGCCATGGAAACCTATTGGATGGACTTGGATATGTCACACACTCTCAGCCCCAGAAAACCCCATGATAGGTTCACTTTAGGGTCACCATAAGTTGGAAACAACTTAAAAGCACACAATAACAATAGCAAATGTGCAAGAAAACATCACCTAGTACTATTCCCTGCAGATCTATTATCCTCCACTTGTAATCAAAGACAAAACAGGATGAAACCTTGATTAAACCCCTTCTTGAAAACAAGAGGTGCCACTATTTTAAAAAAAACAAAAACACCTCCTTGAACCCAATGATGCTGGATAACTACTGGTTAATCTCCAATATTCCCTTGCAGGGAGGAGATTCTTGACCATCTGGTAGACTGCTAGGTCCAAAGGCTCCTGGATAAAATGGATTATTTAGATCCATTTCAATCTGGCTTTAGCCCTTTCTATGGGACAGAGACAGCTTTGGTTATCTTGGTGGATGACCTACACAGGGAACTGGATGGGGGAGGGTGTCCCCGTTGGTTCTGCTGGGCATTTCATAGTATCCTTCTGAGCCTCCTCTCTGGGATGAGACTTGGCAGCATCGTTCTGCAGAGATTCCTGTCTTTTTCAAAGGGACAAACTCAGAAGTGGTGCTGCGGGACTCCTGTTCTTCCCCATGCCCATTGACCTGTGGGGTTCATCAGGGCTCAGTTTTGCTATTTTGAAACCACTGTGAGATGTTATCTGGTTTTGAAGTTGGATGCAACTCAACTCTGTCTCTCCTTTCCATCCAAATCCAAGGAAGCTACTTATGTACTAAACCACTAGTTGTTGTCAGTAATGGAATGGATGAGGGCAACCAAATTGAAACTTAATCCTGGCAATTTTCAGCCAAAAGGTAGATCAGAGATACAGGGTCAGCCTGTGTTAGATGGGGGTTATGCTCACCTTGAAGTCTCAGGTTCACAGCTTGGGCCTGCTCCTAGACACAGATCTGAGCCTGAATATCCAGATTGCAGTGGTGGCCATGAGTGCGATTAAACAGCTAAAACTAGTGCATCTCTTGTGCACATCCTTAAGACTTTAGATCTGGCTGTGGTGATACATGCCTTAGCTATATCCCATTTGCGTTACTGTAACATACTCTATGTATGGCTGTCTTTAGAAACTGTTCTGAAACTCTTGCAGATCCAAAACACTGTAGCCAGGTTGCTGACTGGGGCAGGTTGAAGAGATCATATTACTTCATTACTTAAACAACTCCATTGGCTGCCAATCCATTTCCAGGCAGAATTCAAAGTGCTGGCTATGTTCTTTAAAGCTCTGCACAGCTTGAGTCCAAACTGTTTGAAAAACTGTATCTCCCTATATGAGACTGCCCATGCTCAAAGGAGAATGAGAAGGCTTTCCCTTGCTCCCACTAGCATTCCAGCCATGTCTGGTGAGGACATGAGGGAGAGCCTTCTCAGTGGCCATCTCCTTGTTATGGAACTCTCTTCTCCAGGTTTGGTTGCTTCCCTTCTTGCTTTCTTTCACCAAGCAGGTAAAAACCTTTTTATTTAAGAAGATATTTGGTTTTTAGGTAGCAGATAGAGATTTTATTGGGAATGCAGTGTTTTTAATTGTATTATGCTTTTAAATATATTTTTATGATGTTTTTGACTTTTTTCACTTGTGTTTTTAAAATAGACAGTTTAATTTCATATTAATTTTTGTATTAACAGGGTTTTTCTAAAAATAAAATTGTTCTGTGCTTCTAAAATATTGTATGCTGCACTGGATCTGTTATTGAGAGAAAGGCAGGATGCTAAATAAATAAATATTAAATATTAAATAATTAAATTTCTTGTTGACAAGGCAAAAGGAAATGTACCCAATAGCGGGATGCCCATGGTGAGCTGTTTCCAAGGGACAGAGACACACATTCAAAGCATCTGCCACAAAATCTGTTCTCTATATTTTCACAGAAAAACACTCTTGATGTGCATTCCAGAGAAAGATTATGTTTTCTTTTTGAATGAATCAAATAGTGGGCAATTGGAACGACTGTTGGATGAGACCTTGGAAAACCAGACAATCCTGGACTAGAAGAATAAATAGTCTGAACTGGTGAAAAAAAGATTGCACTCTAGGTTGAGCCACAGGGCTCAAGAAACTGATGGCCCTGAAGCTCTATGGGCTTCCAGATTACGGGACCTTTTTACATCAGCAATCACAGTGACTTTCACTCCTTTCTAAATATTTTCCATTATACATTTTACTGCAAAATAAAGCTCAGGGCAGTTTTACTTTCCATCTTCACTTCCTAAGCTGTTGGAAGATCTGGGGTGGGTTTAAGAGGGTCCCCCCACTTCAGCATTTGTAAAGACATTTCTAGATCTTGAAGGAAGAGTGAGAGGGGGATCATGGAAGTTTTGCCATCCTCTCACTACCTCTAGATACCACTGGGCACATGAGGTACCATTCTGTCAGAGTTGAGTTGTGGGAAGTTGGTAGTTAGGAATCAGAGGACAATTTGGAAGACACAGTACGAGAACAGCCCAAGAGTCGGGACAAAAAGCAAAACTAGAAACATAAGCCACACCACAAGTCAGCTGGACCATTGATGAAGTAGAGTTACACAAGACAGGAAGCCTTCTTAGAATCTTCTTGTTCAGGAGGAACCATTGGGCAGACTGAATAGGGTCTGTATCCAGAGAAGTTGTAGTTATACCATATATCACATGAGGTAGCTGTCTTGACAAATCCTAGAGACGCATCCTGGAGGGATTGGGCCCTGGTTTCTTTCAGAAAATCTTCTCTTTTGGCCATCATGTCTTTTGGTCTAATAGTTGGATGGGATTTAGCAGTACTCAGAACTTTGAAAGAGGTCATAGATTTTTGTTATCCACCCCTAGGAAGAAAGGTTTTAACCGAATAAGCCTGGTAAAGGCTCTATTCCATTTACTGATCTCTTCACATACATTGCTCTGCATTGGGATAATTAATTGTAAAGGTATAAAGAACAGTCCTTAAAAATGGCATTTAAAACATTGTCTTTTATTTGCAGTAAAGTTATGCAGAGGATTATATGATTTTTTTTTTATTATAAATTAGACAAGTTCCTGGGTTACACAGGGATAACATTACATTAAACTAAGGCCAGAGCTGTAGGTAAGTATTCATATTCATAGACTTGCACACAATTCTGGCTTTTCTTTCATCAGCCAACTTACTAATCTTGAACTGGAGGCCACAGTTCAAGCTATTTTATTTTAAGCAGTAATCAAGGAAGGGGATATTAAATCATATACTTTAATTTCCCAAAGTACCCAAACCCTGTAAGGTTTATAAATTACCTTCTACTTTTGCATTAACTTCAAACATTGCATTCAACATTCATTACTATAGCAGTTTCATTTTATGCATTATCTGTACTGGAACATTTCTTCCATTTAGATTTCAGTTTAACCAAGGGAGGAAGTAGCTGAAGATAGTCCCCGAGGTTTATGACTTCTACCCAGGAACGTACAGCCTTCAAATCTTTTCTTGAGAGGTAAAAAATTGGATGCACATACTTATTCCATTACTTCACTTCTCAAAAGAAACACAGTAAGTTGGATCCAGAGTTAGCAACACTTAGAGTCGACCCACTGAAATAACCAAATAACAGGTCTCATGACTCATGTAAGTTCCATTGATTTCAGATCAGCTCATAACCACATCTCACCAACTAAATTGATCAGATGGAGGAAATTGTATCATAATCTCTCTTATCAAATATAGAAATGTTCCAGTAGGATACTGCAAGCTAAGAGGAATATCCAGATCCACTAATTCTCATACCAAATTGGATCTAAGTTAGTTATCAAACTTGAAACAAGATCAGTATGAATTCCATCTATAAAATACACACCATTTCCGCACTACAGTGTTAAAGTGCTGCTATTCCACTATCAACCTCCTATGGAATTCTGGGGTTTGTAGTTTAGGGAAGGGCACTTTGAATTCTCAGCCAAAGAGCTCTTTGGTCTCAGTAAACTGCAAACCCCAGAATTCCACAGGGTGTTGAAAGTGGAAGAGCAGCAGTTTAACACTGTAGTGGGGAAATTTTGACAGTGTGAGTTTGGGTCAAAAGATGAAGTGTTCTAAAGGAACTTTTCAGATTTTTATTTATTTATTTATTTTTATTTTTTTGGCCATATTTCATCTGGTCTTACCAAAATCTATAATGCTTTCATCAGGCACCTCCAGTGTAAAAGATTCTTGCTTGGTTCAGGGTTCATCATCAGTATGTAATAAGGCAAAATAAATCAGTAAATGATGAGGGTGGTAGCACTGATCTGGCTTTTAGTCATTTGTCCAAGGTGCTAAACTCCAGTCACTGAAGACATCAGAACCATGGACAGCTTCTTTAAAGTTCATACTAAAACCCAGAGCAGATTCACCACACCAATCTATTGGAGTCACACCAACTGCCTTTGCTATTATGTCTAGCTGAACTGACAAGTTGTCCATTCTTCTGGCTGTGGATCCTGCAGATGGTCAAGAGAGGGCAGTGACAAAGCAAGATGAAGCAATAATCTGAGTCAGTATGAAGCAGCTATATACATTTGTATATAAACAGGGGGCCTGTATGTGCGTTGAAGTCACCTGTTCTTATAGCAACCCCATGAATTTCATAGGTTTTTCTTAGGCAAGGAATACTCAGAGGTGATTTTGCCAGTTCCTTCCTCTGAAATATAGCCTACAGCATGGTATTCATTGATGGTCTGTCCTCCAAGTAGCTTCCCAAGATCAGATAGGACCTGTCCCTTTAGGGTATTTAGGCCCTCTATATAAACAGTACATGGAGATAAATTAGGTGATCCATTAAGTCCAGTTTTTATCAAACTCAGAACTGCTGATGTGTTCAACATGCAAAAACAAAACAAAAAATACCTGTGCTGCAGACCTTCTTGGACCGCACTGATTCCAAATAAGAAGAGGGGGAAACGAATTTAATGCTCTTCCTGTATGTTTCTCTGCTCAGAAAACAGGCAAGTCATGGAGGCTTGTTATTGTTGTTGTTGTTTGTCTTCAAGTCATTTCCAACTTGTGGTGACCCTAAGCTGAACCTATCATGGCATTTTCTGCAACTGAGAGTGTGTGACTCATCCAAGGTCAGGCAATGGGTTTCCATAGCCAAGTAGGGAATCGAACCCTCATCTCCAGGTCATAGCTCAAACCATTATACGATGCTGACTCTACATAAGAATAATTCCCTTCACACACTAACTTGTCATAACCAACTGTCTGCACCTAATGATGGTATATAATTATTTTAGGATTGACTTCAACATTGCATAAATGGACTTCTTCTTACACAACAAAATTTCCCCAGACTTACCTTTCCTGTTCAGCTAGTCTATGCTCCCCACTCCAAAATATACTCTGGAGGCCCCAAGTTCTCCAGAAAAGGTGGGGGAAGGTTAACCTGGCTATTGGCAGAGACTTCATTTCAGTGACACACAGCAGGAGATCGCCATTGGATTCAATCTTAGTCAGTAGTAATAGATATGAAAAGTATAATGAGGAGAAATTGGCACAGCATGGCCTGTTTTAAGAATTGGCAATGGTTACATTACTGTAATCAAACTTATCAGCCTAACTCCTGAGCACTCTAGGATATAACACCCTGAGATTGCATATTTCTAGTAGGAACTTTAAAGAGGTTGTTGTTCTGCTTCTCCATTCTAGGAGTTTCTAGAAGCTTAAACGCATCAAGTTTCCTATACCATGTTGATTTCTCCCTAGATCTTAGAGAGATGATGGTCTCCAAAGGGCATAACCTATGTAGATCAGGGTCCTCTACTGTGAATAGAGTTCTTTACTATGAAACATCTGCTGCACACATTATTTACATATTCTTTTATGCTTGAGAGTTCACCTCACCCAATTATCTTCAAATCTATTTTGATATGGTGCCTGATCAGACCTCCATATTAAAACAGTGTCTGAAAATTTCCTCCTTCATGCTTTATTTTGTTTGGGATAATGTTTTTAGACATTCTTAAAAGAACAATTTGTTAGAAAAAGAGTGTTAAAATAGTTAAAAACAGTTCAGATTAGTTAAAGTAGATAGATAAATACAAGTTGTTTCAAATTATCTGCATAATTCCCATTATCTTTTTATAAAATAAGAGGCCTATGCACACAAATTTTAAACAATATTTAATGAGAATTAACAGAGTAAAATGATTTCAGGAATGTAGACAGGGCCATTCTGTGGCCCATGGGCTTCTCCCAAAAGGCTGTCCCCAAATGCCTTGTAGGAGGCATGAAGGAAATGTAACCATGTTTTTTCCCTGGGGCCTTTTTAGGTCCAGAGGAGGACTTTTTTTTTTTTCTTACAGGAAGTGAACAGCAGTTGGCTTCTGCATCACTTCCTCTTATAAATAAGGCTTTTCCTAGGCTTAAGATTGCCCAAGTTCCTGAATTCATGGTAAAATTGCTCCTGCACTCCTACAGGGCCTTTGGGGATTTAAAAAATTGATTTTTGGGGGGAGTGTTGTGGGGGATTAGTGACCCTTCCAACATCTCCTGGGGTACAGTGCTGCTCTTTGGCCCAACAGTTGTCCATCCTGTCCCAAGCAATGGCTATTAAAATTGCAAGGCAAAGTTATTTAACACTATATGCATGATGATCAAATAAGTTTGGGGAATAAGCATTCAGAATTTAGACTCTAAACTTTACCTAGCAGTTGTCTTCTTAAAAGGCAAAAGACTCCTATGGTTTCTTTTATTAAAAGAGTAAATCATTGTATTAAGAAACTGTTCAGTCTCTCTATCTGAGGAAATCTTTTCCATGCTTCTGTAAGGAATAATTTAGAAGACCTCAATTCCCTGTTTTTATTGCTATCATTTTTATTGCAATCATTTATTTATTGGGTAGCAGGAAAGGGAATTGTTATGAACCCTAAAGAACAATCCTTTGCACACTATTAAAAGGATGTACTTTTTAATAAGAAGAATTTATTCTCAAGCTGGTTATAAATTTCTAATGAAATATTCTTAAAAGAATATAGCAACTGGATATCTGCATTCCATTAATTCATCTATCCGTACAGATAAAATTATTTGGTTTTTTGGTTTTTAATTTAGCTTTTGGTTTAATTCATATCATGATCTGGTCTCTACAACTATGTTACGCATATAAGGCTCTTTAGTGCTCATTTTCAACCCTAAAATTATTGTCACATTACTAGAAAAGTTTCAGTATAAACACTCAAAAATTGTTATACAGTTGTCCCTCCATATTTGCTAGGGTTAGGAGATTGGACTCCAGCAAAAGTGGAAGAATGGCAAATATCAAAATGTTCATGTGTGTCTGTGGGAAGGGGGACAAGAGATGATGGAGAGAATGGGCACCCAGGGTTCAAATCAGGTCAGAGAAAAGAGAGGAAAAGGGGGTGAGTCAGCATGGTGGCCCTATACTTCTCCTCGCTCACTCATCTCCTCCTTTGGGGGCAGCCAGAGAGGTTTGTGGTACTGAGAAATCAGGCTATGAGCCAGCCTTAGCAGGGCCATTTCTGCACTAGACTGTTATAGCACTGTGATTCCACTTTCAATGTTGAAAGTGGAATCACAGCGCTATAACAGTCTAGTGCGGAAATGAACCTAGTCAGGCAGCTGCGGGTTGAAGAGGAGGAGGACCAGATGTGGATTTTTAACGGGCTGTGTGTCTTGATCAGAGCTGCCAAGAGGGTGGTGACAGAGAAGCCATAATGGAGTCACATACGCAGAACTATTATGCTACTCTCCACCATGTAGGAGGTCAGGCTGTGTGTATTAAATGGAAGGAAAGGATGGAAGAGATGATGGACCCATGAAAAATCTGACATAGGAATAGGCTCTTCCATCAACTCCTAGCTATGAAAAAATACACTTGAAAGTTTCCTGCCAAAACTCTCTAACTGACCACTAAAGAGCTGTCTCTTGTGCACTTGTGTGGCACTGTCTAGAAGAGTTAAATGCTCAGTTTACCCCTACTTCCTGTTCCTAATCTAAAAAAACATTACTGAGCCACCAATCAATTGGTTAAAAAGACCACCAAGATTTCAAATGATCTTTTCTAAACACAAACAAAACTCCACCTAAAGTGTATTTGGACAATGTGCTTGTTTCTTGGACAACTGTACTAGACATACATCAGTTTGTCCTTTAGCAGAACAAAAGCCAGGAACAGAAACAGTTCCCTAGCCCCTCTGAGATAAAGTGGCCTCAGTAATGTATGGTTTGGAACTTCTTTTTCTCTGAATACAGAGAAAGAATTTGTAGGCACACACACATATACACACAGAGCTAGCAAGAACTGTTAATAGTAAAGTCAAGATGATTAAACTCTGTTTCTCTTAATATAAATGCAACAAAATCCAAAATCCACAAACAGCAATACCATACAAATGGTTTCTCTATTACAATACCTTTTGGTTCAAGGCCCACAAAGTTTTTAATCTTGATGCAGTTATCTCATCATGTAAGGTGATGGTGTGGAACTAGCAGATAAGCAACACTTCAGTTCATGACAGAGGTTGTTATGGGACAGACGTGATGGAAAAGCTATCTTTAAATATTTAAATATTAAATATTTGAAGAGATGTTATATGAAAGATGAAGATGGCTTGTTTTCTGTTGCTCCAGAGACTGGGACAAAGAGCAATGGCTTCAAACTTCAGGAAAAGAGATTCCACTTAAACATTATGAAGAAGTTCCTAATGGTAAGTTTAGCTCAGCAGTGGAATATGCTGCCTCAGAGCATGGTAGTGTCTTCTTCTTTAGAGTTTTTTAAAACAGAGGCTGAATTGCCATCTGTTCCTTCATGGTAGGGGTTGGACTCAATGGCCCTTGTGGTCTCTTCCAGCTTTATGATTCTATGGCTATTTCCGCACTACATTGTTACAGTTATTATTCCACTTGCAACATCCTATGGAATCCTGGGGTTTGCAGTTTAGGGAGGGGCCTTTAGAATTCTCAGCCAGGGAGCTCTTTGGCCCCAGTAACCTACAAACCCCAGAATTCCTCACAATGTTGAAAGTGGAATAACAGCACTATAAGTGTCGGGGTGCACCCACATTTTATTGCTTTTGTATGGCAGCTGCCTGTGGGAATGATGATAGTAGAATGTTAGGTTATTCCTAGGTGTTGAACATTCCTTCCAGCTGGAATTTCAAAGGAACTGTTGGACAGATAGTCGTCATGGTGATTGGGGTCGTTTGTCCTTTTACAACTATCTCAGGGGAAACTGTCCTTTTAAGTGTAGAGTGTGGGAACCAGATCCCACTCTTGAGCTTTGACGTCTGTAAGACAGCATCCCTTGCTATGTTACAATAAATCTTCTATCAAGTTTATTGAATACGTGTGAACGTGAATCTGTTCCTGACAGAAAGCTCGAGAGTGCTTTTTCCTAAAATGTATCAAGCGACGGACCAGTCAATTACTGCAGAAGAGCATGCATCTGCAGAATCTGATGAAGCCGCAGAGACCGAAGTGCTCATGGATACCAAGGGAAACTTACGCCTGACCAAGGCTCCGGAAACCCCCACCAGTGGCCAAACCTGGGTCTGGGGAGAGAAACCACGTATGTCGTTGAGACAACGCAGAAGGGCTGCTAGATGGGACACATCAGCAAAAGACCTTTCCCTTCTGCAGGAGATAAAACAAATGGAAACGGAACTGGAGAGAAAAGATGAGGAAATACTTGAACTCAAGACCATGCTACGTGAGATGCGCCTCCGTCCCTCGCAGGCAGGGAGAACACCAGGACGAGAACCACGAGCTGCCGTCCCAACAGCAGGCACCCCTGGTCCACCCTGGCAACCATCCAGGCAAGCACCAGCGCCACCGTTACTCAGAAATGTTGGAGACCTGAAAGCGTCATTCAACGGAAAGGGGGAAAACTCTCTTTTTTTATGACCATGGCAAATAATTTCATGATTGATAATGGCCATCTTTTCCGGGATGATGCGGCCCGAATTCGATACCTCAGCCAAAGGATGAAAGGACTGGCAGCAGACTGGGTCGCGAACCTATATGACACCCGCGCCCCAGAAACTGAAAATCTGCAGCTCTTCATGAACCACCTGCGTGAACGTTTTGAAGACCCTCATCTACTGGAAAAACACAAATATCAACTAAAATGAATGAAACAAGGCAGGAACGATGTGGGAACATATTCTCGTGAATTCAGAAACCTGGCCACCAAAGTCCTGTGGAATGACGAAATCCTTATTGAGTTATACAAAGATGGCCTAAATCCCGATATATTACACGGGTGCTTACTTCAGGCCAACCCACAGACCCTGCTAGGTTGGGTCAGGCTAGCTACTGAAGTGGAAGGAATAACCCAGACGGTGCAGCTGAACCGGCAACGACAAGACATGGCAAAACGACAACCTCGCCGTCCCATCATTCTCAATGCTGAGGAACGGAACAATCGCCTCCGTCTAGGAATGTGCTTCAACTGTGGCAAAACGGGTCACCTTGCTAATACTTGCCCTGAAAACCAAGACCCGGCTGGGATTAAGGGAGCACGAGCAGACACCAAGAATAAGGAATCCACAAGTCAGCCAGCGGCTGTCAAACGACCACTTAGACGCGCTTCTAAGGCCCCGGCAGCTGCAACAGGAAACTTCGCTCCCGACGCTGAATCCACCACTTCGTCCTCATCTGAGACAGACGGGGATTCTGAACACGACGGCGATGACTGGCAGGCAGCGGGAACAGCCGTAAGTACTCCAAAAATTCCCCATTTCTACACCACAGTTACGCTTATTGGCAGAGATGGGACTATGCATGTACATAGTGCATTAATTGACTCTGGTTGCTCCAGAAGCTTGTTACACCCCAAACTGGCTAAGGATTTACAAATCCTTTATGAGCCCTTGGAACGCCCCATCAAATTAACTCAAATGGATGGGACCTCAATGACTGGAGGAGTAATTGGCAAAATTACTAAGCCCATCTCATTTCAAATGGGAAAAAACAATTACAGCATGCGCTTTCTGGTTCCCAAGGCGGTGCAGTTCAAATTGGTCTTGGGAATCGATTGGCTTCGTGACTATAACCCCCAAATAAACTGGACTGCTGGCACTCTATCCTCTTCAGAATCAAACTTTCCCATTTCCCATGAAGATATGCAACTTATTCCTTCACACTACCGGGACTTGCATAAGGCTTTCCACGAGAGGGAAACTGACAAATTGCCCCCCCACACAGATTTCGACTGTAAACTGGAATTGGTTGACGGGGCCAAACTACCTAAACCAAAAATTTACCCCATGAACCAACAAGAACTCCTTGCTCTCAAGAAGTTCCTCAATAAAAACTTGGCTTGTGGATTCATCAAGCCTTCTACAGCCCCCACGGCGAGTCCTGTTTTCTTCCGAAAGAGGAAAGATCCCAGCGCGGATCCGAGGCTGATAGTTAACTACTCTGCTATTAACCAAGTTATATCTTCCAATTGTTATCCCATCCCTCTGATACGGACTGTTTTGGACCACCTTGTTCAAGGAAAATATTTCACCAAACTTGATCTAAAGGAGGCTTTCCACAGGGTTAGGATGGACCCGGGCTCTGAGTGGCTTACCACCTTCGCAACACCACTCGGTAACTTTAAATGGACGGTTCTTCCCTTTGGGTTACAATCTGGACCGTCTGTGTTTCAAATGTTTCTGAACACCATTTTTCATGACTTATTGTATCAGGGGGTTCTGATTTATTTGGATGACATTCTAATTTATGCAGATTCCATGGAATCTCATGTGTCATTGGTCCGTGAAGTGCTTAAACGGCTGATAGACAATAATCTTGTGGTTAATCTCTCTAAATGTCAATTTGACACCCAAACTTTTGATTACTTGGGCTATAGGATTCAGGATTGTTCACTGAAAATGGACCCCTCAAAAATTGACTCCATTTTGAAATGGCCCATTCCCAAAACTTTGAAACAACTGCAGCAATTTCTTGGCTTTGCGAACTTCTACCGTAACTTTATCGAGGATTTTGCTGCAATAGCGCTTCCACTCACTAACCTTTTACGGAAACCTAAAGGATCATCTGCAAGCAAAACACGTAGACTTTGTTGGTCCCCTGAGTGTCAATCGGCGTTTGACCATTTGAAATCCAAATTTACCTCTGAGCCATTGCTTCTTTTCCCGGATAGCACCAAGAAATTCATTGTGCAAACTGATGCTTCGGATTTTGCCATGGCGGCCGTTCTTTTACAACATGACACTGCGGGAGTGCTCAAGCCTTGTGCCTTCATTTCTAAGAAGTTTTCTACTCAACAATCTAATTGGCCCATTTGGGAGAAAGAAGCCAAGGCTATTCATTTTGCGCTCTCCTCTTGGTGTCATTTGTTAGAAGGGGCCCGAATCCCCTTTGAAGTTTGGACTGATCATAGGAATTTGCAAGCCCTGCAGTCAGCTAAGAAACTTTCCCCTAAACAGGCGAGATGGGCTGAATTTTTCCAGAGATTCCGATTTAAAATTGTTTTCAAACCTGGCCGCACTAACCAGCTGGCGGACCCTCTCTCTCGGCTTCCCTGTTTTGTGGGACGCCCTGCTGCCTCCCCCCTCCAAAACCTTATTTCCTGCCTCCTCTCTGGCTTCTCAAGTCACTACTCGCGCTACAGCTAAAACAAGGCTTTCTGCCTCTTCCCTCTGTGACTCCGCTCTCCGCGATGCTATCATTCATTCAGCGCATGGGGATTCTTGGCTTCCAGCGAACAAGGACAAAATAACATGGGTTGATAATCTTCCTTTCTATGGCACAAAGGTCTACGTTCCCCCTGCTGCCCGCGAGTATGTCCTTCATCGTCATCACGATTCCAAACCCGCTGGACATTTTGGGTTTTTGAAGACATTGCACGCGATTCGCCGCCTTTTTTGGTGGCCTGGATTAAACTCCTCTGTGCAGACTTATATTAAACAGTGTGCCACTTGCAATGTTGCTAAATCACCCACGTCTAAGCCTCAAGGGCTACTGCAACCTCTGCCTATTCCTTCTGGTCCTTGGGCGGTTGTTGCATGGGACTTTATCGTATCTCTCCCCTCCTCACAAGGTTTTCATGTCATCTGGGTTATTACTGATCATTTTTCCAAACAATGTCATTTTGTGCCCCTAAAAAGGGTCCCTTGTGCTGAGAAATTGGCTGACCTGTTTGTTACTCATGTATGGAAACTTCACGGATTGCCTTCTGTAATCATTTCGGACAGGGATCCTGTTTTTACTTCCAAGTTTTGGTCGTGTCTGCTGAAAACACTGGGCATCACTCAAAAACTCAGCAATGCTTATCACCCCCAGACGGATGGCCAATCTGAGCGTGTTAACAAATCACTTGAGCAGTTTCTTAGATGTTTTGTTTCTGAGAACCAATCTAATTGGGCCTCGCTCCTCCCCTTTGCTGAATTTGCTATTAACCATGCAGTTCATTCCTCCACTGGGAAGTCCCCCTTTGAGATTGTTTACGGTTTTCTACCTTCCCCTTCCCCCCCTTCTTCTGTGCCTCCCTCTGTGTCGGCTTGGGTCTCTAAATTTTCTGACATTTGGCAATCCGTCTCGCGTGCTCTCTCCCTCGCCAAGGCTTCCCACAAACGCTTCGCTGACCGTAAACGGCAGCCTAATTCCCCTTATAAACCTGGTGATTTGGTCTTCCTTTCTTCTAAGAATATTTCCTCACCCTCCCCATCTAAGAAACTTTCCCCTCGCTTTCTCGGTCCTTTTCCTGTGAAACGGGCTATTAATGATGTCTCTTTTGAACTGGATCTCCCTTCTTCCCTTAAAGCTATTCATCCTGTTTTTCATTCCAGTTTGCTGAAGAGGGCCCCTTCGCTGACTTCTTCACCGGTTGATGTTCCTCAACACCCCGATTGATTTTTCTGCTGCATTTATTTTGCTATTTAGTCTTCCTGTATTTCTACCATTCTGTGGTATTTTCTATGTATCATATATATATGTCTGTATGTATTTTTATTTTTATTTTTTTTCCTCTTTTTTCTCCTGAAGGGGGGCAGGATGTCGGGGTGCACCCACATTTTATTGCTTTTGTATGGCAGCTGCCTGTGGGAATGGTGATAGTAGAATGTTAGGTTATTCCTAGGTGTTGAACATTCCTTCCGGCTGGAATTTCAAAGGAACTGTTGGACAGATAGTCGTCATGGTGATTGGGGTCGTTTGTCCTTTTACAACTATCTCAGGGGAAACTGTCCTTTCAAGTGTAGAGTGTGGGAACCAGATCCCACTCTCGAGCTTTGACGTCTGTAAGACAGCATCCCTTGCTATGTTACAATAAATCTTCTATCAAGTTTATTGAATATGTGTGAGCGTGAATCTGTTCCTGACAATAAGTGTAGTGGGGAAATGGCTTATGATTCCAATGGAACTCGGGGTGAAACTGCAAGGCTATCAGAATACATTATGAGCAAAGAGGTGGAGGCAGAAATTCTAAGTAGGTACAGAAAGAATATTCATAAATATTGGAATCTCAGATGAAAAGAGAGGCATCCAGGAGAATTTGGGATGGACATGAATCTGCACAATTTCAGGAGATATTCTGTGAAAGATCTACATATGTGTTCTGAATATCCCCAAGTTTTGCATTTCTATTGCTATTCAGAAACACAATCTACTCATTCATTTACATTTGGTGAAGTAGACTTACATCTACTAAAGCTTATGCTACCAAATTCTTTCTCTCAGTCTCAAATTGCTGCAAGATTCCTCTGCATACGGACAATGTGAAGCATCAGCTATGACTAAAGACCAATTGATTTTAGTGGGACCTAAGTGTCTTTAACTTACTTTGTGTCTAGACTTGTTAGGGAAGGGGGCATATAGTTCTGTCTTGAAAATGTTCTTTAAATTTATATGTTGAAGCTACCAGAGGTAGCAGGAACAAAGTTGTGCTAAAAGTATTTTCTCCCTTCTAGTTCTATAGGCATTTCTCCCACTTGTTCATATTGTTTTAATTAAAAATGGAGCTCCTTAGGTCACCTTTAAAGTTGTGGTCCCTCAAATGAAAATCTTAAATAGTCTTTCTTGAAGCTTTCTTCTTCTTTTTAAAAATCCTTTATGCAAGTAAATTTAAACAGAAAAAGGATAAAAGACTATATTCTACCTTCAGGCTGAAATCAGGTTTGATTAGAACTGTCTGCATTAGAATTAACACTTATTCATCTCTCTCCACAGGAGTTGTATGGACTATAAATTGAAGGAACCTAAGTTTATTTCATTATTATAATCTTACAAAAATCCATTTTATGCACAAATACTGTAAGAGAAAGTTTTCTTGTTGGTAATAAGTCCAACCATAATTGCAACACAAATTTGCAAAATATTCAAAATTTGGTGAATTTTGTCAGACATAGTTTGAAAGATAGATTTGCCTTTTGTCTCTGAAGTGCTCAGTGATATAGTTCTATGTACTTTCACAATTTAACTCAAAAGTTTCTATACAGTAATAAAAACAGTGCCTCTGACAGCATAACCTGTAGGAATAAACCAATTAAAGGCACTCGGGCCTGAGCTGAAGTAGTTCTCTTTAAAAACTAAACAACTCAGAACTGCTGCATTTTGATGAGAAGGAGATATAGACTCCACTGGAAATTAAACATTGAAAATGTGTGTGAGAGAGATTTTGGAAAGCATTTTTTTTTCAGTTTTACTGAAGAAAAAAAACCTAATTCTGGGTTGAATTATACTTGTTTGTGTGCCAATACAGCAACTCACTGAGTTACATTTTTAATCAAGATACACTGTTATTTACATTGGGGTTCATAAATTGATGAAGAATATCTACACATAGGGGTAGCTTTCCTATACAGACTCCTCACTCTGTGAACAAAGAAAGTGGCAGAGCTAGAAAGAGAGGAGGTGGAGCTAGCATGTTTTCCTGTTTATGTTTTGATTCAACATGCTTGCATACTAGAAGAAAATGACTCTAGTTGTTTGAGCTAATAATTCTTCAATCCTATATTCACTGACTGGGAAGGTGGCTCCATTGAATTTAATGGCATTCACATCTAAGCAGATGTGCATTGTTAATCATCTCACCAAGGGTGCCATCCTAAGTGCCACTATCTAGCATTGAGCTTCACTGAAAACAATTCACCTTATTTTTGAACACAGTGAACTTGACTAGAATAGGCCTCATATGTTTCCTAGAAAACACATGGAAGCAAGTGAATGAGGTTGGCTTATTCACAGATGCTGTATGAACCACTTTTCCTGATAGTTTTGTATCACTTTACACTCAAAACACTGATGACAGGTAGAGGATTTGTCAAATGTATAAACATGTATTAAATCATAAAACTCAACAGATGGATAAAATCTCTTTCTGCACAGGAAACAAGTTGTGAAAGAAGCTGGCTTTCGGACAGTATTTACAATTTCTCTTAAATGTATTAAAATAATGTTCCTGGTTGCTCTCTTTTGTTCATACTTATAGATGCTAAATCCAATGGAAATCAATGGTGCCTAAGTCTATATGACTGTGAACTAGAATTCATCCATGACCTTCAATTTCGTATTAAGAGGGCATTCATTTTAGATAAATGAATATTCTTCAGAGTGTTAAGAGTCACAATCCTGGTATTTTCAGGAAAAAAATTATTATTGTTATTACTATTATTATTATTTAGATATTTCCTAATAAAATGTAGATGAACAATCATGCTTATTTTGTTCTAAGTTTAGGATAAATAATAAGATGCAGACTAAACACTTGAATTTTCATCTATTTCAGTGTCTGAAATAATCCTGATAGGACAAGCTACTTGAAGATATTGTATATTTTGAGAAATCAAAGCTTTAAATAGTAGGTAAGTAGTATTAAGAAGTAAATAGTATTGTTAGAGTATTAAATAGACGCCCATTTTTCCCCCTGATAAATGTCTTGCCAATGCTGGTTGATCACTGCTTCAGTTTAATATGATGGCAATTTTACAAGCAGAGGCTTTTGAGATTAGTCAACTGGGAATGGGTGTTAATTAAGGATGCATAAGAGCTGTATTAAGAAGATTTGATAGGTTTAAGGAAAGAGCAATTAAACAAAGTGCTAAAGCAATTTGCATATTTTAATAAATCAACATCTTCTGGATGCTAACATTTCAAAAAATTGTGTCCTTCATTCAGTATATTAATTCTGGAAAATCTTTCGAGACTTGGACTATACTACTCCAGAAATATGAGCTTTTAGTAAAGACATTAAAATGTCCCTGTATTCAGGTTTGCAGTTGAAATGACATGGCACAAAAGAACAATAGGATTGGGAAGGGAAAGGAAGACTAGCAAATATGGGCATCAGTTTGTAATGATACACAGTTCTCGTGCAAAATGTCTGGGACGAAAAGAGTACATGGAGAGGGGGAGAAACCAAAGACAGCTAATCTCTGATGTTACCCCAAAAGGTGAGTGACTCAGGGGTCCATCCACAATGCCAATGCCTCCTTGGAAAGATGAGGAATTATTACTTTAAAAGGGAAAATTGGAATCTTTTCACCTCAGAGATGCCAGTTGGAAGTTTAAAGAATGGGGCTTTTTATTGGGAGGAAAAATCACATTCACACGCAAGATTCAAGCAGTCTCACAATCATGCAAGGTTGACTGAAGGAAAGGGAGGAAAAATTGGATAGTGAGGAGTTGGGATGAAGTGGGTAATATTTACCTATGAGATGAAGTGGTGTGGCTCAGACAAGGGGTCCAAGGGTAGCATAAAAACGAGAATCTAAGGAGCAGAGTGATGGCCCATGCCCATTGTACTACAGATCGCCTGGCTTAAAGTGATGGTTTAAATACCGCTTTTCTTCCCTGAAGGGGAACGTGTTGATGGCTCTCTGGCAGAGCAATCAAAGGGGTCCAGAGGTGGCCAATGGCCTTAGCATTAGGTGACAAAGCACTGATGGGGATGATGATAGCTTCCTAATGTCTGGGCAGGTGAGGGAACAAAAGGGTGAAGTTCAGCAGGAAGGAGGTTGCACGGCATTGGTCACTGTTGCTTAGTCTGGGAGTTTCAGTGCTATTATCTTCTAGGTTTGGATTATTGAGGGCATCACCTCCTCTGACTAATCCTCAGTAAACTTATGACATGGCCATGCCTTGAGGGCTCTCCTGACCTACTTTTGCACATGTTCAGCCAGTCCTCTTTGTCAGTGTGGTTTTGTATGATTTATATTTCATTCACCCTCACTCCATGATATAATTGATGTATGATTAGAATATTCAAGATAATGTTCACTGCCAATCATATCATGGAATGAGGAGTGTACAGCATGATAACTCTGAAAGTCACTGACTCTGCTTCCCTTCTTTTCTTCTGCTGCTTCCTAGTGGAAAGACTGCTGCCAGGTGACAACTGTGGGAAGAAGAAGTCAGATATAACTGGTCTCTCAAATTAATGGACAGAATGGACTTATCTCCATCTCACCTTCTGTTGATCCCTACTTAGGAGCACCCACCCTAGTTGATCCCTACTTAGCAGCACCCACCCTTTCCTACTGCCGCAGAGAGCTTTTTGATTAGTAATTTAAAAGTAGGCAAACAAAACTATTAACCTTGAATAATAACTTGTCCAAACACAAAAAGTCTGTTAATTCAGGTTAGTTACATGAGGGCACCTCAGTCTCTCCAAAATGATTACTATGCATTTTTATGGCCACTTCTTTCTTACTTTGTTTTTTAATTGCTGGGCTGATGACCTTTAGTAACCTATAAAAAGAAATGTCAGATGTCATGACTGGATTTTATTTCTAGATTCAGTAGTTTGGATTTAATAAGCATCACTGAATTCCAACAGTATAACGGAAAAGGGCACCTGAATAGTTGAAACTGTGTAAGAAGGACCGATGTACCCATGGTAAGCACTCTGAAGATCTTTGACAATACATAACGGGCTTTAACGAAATGCTATTGGAACCACCGGGGTTTACATGAATAAAGATATTGCTGTTTTTAATTGAATTGTATAATTCCTGTAATAAAGGTTACTTGAAATTTTGAATTTTGAATATACTTCAGCATGCTTCTGTTTCTGCAAGTCTTCATCCCCCTCCTCTCTCATCCATCTCCCAAAGAGGACTTACATAAAGTGCCTGGATCTTACAGAGAGTTTGGAAAAATTACTCTTTTGGACTGGAACTCCCAGAATTCTCTAACTAGCATGGCCACTCTGATCAGAAGTTCTGATCCTGCATTGTGTTCTGTACATGGAAAATTGGTTGCCATCTCAGGAGACTCAAATGGGCACATATCTGGAAATTCTCCAGAAAAATGGTGTCCTTCCTACTCATGACAAAATATGGGCCGAGTACAGTTTATACTGGATCACTGTTGGGCTCATTAGAAGTGGTGCTGCATGAGCAAAGAAGTGTCAACATGATGGCAGATACTGTGGCATGACTCGAATGCCACAAGACACACTATTCTGCTCTCCCACCCTCCCTTCTTAACTGGGTTCCAGAAAAGTAATGCCAACACAGAACACAAATATTTAGTATCAGTCTGCTAAGAAAATTTTACAATGACATAAAGCCAGAGGAATCTAATGGGCTATATTTCTAACTTAATTTAAAAAAAAAGTGAAGGGGAAGGATAAAGACTACTTCTGTATCAAATTCATGTGACAGTGAGTTATTGATATAACTAGCAGGATTTTCAACTGTTGCAAGTGAGGTCACATGATTCCAAAATTTTGTGTTAGCTGCCTTTCTTCTGAGCATGTTGGAGGTACCCCCACCCAAAAAGGATGAAAAGTTTGAAACTGAACAAGAATCAAAAGATGTTTGGTTGTGTGTTTTACCTGGAATATCATCTTCTTTTAGTGTAAACCCTGGTTTTGCTTGTGGAATATGTATCCCACAGTTAGTGTGCTTTCATTGCATAGATACAGTGAATCAAAACACTGTTTCAAGGTATTGTGAAAAGGATTAAGGATATGATTATGGCCTTTTCTTTAAAAAAATGCAAACACTATTTTTGGAAGCAATTAATCATTCCTGGATGGGCTTTACTTTTCAGGATTATAGAAGTCCTCTTAATGATTTTTACGTGTAATTGTCACAATATTTAGTTAAAATGCCTCCTCCAATCTTTTCAGAGACTGGCATCACAAAAGACTCACAGTTCTAGAACTGAAACAAGGCAGAGACAAAAAGTTCCTTTTAGAAAGGAAGCTAAGGCTGTCTTTTTTCTGTTGATTAGACACCTTTGAAAGAGACCTAATTACCACATTACAGATAACAAGTTGAGTCCTTTTACAGAGTTCTCTATTCTTGATGTCCGGAGCGTGTTCTCATGACAGGAGGAAATTGACAACTCCATTTACATTCAACATCTTCAGATTACAGGCATGCCACCTGAAAGGACCTTTTGGCTCTGGAGTCCACAAACCATTTATTTATATATCCATCTCTCAAAAGCTTGTTATCTCACACTCATGTTTACCTCATTCCTTCCTTGTCAATCATGTTGAGATGTGTTGAACCAACCTAGCAATCAGTCTTTTTGTTTGCTTTAAATGTTGCTTCAAGAGAGAAGCTGTACCTCAGGTCCATCATATTATTGACCAGAAAATGTGCTTGCATTTTCGGCGACTGGGCCACAATACTAGAGTGAGATCAGTTCAGTAGTGTCTGAGGAAGAATACTGAATCAAGGAGAGTAAAGGGTTTATGTATGTAATACATACATACAAATGGGAAAGTAATACACATATGTTACCCTAAAACACATCATTTCCAGCAATCTACCAGTAGTCCCAGTGTCCCTTTAGGAATCTGGGGAAATACTAGCTCAAAGCAGGTCTGTCAGATGAAGATATTGACAGGATCTTTTCATCTGTATATACCAGTACTAACTCTAGTATTAAGATTTAAGCAGGCTATTTTTATTAGAAACTAGCAGACACATACACACACACACAAGAAATCAAGCAGTCTCATGACCCATACAAGGCTAATGAATGGAGAAATGAGAAAGGTTGGATAGGGAAAGATATTGGGTGTGGAGGGTGATATTTACCGGTCCCAAAACGAAGGATCAAAGAGGAGTGGCTCAAACATAAGGCTTTCAGGGAAACAAAGAGGAATGAGAGTCTGGGATGCAGCTTGACACCCAAGGTGCTAGCATGTTGCAAAATTACCAGGACTGGACCTAGGGTTTTATACCCTTTTCCCTATGCTGAAGGGGCGAGTGTTACTGGCTATCTGGCAAATTAAACAAAAAAGGTCTAGAATTGTCTTACTCTGGGTAACAAAGCATTGATGGGACTCCCAACAGCATTTGGAAGGCTTGGTTGAATAAGGTAATTGGGAAAGATGTCTGTAGGAAATGCACGCAGTAGGGCTGCTTGCCCACTCATCTGGGCAGTTTCATGGATCATTGTATTCAGATGTTAGGTTGTTGACAAGATTAGTGGAAGCCTATAAATGCTGAGCTTCCCCACCTAACTCTTGGGCTTATGACCTCGCCATACTAAGGCCATGCTGATCTAGCCCAGGTATGCAGCCAGTGTCCTGCTTACCATATGTTTCCCAGCCACAAGTATCCAGTTTTTATAAGAAATGATACTTCATGCCAATTTTGCTATCCCACAGGATGGGCTTTGTAAGGGGTGGTAACATATATATTAATCCATTAAAATTTAAAATCCATTAAAATCCATTAAAATTCACCATAAGAAAAGAAAGCAAATGCCAAAATAGTTTTGCTAAGGAAAGGAGATATTCAGGAGTCAAAATATATATAACTTAGCAAATTTTAGCCACACTCCTACACCACCCTTAGATAGGCCCTTTCTGCAACTCACCTTTTTGTGGAGCTGGAGTGCAGGGATCGTGCAAGCAGCCTCTTGCGAGAGGCTCTTGCATCCCTGTCACTTCAGCTCTGCAGCTGCTGCCTGCTCGCAAGCAGGTAGCCCAAGAGCCCCTCCTCTTCCTTCTGCAGCACAGCCTGGGCTGCACTGGGGCAGGAAGTGCAAGCACTGTGACTCCAGAGCTCCACACACACAGCAAGTGTGCGTGGGGCCCCGGAGCGATGCATGATCGTGCACCATTTTTGGCTCAAAGCCAAAAATGAAATAGTGTGCAATCAGCGCCTGCCAAGCCCTGGGGCGTCATACAATTGTGAGTGTGTAGTGTGGACCGCTCCTCACGGTCACACGATGCTCCAGGGGCCCTTTCACATGGCAAATGCCATGCCAAAAGGGCACTTATATTCTTGTGGTTAAGAGTAATTGCACTGCACCAACATGCTATAGAATATTGTGCAACCAATCACATATCTATCAATGTACTTGCTGTTTCTACAATCCCAGTGCTATCCTAAAGGTATTGACAAGTGGTTATGCATCCTCAACAAATGCATATGAAGTGAATATGAAATGGTTATACTTGTGAAACTCCCCTTACACAGCTGTGAAGTGAACATGGACATCACACCATGGCCAAAAATACAACCACATATACAATGGAACTCAAATATATATATATGTATAAAAAAATCAATGGAATGCCAGCCATTCTTTTCAATGATGTAATTTGTCATTTCAGTAATACCTATGCTACTGCATGATCAAAACCATGTTTTATTCCTAAGAAACTCCCACATATTTCCAAGAAATGAATATGGAGTCATCCCATTCATTACATCAACTTTATGACTAAATCTAAGAAGGTGTCAGGAATGCCTCAGCCTGAAGAGACTGCAACAAGGTATCAGTTACAAGCTCAGGAAAACAAAGCTATTTGTAGGGCTGAATCATTCTGAAAGAGTAATTTTCAGTGTACTGAAATTGCTGGTTTCAACCTAAAAATGAAAGGAGAAAGATATTTGACATAGTGATTGAGACAGCAGCTTTGCTGATGCAAAAATCTGTCATCTGTGCTTACTCATGAGAACACTTTTCTATTCTTGCTAGGGAAGCATACACCGAGATCGTCTCTAGTTAAATTCGGAATGCAGACTGATGTAAAAGTTGTTGGCCAGAATCGTGTATGGAAGTTACATTTTCATAAGTAGACTTGTGTATGTGAGATATTAGAACTGGGCAGATTTATAATGCCCATATCCAGTACAGCAGTATATCATACCTTTACATTACTATACAAAAGAGCCAGCAAAGTAACCACTACACAATGAGATTGATATACAATTGGACCAATCCACATTGGGCACCAATGTGTATCAGTCCTGTTGTGCATCGGGCAACAATGCACATTCACTAATAGGTTTTTTTAGTGCCTCTGCTACTTTGCTAAGTGTACATAAAGTTATGTTAAATAAAAGGTGATATAGCTTTCCGGCAGCTGAATGTAGACCCCAGATTATCTTGTTAAATGAAAGAATATCAGATTCTATCATCCACTGCTTGAGGACAATTTCAGTGTACATGAAAAGTGGCCCATAAAGTGATGGTGTCAGTGTGCTCTTCTGGCAGGTTCTTTAATGTCTCCATATTCAACAGATGTGAAATATATGAGAGGAGCATGTACGCATGTAGCAATATGTGTGTATGGGTGTTTCTGTGCAGTAAGAAACCCCAGTCTCATTGAACCCTTTATCCAGGTCTCTTAGGGCTACTTTCATGCATGCCACTTTTATGCATGCCAATGAATGCATCAGAGTTGTAGACTGCGAATAAAGGCCATTTCCACACGGGGTAAGTAAAATAGTGCAGTGCATCCTCCACGGAGAACGTCTGCACCTTGGAGTGGACTGGGTCCAGACTACTTACTGTAGATTCGCACCTCAGTCCACTCCAGAATGACCCCAAGTGGTCCTCCAGCGTGTTTTTGAAAGAAATTTTGATTTTTGATTTTTCCGGTCTTTCAAAACGCCGACGCGCACCATTGCGTGCCTGCTCTCCGGTGCAGATTCACAGGCTCACACCAATGCAAGCCTGCGATCTGCAGAGGGCGGGCTTTAGGCTGACAAGCTTCAGCGGTTGGTCGAGACCCACGACCAACTGGAAGCTGCCATTTTGGACGCCGGAGCAATACAGATCCACGACCACACACTGCTCTGTCTCACCCCAGACCGGACCGGACCGCCAGAAGATCTGGCAAGTAGCAGCAGGGAGCAATTCTCTCGCCATGTGTGAAAATGGCCATAGTCTGCTCACATGTTTACTGAACACATACACATTTCTTGTGAAGGAAGCTTTTCAGTTAAAAGGAGCTACTAGCCTGCTAAAGTATTGGATCAAGGTCCCCAATCAAATCTACAAAGTTAACATGATCTCTAAAAAAATGATGCCAGTAATAAGTTGGATAATTTTACAGTTTGGATGTAAAGGCCTCATTCTGACATCCTTGTCACCTTTAGATAGTAATGAGTATTGCTTCATTTCAAAATATGATAAGTCAACTCTACTGCAACAATGCATTAGGGGCATTCCTGCTGAGGCTTAATCATCCTCAAAGTCCTGACCTGCTGACATCCCTGCATTGTGACCCTTGACCTTAATCCATTTAGACTTAATAAAATGTCTGGTTCAGAAAGGAACAAAACTTAAGAGACTTCTGTGCAAAAATTTGTTTAATCTTATGTTTTAAAATTAAGTACATTAGTTGATCCTTAACTCTTACATATTTTCTGCAGCCTTCCCCCACCCCCTTTCCATACGCTTTTGTTGACTCCCTCTGAGTGAAATCACTTCTTTTTATCTTTCTTTCTTCATTAATCCTCTCTGACAAGAAGTTGGCAACCTAAGCCATGAGAATCTTTGGTTTACCCCTTGGGAGAGCAACTGACATAGTATCTTTGAATCTAGGATTTAAAGCTGTAACAAAGATGTGTGTTTTTGATCTCTTAATATGCCTTATGCAGTGACCTTTTGTGCTGAGAGTAATGCGCTGTCCACCAAGTGTACTGCAAAACCATCCATATAAGTCACTGAAAAGAGGTTACTTTAACTGACAACCTGATATATTGTGTGCCTGTAGAAGGAGTCCTGTTTCAGCACAGGCCTTGATATAATTACCCCAGACTGTCTGTCCTATGAACCATTGTGCTGGGCTGTGTATTCTAACATCTGCAATACAATCATGGATTTTACAAAATGCTTAGGTTTCTTTCTTAACACCAACATTGGCATGGCCTGTAAGGAAAAAAAAAACCTAGACTGAATATGTAATCTGAATGAAACTGAGTTGTTTCCATCATTCTAGAATGCCACTGATGTCAACCAATGCAAGGCTGTTAGGTAGGCGATATGCTCTGAGTTTTTACTCCAGAATTAGAGTTATCCAATGTGATGAAACTACTCGGGTTATCAATCAATTTCAGCAACTTGGGTACCTCCATTAAAATTCAAATTAAAATGTGGAATAGGTTCCCCAAGACCACTGACATGGAAGCCACCAGCCACAGCTATCTATATAGATATTAGTAGAAGCAGAATTAGAGAAAAAGTGGTCCAAACATTTGAGGTAGAGGGACAACTGTTCTATTGAATGTAGCGAGGAGAATTTGGAAAATTTTGGATTACAACAACAAAACCTTCCTAGCCAGCACAGCAAGTAGCCATGATGGATGCAGGTTTTTGGGACTTTTATTCTAAAAAAGTAAAATTTCCGAGCTTCGGTATTATGAACATAATTTCATGACACTGTCAGTTACTTCACCTTTCATAGATGTAACCATACAAGGGTAGACATGGGCAAAGTTTCTGACAATTCTAACATAGTTGAATTGCACAGTAAACGTTTGTCACTTCATACTGGTTCCCTCCATCCAGTGACATGGGCATTTGGCAGACAGACCTTTTTCTGCCCTGAACAGTAGCAGCTCTAATGGTTTTATGTATGGTTCAATTTCAAGGATTTGCTGTAGATGAAATAGATGTAACCCCAGCACCATCAGATAATTGAATTAGTTATGACTGACAATTCCTAATTACAGAGGCCCAGAAAGGGCCACTGAAATATTGTACTGGCACTGCTCAGGTCATCGTGAAATGAATTACTAGAATGATGTCAGAAAGACATGCTTTCAGATGCAAGAATGTCTCAAGGTATTCTTCTTATCCTTTCCTGACTACAGTACTTCAGCATAGATTGCTTTGCACTGAAACCTTGAAAGATTTAGATAAAGACTTAAGTTGATGACAATCTTTGAACCTAAGAAGACATTTTAATTTCTGTCTAATTCCTTTGAATTGGAAAGGAAAACAAAAATATAGTTCTTGGACTTACTAACAGTACCATTCTCTGAGCAGACCTTGCTCAGACTCACAATGGCAGAAAGTGACTTTTAAAAGAAAATCTACTGTAACTTTTTCCTTTCTTTGTAATCTGTAATAATCACCTCCTACACTGTTCCAGAAGACTTCCAACCTTGTGGACAGATTCTGGGTAGGAATCAACTTTCATTGCTTCTTCCCTTGTTGAACCAGAAGCCTTTCACAGTAGAAGGAAGAACTTCCATCCTTGAGAAGTGATGTCTAGATTCAAGCTGTAAAATTATTCATAGACTTATTAAATTAAATGCAAAGAAATAACAGTTGCTGCAGAACCTTCTTATAGGTAGGTCTCATATGCCCCTCTTATTCCAGACCCATTGAATACTTACTCTCAAATCAGCATGCACAGAATTATAACATTTTAGTATTGATTTATTTAGAAGTAGACCCCACTGTGTTCAGTGGAAAACTTAGACCACTTTCATCATTTTCACAGGAAAATATAGGAATGAGCTATCCACAGTCCAGTCCCAGAAATGAGAAATAATTCTATATTATCAGAACTGGGAAAGAGAAGAAGATGTAGAGCAGATGGAATCTATTGGAATTGGAAATAGATTTAATAGAGGACATCCAGCCATTCCTAGCTTTCCTCCTCTTTTATGGAGGTATGTCATGGCATGACTGTAAGCAGGAGAAAATATGAACAATCCAACTAATTTGGGCTTCTCTTTCTCCTTCCCTACCTGTGATCTTCAGCACTGCTACCAAGGATATTTCTTATTTTTCTTGATTTCCTCCACTAAAACAGATTTGTCATTTGAATACCTTTGCAACACCTTTCTAATTTTAGTGTCTCCCATGGACTTATTTTATGGCCCAATCAACATATTGTTGGGAGGGGGTTCAAAGTGCCAGCTTTCATGTAGTTCACCCAGACTGTTTTGTGAAACTCTGAGGATTGGGGCTAAGCTAAACTCTAAGTTGGAGGCTGGATGAGTTCCTCCCCCTCCATTGCCAGCAGCAATAGAAACTGTGGGGTGTTTTTAATCATTTCACCACATTTCAGAGAAGACTCACCCTTTCAGGACATGCATAAGCCTTTTGTTTTCTTTCTAATTGGGTCATTTCCTCATTTGAAAGATAGTATGAACATGTCTAAAAAGAGGGTGAAGTGAAAACCCCTGAAAAACAGTGAAATAACAGGTAGCAACCCCAGAGTCTAAAATGACACTGTTGGGCATTTTATGGCAAAAATAATCTTCCCTCCATTTTGAGGTGGGGGAAACATGGGAGACAATATGAGTGTCATCCAACAAAGTCTTCTTGAGGGCTATTTTATCACCAGCTTTTGGCATTAGATATAGTGCAAAATCAATCAAGCACAGAGTAAAAATCAAGGCACCAGACCAGAGTTAATCCACCAAAATTTTACTGAAAATTTAGAAAAAGAGTAGTTAGATATTTATTTCTCGTGACATTAATTGGGGGATAATAGATTTTAAAACAGTTTTAGAAGTTACCCACAACAGCAATTTAGTCTATAGAAATATCATGGGGAAAATTCATCCATTCATTTTTTTTCTAGGTCACTGATTCTCATAGTAGCTAGGTTCCCTATCCCAATCACCCAAGTACCAGTTTCACTGTACTTCCTTTGGCCCTATGAATCCTTTAAGGAAACATAGCTTCTAAGTGCCCAATAATTCAAAGCTGCCTTTATATAAGAGACAAGAGCCACAAAATGGCTGAACAGTTTAATTCTTTCACAAGATAATTCTACCTTGTGACAAGGATTGCTATGACAATGCACAAGTAGCACTTTCCAAAATCGCTGTATTGCTCAGAACCATGGGATATAATCACTCCAATTCTCCATGAAATGTGATATTTGTAACACCCTTCCTTGATCAATAGTAGGTAAGAAGCCTACATTCTGTGGGCTAGGAGACAAACAAGAATTTCTGTCCTGATACAAAGACGTTTATATAAATGTGTCATACCTTTGCAAGCACAGGTACCAGCCTTATCTGAATCCTGTCTACAGCTTGCCAAATGAAGTAGAGCCACAGTGGCTGTCATCTCCCAGGATGAACTGTCTTCTCAGCATTCTCTGTAATTTTCATGGGTTTCTTTCCCTTCCAATCAGGTGATTGGCTGAATCTATTGCAAATAGGGCAAGGTGAGAGACTCTCCCTCATGGACATCAGAGAGTGTGATGTTTCAAACTGCCCAGCCTGACACATCTTGTGTACAGGTCTTCACAGCCTGGGAGATTTCTGGATCAAGCCAGGGCACACACACACACAGGTCTACTTCTATCCTCCCACCACTGGGAATTGCAGCACTCATTTCACAATTGTCCCACTTTGGCCTCCTGCTACCAGATTGATCTCCCTCCCCTGCTTTCCTTAAACTCTGGCCCTTCTCAGCAATAAGAACAAGCAGACTTTTAAACCTAAAAGAAAGTGGTACCCTTGGTACTAATGTTGTAATGGTAGCGTGTATTGTGGTGGGTCAGCCTGGATGACCTCTAGGTGTGAAGGAAAGGAATACAATAGAAAGGAATACAATAGAACTCTGTAAGATAGAATGTTAGGGAGAATGGAATGTGGCACGCTATGCTTCCTTTACTTTGCAACATTTGTAAGATTAGGCTAGAGAATGGTGGGAACCTTTGTACGCATCAGTTTCCTTTCTTGAACATGTGATGACTGTACTGGAAAATGTATAAATTGCTGTGAAAATGAAGAGGCGGGGCTCAGACTTTTGGGAACGATTCCACTGAGACATTGTGCTGTTTACAATAAACGCTTTTCCTTAATCCGTGGGTCTCTATCTCTGTTCTGTAACAGTATAATCCAGTATGTAGAATGACACTCTATGAGACTGCTTTTATAAAAACAGAAAGTTACATTTTATTGAAACACTGTTACTGTAACTTGTTTGTAACTAAACTTTTATAATACAGCACACCCCTTTTCTCTTTCTCTCACTATGCTCAGCAAATTTACTATCAATTATTCACTTTGTTTCTCAGATCTCTAACACAGCTCTTTTCTCTTTGTCCCCCATTGGACTCTTCTTCCCATTAACTCCCTCCTGGGTCAGTTAAATTTCCCTTTTTCCTCCCCCCTTGGTTTACCCTTCCCTTGAGGTCCCCAGGGTTCCATTTTTCCGACCGATCATTTTAAACCTATGGAGGATAGGTTACCATGCCCCTCCCTCCCTTCAGGTTTCATCACAGAGAGTAAGCTTTCTGTCTGGTTGCCCTAGGAATTTAAAGCAGATCTCCCTCAGTGTGTTTGTATCCGTGCTGCTTTTCTATTCCCTTCCTATAACTTCATATGGACACTTTTGGAATTGTAACTGTGTGGGGATATGAGTTTTCATGCTTTCCCATTCTCATTCTTTGTCAGTGTTTAGGGTGGGTTTTGTATGAGGTCGGATCCAGTTTGAGGGAGGCAGACCTATATACTCATCATTACTATTCAAGGTTCCTTAAAAGAACCTTAGAGGCAACAGTTGCCAGGGCCCTTTTCGCATGGGCTTTCTGTCGCGTGACAGCCCCGTGAGCCTCGCAGGAGTGGGAGCGTCACTCTGCACGATGCACTCCCACTTCCGCCGCACTCACAGGGCTGCAGTGGCGCGATCGCAGGTTTTTTGATTTTCGCCTCAAAGCGAAAATCACCCGCACTCGCGCAAAGCTCCCGGCGCCCAGGCACACTTACCTCCTGTGTGGAGCGTCAGGGAGGCGGCCGGGTTGCGCTTCCTTCCCTCCGCCCCTGCGGAAGGAAGGGGCGGGGCGCTAGCGCGACAGACGCGACACCTCCTGCTTCGCGTGCGCGCGGGAGAGACGGACGCGACACCTCCTGTTTCGCGCGTGGGGGGGACGGACGCAACACCTCCTGCTTTGCGCACGTGGGGGGGATGGACGTGACACCTCCTGCTTCATGCACGCGGGGGGGACAGACGCGACACCTCCTGCTTCGCACGCGCGCGGTGGGGGACGGACACGAGAGCCTCCTGCTTCGCCTGGGGGGAGGGCGGCTCACGCGAGAAGCCTCCTCCGGTGCCGCTTCCCCCTCGTTCCTTCGCCTGCAGAAGGAAGGAGGGGAAAACAGCAGCCTCCCGGAGGAGCCGTCTCGCGCGAGCCGCCCTCCCCCGCTCGCGTGAGAAGCCTCAATGCGAAAAGGGCCCTGGAGTATAACTAGCTGGAACCTGTTGGGCTGACATTACTCCATGGTGAAAGAGAGAACAATCCAGGAACCTTGACCCAGATGATTCCTACTTCCTGTCATTCTGTGGTTTCTCCCAGCAGTCAGGCAGAGTGTGGTAGGCAATGGCTGTCCATTGTCAGGCAACAGAATGCCAAGATATTCAGTAGGCAAATGGATACATCTTAGCAGTCCAATAAAGCTTGCCTGGTCAGGGTAAAGCAGAAACTTGCAGGTGGCAAGATTAGATAGTCCCAAGGTCAGAGAAGACAGGCAGATGGCAAGCAGGGAATCCAGAGCACACATGAAGGCAAGGGCCAGCAAAAAAGCAAAACAAAAAAACACATTGTTTCTGGTGTCAGGCCACTGCCCTCTGCCTTCCTTAATAAGACTGGAGTCAGATGGTTCTCATCCCAGCCTGATTAGTTCCTGGTGTGCTTGTGTTTGCTTGTCCTCCTTTGAAGCCACTGTTCACCTGGAAAAACTAAGTCCTGGTACATGATATTGATAAGGGTTATCATTGATTGGCAGATGGGTTAACCAGTGCAAGCATCTACCATTCCACGCTGAGATGAATCTCTACGACTGTAACCTAACAAAGCTATGACCTGCTTTACTCCAGCAGGATTGTCTGTATCATCTTTTGCTGCCCACATTCCTCTCACAATTACCTCTAGACCAATCCTATCTTTCAATCAGTTATTAAGTAAAGATATTATTTGTTATTTATTTGAAACATTTCTGTATTCCTACCTAGTCCACAAGGGCTCCTGGGGCAATGAATAAATAAAAATATGACAGTAAATACATCAGAAAAAGAAGTACTAAAAGTTTTAGTTAAACCTGCAACTTAGAATCAGGAGGGAAAAAAGCATTTGTCCAATATATCCAACAGATCTCAAAGGGGTCAAGAATTAACAGGCATTTGTCAAAATGTGGCCCAAAGAAGAATTCTGTTTTCCTGGAGACTTAGATTTATTGTAGCAATATAGCATCAATTTACAGCAAAGAATCAAATCAGTGTCATTCTATCACAGGAAAGATACAGAAAATCACATGACTAGAAGATGCTTGGCTTTGACTACTATATAATATTTTACCTTGGCACAGTCAGGTGGCCAGAGAGTGTACATCTGGGAGAACAATATGAAGCTTGGCAATCTGTTGTCTTTGTGGCCGATAGAGATGAACACATGACAATAACAGACACTGTTTTTCCATTACCACAAAATATATAGGCAGTATATGAAAAGAAAAGATAATATCATAGAAGTGGAAATTGCTTGGAAAGACGCACCTGTAGATGTGTATCTCCATTTTTATCTCTGCAGCACAATTTTTGTCCCCATATTCTTGTAATATAAACTTGGAAAATTCAAATGCCACAAACTACAATTTTGCCAAAGCCAGCATCATTGGCTGTGTTCTTACTTGTTACATCTCCATTTGCTAAGTAAATTTCAGGTTTCTGCCAAATTATTATATGCTGTGAATAATTCAAGTGGTGTCTAATATAATACCATCTCTCTGCACAATCATTCCTCATAGTCCCATATTCAGCCTGCAAAACTTATGAGAGGTTTTTTCCCTGGGTTGACCCTCACCTACTTGTCCCTTATCTAAGTGCCAGATTGATTTAGAAATGGAACGAATAAAGCAGGCATTTGCTTATTGAGAAGAATGACTTGAGATTTTGTTGCAAGCTGTGAGCTAAAGCAGTAATACACAGAAAAATGAAACATTTGAGATCCATGTGAGAAAACATCCGAAAAACTGTTTATTCTCTTGCATATATTTCTTTCCTCAAAGGTCAATCTCTTTTCTTTTAGGTTTTTTTTTTAATGGAAGAATTTCAATGTCTACCATTTCTACCTGCCACCTTTCATATTTTCTTTAGTGTCAGCTTCGTTTCCATTTATTGCAAGGTGGATAAACTATAGCGACTTTAAAAATAGATAGATTCTGAGAGAATATTGTTAAGTCTGTAGTTTAGAAGCTAACCTATAACCTTCTGAAACTTCACAAGATTTTTAGACAAGATGACAGTTGACCTTGCCAGCTCTAGTGCCAATTAGCAGAAAAAACTTGTATATCAGAGCAATTATCCCAACTTATTTCATGATAACCCAGTGGGCATTCCCTTTTCATCATGTGAAATACAATGCAGTTTGCCATGTTAATGTGTCTGCCTATTGACATGTCAAGACAGCAAATTTCTGAAGTGTTTTGCACACATCTCCAGTTGCATATAATTCCAATGAGATGACAGGCAATCTCCTGGGGATTACATCACACTGGAATGCCATTGTTTAGAGGGATAACTTCTAAGAAATGCTTAGATTTCTCTGTTAGAAATCTCTAGCCCTCTCCTCAGCACTGTAGCTCTATAGGAGGGAATTCTGACTTGTTCACCAAGCTATAATTCCCAGAATTCCATACGGTGAAGCCACAGTCACTTAAGTGGCACCCAAACTACCATATCTCTGTAGTATACCAACACTCAAATGAAATGCCCAAGTAATTCAGGTTTATTAGGCATATATTGACAGAGGAAGGGCACTGATACACAGGGAGTGGCCAATTGGCTATTGCTTGTGGTGGTTGCTAGCTCTTATGCCAGTGGAGTATATGTGTTCAGTTAGGTATGGGTAAAATTCACATTACTATTTAAAAAAAAAAAAGACCCTGCAGATTCATACAATTTGTGATCTGAGAGGGTATTATCAAAAGTATGCACATATCTTTTTATTTCCCATCATTAGGAATAAAGTGCATTCTTCCAATATTTTTTTCCTTCACAAACAACAGGAAAATAAACGAGCACAACTCAAATTGCTCATTTTTGAAAAGTGTATACTAACAGGCATACTAACATGGCAAAAATGCATACAAAAATATGTACTTTAAGAACATTGTATTAAAAAGTATGTACATCAGAAAAAAATACCTACTAAAATATACATGATTTCTGTGAGCAGGGGGACCCAAAACCACACAAAGTATTGAAACAAAGATGGGAAGAGAATGTAGATGGGATTTGCAGAAATACTAAGAAATTGAAATTTGAAAGTAATCATGTTGCTATGCTCAGTAAAGTCAGTCCTACATAAGTGGGATGGGGAACCTGAGGTGTAAAGGCAACATACCAACCTTGGCCTAGTTTCAAGAGGCCTGCACAAATGAGATGGCACAAGAAAAGAAAAGCGAGCATCCTGCAGTGTTGCAATCCCTGCCAATCTTTGTCTCTGGCTCTCCTGCCTGCCTATTCCCAACTGGTTGCCTTTGTCCATTATTCTGAGTGAATTTTCTCAACAGAATGTTTCCTCCTACTCCTCCTGTACTCACTTATCTGAAAATTAATCTCTACAGATTCAACAGGGAACTGAACCATGGGTGTAGCCATGGGGAGGAGGCAAAATGAGGGCATTGACCCTAAATAAGATTCTGCCTCCACTCCTGAAATTTTCCTTCAATTCTCAAATTTCTAGCATTTCAGAGAGAGAGAGAGAGAGAGATTGCAAATCATTCCCAGCAAGAACTTTTATATTTGCTACATTCACATTCCATTGCTGACTAGGCCAACCTATTTGGAGACAGAGGTCATTTCCACATCTTACCCATCTCCATCATCTTCTGGTCATGATCCCAGCAGTGCCACTGCTGACGTGGAAGCATGACGTGAATGCTGCCCTCTGCACCTGGCTGTCTTCTTGTAGAAGGGTAGTATAAACAACTCATGCCTTCCTTCTGCAGTACAGCTGGTCACTTCCTGTGCTGCACTGGGGAAGGAAGTGCCTAAATTGTGCTTCTTCCATTTCCTCATGGCTCCTGGCAACAGGAGCGTTACACGATTGGGGGCCATTACTGGATGCTTTTCCAATAATAGAATATCCTGCTATCACAATGAGTGGGGACATGCTGGCAGTGGCAGCATGATGACATCATGCAAAAGCATGACTTGCAGATGTCCAGCAATGTGCTCCCATTGTGGGACAGCAACGTTGTTTGGAAATGGCCATAAATTTTATTTCTAAATGTTCAACTGAAGTTTTAAGTTACTCCAATGCTAAAAATTTGGAGAGTGAGCAAGCAATTTGAGGGGCGGGTGTCAGAATTCGTTGGTGGGTAATGCTTTCATTTTGCCCTCCCCTAATAGCTACATTCCTAAACAAAACATAATTCACCTATTTCTCAATAGGCATACCCATGATTGTGTGGTAGTACTCAATGAAGACTGAAAAACTAAAGCTAGAGATTTGGTAGAAATGTTCAGTTTTGAGGAGGCGAGGTTTGATCTTACTGGCATACCACACAGTCCATTTTTGTGTGAAAGCAGTGGTTGTCTACACCGAGGAAGAAGTTGTATACAAAGATATGGAAAATTATCTGGCCTTGTTTGCTTTGTCTCATTTTGTCTGAACTAAGAGAGAGGCCATCAGGAAAAAAGTAATGACATTCTTTATTTGACTGGAAGGGTCCTGCTACTGAGTGGCAAAATTTTAAAAAAAAAAGTGGCAAAGTTTCCTGTAACAAGCAGAATGACCATACAGTCTAGTTAATTAGATGCTTCCCTTAGGTGCAACCAAATAGATGATATGTCACTCAGATGACACTGTCTGCCAGGACTCTGACTTGCATTTGAAGAGCTGTATCTCAAAGGCAAACATGGGTTCCCTGGGAATTAAAAAAATGATAGGTTTCAGCAGATAAGAGTAAGTGTACAAGAAGGTAATAACAAAATAGTCCAAAATAATTGTCTCTGGAACTAAATCACTCTGTTTCCATGCCTCAATTGGCACTAGTTACAACTAGAAACCACATCTCCAAAGTACATATTTTTGTACTTACTTACTCTGGCAAATATTTGTAATAAAAAAAAAGCATTCAGTAAACTGTTCAACTGACTTTACCCATGGCATGGAAATATCTAGCATGTCAATTCCTCACTCGCATCCCACTTCAGGCTTCATATCAAGGGGAGAATCCTAAACTGAGGGGCCTCCAGCTATGTCAGTTCCCAATATTGTTCTTTCAAGCTTCTTCAACTGGTTTGAGAATGATGAGAATATGGATGGGCTTTGGAGAAATACTAAGAAATTGAAATTAGAAAGTTATCACATTGCTATGCTCGGTAAAGTCTGCACTCATTAGTGCACTTCAGTAGCCTTGTTCTGATCCAAGAAAAGCTGGACCTGAAGGACTAGAGTGATGTCAACATTCCTATCATCTCTTGCTGATGTGTAACTTCCTGAACAGGTGTCAGAACTGAGTAGAACAGACATAACCTGAGGGGGAGACTAGAACTTGCTTCTAGGGGTAACAAGAGTGTTGTAATCACATTTCAAACATAGTATAATCGATAGAAATGAAACTATTATACAGATAAGCTTCTACTGGTAAAATAACTTTTCCCAATTATATTCAATTGTTACTTTAAAGGGGCATATTAAGGCATTCTGGGGGAAATTCCATTTTTCTGAATGTGTTTTGTGCATGTTTCATGCATGTTCATCCATACATTATACAGGGGTGGACAACTATGGAAGGCTAGAGGGCTACATTATTTCCACTCAATAAACTTAGGCCCTTTTCATACCTTACCTGGTGCCGCTGGTGTTGCGCAGGGATTGCTAAAAGCCTCATCTGGGAGGCACTCGCATCCCCTCTGCTTCCCCTCTGCACCAGCTCCATGCTGGCTAGAAGGAAGTGTGAGCGCTCCAACCCTTCCTTCTGCAGCACAGCCAGGTACTTTCCCAGGCTGCGCTGGGGGAGGAAGCACAATGGCCACACGTCCGGACCCTCCACATGCAAAATAAGTGTATGTGGGGCACGGGAGGAACGCGGGATCGCGCATCATTTTTGGCAATGAGCTGAAAATGATATAATGTGTGATTGCCCCCTAATAGGCTCGGGAGCATCACACGATTGCAAGGACATCATGTGGAACAGTCCTCACAATCGCCCAACGCTTCCAAGGCCATTTCGCAACAGGACTGGTGTTCAAAAAGGGCCTTAGGTGGGCTGCAACCCCCATTATATCCCCCTTCTTTCAAAAACTAAAGTTTAATGAATGCCCCACCTCAATGCTCTCCAGGAGATGTGGAGAGTATTTTTATAATGTTTTTAGTTCCCTCCACCCCGCCGCTCAGAAAGGCCTTTTTTAAAAGGAAAGGCCTTTTAAAACACACACACAGTGACTAGGGTCCTTAAAACATGGCAAAATGACAGTTTTCCACCACTAGACCAATGGTATATCCAGGGCTCTATAGAGGATACAAATGAGTAGCAAGACTACGGGATAGTTACAGCTACTGCCTGTTCCAGCTGCACCAAATAAAGAAAAAAGGAGGAAGAGAGAGAGAGAGATTAACAATGCAACCTTGATGCATTAGACATGCAGAGATTGAAAAGTTACTTTTTAAAATGTAATTTGCTCTGCATCACCCATCATTTCTTGAAATTAATATTGTAAAAATACATTAGCACAAATTACATTACTCTTTAAGCTTGTGGTTCTTGTGTGCATTGGAAACATTCCTGATTTATGGTGACACTAGGGCACAACTATCACAGGGTTTTCTGGGACTGCGAGCGTGTGATGTGCCCAAGGTGGGCTTCCATGGTCAAGTGGGGAATTAGACCCTGGTTTCCAGGGTCATAGTCCAATGCTTAAAACACTATACCATGTTGGCTCACACTCTACCTATTACCTTTCATTATCTTCTGGTTCATTTGGCAAGGCGGGGAATGGATCCACGGTCATTTGTCCCTTTTAAAAATCTCCCCAAAATATCCCAAGAAAGAAAGGAGAAAAGGTAACCTGTACTTCTGGAAAAGATCATGTTGCCAGCTGAAACACTATTTGAAAAGGAATGGTATTATGTTCTCATTACTCTGAAATGACATACTATAGGTAATGTTGTTAAAAGCACTGATCAGGAGACTAGAATAGCAACAATTGTTGAACACAATTAATGCAATATAATGCAATAATGGCTTGTATGATGCACCGCTAGTTACACACCACATGAAAATAATAACTGTAACATTGTAAGAATAGACTAGTGTTTATAATTGTTAGTGTTTTCTATATAGCTTCCTGTTTTGTACAATATCCTATTTTCTTTTGTGTGTGGTTCCTGGAATAGCTGTATGAATAATTCTCCACATGCTTTATCATAGAAAGTTATACGGCTTAGCCATGGGCCTAGCAAGAGCAAAGGGAGACTATGTGCTGCTTTCAATGATTCAATTATTATTTTTATAACCTTAAATACTAATCTTCAGCAGTTTCTCTATATCCATTTGCATACAGTAGCTTGTGTTAGAATCTCTCTCCAATTCCTTCTCTTTAAACTGCTAAAAAGTCTCATCCTTTGCTAACTCTCTCAATGATCATATGAAGGCACTACGTTTTTTTTTCCCCCTCCATCAGAGCTTCAGTGCACTTACAACTGCTACTTAAAAAATACAGAAAGGGACATTATGGCCAACATCCTATTCACATTTACTGTATTATGAATTCATGGAAGCATAGACTAGATTCCATAGTTGCATGACCAATAATGCAGTGGAGACCACATTCTTGAGCTCACCCCTTGTACAACATTTAATATGCTCCCTCTTGCTCTTTGATCCGCAACTCAAAAATACAAGAGGTGGCTATGTGCACACATGCAAAACAACTAGTGACTGTTCTTACTTATTTTTGAAAAAAGCATAACTACTAGTACAATATTTATGCTAGCATAGTGTCCCAAAAGAATTCTAACCATAGAAGCTATACTAATCTTTCAATGAAATGACTGTTGGTAACTGTTGAAGTTTTAATGAGAAATTTGAGAAAATTTCTATATGCTGGTAAGGGATGGACAATCTTACAGAATTGCTTTTCTATACATTCAGGGCTTTTCCCCCCTCTCTAACTGGGTAGAAATTTGCAAATGGTGTTAAGGCCCTGTGAAACATTAAAAATAGAATTTTCACCCATGTGCCCTGGCTAAATTCAGCATTTATAACTCCTCCCAATATGGTGGAGCTCATCTTTTATCTCTGTGTCAGCTAGTGTTAAAGATGAAGAAAGTGTGTGAAGAAAGAGATGGAAACCATAGTTCAGCACTATAAACATAGTTGAATATACAAGGATTCTAACTCAGGCTTCCAACAGATATGCACTCACAGCCTTGGAAAGTTCTCGTCCAAAACAAAATAAAGTCTTGCCCAGCCCTAAGGGTATTTGACAGATATGATCCATATTGGCTAGATTACAACTCCTATAGTCAAATCTTACAATGAAATTTTTCTAGGTAGTACTAATGTTAAATATAGCCTCTCTACAGGAACATCAGAACAAGACACAAGAAAAGGAAGAGACCAAAATCTCTTCCTGCCTACTGCTGCCTCTGGAATCATAAGTGCAAAGGTCAACTAAACAGGAAGAAAATGTAGGTTGGGGAAGAGATTGGAGCTGATGTACAATTGATTGGGAACATATTGAGGGTCTCAATACACTTGAATTGGCCCTGGACAATTCCCCCTGCAGGGGAATGGGTAACTTTTTATTCTCAGATTATTCAAAGGAGAATAGGAGCAAGTCACCCATCACTGTCACTGAGTATGAAGAACAAGTTAGTTAATTGGTACTGATAATCAATTACTTGTACCAGGCACATGTGGAATGGCATTTGCTAATTTGACATATTTCTGTGCAAAACAGATTCATCTATTAAATTAAACATGCTATTTGGTCTCATGTGTTTAACTATTAAATCTATATCTGTTGATCCATGCATACATGATTTAAGTATCTTTCTTATCTTGTTGTTATTTTTAGTCAGATGATTAATACGGATTTTTATTTGTCTGACAAATTAATAGTATCAGCTAAGCCCTAGATGAAATACACACAGCTCTACATTCAGTACTTTTGTAACTTTTAAAAAAATTGCTTCTCTGTTTTTGGAATCTGACCTGCTTTTAAAGAGTTCATCTGTAAGATAATTGGAAGCAACTGACATTTAAATGGCAAGGTATCCCCTAAAGTTCTGCAGAGCCTTTCCAAAAGAGTTGGATTTTGGTGACAACAAAAAGACATTTTGTTTCTATTGTTTTTCTGTGAAATAAAGAATAGATAAATCACAGCCTCTCCTTTGTGGAAATGAGAACAAGCTATAAATTCAGTCTTACAAACTCAGTTAACATGAGAAGACTCATGTTGGATCACAGCGAAGGTTAAACAAATCCAATATTCTCCCTCCCACTGTGGGTACCAATTGGATCTCACAGGGCTAGTTCTGCTTCTAAACAGAGTGAGACAACTATCATAGGAGACAAGCTGGTGGGGGTCAGGAAGACCTGCTCTCCGACCAACCTTTCTAAAAGCCTTTTCACACCTTACCTTCATCGCAGTGGTGGGGTGTGGCGCTCGCGAGAGCAGCCATTTGCGCGAGCTGCTCACGGCAGCCCTTCTGCCTCTTGCAACTGTTTGCCGGTTGTGCGAGCATCGCGCAAACGCCCCGCCCCTTCCTTCCACAGCACAGTCTGGGAGCTGTAGGCTGTGCTGGGGGAGGAAGCGTGACCGGCCCGGCTCATTCGACGCACCACATGCAGGTAAGTGCACGAGGGCCCCGGGAGCATTGTGCGACCGTGCAGTATTTTCGGCTTAGAGCCAAAAATAAGAAAATGCGCCCGCGTCCCGTTTTAGGCTTGTGAGCATCACGTGAATGGGAGTGCGTCGTACAGACCGATGCTCCCATTCACGCAACACTCAAGGGGTCCTCACACTACAGAAACTGCATGCGAAATGGGCCTCAGTCTTTTTTCCATACCCTTCTGTAGAAGACAGGTCTCTGTGTGCCACATGGATGGAAAGAGCATCAAATTAATGTTTAAAATGACTGAAAACATGTTGAGAAATCATAATAGAGAGACTACTGGGCTGACAAGTGTCTTCATAATTTGGGACATACTGTGTGCAAAATTTGCACTTTTTAAATGGGAAACAGCATTTTCTGCTGTTTTCTGCACAGAAAATGTGGCTTTCTGGGCAAAAATATGTGTGAATTTTGTGCAAAACGAGTCTCAAAACTGAATAGCCTTCAAAAACTACATTGTTTTTGAAGCCTTTCACCCAGGAGGAAGAAAATTGCTAAAATTATTTGTTCCTGCCTTCAAGAATGAAATTAGTGAAGAACTACATCCCTAGCGTGCCATATAGTCTGTCTCTCAACTGCCCTAATAAGATTACCCTCCTGCCTTTCAGAGTGACATTGTCCCATTGTTGGAACTGAAGTATAATTCAACTGCCAGTCGGTTTGTTTTTACTCATGGAGAAGAAGAATGGATCCTTTTCTCCTTTGGCACAATCACCAGAATGTCATGCCTATAAGCAGCACGCATTGGGTTTATCTGTACAAATGGGAGGAGCTCATAGAGGGCCTCAGCATTGCAATGAACTAATCCGGCCTACCAATGGCCTAACCTGCAGCTACAGTATGCATAGGTTATTTGAGATATACCCGTCAGTCTTGCTAGCACTTGATGTTAGAGCTCTTGCACCGCTTCACTGCTGTTGTGAATCATTCAGTCTTACTCTGCTCCTTTGCAAGCTGGTAAGACAAGCACTATGGGAATATGAAGTGCCAAACAGATTTATTTCAGAATCATATATGCTCACCAAAGGCCTCATCTTTTAAAAATAAAAGGGAATGATAGTAAGATGGACTAGATCATATGATTCAAGTCCCAGTTCAATATTATTTTGCATGGCCACCCAAAGCAGATGTTGTGACTGAGGAGCATAGCCAGGTCAGAGAGAAATTTAATTTAAAAGAAGCATGCTTGTCCCTACTTCAAGCCATATATAGTCCTATAAAATATAAATGGGCAAAATGTACATACAAACTGTACTGGTAGACTACTCAGTGCTTTTCAATAGGTCAGCAAGTATTTTTTATTCCCAATTGTTTAACAAAAACAGATCAGTTAGGGCCCCTTTCACACTGCACAATTATGGCACTTTGATACCACTTTAACTGCCATGGATGCATCCAGTGGAATCCTGGGATCTGTAATCTGGTGAGGTGCTATAGCTCTCTGGCAGAGAATTCTAAACACCTGTCAAAACTACAAATCCAAAGATTCTATAGGATGCACCATGGCAGTTAAAATGGCATCCCAATAGTGGATCCCCCGGGTACTGTGAAAGAACCTGGATTGTTGGGAAAGAATGTGCTGTGTGCACTAGAAGTGGGGTTGTTTTTGTGAAATGACATGTGGGCTTGGTTCTGGGCTGAGCCCATGATCATAGGCATCCTGCTCCTTAATGCTCAGGATAATTCTGCCTTCCTGAGCCATTGTTTTGTACCTGGCTGCATTTGGTGACTCTGAAGTCTGCCCACTCCTTCTATAAATAGAAAGCCACATCCAGTCCAAATATTCATACTCCCAAGCTTTGAACTGACTGTCTGCAGGCATTCATGCAAGCAAAACTCAATTATTCCAAGGTTCATGGAAAAAAAGCACAAAAGAAAAGGTATGTAGTGCAATACATATATAAAATCTAGCGTATTTTTTCTCTCACAACATTTGTCTTTGCCTGATAGCAAGACTTCAGATACTCATAAAAGTTTACACTTTTCTTAAATAAGAAAGAAAGAGAGAGAGAGAGACCCAGGAAGAAAGTAACGACACTCTCAATTTGACTGAAAGGCACTGCAGAATGATACACCTTTAGTTTAATCTATGAATATGCGACAGGGGACTTGGTTCAACAAATGGTTCCCATTTAATTTCATGAAACTCCTGTCAGACAGTTTTCTATGCTGAAAAGATTGTTCTTGAAATGGGGTTGTCCTCAATGCAGTGCCTCCAAACCTAGTTTGGTGCTCTGTGGCTACAGATCATGGGATCTACCCAGTTGCGTAGGGACTGGGAGGCGATGGGGGCGGTTCACCCCAGGCGGCAATGTTTTGAGGGCATCTGGGCTTGTAGTTATGTCCCCATGCACCGTGGCCACACACCCCCACCATGACCATGCCATCTCCTACCCCCCTCCATGCATTCCAAGCTTCGTTGCTGGTTCTACCTGATCACCAGTTAGGACTTCAATAGTCCTGGAATCTGTTTGAGGATGGTCTTTCAATCACCCTGGCTTATACCAGCTATTCAGAATGAAGAGCAGAAGTTTGAGAATGAAACTTAAAATAGTCACTGTATGCATAGCAATGTCTTCACGCAGAAATTACTAGTGGCTATCTTTTTTCAGTGAAGAGAGGTTAAGAACATCACAAATATGCATACACTAAATGAGTGTTCTCAGTGGTTCCCATTGGGCTTCACTTTTTCCTCATTTCTAAATTTTTGGATTCATATACACACACAAACTCTGCAGTTGTTTCAATTACACAGACAGTTTGCTAGCAGTGTCAACATGCCTCAACTTTTCAGTTAAAAAAATACATAGTGTAATTCATTTTGCTACATCAGTCATTTGGTTATGCTGTTTAAAAACATTGATCATCTACAGGAAATAAAGTTTAACAATTTGTTTATATGTGTTTGAGAATTCTTTTTTTTTTTTCTTGAGGGATAGAAATGTTTTCTAAATGTAATAATACATAGTTTGGTTACATTCTTCCAAAGAGAAAGACATATGGGAAAAAGAAGAAGAAGGCGGCGGCTACCCCAATAAATTCTGTCAGGAACCAAGACTCCCACAAGGAGGCTGTTTCGTGCACACTAATTGCTTTTTAGATGAATTCAACTTTTAATCAGTGTTCATCTTTATATAACCAAGCCATCCCCCTTCTCCTGGCAGTCCCTTATTTTATAGAATTTCTTTATTCTTCTGGTTCGAAGTTAAAGCTAAATGCAAATAGCTTTTATTGATTTGCTTGGAAATAATTTTCTTTGAATCCTTAGTGCCTCTCAAGCAACATGAACACTGAAGCTGGCATAAGAAACTGGATTCATGCTGGTAATCCTAATGAGCAATGCTATTGGGGACCTGTGGCAAACACTTTTTTTTAAAAAAAAGAATGCCCTGTCCATCTGTCATCCTTCTGCTGTACATTACTTATCTTTTCTCCTTGCAATTTTCATTCACTTGTTTTTGTTTTGTTTTTTTAAGAAAGAAAAAGGCAATGTCATGCTAACACTGATAAAAGGAGTTAATGAAGTGTCATTCTAGAATAGTCCTTGAATTTCTCCTGTCAAGATGGGAATAGCTTTTGGTTGGGCTATGTTCTGTGACCAGGGTAGAGTGAAAAGTATGCTGTGTGTATAGAAAGCATTAATTTATTCATCTAGTTAGAGTAGGGCTGGCTTATGTCAAGATGCAATGACAATGGTGGCAAAATGAAGGGAGTGTCCCCCTCCCATATAAAAATTCTGTCCTCTGAATGAGATTCTCCTTCAATTCTTCAATTTTATAGCATTTGAGTTTGAAAATCCTTCATATGATTCTTACATTTTGCTATTTTCATATTCCCTTGGTAACTTTACCTGTTCTTTTTCTTTGGATGCCTAATGTGTAGCTCCATATGTTCAACTGAAGTTTTAACTTACTGCAACATTAGAAATTTGGGGACTGAAGGAAAATTTTATGGGGCACAGAATTGTTATTCAGGGGCAATGTCCTCACTCCCATCACCTCAAGTAGTTACACCCCTTGGTAACAAAGGTCTGCTACAGCTCTAATTTTGAGGCATCAATAACATTTCTGTTGCTACCGAACTGGCCATCACAGCATCGCCATCAATGTCACCAAAACTGCATCAACTTCCTCTTTATGTACAGGTAGGTATGTAGGAACACAACTAAGCCTATAGTAAGCATTGGTAACCAACCAATTTTTAATAATGTGAAATAGAGGCAACACCATATCCTACATACTGGGCATACAGGGTTCTTTTTTCCAGATCTTTAAAAACAATTAATGGCTCTGGGATATTACAAAAATGAAAAATAGAAGTCGGATAAAAAAAAATATTCTCTAACTTACATCTTAAATGCAGTTATTTGGGAATTATTCTCATTGAAATCAATAGGGCTTGATATTAGGTAGACATATCTAGGCTTGTATTGTTAACTCTTAATTGACGGGACTATGTATGGGTCCTCACTTCAGTTTGAAACCTGGTTTGTTAACTAGGGTCTTAGTCTAATTTGGTCTAGATCAGTCCCTTGTCCCTGAATCCAAATCTGTCCTCTCACACTTTGAAACCTAAAATGGAATCTTGAGTGTGAATCTTCTTAGGCTGTATTGGTGACACTCAGTGCCTGCAAACTCCCTCAACTCCTTTTTATTTTTATTTTTTAATATTGCCTTTCTTGGAAGTTTCCACTTTTCAATTCACTGTTAAACATTTAAAATTAAAGCAAGCAAACAAAAAATGGATTTTCCAAATCAGAAGTGGACTTCTAGTCACTTCCAACTATTGTCATTGCCCATGCCCCTGGTTGCCATTTATACCATTTTGCAATCTGTGCTGTCCCCAGAGGGTCCCAAAGGCAGAATATTTGACTTTCAAACTATGCCCATTCCTGACTCCTGCAGTAAGGAACTGTGAAATCTGTAACCCCACAACATCAAGAGGACAATAAATTGTCCACACAAAGAATCTGACCTATTCAAGTGCTGCTTTGAATTTTTAAAATGGGTAAATTCTTGTAAAAAAATGAAATGAAATGAAAAATCCCTTAAGGATGGACAAAGGATTACATCAGCCATATTCAAATGTTGTTCTATGTTCCTGTGGTAATGGCCTCTCATGTTATCCAGGCAACACAGCTAAGGGTGTGCACTTTCCTCCAGGTAAACAAAGGGTCAATGAAATGATTATCTAGGTTACTTTCATTTGGATCAGCATCACATAGGATCAGCAGAGATCATGAAAGAAAATGACTCAGCAGCAATGACCAGCTTGTGAGAAGTGTAAAAGTTTTAGGATGCTTCTAATGTTAGAAGTTATAAAACACAGCACCTTGTGGTACAAGAGAGTTTGAGAAATTTGGGGGGCTAGGAGTAGGAGCCCCTCAAATCTAAGAGTTGGAGAGGTGCTACTTGCTTCACTGCACATAGGGGAAGCCAGGTTGTAGGCTGCACAAGGAGGTACAAACTCCTTTCCATGAGTATTCAAAGACCCTGAATGCCACATGTATCATGAGTAGAATAGAAATGTGTCAACTAGTCGTGGTCGATCTTATGTTTTCTTTCCAACCTCAGATGAATGTGATTTAAAACTATTTTGAACCCTGTAACTATTCCTAAGTAATGCCTGAAGGAAGGGTTCCTTCATGTACGCAATACCTTTGCTAATGTAAGATTGGCTTTTCTTAAAAGATTGTTTCTTTTTCTCCACGTGCTTTTGCTTAGTGTATACACATATGTGTGTATAGGATTCCCATCTCCCATGATAGAGGGGGGGGAAACTCTTTGCAAAGTCAGAGGTGGGGAAGGGCAAAGTAAACTCCTCAGTGACTTTCTAGGATAGAAGAAGTTCTATCAGTGTTGCCTATCAGAGGCCTCTTCACACTACACAGTTACAACTCTGTTGGTGAGACACTTGAGTTCTCTGGCTGAGAATTCTAAATACCCTTCCCTAAAGTGCAAATCCTAGGATTCTACAGAATTGAATCATGGCAGCAAAAGCAGAATCATAGCATTATAACTATGCAGAGTGAAAGGGCCCCAAATGGAAAAAGACAACAGGTATGCAAATTGCATGGGCATGAGTTCTTTTCACAATGAGATCCTGTATATTTGCAGGTAATTCACATGATCCTTTCCCCCTTACCATGATTCAGAGGCCAGAATTTCAGAGCTTTCCAGTGGCACATCTGACCAGATGTGCTAGCAGATGTAGCTATTTTATAGGCTTGTGTATGGAAGATACAAGACCACCTTATGCAAGTGTTACTGCGGTTATCTGGCCCAAGCCCGAGGTCTACAATTTCATATTGGTTATGGTTAATATTTCCATGTGGCACTCCATAAAGATGAACTCCATGTGTCTGATCAGGTCACGGAGAGCCTGTGTAGGCAGGCACAGCCGTACGGCCTCAATTATGCAAGCTAGGTCTAGGCCAGTAAACAACAATCTGTCGCACAGCCGGTAGTGCCCTCCAGACACAGCCGACCATTAAGCATAAGCAAGGGCTCTCAGCCCCGAATTGCTTGCTTGATGGTATTAGCACATCCGTCTATATAATCGCTAAGCACTCCTCATCTGCATACTGTTCTAACAATTGGCAGTGCTGGCCAAATCTCATCAATTCTGATTTCGACCTTTCGGAGGCTTTGTCTCCATTCAAATCCTCATTGTTCTCCTTGGGAGAGGGCTAACCTCCAGGTACAATCTTCCTTATAAAAAACACAAGTCTGAGCTTCTTGTCAGAACGCTCACGCCTTGCATCCCGAACTGCTGCTGCTCTGTTTGGCGAGCCTCCCCTCAGCCTCCACGTGCTAGGAAACCACAAACCCAAGCCTCGAACTCTATTTCTCATCTCCCAGAGTGCAGGATCAGGTGGAGTATTACCCCAGAAATCCACTTAAAATCCCTATCAATTTTCCTCACTTTCTACTTCTATAGTTCTTGGAAGAGTGCGTGAGTACATGTGTCTGTGTATGCTGAATTGAGGAGATTATAATAAAATCTTTTAAATTGAACCACCGTGCCTAGTTCGTGCCATGGCCTGACCCTGTAAACATAGGGTTAAAGATCTCGCTACATTGCCCTGCCTCTCATAGTGCGAGCTTGTGCTCTTTGCTAATCCAACTTTATAATATTTGGAGCGCACTTAGGTGTCCCTCACGGGACCCCCAGAAATCAGGGTAACACAAATATTATTTGCATGGTACAGCAGTGGTTCATAGTTTTACAGGAGCGATGAATGGGCACAATTCCACTCTCCTTTAGTAATCTAGCCTCCTTTAGTAATTTGGCCACTTTAGTAATCCAGATGTCTCTCAGAAACCTTGCAGATCAACCAACAGCTCTATCATTGCCACCACTCTGACTTATCCCCCTGCATCTTCTGCCTGAGGTAACTGCCTTGCTTGGGGTAATAGTAGTTGTAGCTCTGCTGATTCTCATCATTTAGAATACTTTAATATGGATATAAATAACTCCACTGGTCTGTGACATAGTAGTGATGACACTATAGCATACAGTTAAGAGAGACTGCATATTGACTTTTTAGTCTGCCCACAGGCTTTGAAAAGACTATTATTTGCTTTAGTAAATCTCTGAAAACTCTCTGTTGTAAGTGTTACTTTTCACTGTGCAAGCAGAAGATCCCTCTGGTGAAGATAAAACATCTCTATGTGGAGTTCTGAAAAAAGACTCAGTATGAATTTCATCCAAAAGAATTGCAATCATGAGGCATCACCTTCAACTCTGATGAACACCTGAGACTTTTAAGTCCAACAGAAGGGACCAGGTTCTTGAAACACTGTGAAAAATAAGACTTTCTTTTGGTGCTCTATCTTACTTTACTTTGATTATGTCCAAGGAATGCTAATCTAGTGAAAGACAAGGGGATGTATCCTCTACATGCTAGGTCCCTTGAAACTATCCAAAGGAATATCCATCACTTCATGATTAAAAGATTAATTTATTTTTTGATCATGAGTTTCACGTCTCTTCACGCAGGCTGCTATTAAATTGAGCTGTTACCCTAGGGGCTGCAACTCAGGTACTTATTTTCTCTGCAGCCCAAGCTGTAATATTTCTCTGTTGGCACAGTGTGATTCTTACTTTGTTCACTGCCAGAGTATTGAGCAGCAATCCAGGTTTTTCCTCCCACTTATCTATTTGTCCTAGTTCTGTCACTGACCCTAAAAGGCAATAAAAAGAAAACTGGACTTGTTTTTTGGTAAACTATACAGTGAACATTTGTTACTGCTGGTATGAGTCCTCCTTCCCCTCCGTCCTTGCCCCAACAAAGTAATGTAATATATAAAACTGCAATGCAGAATACAGATCATCTTTGAGACATACATGTAATCATAGACATATGCATAAAAATCTTAGTATCTCTTTTATTAGTCTGAGGTTTACTGCAATAAAGAATGACTCTTGCAAAATGTAAATTAAAAAACAGAGAGAGAAACAAAAGGAAATCAATCTTTTTATTTAGGAACAAATTAAATTCCCACCTACAGTAATGATTTTCACCTTAAAGCTATGATAACGATCTTGTTGCCGTGTCGGGTTTCTCACCCTCTTATCTCTCAACAGTTAACCTTAATAATCCCCTTACTTTCAAGCTATTCTGGACTTGTGAGTCTTTAAGCATTCCAGTTAAACTTGATCGTTTACCTTACACTCTGCTTCTAATAGACTCAGTGTCACTTTGAAGACTGTAAATGGATTTCGCTGAAGAATCAAGTTATTCAGACATGCTGGAATGAATAGTCCTCCACTCCCTTGTCCTATAATTGATATTTGTGCTAGGAAATAAAAAGTTTCAGCAGTTTGTGGATCTAATTTAGGAAGAAATTTCAGCTTTGTATTTTGATGGGAGGTAAATCACAGTTGAGACACTTTCACACTATACCATTAAAGCACGATGATTCCACTGTAACTGCCATGCCTGAATCCTCTGGATCCTAGGAGAGATAGTTTGATGAGGGACTGGGCCACTCTGGCTGGAAATTCAATTCTCTTCCCTAAACTGCCAGTCCCAGGATTTGATAGGATACAAACATGGCAGCTAAAATAGAATCATTGCTATGATGGTGTAGTGTGAAAGGGCTGTTTGTGACCTTTTCGCATCATTTATGGCAAATAACATGTTGCAGATGGATGAATGTAAGCCACCAATCCAAATATCACTCTACAGCTCTCTCATAAAATGGAGTTCTAAATACAGTCAAATCAAGTCAAATTGTAAAATGGCTGTTGCACTTTTAGGGGATACAGTAGACAGTAGTGAATCTGATCAGTGAGAAAGCATGATAATACTGACACTAAAATATTCATATGTTAAAAAAAATAGTACTAGTACAGATATAAACATTATAACTGAAGGGCCTTAGCAAACAGATAAAATCATTGAATTCATTTAAAAATAAAATTGTTTGATTTAAATCTTAGGATTTTGTTACAGCCCATCTTATAATAGCAATTGCTTAAAAATGGGTTTTGTGTGTATGTCTGTGTGTGACCACAGAATCAAGGTCCTCAAGGAGGAAGTTCACATAATAATCAGCTGAGTGCCTTGGATGAAAGAGGAATAAATGAACAATTAAATTGCCACATAAATCTCTATAAAAGGAACAAAAGAACAGAATGCTGGCCACAGTTTCATTAATTCCATCTCTAAATACACATACCCAATTTTGAAATGGAATTCAGGGTTCTGTCCAGCGCCTATTATTGTTCAACATCTTTATAAATGATTTAGATTAGAATAGAAGGATGGAAACAAAGGCATGCTTATAAAAATTTACAGATGATACCAAATTGGCTGGTGTAGCAAATACGCATAGGGATGAAATACACATAGTGGTCTGAGGCCATTTCCTCACTAGACTGTTATAGCACTATTATTCCACTTTTAACATCCTATGGAATCCTGGGGTTTGCAGTTTAGGGAGAGGCCTCAAACTGCAAACCCCAGGATTCCATAGGATGTTGAATGTGGTATAATAGCACTATACCAGTCTAGTGTGGAAATGGCCCTATTCAAGCATCCAAAAACTGATTAGACTATGGCCATTGAAACCAATTGGGTGACCTTGGGTGCATCATACATAACATTCTGATATATTCTACATCAGAGACAGGAAACATCAGCACAGTCGAGAATGGTTCATTTAGTTCATTTTTTATATCAGTAGAAATACACAATTTTCTTAGTAAGTTTGAGAGAAACAAGTTTACAAATTCAAATTTGGAAGAAAGTGACACTAACAGTCTTGTCCCAAACATGATAGTATTCTTTTAATCAAATCTTATAGGGTGATGCTTGATGAGATGAGAGTGATGGTAGGAAAATAGAAAGATCACCAGCTATGAGTTCACCCACATTAAAAAACAAGCTTCTCAGTGACTTTGTCTTATTAAAGCCATCACTACCAAAGTACCAGAAGGAACTGCTTTTCAGTCTAGCTAGATTTGCTGCCTTTTAGTCAAGTTTCTCCAAAGTGTTTTGATGCCTTTCTTCTTTTTGGTCAGTCTTCTTTAGACCTGCATGACTGTGCTATTTTATGTTGTAAACCTGCTCTCTTCTTTAACTGAAGGACAATTGACACCTGTCTGAACCTGCTCATACTTTTACAATCATTTTGAGAACCTACTTCCTTGCCCACTTCTAAGATGAGAGGACAGTGTGTAAGGAGTAGGGCAAGCCCTACCCTACACAATTTCTTCAGGAGTAGTTGGTGGCTATCTCTTTCTTTGGTTGTTTTGAAAATTGTGTTTTAAAAATATTCATTCTCTCAGACTTATGCTGAAAAGTTGTCTTATGGAATCACACAACATTTGCTTCAACCACTGGTGGCTTTCATGTTAGTGAGGTGGGGTGATGAATTTGCTCAGAGTTTTAATCTGAACTTGAAATGAAATATTCAAGACACGGCGGACATTCCCCAAAGAGACTCCCCAGAATTTTGGACAGTTCTTTTAAAATCTGGGCTAAAATCTAGCCCTGATTCATATGAAAGCCCACCATGTACCATTGGCAGAAAATGGAAGTCAAAAGATGAAATGAATGAGAAATTAAAACAAATGTAAGAGTAAGGGAAGTGAAACAACATGAATGGGACAAAAATAAATGCAAAAGAAAATCAATGGGGTTGTTAGAGGTTTCAAACTTCAAGTCCTAGGTTCCTGCAGATGTCTTGGTCCATAACTTCCCCTCTTTCATCATCATCCCTTTACTCCTTTGGTGATCTGCCTACTTAGAATGTTATCTCATATGTAGGAGTCATCATATCTATATCATCTATATCTATAATTATATGTATATGTCTCTATGTAGAGAGAACTATAAATATAGATTGGAAGGCCATACTGCTAGCCTTTTGGTTGAAAAGTGGGATAAAAATGCTTCAAATAAACAGATAGATAGATAGATAGATAGATAGATAGATAGATAGATAGATAGACAGACAGACAGATAGTTTATTGAAATTCAGGAAACTAAGAGGCAGGGAATCCCACTTTGTACCATCCAGGTTCTGCTACTTGAGACAACTGCTTCACGTTGCCTAATAGTAAATCTGGCTTTATGCTTAGAGAAAAATTAAGAAATGTTCCTTGTCAGGACCATTAAGATTCTTTACCAGATCCACTGTGCACTGTACAACAGGGTCATGTCACAAAGTAATGAACACGCTTTGATTTTTCAAAGATGAAATTAACATGGTTTTTTAGACAAAAGCACAGCACCATTTTATTCTCTCCCTTAGTTTCAGTAGTTCTTTTGGTTTGTCTCCATTGTTCAGTCTCTCTTTGGAACAGTCCAGAATTCAGTCTGTTCTTCTACCTAAAACAAGCAGTCAATTTTAATTAACTCAGTGTGCAAAAGCCGTTGGCATTTGTGGAAACCAGGCACAAAGCCAATACCAAGAGCATCTTTTATCAATTTGCCCAGAAAGAAGCAAAGAAAAGAACAGTGTTTGCTCAGATAGCATTACAATGGGTAGGCCAAATTCATAAGACCAAGAAATAAAACTTAAGTGCCAGTTATGTGGCACTTGCTCAAGTAAGTAGACCATAATTTGTCACTCCTTCATGAAAATCATGGTGAGTTGGAACTGAATAGCTGAATCTTGGTTTGTCTGTTTGTTTATTTGTTTATTATGGCTATGATCCTTCAACACAGAGGTAGTTACGAATCTATAACTATGTAGTAGGTAAGGATGGGCCAACTGAATCCATGTATCCTCAAATCCTTGGGAAGAATTTGAGATTTGCGAATCTGAATTCCTGTGCCAAAATAGGCAAACCAAATCTTTCAAATCCACCAACCAAATACTTTACTGGAGACTGGGATGCCTGAAAACCTGGGATACCTGAAAACCTGGGTGACCAGGATGCCTGAAAATTTGGGAGACCAGATGCACAAGGGAAGATGGCAAGTAAATGAGTTTTTCCCTTGGAGTAATAATGGCCTTTGCTAACAATTTCAGAAATTACATCTGGGCTTGTATTCTAAGATATTTAAATTGAACATTTAATATTTCAGTTCAGCACTTGACTGGAAGGTACAGGCTTAAGAGTTCAAGGATAGCTGAAAGATTCCTTTGCATAGGTTCCTTGCAAAGCTCTTTCATACACAATTCTGAGGTTTGTAGTTTTACAAGGTGTCACAGCCTTCTCTGCCAAACTGTGCTGGTGCATCATCAAACTACAAACCCCATGATGCCATAAGGAGCTATGCAAGGAAAATCCAGTTTTGACCTGGATTATCTCTGTACTATAGTATGTGGCCCTGTTTACACAGGCAGGAAAATGTGGCATTAATCCACATTTTCCTGCCTGTGAAAAAAGGGCCTTCATGTCATTTTCAATCTGCAGAGATCCTGAGGCAAAACTGTGATAACTGTCCTGGCCAGATTTCTTCAGAGGGAGGTTTGCCTTCCCCTAGGCTTTTGCTGAGGCTGAGGCTTTTGCTGAGTCTTGCCCAAGGTTATATTTCTTTTCCTTGCTTTTTAAACCCTTTTTTAAAAAAGGATTTGAAAGATTCAAGATTTGTGGATTCCCAGAACCTTCCAGGGATTCAGATCTAGATTCGGATTTGGAAAATTCTGGATTTGTCCCATCCCTACTATGTAGCATTGGCATTTAAATTTTTTTAAAGTTTTATAGAATAAGATTTTAAATGTAATATTGTTTTATATGTTTTTGTAACCTGCCTTGGATCCCAACTACGGCAAAAGATAGGCCATAAAAATTCAATCAATCAATCAATCAATCAATCAATCAATCAATTTGTATTAAATTTATATTTATGTTTTAATCTATGTTGTACTCTGCTTCAAGCCTTGAGGAGAGGTGGGTACAAATAAATTATTATTATTAATTGTTGTTGTTATACATATTATCTCCTGACCTCTTTCTCCAAACCTACCTTAACAGCCAACAGCTGTTGTGAGTGATGGGGTCTGTTATAGGTGATCATAGCACAGCATGGTGAGATTTCCAGTTCCCTCCTACCAGCAACCTGTAATGTGACAAGGAATTGTGACAGAGGTCCTACTTCTGATTATCACAACATGGTCTATTGGTGGGAAACTTGTACCCTGCTTGCCATTCAGTGTGTCATTCAGTGTGGCTGCTGGTTGTTAAGTTAGGTCTGAAGGGGCATTTGTGGAAATAGAGCCACAGTCATAAACATGAATACCAAACAGTTACGAATATATAACTCTAGCTTACACATTTGTAGCTGGTCAAGAGGATGCCAGCCTATATGTGTACCTTGATACTCTTTCCAAAAATTCAAAAAAACACATGTAGGTCAAGATGCAGCTAAGAGGGACAGTGCCCCCAGTAAGTCCCCTTCCTGGAAGACTTCCTTTGGTCTTGAAATTCTAGCATTGTAGTAACTTGAAACTTCAGTTGAGCATTTAGAAATACATATTAGGCATCCAAAAAAAAGTAGCAGGAAAAGTTACCAAAGGAATATAGCAAATATAAGAGTTTTCATTGTCTCACTCTCTACAGTGCTAGAAATTTGAACACTGTAGGCAAATTTCATTGGAGGGGCAGAATTCTTACTTAGGGGTAACACCCTAATCCCTCCTCCCACATAACTACACCACTTTGTCAGGTCCTCTGGTTTTAACCTGACAACAATTGTGTGCTTTATAAATTTTTATTCCCTACATTCCTAGGCTGATTGATAGCAGGCACAAAACCTCAGCAAATTAAGTTCCATTTATACTTTATAAATCACAGATAAGCAAAGTGCATCCCCTCAGCACAATCTTTGAAATCCCTTCAAACTCTATTGGAGTCACTCAAATTTCAACCATTTTCTGGGCTGATTTTTCACCCAAATGTATCACAAACCACCTCCACATCCAGCTGCTTCACTAGCCTGCAACCAGATGCCTATGCCATGATTTTAAAATGAGTGAAATTGGCACAAAATAACAACAAGAATTGATGTGGAACATACAGGTATGATCCATGGGGGGAGAGTTGTGGAGGTGAATACAGTAGGAGTATTTGGTATCTACATCAAGAATAATCAGTGCAATATGAGCTTGTGGCAGAAAACAGGGAGAAAATACTCAGGATGCTCTTATAAAGTGAAAAAGGAAAAACTTACATTTATTGTTTCAGTAAATCCATCTTGGGATAGGAAAGGAGATAGACAAAAGATTACCCACATTTCAGTAGAAGAACCTCTAAAAGTGGCTCTCGTGTGTGAATGTATTCCAGAGGAAGGAGCCTCATGAATACACCCTTTGCAGATAAAGGGAAGCAAAAAAACTAACTTTTGGAAGAAGGGAAAAGGGACATTTGCAGGAAGGAAGGAAGCAAGCAAAATGTCTTGTGTACATAGGGCAAAGAAAGAAACAGAGGCAAAACAAAAGGGCAGTCTTTAGTTTACTAACCTTAGAAGGCACCACAGAACTTTCATTTTCCCATCTCCTTCATCTCAGGCATGAGCTCCACTACACCAACCATGTTTGGATATAACCAGCTAGAATTCTTTAGAATTTTCAGTTCTTTAAAATTCTGGATTTTGTGGGGATGAAGCATCATGCTCACATACTGTGTCTGACTCCAGTGGGTGCCTGTACAAACCAGAGACCTTTCATACGATGTCCAAACATGACCATCTGGCATGTTGTTTAACCAACAATCCAGTGAAATGATTTGCCTTTTGTTCTTGCTTTTGTTTCTCTGCACTCAGTGCCATGACAAATGAACCATGAATGGAAAACCAACACTTTATTGAGCAATTTGGAAGCATGCATCAACAAACTACCTCATCTATACAAGTTCTGGCTTCTTGCTGCAGATGAACATATCTACTGTCTACAACACTGAAATAGTGCTCCATTTTTCTTACAGTAAATGTCTCAATTCAGCCAATGAACTTCATAATGAAGCAGTAAAGCCCCTTCTCTTTGGTCCACAACCAACAGTCTCTTGATTACATCATTACATCATTTTTGATCTCACCAAATGAGCAAATGATTAGAATTCTGATAGTTATCTCAGCCAAAAAAAAAAATCTTTATATTTAGTATGGAAATAACTTGAGATTTAAAAATTGAATGTAGGAGAAGGTGAAAGCGACAGATTCATTGATCCAGGTGCAGGGCTTTAGGAGTTTATCTGTTAAAAATTTGGGTTTGGATTCCTGTGTATTCACTAGGATTGAGAAGAATATTAAAAAAAATTGAAAAATTATTTTAAAAGTTGTTTACTGAGTGTTGAAAAACCCTGAAAAGAAGAATCCCAGGCTGATGAGAAGCTTTGCACATTAAGACTTATTCTATGCAAAATTCAAATTTGGTTGTTTGCTATAGAAAACACTTTTTTTTCTGCTCAGAAAACAATATTTTTGTGCAGAAATTAAAATATAAAATACAGAAATGTATTTTATATTTTATGTACACAAAATAACATGTACTATGTACTATGCAGAAAAATGAAGCCTATTTTTTCGCAGAAAATGCTTTTTCCTGAACAGAAAATGTTGTCTGTGCAAAACAACCACATATTTTCATGCAATATCAAAAAATGCACAAAGAATTTCTCAGAGTGATAAGTAGATTGCTAGAACTACTGCATTCTTCCTTCAAGAGAAAAAATAGCAAAAATAATTACTACCTTATGTTTATCCAAGCAAGCACTCCATTAGGTTTACTATCTCTTTTGTCTCCCTAATACTCACCCCATCTTTAACGTCTACACTAAGCAGTATGGTCCGCTCATGTTGACCATAGCTTTACTTACTGAAGGCCATTTCCACATGGGTTAAAAAAAATGGTGCAGTGCATCCTCCACGGAGGATGTCTGCACTTGGAGCGGACTGGGCCCGGACTACTTAGCATAGATCCGCACCTCAGTCCGCTCTGGAACGACCCTAAGTGATCCTCCAGTGTGTTTTTGAAAAACCTGATTTTTCAGGTTTTTCAAAATGCCGGCGCACGCCATTACATGCCTGCTCTCCAATGCAGATACGCAGGCTCGCACCAATACGAGCCTGTGATCTGTGGAGGGCAGCCTTTAGGCTGGCGAGCTTCAGCGGTTGGTTGTGACCCATGACCAACCGGAAGCCGCCATTTTGGACGCCAGAGCAGTGTGGATCTGCAATCATGCACTGCTCCTCCTCATCACAGACCGGACCGGACCCAAAGAAGATCTGGTGAGTAGCAGCAGGGAGTGATTCCCTTGCCGCATGAGGAAATGGCCGAAGTTTGCTAGAGCATACGGGGTACAATGTAACCTGCATTTCTTTTGAAGAATTTACTAACATTCAAAAATTGAATATGTCATATAAAATGAACTTAAAGACAAAGTCAAATGGAGGGGGAAGTCTTTGTCTCCCCCTTATTATCAGTTATTATGTGTCATCAACTTGACTTTGATATCTAGTGACCCTACGATTGGGAAACCTCCAGGACACCCTGTCATTAACAGCCTTGCAGTCTTACAATCTGTGGCTTCCTTAATTGAATTAACCCAGCTGTAATATAATCTTCCTCTTGTCCTGCTGCCATCCCACTTTACCAAGCATTATTGTCTTTTTCAATAAGTCACTTCATCATATGATAGCCCTAAAGTATAACGGCCTCAGTTAAGTTATCTTGGTCTCTAATGAGAGTTCAAGTTTAATTTGCTTAGGATCCATTCATTTTTGGCAGTTCACGGTACCTGTAGAACTCTCCTCCAGCATGACATTTCAAATGAATTGATTTTCTTCCTGTCACCTTTCTTCACTACCTGGCTTTCACAACCATACCTAGAAATCAGAAATTCTATGGCCTGGGTGATTCTGAACTTGATATTTAATTATATATCATTACACTTAAGGATCTTATCTCATTCTTTCATAGCTGCCCTTCCAAGTTTTGCTCTTCTTCTGATTTCTTGAATAAAATCTCCATTTTTATTTATGGCTAAGCCAAGTTATAAAAAAAAATCTTTAATTGTTTCGATGAATTCATTACCCACTTTGAAGTTATGTAAATCATCTGTGGTCATTATTTTTGACTTCTTTATATTTAACTATAACTCTGTATTTTTGCTTTCTTCTTTAATTTTCCTTGTAAGTCATTACAAGGGTTTGCTGTTTTCTGCAACTAATATGATGTCATCTGCCTATCTTAAATTTTTGATCTTCCTTCCTCTAATTTTCATGCCTGCTTCCTCTGAATTCCTGCTTTCCATGTTTCCAAAACAGCTACTGGGCAGCAGCAGTAGTAGAGGGTAACACTAGTGGAGGATCTCTCAGAGACAATGTCAGTGGCACCACTGCCATCCTTTAAAGAGTATCAAAGAGATAAGATGAGACTATGGGCCTTTCCATCCTACACTGTTACAGTGTTGTTATTTCACTTTCAACATCCTACGGAATCCTGGGATTTATAGTTTAGGGAGGGGTATTTAGAATTCTCAGCCAGAGGGGTTTTGGCCTCAGTAAACTACAAACCCTAGAATTCCACAGAATGTTGAAAGTGGAATAGTAGCACTACAACAGTGTAGGAAGGAAATGGCCTCAGTTAGTCTCAGGATCCAGTTCTTACAAGTTAGTCCTGCTGAAGGTTTCAAACCCATAATCACTGACCTGGCAGCAAGTCCTCCATGCTGGAGGCTTTCATGCCAGTGGTGTAGTAGATCCACTCTGGTTTTTATTCTGTTTTGGCAATAGTACTTGGGATTGCTACTTGGAAAGTCTGGAATAAAACCAGTGTTGATCAACCTCATTGATGCTATAGAACCTACTGGCCAATCCTGCATGGCGATGTACTTTTGAATAGAAGGAGGTTAAAAATGAGGAGACAAATTATTTGTTACTAAATGTAGTCCCAATGATTTCCCAGCTTATTGGGCCATCATTATCTTGGCTAATCCCTTCATTAATATAGGGCTACATGTGGCTGAGTTGGAATTTGAACTTACCAGATTCAAACTGCATTGTTTCCAGTGTGTAATCCTGGCTCCATCAAAGTCTAAGTTTGAACATTATCATCAGCTTACCACTGCCCTGGGGAAATGCTCAGATGGAAGGATAGTTAGCTGGCTAGGCAGAATGCTTGATAGCTAAACAGACAGATAGACAGACAGATAGATAGATAGACATTCAGGTAAAGACAATCTTCAATCTCCCAGTTTATGACTACTATCCCCATGATTTACTGTCTATTGAGTCAACACAAAAAAAATTCAGAAAAGGTTTCTAAAGGTCAACATTAATTAAAAGAAAAGCATTATTATTATTATTATTATTATTATTATTATTATTATTATTATTATTATTATTATTAAAAAGAAAACAATGCAAACTTCATAAACCACTTCCTATCCGTCTAACAATGCTATCCCTAAAGAGAAGAAATCTCTTGGGTAGGTGTGTGATAGAAAGAAAAAGAGAGATACCTTTCATATAGGTTGCCTTGGGACTCAAGCAAGTCTAACCTTAGATACAGAGAATGTAACTTTAGACCCAGAGAAATCAATGGGATTTAAACCTTCAGTTAAATGCTTAAGAAGTATTGATTTCAATGACAACAAGGCACATCCAATTTTCACTGCATTGTGCCCTCAGTATGGAATGCAACAGAGTAGCCAAAACTAAAGGTATAGCGAATATATCATTCTCTGTCAAAATCTAGTGTTTTAGTCTGCATTTCTCTACACCCCTATTAAATATTCATCAGATCCTACTGATCTGATCAGCACTAAATTCTATATAACTCTTCAATAAATCTCTGCATTCCTTTTGTCTCTTCAGCACTCTTCCATACCACTGTGAAACTGTACTATATAAAGTTCCAGAAACTATTTATACCAAATATATATCTCTTTGAAGAAATGGTAATACTATGGTTTTTCACATAAATTGCAATGTGATGGACTTAAGATACAAAGGAAATACAAGGAAATTCCTCAGAAACTGTAAGATAGAAATTTTATAAACAATAAGTAATGAACTGCTCAGGGAAGTATGTTTATGAGCAATTTACAAAATACTTGTGCTGATCAGGAAGTAGTACTGATTTCTGTTGCACATGCATACACACACATACAATATAGCAGAGGCAGTGTCGTGTAGCATTAGGACACTGAGAGACGAGGGTTCAAATCCCTTCTTGGACATGGAAACTTGCTAGGTGACCTTGAGTGGAGTCACACTTTTTCAGTCTCAGAGGAAGGCAAAGCCAAACTCCCTCTGAACAAATCTTGCCAAGAACCTGTGAGAGGTTTGCATTAAGGGTCACCATAAGTCAGAAATGACTTGAAGGCACACAACAACAGTATATTTGGTATGGATCAATCTACAATTTCTGTCACTTTTTCATATTTTCAGTTATAGTTCTACACGGTTCTGTACCATTTCTTCACACACAAGTTTATATTCATTTTGAACACCTTTTTTTTTTTTACAAAAATAAGAATCCCTAAATGCACTTCTGATATCTGATAATATGGATTTCTAAAATATTTTATCTTGAACATACATACATTTTAAAATGTATTTTTATCCTTTTTGTTAAATCTGAAAACTTCATCACAAAATTAAAAGTATGAAATCAAAGGAGGTCTACATTCCAACCTACAAATAAGTCTAATAGATGTAAATCAGAATTGTTTGGATCCAATTTGCTAAGTTCAAATTTCTCAAGTGCCCACTACACGTTTTTGTTGCAAACTAACAAAATATATATGTGATTCACAGAAACATTGATCCTCAGCAATCAGTTTCAAGTGATCACGTAGGTTATCATAGCAGTATGTTTACAGTATGTTTACTAAAGCAGTATGCTTTAGTAAGACTCAACAGCCAAGGTCCTGCATCATTAGTCATAACTACAATGAAGAAACACTGTTGTTGTAGCTCCCTCTAATAGTGCCACCACACAAAAACTTACCTTTTCAGCCACACAGTACCCCAGCCAAAGGGTTTCTAAGGTGCTGTAGACAGGGGCAATGGGAATTGCCATCTTGGTCTTGGGGGTGGGGTTGTGAATAGGTATATGGAGGTACCCCTCAGGATCCTGCCACAAATCCTTCTCTTAACATGCTCCACAACCAGGCAACTCTTACAGACATCATTTCAGTGATCTGATCATCTTGACAATGCTTCAACAGGGACTCTGCCAGCTTCCAGGTTTTGGGCATCATTCATGTTCAGTCATGAAAGACCGTAAACATGAATCCCAGCACTCTCACATCTCCAGAATCAATTTCACATCTACTGAACAGGACTTTGGCCAGCATAATTGGTTCGATAAGGCTTTTTAACTGTGCTACATATTGGAAAGTTTCCTGTATTAAAAAAAAGTCTGCATTCTACATTTCCTGATCTGTGATACAATGATCATGGGATAAAATGTCCAAAAACATTGAATCCAAATTCACAAGCCATGAATAGAATTTTGGTGATACTTGTGAGTAATAATAGATTCTCATCTACACACACAACTTTATTTGTGGTTCTGTCATTTTACCATTTTAATGTCCATGTCCCAGTTTGGAGCAATCCTGCTTGAAATGCAACTGTCTATGTGTCTAAGTCTATGTGATCCCAAGCACTGCTAAGCCTTCCTTGGTTGGCACACAATTAAAGTGTACCTGATCAGTCAATAGTTGTTCAAATTTCTCTTTGCCAGGATGAGTTGTTACCCTGTATGTTGGGGAGTCCCGGGAAGGGTGCCCAGATAGCCAAATAAAGCACAAGAGAGCAGGCAAGCAAGCTTAAAAGTAACAAAAATAACAGTTTTATTGAAAGATAAACAGCAGCTAAAACAACGCGCGCGCACTAGCTAACTTGGAAGCAGAAATAGAGAGCTTGGGGATAGGCAATACGACACCTGGTCTCATAGTCCTGGAGAGACAGACGGGGTTCCAAGAAGGGAGGCAGACTCAGTTGTGGAAAACTGAGGGGAAAACTTCACTGGACAGAGTGGCAGCAAGGCGGGATGGCAGTCCAGGGTGATCTGGAGACCATTTGGAAAATGAGGGCTTTTTATAGGGAGTTTGTGCCTACCGGCCATGGCATGCCAGGTGAGAACAAAGGGAGTTTATTGCTGGACAAAGGACTTGTAAAAGGTCAAGTTTGCATGATGAGCTTAACGCTCGAAAACAATAGTTTGGCCAGTATGTAAATGTCCTGTCTAAAAGGACTGGTTCGGCTGAGAGCCGTGCAGCTATTGTAAGGTTTGCAGTGGGAAGTTCCCTGAAGCTACGAGCGAGGCTTGAGTTGCTGGCCTCAATAGGGTCTGGAATGTAAAACCATTAGTGGCCGCACCCTGTCCGTGCTTGTCCGGAGAACCTCACAAACACGTGGAGTGAGGTGGCTGGAAAAAGGTCAAGCAAAGGCCGAATTGTTTGATATCAAAATGATATCTGGGGTCCTCACCAACAGTGCCATAGCTGGAGTAACAGAGTAATCCACATAAAGGGAGGTAATCTGAAACAAAAGACTGGATTCAAAGTAAAGTTAATTAACAAAACTTCATATGAGGAAAGTTTTCCATGTCTTCTTCTCCCTTTCAGCAGCATCCCACCTTTGAGCCTATATTTTTCAGTCCAAACCCCCAGAGATATTTTTAAAGGTGGCTGCAGGAAGAAGGAGACAACTGGGGTCTTTCCTTCTTTTAAAATTCTTAAGTTAACTTATCTTAGTTCTCAAGCTCATCAGTGATGTACACTGATGTATGAGAAATACTGACAAAGCAAACAGCTATGATAGTATCACTACTCTCCACTAGTGCTTTCACCTACCACAAGATGCTTTTAAAGTGCAGCAGTGCTGAAGAATGGAAAAACAACAGTTTAATATTCATACCCAGTAAGCACATAATTAATGATGAATAACTGAGCAGCTCCATTCCAAGATGAGGCACATTCTTGTTCAAAAAAAGTTTTATGATTAATTTTATGACATCTCTGAGACAGTATGGAAAGAAGAGTGACATTACTCTAGCAAAGTAATATGACGTCAGAGAAACAAAAATCTGAAAAACGTTAGTAATCAAAAAAGAATGAGAGCAGAGCTTTAAATTAATCATATTAGAATTACAGAAATGAGTTGTAACATGTGCCATAAAGAGCATGTGGGAGGGGAAAAAAGAATTTCAGTTTGTTAAGATGAGGTTGAAAATTTTCATTACCTCTGAAATCTATTTCAGTGCGGAAGATGATAGCTTCAATTGATTCAACTCTGAAAGATTTAACAGGGAATTGGGCAACTATGATTAATACAGGAGACCTCAAAAAGAATCTCTGAGCAGACACAATATAATCTGATAAGAAATCTAACATTATAAAGAAGCTTTATTTGATAGATTTTAAAATAAGGATAATAATTAAGTTGCATCACTTTCATCAAATATAATTTATGCTGCTTTTATTAAAGAAAGGTTCTCAGTGACTGTAAAAGTAGCAGTTGACTCTCAGCGAAGACATACATTAATATTAGGCAATTTTTTTCTAGGACAGAGACAGGAATGAAGAATCAGAATGAACTTTGCAACAAAAGTACCTATTAGGATGTCTGGTATAACTACAGTGTTTCAGAAAACTATGGATAACCTCCAAAGATGTAACTGATTTAAAGTGCTGAGTCAACAAGCACAGGTGCATTGCACCAGCAGAGTTTTAAATGTGTCAAATCCCTAAAGGATTTGTATAGATTTCTCATGAACTCAGAGGGCCTCAGTTCATGGCCATACATAAGAAAAAAACATTTTTATAGTTATTAAATGAAAAAATTCTTTCCTCTTGGATCTACTGGGAATGTTTTGAAATATTTCTGGTGTTAAACAGGTAATTGTTTTGTGTTAAACACTGTAATAAATACATAAAGCATGGAGCAGAAATGGCAAAGAATGTATATTTTCATGTTCCTTTATGAAGATAATTGTACCATTCTACATGCTTAGCCAATGCCAAGACCATATTGAGAGACAAAGGTCCTGTATGCATTTATTGCAATCTCCAAAACTTATTCAGCCTCTACATAAAAATAAAGGATGGGTACAGCCATATAGGCCCAGAATTGTCCTTTCTTTTGAGCCAGTGATGGAGGTTTCAATGGTTCCTTTTGACTTTTACAAAAGCCTTCTGTGACCCCTAAAATGTCTGCTAACACTGACTCTTTCTTGACTTGCCTGTTAAACAGGTAGCATACAAAAGCTCACTTCTTCCTGCAATGTTATTCAAATGAGGGAAAGGATGAGCTCATAAAAACAGACAAGAAAAAAAAGGGGGGATCAGATGTCGACTCCCTAGGAATTCTATAGAAAAGAGAGACATTAAGGGCACCTAGTGTCTAGATGAAACTCTTGTTGAGTTATTTCCATTTCTCACTCAAATTTCAAAATCTGAAAGAAGGCTGATACGTCACCATGATACCTCAAATAGTACTTAGAAGGAGGGATGAAAAAGAAATTCACATTATTCCATTTTCTTTTTAATCATTTTATTTAATTCACAATCTGCAAGACTATTAATAATAGTTTGTTTGTACTTCCCACCACTAGGAAGAAACCAAGAACCCCAGAGATTTCTAACCATACTTGCTTTCCAAGTAAATCTGCAAAACTAAAAATGTGCATATTTGAAAAAAAATGCATAAATACACATTAGTCAATGTACAAAATCTGTAGGTTAAAAAAAACTGAGCTATATATGTTATATGACAAACCACACCCAAATTCTCACACCAGAATTGGGAAAAGCCACACAATCCAATATAAAACAGTATGAAAAAGCTGGTGGGATTCCAAGCAACAATGCAAGGAAAGCTAATGGATTTTGTTTCCATATCACTGTTGTGAAGTTTTTGCAGCATAGTGGTGGTTGGTGGCTTCTGTGTCAGTGATGTGCAAAATCCATTGAGGAGGTTGGTCTGAATTTTAAAGGAACTACCCATGATGACCAAAATGAGGCACACTGGAGCTCAGACTTTTCACATGCAAAGGTAGTTCATCACTAAGTTATAGCTCCTCCATTGTAAGCACTATACTGTTATAGTGCTATTATTCCACTTTCAACATCCTGTGGAATTCTGGGTTTTGTAGTTTCCTGAGGCCATAGAGCTGTCTGACCGAGCATTCTAAATGCCCCTCTCTAAACTGCAAACCCCAGGATTCTACAGGATGTTGAAAGCGTAACAGTGCAGTGCGGAAAGGCCAAAGGTTTGACTCAGAATATCATTAATATATTTTTCTGGCTTATGAGAATCAACTTTAGTGTTTAGTATTTTTGCTTCGGGTCTACTTATTAGCTCTCTGAATTTGTCCAACCAGTTCACATAAACTTTTCTAATTAGGTAACTTTTTAAAGAAATGCTGTGGGAAGCATGTAGCATTACTATGCTTAGCTGCGTACACTAATTATCTTAGCTGGTAAAAAGTAATTAACCAAAACTGGAATTTTGCCCAGACAATGGGGTTAGAATTCATGTTTGTAGGGGGAAACATTGTAGGAGATTTTTAGGGATAAGAGTGGACCTTGAGCTTTGTATTACATCTATGATGAAAGGCAAAATCAAATTGTCTCATTTATCATAAAAGATGACTGTCTAAAGTAACAAAGTTGAAAACCCACTAAGATCATAAGACATTTACTTCAGATTAGACAAAGAATGCTCTTTTCTCTTGTCTGAAAATTTCAATCATTCAGTAATACTATTGATTTAATGAGACTCTTCTGGCTTCTCTATCATATTTTAGACACATTCAGGGTGCTTCTGCTAATTGCCAACAAAGGGTGGTGGCAGGTAGCTTCAGTCGATTTAATGGGATGGCATAAAACTAGTTAAAACAAATTTGATCTAATGGCTCATTTTCATTGAATATCTGCTAAACAGCTAGGCATAAAATTAATTACTTTTTAATTAAATTCCGAAACTTAATCACCATACTGTGGTTACTCTGATAACATAGCACATGTGGGGCACAAGATAACAGGTTAATAATACAATACTGTGAAACAAGGCTTTAAAATGAGTTTTATTCATGGTTACACACATACACAGAGAGAGAGAGCCATATACCCCAATAAGCCTGTATAATTGGATATTAATATTCCCATTATCATAACCAAATACCTAGACTACCTTATTATATTTCAAATAGGTAGGTAGACAGATGATCAGATAGATAGATAGATAGATAGATAGATAGATAGATAGATAGATAGATAGATAATCCCATTTGTAATTAAATAACCTTGTTGGGAAATTTGTAATTATGTTATCGAAACTGTTACATATCAGCCAAAGGTATACACATAAGTTATACACAAGATTAATAAGGGATAGCAAGAGAAAATAGACTTTGGTGATGAAACTACTTGCTTGAAATATGGGGCAAAACTTTCAGAAGCAATCTCAGATCTAGGTTTGTGGGGAAGGATATCCTTTGCTCTTTCACTAGTTTTCTCTCGTGGTTGTTGTGTACCCTCAAATCATTTTAATGGTGACCCTAAAGTGAACCTATCACAGGGTTTTCTTGGGCTGAGAGTATGTGGCATTATCAGTGGGTCCCAGTGGGTTTCCGTGACCAAGTGGGGAACCCTGGTCTCCAGCATCATAGTCCAGTGTTCAAACAAATACACCATGCTGGCTCACAGTTTTCTATTAGCAGGTGAGAAAAATTTTGGAAGAACTTTTTTTCAAGCTTGGTGGTAGTTTTGTGTTTGCTGTAATAGTACCCTCCAACTGTCCTGATATTCCAGGGACAGATTCTCTCACCTCCTCTCACTTTTCCCCTTTGTCCTCAGCTGACTTCAGGTGCTGCAAACTAAGATCAAAGTGCAAAAGAACTGGGTACTCAATTAACTCAACAGGGAGAGACCAGAGTTTTCCCCTTCTCCATAGGCTCAGCAGAAAGCAAAACACTATAGCCTGCCCTAGTTTGTGTACTCTTCATCATTAATAATTTTCACCATCATGACCATACTCTCGTGTTGTTTGGCCACGCACATCCTGACTTTCATCTTTGAAATGAGGGTACGCATAACCTATGTGTTTTCTCTTCATTGATCCTTTAAGTGATGCCAGTCTTCAGTTCTGCTATTGAAGTCCTGTCTCAATCCATTCTCATCCCTCTTTACTCTGTATTTTGTTTTTTGTTGTTTATTTCAGTGAGTCTGTGTATTGTTTCAGTGTCATTTGGTCAGCATTTCTTATTAGGCAGTGATTCTTCCCTTACCTCTCATTAGCTTTTGGGTTAGATTTGGGTTTGATGTCAATCTATGTTGTTTTCTATGTTTATTCCCTTTAAAAACTTCTTCCTTGTGTCTATATGTCTTTATTGACTGTATGTTGATAGTACATACGTAATTCTTAGGGCACAAGCAGCACACATAGACCAAAAATACAATAATACAGAAAACCAGACACGTTAGCAAACTTTAAATCCACTACAGAAAAAATTAAAGGGAGCTAGCACAAAAATCTATTTGTCAGCAACTGGGCAGAATTCATATCCTATACAGTGGCCACCATATTTCTAAATGCTAAGCTTGTGTTTGTGTATATATTTTTTCAATGTATTGTGGCCATTTTTCTAATATAAAACAACTGACAGCACTGAAATGTTTATTTCTGAATTTTGATTGAGATTTAGGCTTGAATGAGGTTGGATGAGGTCCAGACTGGTCTGAACCAAATCAGACCTCAATCTCTATTGCCCCACTGAGCTGTATCACTGAATTTGGGACCACTGCACAGCCCAAGAACATAATACAGGTCTTGTATCTGTATTACCAACCACATTATATATCTTCTTGTAAATAAGTAGTTTGTTTAATATTTGGAAGCTGTTTTAGGCCAATAAAGGCCTGCCTTTCTGAGCTTGTGAGAGGGCTGTGTTATTATCCAGAACTCGTTGTAGTTCATGGATGATGCATTTGAGTGGTCTCTGCTGGGAACTGTAGGTCAGCATGAGGGGTGTTCTGTCATTTTGTGTTGTGTGACAGATGGTTCCTGGGTATTAACCTTACCTTCAGCATCATGATGAATACCCAGGAGCCATCTACTACAATACAGACCAAAAAAGGTACACATTTACTCAGAGGTAAATGGTGACAGGAGGACCTAAGGGCTTTAAAGACACTAGATTCCTATCTGATCTTGGAAGTTTAACAAGGTCAGCCCTAGTTAGACTTGGATGGGAGACCACCAATGTATACCAGATATTGTGGGCTATATTTCAGAAGAAGGAACTGACAAAATCACCCCTGAGTACTCCTTGTCTAAGAAAACACACTGAGGTTCATGGGGTTGCCATAAATTGACAGGCAACTGTTGGAATATAGGCAAGACCTACAACTTCAGTCATTATAGGGTTAATGCTGCATTAGTGAGATAGAGAGGCCCTTCAGCTGTAAATGTTATATGAGGCAGCTGTGAAGCCTCTATAAGACTAGCTTTTTCCTTAGTGAGCTTATTGCTGCTGCTGCTGTTGACATTTGTCTTTGTATCCTGTTTGATCCCGCTTCATTGTCACATTTTGTTGCTTGATATATTTTTTATTTTTGTATTTTTACTTGCCTATATTGCTCATGTTCATTTTAACCTTTTCCTCTATGTTTTCCCTTTTGTATATTGTCTTTATATAGATATCTTTGCTTGCTATTTTTCTCTTTAAATAGAATAGATACCAGAATATTTTTATTATCCATTTTATCTTCTGAATTTCTATCTTACAATTTCTATTTCTGTTTTATTTCTGAAGTTGCCAGCAACTTGAAGGCAAATATAAATAAATACAGGGAGGAGTTCAGCCTTTACTTTTCCATCCCATATTTTTATTTGGTTCGGTAAGGAGGGGGTTAATCCTACAGAAATCAATGTAATTATACACAAGATATCAAGACATTTTACTGAACTATTACAAGATATAAATGAAGGCAGCAATCTTGATTTTGCATCATACAAAAAACAAAAGTAATTCTGTGAACAACATTAATTTAAAAAAAATTAAAAAAGGAGATATAAGCAGTATCTGCAAATGTCATATATATATATATTGGATTTTATTCAACAAAGCAATATAAGAAAAAAGAAAATAAGAAAAAGGACAAGAATAAATATTGGTAAGAGAAGTGAAAAAATATAGAACATACAATCCACATAATTACGAAATGTAAACATAAATGCACTTCGGGCATAATTGATAATGTTTCACAATAATAAATAACTACTGTTCCATGATATACACAAAATATTCTTTCGCACTGTCAGTTTCAAAACACAAGCATATTGCTCCATCCTCAATCTCTTTCGAAACTATATCAACGTGACAGTATTGCGCATTTTGAAATTCCCTAGTGTACTAACCTACATATTGTTGGAATAACCTTCTTTAACATACAGAGTCTAACTCAATTAAGCCTTACCTGAACAAATAATTTAGTAACATTTACAGACTTATAGTTAACAAGAAATCAGTTGTCGATTAACTAACATTTTTTAGAAAGGACCTCCCTCGCTGATGACGAAACAGCGTAGTACTTATCAATCCCCCTCCAAACTGGAAAATAAGACTAGATAAATAAATGTCCGAATGAATATGTATATACACCTGCAACCACATGAGCACACACACACACACACACACACACATATATATATATATAAATTTCCCAGTCTCTTATTTACACAATAGTCACTTTCATGAATAGTTTACTATAACTACCCTCTTTGAACCCCTATTTCTAGACTTCCCACTTTAAATCACATATTCTGTAAAATCTCAGACATATTTTCCTCTTAATCCATTAGTCAATCCCAGTTTTAGTATATAGATACTCCAAAATTGGTTGCCAAGTTTTTAAGAATTTTTCATCTGGTTTGTTCTCTATCATACAGGGTAAATTTTTCTATCCCTGGAATTTCAGCCAATTTCTTTATCCATTCTGTCTCAGGTGGTATCAGTTCTTTTTTCCAGTATCTAGCAAGAGTAATTCTTGCTGCCATAACCATATGCCACATCAATCTGCCATATCTTTGTTCTTTTTGCTTATCCAGCTGTAAAAAAAAAACCAACAAAAAGAATTCTAGTTTTAAATCTATTTTAACTTGCAGTATTTTTTGAATTTTAGAACAAATCCTCTTCCTGAATTCCTTAACCTTTTGGCACCCCCACCATTGGTGAAAAAAGGTACCAATCTCTTTGTTACATTTCCAGCATCTATTCTTGGCACTCTCGAACATTTTAGCAATTCTCACAGGTGGGAGGTACCACCTAAAGCACATCTTCAGTGCATTCTCTTGCAGAATGTAAGATCGTGTATATTTGAGACCATTTCTCCACACCTTTTGCCAGTCATTTAAATATATATTGTGGCCTACATCACATGCCCCTTAATCATATATTCTTTTGTGGTTTCTTCTTCCAGATTGATCCCCAGTATTAATTTATACATTTTCGACAGCAGGTGGATGCCCCACCCTGCCACTGTTTTTCTAGCAGAAAAGGTTCCAAAGTTATACCACCCATTTCCATATCCTTTTTGAACCTCTCTTTGATCTGGAAATAGGGAAACCACAGTATAGTAATATCCTCTTTCTGAAGCTGTTGTTGTTCTCCCAATTTAATTATCCCACCTTCTAAATATGTTAGATCTTTATAAGTTTACCATTCTCCCTCTCTCCTTAAGCCTTTTATCTGAAGTGATTCTGCTGGAGAGGTGGTAGGTGGCAACTTAGCATATAGAAGGGGTTTTTACTTAATCCATATCCTAAAGAAGGATTTCCAAATTACATGTCAGAGGAACACTTTCTGCACCTCAGCCTTTCCATACCATAGGTAAGCATTATCCATACTAGGCATGCTGCCACATAATATGTTCTTAAATCAGGCATGGAGAACCCACCTCCTTCTCGGAGGTCAGTCATCGGTTTGAGCTTAACCCTCAGTTTCTTCCCAACCCAAAGAAATTTTACTATTTCTTTTTTACAATTTGCAAACCACTTGGAAGGGATGTGTATCGGGATCATTTGGAATGGAAATAACATGCATGATAATATATTCATTTTAAACAATGATATTTTCCCTAATAAGGTCAAACCTAGTCGATTCCAGGCCTCCATTTTCTTCTGAATAGATTTCCAAAGTGTTAAGTAATTATTTTGGAATAGTTGGTTATTATTATTGGTAACCTGTGTTCCCAAATATTTTACACTGTGGGAACACCGGATCCCAGATATTTCCTCTAATTGACTTTTCTCTTTGTTTTTGATATTTTTAATTATCATTTTTGTTTTTTTGTTTGTTGATCTTGAATCCTGCCAACTCTCCAAATTGATTCATTTCTCTATTTAGATTAGCTATTTGGAGTAGCAGGTCCTCCAGGAAAAGCACCACATCATTAGCAAAGGCCCGAATCTTGTATTCATCTTTACCAATCTTCACCCCTCGAATATCTTCCTGCTTTCAAGGATTTCTTAGCAGGACTTCTAATGTTGTAATGAACGATATAGGGGACAAAGGGCATCCTTGCCTTGTCCCTTTCTGTATAGGGAATGTTTCAGATTGTTCGGAGTTTAAAATCAGACATGCCATTTGGTCACAGTAAATACACTTGATCCAAGTTAAGAATGTCTGTCCAAACTTCATCTCTTCCAGTCCCTTTATCATGAAGTCTCATCTGATGTTATCAAAGGCCTTTTCTGCATCTAAGAAAAGTAGAGCTCCCTTCTTCTCATTATGTGACTCAAAATATTCCAAAATGTTCATTACAATCCTCATATTATCCCTCATCTGTCTCACAGGAAGAAAACCTGTCTGGTCTTCATTGATATAATTCAGCAGGATCTGTTTTAGTTGTTTGGCCAAAATTGATGCAAATAACTTATAATCATAATTTAAGAGAGAAATTGGCCTAAAATCTTTACATGTGGATTCTTCGGAATCAATCTTAAGAATCAATACAACATTAGCTTTTTTCCAACTGTTTGGTATTATTAGTTTCCAATATTGAGTTTAGCAGTTTCTGTAATGGTTTTGCTGGCTGATCTCTAAAAATTTTGTAGAAGTTAGCCAAGAGCCCGTCTGGGCCTGGGGCTTTTCCTAATTTAGATCTCTCAATTGCTTCTATTATTTCCATCAGATAAATAGGCCGATTCAATCTCTCTAACAAAAGTTAGTTGTTGAGTCTGCAATAGTTACAATAATACATGAACAGGCAACAATTTACTCTTGGGCCATGTACCTTTTTCCCTACAAAAATTTTAGACAACAGTGTGGAGGACTGTGCTTCAAAAGGACGGATCATGTCCTAACCCCACATCAAGACATCACTACACTTTGTTTTGCATTTAAAGAGGCGAAAGATTTTTTTTTTAAAAAATGGAAATAGATTTCAAGACACCTCTTGTGTTGGTGGGACAGTGGTGGAGCTCATGTAAGATCTGGTATATATGTGTGAAAGTGACCCCTAGACATTCTGGTGTTACCTACTCCTGCTATAGTAATGTTTGATTTGATTTCTTCCTATTTTTTTTAAAGACATTTGCAGATACTGCTTCCAGTTCCAGCGAGAGCAGGGAGACATGGCTCCTCGGCGTCTCCCAAAGAGCCGCCACCGCCGTGGGTTACCATCGGGAAAAACTCAGGGAATAAATGGTTCGTTTTGTGTCCCAGAGGTAAGGGGCACAGCAAGAGAGTGGCGAGCAAGCAATTGTGGGTTTGGCTTCCCCTACCAGCGCTCGAACTGAACACGAAGAGGAGAGTCGCTCCAGCAGACTTGTGCCACCGTCAAGCTTCACCCATGCTGGCGGGGATGGGAAATATTCCCCTCCCCTCCCTGTCCCTGCCACTAAAATCTCTTCCAAGACCAAAGGAGGAAGCCCACTTCCTTTGTGGGAAAGGTTCCCTTTTTGTTTTAGGTATTTGCCCATTTTGGACACCAGGATACTAAGCAGGAAGAACCCTGAGGGCTACAGTCCCTGGAGTACCCATTCCAACATGTTGTATCCATTTCAGAACCCAAATTAGCCACTCTGGAATTTCCAAGAAAAAAATTCTACACCATGGCTTGAATCAACCCTCAGTTTTTCCAGCAGCAACCCATGCTCTTTTTGCAAAAGAAAAATGTGGGGAACTTAATCTGTAACAACTACAGAGTCCTTAACTGGATCATCATATGAAACCAGTTATCTTCTGCCATTGGTCCTGGAACTGTTTGAGCAGCTGCATAATGCTAAACTAGACCTCAGGGGAGCCTATAATCTTGTTTGGATCCAAGCCAGTGATAGAAGATAGCATGCAAGACTGTTACAGACACTATGCCCTTCAGGCTATGCAGTGTCCTTGCCATCTTCCAACACTTTATGAACAACATCTTCCAGGACTACCTTGATTAGTTTGTCGTCATTGACTGAGATGGCTTTTTGATATTTCCTAACTGAACAGTTCATGATGCCCATGTAATAGCTGTTCTCTAATGACAGCAGAAGCACCAGCTCTATGCTAAGCTACAGAAACGGGCATTTGACCTCCCTGCCATAGACTTCCTTGATCATCCAAACAGAATAGAGATGGATCCTTCTCAATGAGAAGCATTATTGTCCTGGGATCCTCCCAAAAACAATAAGGAGGTACAGCGGTTTCTGGGCTTCACAAATTATTACTGACACTTTATTCGGGACTTTGCAAAGCTTGCTGAACCCTTAACCAACCTCCTGTAGGACAACAATCCATTCCACTGGGGTCTATCCTCTCAACAACCCTTCCAGAAATTACAGGAATTGTTTACATTGGAACTAGTTACATTGGAAGCAACACTTAAAAGCCACCAAAATCTCAAGTATCAGATCTATTGAGCAACTTAAAAGATTTTTCTGCTCTAGAGAGGAGCAGATAATAAACCCTGTCCTAAAGATTTTCACAGCTAAAATTGTCAATCAAATGCTTTATGAAGCAGAAATCAGGGGAGAAAATGCCAAGTCTGATTTGGAAATTTTGCAAAATAAATTCATGCAACAGATTTTGGTACTTCCCCTAGAGGTTCCAGTAGTTTAGGATTGACTTGGGTCTTCCCTCAATTGCAGCTATAATTGATCTCTCCTTCTTAAGATTCTGATCTAGATTAAATAGACATGAGGATCATTCCTTCCCTAAATTTTGTTGGATAGAACAACTGAAGTTTGGCAGTGGGGTACAAGTGGATTGAGACAAATTTTTACAATCTTAACACAGAGACCATTTCTACACTAGTGTTATAGTGCTATTATTCCACTTTCAACATCCTATGGAATCCTATCCTTTGAGGCCCCTCCCTAAACTGCAAACACCAGGATTCCATAGGATGTTGAAAATGGAATAATAGCACTGTAACAGTCTAGTGCAGAAATGGCCAGAGAATTACCTAAGACTTAGTCCTTACAACCTTTAAAACCAGATTGCTGATCATGATGCTAGCCAAGACAGAGCAGCTGTAGTTGGGGCACAGTTCCCCATCTGGTACCCACAGAGTGAGGTCAATCATGCAAAGCCACAGTATTTTGAAACACTGGACTTTTCTCAGCTCCAAAGAGCTTTTACGGAACTCAAGACTCCAAGAGATGCCTTCTGCATATCTTGAAGAGAGATTTCACGTTATTCCAGTTGTGACCAGATTGATGACATAATTCATTACAAGTCATTCTTTCACCTTTTTTTTTTTTGCACCTCGACAAGAATTTGTGTCGTCCATTATTCACCTATATACAGTCTGCACACTTCAAAAAGTGGTAGTGTAATTGTTAGCAGATACACAGCTATTTGTCATGTATTCAGTAGCTCAGTTTGCATTGGTAGTGAAGAAACTACATGTTTATTTTGCTAAGAACCATATTGTAGTATAAATATTAATTTTCCACTTCTTATTTGTTGCTTTTACAGTAGTATTGTAAAAGCGGTTTACATTTTTTAATAATTTATTTTTAATTTTGTTCATGTTTTATTCCATATATTGTATAAAGGCCTCTAGTTATATGCAATAAAGATTATGGTGATGACAAAACAGAGATGTAAGAATAGATATATTGCATCAGGAGGGAAATGGACTAGATGATTCTGAAATTCCTCCCCACCAGTTATAGCTGATGGTTTTCATATTAGTGGGGCAATAAATCTCCTTTGGATTTAAACTGAACTTTCCAAAGTTTTATACCCTATATCCAAAATAACTCCAGCTCTTTGAATAGCTCTTTTAAAGTTAAAGACTACAGGACAGAACAGAGTCATTACCCCCGTGACATGGAAGCACCAGTTGCCACTGCTTTCCATACGATGATTTTGTGAACCTAACCACTGGTACATTGGCTTGAACCCTGTTGGTTAGTTCCAACTAGAGTAGACTTATCAAATTAATTATTGAAATATGAGTCAACAGATGTATAAATCCCGTTGATTCAATGAGTCTGCTTTAATTTGAGCCATTTCCACATTACACTGTTATAGTGCTCTTATTCCACTTTCAACATCCGGGGGTTTGAGGCCAAAGAGCTCTCTGGCTGAGAATTCTAAAGGACCCTCCCTAAACTGCAAATCCTAGGATTCCATAGGACATTGAAAGTGGAACAAGAGCACTATAACAATGTAGTGCAGAAATGGCCTTGGAATAAGAATTGAATTCAAGTCAATAAAAAGAAAAGATTATGATATTTAGATGCCCATTTCATAAATATTTTTATCTATAAAGACTCATTCAATGAAAGAGTTCAATATTTCTAGTCATATTATGTACACAAAGGTGTTAGAAGCCAAATACTCAAGTATTTTTATCTGGTCCTCTGACTCATGAGTTTTTAATGATTATTTTAACTACCGTGGAGTAAAAAAGCTACCAACTGATAGTTTAGATATAAAGCAGAAAATACAGCATGGCTTTTGGTAATGTCATGAAGAAATCTGGCCAGTTCCTTCATTTCCTGTCTCTGGGGGATTCTATTTTCAAAAGTCTTCACTGTACATTTTATTAGAAGAGAGAGACTGTCAGTTTGTGAGCATGTCTGGAGAGGTTCAACAGCCAGAGCCATTAATCAATGACATGATCACAAAGCGCCCAGAGAAATATAGACCAAGAAAATATACTCACCAAGCTCTATAAATCTGCTGGAATGTTATAAACTGAAAAGCAATGGCAATCATCTATTTTCACCTCCAAAAAGGTGCGCTATTTGGTGTTATCATAGGTAAGATTTACCAAGTGTGGCCTAGAAAGCAGCATATATACCAAGAGAAATGATTGGGAGGGGGTGAGTGATGACTACAAATGGAGGGAAAATAAATTATATTATTGCTCAGTACTACATTTATTTTTTACTCAGATGGAGAAGACCAACAACAGGGAAACATAATTAATGAAAAACCAAACAGAGTAATTATAAATGATAGAGTGTCAAAAATGGAACCAAATGCCAGTGAGTGGTGCTCCCCAGGACACTATGCTGGAACCAACATAATTTAATACATTCATTAGCAACTTAGGAAATGAAGTATGGAGTCTATGGTTGATGCAATTTGCAAATGATAAAAGACTGGGAGGGAAGGCAAATGCCTTGGAGAAAGCAAAGCTTAAAATACATAATCTTGAAAGAAAGGAACTAAAATCAATAAACTACTCTTCAGTGGGGCAAAAGCAAAATGAAGGGAAATAATTACACCCAACAAAAAGAATCCAATTCTGCTTGAGATGCTCTTTCAGAATTAAGCAGAGGGGTTTATATGCATCATTTCTGCAAGCAACCTCAGTCCCAGGATTCATGTTTTCTATGGTTGACTCCCACTGCTGCCTCTTGGATTTGAAAGGAGGGAGATTTTCTCCATGGATCATGATTATTGCTACCACATAATTGTTCATCATTGGGGAGCATAAGGCAACTGTCTTAGACAAAGGTACTAGCGTACTGGTTGCAGCACTCTGCTTCTTCCCTCCGAGTTTCTCAGTCATCTCCTTCTCTTGAAGGTGAGAGCTCTGTGTATCACATGGCCTATCCTCCACTTCCTAAAGTCTACATCTTCCCTCAGGTATGGTGGAGGATGCAGCCCCATTTGCAGTGTTAAGGTAAGGTAAGGTTGATCACTGCTGCCTCAAGCAACAAAGTATCTTGGACAAGGATGTAAATCTTCATATTTTTTCTCCCTCAGGAAATGAATCATTTTACCATTTTTTTTCCTACCTGTGAGAAAGTTGTCAAAAACTGCAGTTTTAGAAGACTACTCACAGTTTGGGACTTATTCTGTGTAAAAAAATGTACGTGGATTATTTGCGTAGAAAGCAGCATGTAGTTTTCTGTTCAGGAAACTTGTTTTCTGTCTAGAAATGTTGTGTTTTGTGCATAAAATGCTGTCTTCTGTGCAAATAGCCAAATAAGGCAAAGAAAGACATGTTTCCTTTAAACAGAGTAGGCCCTAAACTGCAAAGAGCCTCACCTATCTGAATGCTTCCTGGCATTCAAGACATCCATTTTCCCGACATTCTGTTCTGCAACCATTCTCGAATACTTCTGCATATTCATTTCATTCCTAATCCTGCCACAACTTCTGTGTTGGAAAACGAGTGAGTTTCCTATATTCAGGTTGCACGCATAAATCTCAGCATTTGGAGTTAAAACCTGACTGTGCTGTACAATCCCTGTATTGTATGACAATATGGCACAGCTAAACAGCAAACCAGATGAGCGACCTAATGTGTTTGTATATCCACATATGCATACACAATAGCACTGTATGCAGAACTCTACGTCTACAAACCTGAACTGAATGCAGATGTTCTACTTCAGATGAAAAAGTTTAACCACCACTGTAGAATAACTTACACATGCACAGGACACCAACAGGACTCAGGTCTATGTCTATGAGAGAGTGAAGGTGAGCAAACATCAGCAGTTCTTCCCACTCCTGCTGCCACCAAAGCACTGGGAAAAGCTGGGTGATCAGATGTGAAAAGGTATAGAGGAGAACAGCAGGACTTCTGAGAGCTGGTGCTAGACCCTGGACAAGATGCATGATAGCGTTCTCCTCTCTAGCCCATCCTACAAAGCAAACATTCCTACTCTTTAAACAAGTTTTTAAGTGATTTCTGCTTAATTTAGGATGAGAAAGACTGAAACTAAGAGACTTTCCACACTACACTGTTATAGTGTTATTATTCCACTATCAGTGCTCTGTGGAATCCTGAGGTTTGCAGTTTAGGGAGAGGTATTTAGAATTCTCCGCCAGAGAGCTCTTTGGCCTCCAGAAACTACAAACTCCAGAATTCCAGAGGACGTTGAAAGTGGAATAATAGCACTATAACACTGTAGTGCAGAAAGGCCTTCAGTCTGCTGTTCTTTCTTATTAAAAGTCAATGGGAACTGGGACATGAACTGGTGGTACATATAATGAAGCAAGAGGTTTCCCAAATTTGATTTTGTAAGAGAGATATTTTATTTACATGTTAATCTACCACAAGAGTTATGTGGTGCAGATCCGACAAGATAAAGTGATGATCCAAACTGAGGAGCTTGTCATTGTCCCACCTTTGTCCCCTGGATTTGTAGTTTGGTGACGACTAGGGCCATTTCCTCACTACACTGCTATTGTACTATTATTCCACTTTCAACATCCTATGGAATTCTGTAGTTTAGGGAGAGGCATTTAAAATTCTCAACCAGAGAACTCTTTGGCCTCAGGAAACTACAAACCCCAGAATTCCACAGGATTTTGAAAGTGGAATAATAACATGATAACAGTATAGTGTGGAAAGGCCCAAAAAGAAAAACAGCAGACTAGGATAATTAATACATTTATTTAAAAAAGATAGGACTATTCACAACCCAAGTGAGAATAAATTAAATGAAATTAGAGAAGGGTGGGGTATTCTCAGATTTAGATTTCAGTCATTCTCAGGCTCTTAAATTTTTGTAATGTATTTCTTGTTTTTTCACTGCCTAGGTTCCCAGAGGCCCAGATCCTCTACAGATTCAATCTCTAGAGATTCTCCCACTTCATTCCCTCTCCTAAAGGCAATGCAGCTTCACCATCTGCACATTTTCCAAGAGATTTTTTTAAAGAACATTGAAGCACTCCATGCATTGCAAGAATATTACATCAGTTAAGGAGAACAGATGTGAGTTTCAAAAATGATTTTCCTCTTTAAAATACACAGGCCAGATTCTCTACTCTTCCATGTAAAAGAAAAAGCTATGTTTCAAAAATATATGCACCATTCATAACTGAGGGTGCTAGGGTGAATTTTGTATTTGGTTAAAAGAGTCCCTAAACTGAGGTATTTGAAATCAAAGTCACAAGTAAATGTTGCTAACAACAAAATAAAGGAATAATTATACAGCAAAACTTCATGTCCTCAGACAACCTGGGAGGTTGCATTAGTAAGTTCTCTTCACAATGTATTTTATGTATGAAACTATGGTACTTATAGAGAAGAGATTAATGCATGGCATGTAATATAGATGCACTTGTCCAGTCCTGCTAATACAATATTCTCTTCCGAGATTAATCAATTGAATCTACAGATCAGTTGGCAGTGTCCTACACTGTAATTTTCAGTTACTTTCTTAGAAGTAAACCCTTTTAAAATAAATGGGACTTACTTCTGAGGAAACTGTTCTCTTAATTACAGAAAATCCCTGTGACTTTGTCATCTATGGCCTTTTTCATCCACGGAAAACATGGATTGCAGGGTGACCTGTTGTAGTACTCAGAAAAACTTATTGGAAATATATTAATGTTCAAAAGTCATCTATGTAGATAATAAGAAACAGTGATCTAGATGCAATCTAATTACTTTTTAAGGATTTTTGGGTTTTGAACATTCAAGACAGCAATGCCTTTAACTGCAAGCCAACCAGCACTATCTCAGGGCAGATTTTCATTCTTTTCTTTGTAATGTAAGAAAATGGAATCTTTTGCAACCCAACATGCTATAAACCCACACTAGTGCAATTATTCTTACTAAGCACATTCGTACCTTTTATTGATTGCCTGTCAGAATCATCTTTAGCAAGCCGAGTATGGGAATAGAAAAATTTCTATATGAAAATAAGCTCCCAAAATAATTTAAACAATTCAGAACAAAAGCTCTCTGAAGATTATAAAGCCATCCTGATAAATCTTACATGTAAACTGGTGAAAGATATATCTGAAAATCCCAAGGATATGCCTTGAAATTTATATTGTAATGCAGAAAGAGGTTTTGTGAGGGTGATGAAAATTCTGGCATCATAAAAGAGATAGGGAAGGCAAGTAGGCAGGAAGGTCTCTTTGGCTTTTGCTGGCTAAACTGCTTAGATAATGAAGGGAGACAAAGCAGCAAAACAGCCTAGAGTAGAACAGAAGCAACATTTGATTTAGGAGAGAAAAAAGTCCTGAGAATCCATAAAGCGTAGACTGAGAAAATGGAGATTGGTCAGAATTTTTCAAAACAATGAAGGGGAAGGGGAATCAAGTTGTCCACATGAGTGAGCGGATAAGAGAAAACTCAAGGGAAGAAAATCTAGAACGTAATGGGAGGAAAACTAAGAAAAAGAAGACCTACACATGTTTGGAAGAATCAGAAGAGAGGAATCAAATGGATTTGAAATATTAAGCCTGATCCTGGGGTGCAAGCCTCTTGTTGCTTGGTTAGAAACTCACTTCTTTCAATCTCATGCTAGTTGCTGCCTTCCAAGGTTATATATTCATTGCTTTAAAAAACTGTTTTGCTTTCCTAAATCATGGTGCACACAGACCTATATTCTCAGAAAACAGAGAGTAGGCATCTGATTAAGAGTATCAACAGCCGCCTCTGTGTCTATTTTTGACATGCAGCAATTTCTTATATAACAATGGCACCATATGTTCTGCAATCCTTCCTTCAGCAAGAAGACTTCATTAAAATAAACAATAACAAGAAAAGGTTATCACCTGTGGTAAAACCACACGCAGAGAATTTTGCAGAATAATTATTTGTTCTTCTCTCTTTCTGTTGCATATATTTGCACTTTTAAAAAATAGTCAAGACAGAGAACCAAATTGCCTAGGACTTGATTGATGGCATAAATTGCTAGCCCATAACTACTTGCCACTCTATAGGACAATTTATCAATTTATAGTAATGAAGATTGACAGATATCAGCACCTGGCCCAGTGTCTCCAATTTTTGTGTGCCATCTCCAGGTGGAGAACAAGTTTGTAAATTCTCCAGTTCTGGTGGGCTTAGCTCCACCCAGAAGGAAAAAACTTTATGCAAATCTCCAGTCCAGCTACTAGTGTAGCACCTTGCTAGAATTTGAAAGGCTTAATTGATTTGTTGCTGAAATTTGCAAAGATTTTCCAGGGTTTATGTATTTACTTCCTTATCTTCTTCCCTTCCTCCCAGTCACTGTGGCACCAGAGCTAACCTTCTGCTTTACTGTGCATCTACAATCTTGCTAGATGCAAGTAGGCTAGTTTAAATGTTATTTATCCTATCTCCTGTAAGAAAATGAGAAAGAATCATCTCATTTAACTGATTTGGGAATAACCTTTTTTCCCCCTTTTTGCTGAGAGTTCTGTATTTATTTCCAAATGGGGAAATCTGTCTGTGTGTGTGTTTCTATCATATCACGTGAGCAACTGTAGTTGGTATATTATGAATAATGCTTAATGTTATCACCAAGGGGTATCCCTAAGTCTGAGATTTGGCCTGGAAACCTCAGGGCTTGAGATGATCCTGAACTGGCAGCCCTAATAGTTATACATCTCTATAACAGTTTACAAGAGCTATAAAGTGGCTTTTGTTGACCTTGGGAACAAAAATGTTCATGTGGAAAGACAAAAGCTACTATTTGGGACTGCAAGAATAGATTAAAAACAATATATGAGGATGAGAGAGTGCTAGCTCCATGCATATCATTATGCTTTTGTTCAGTGAAAAGTGGTAAGCAAAGGCTCTTCTGTACATGGTGGTTCTCCTTGCAAGCCAGAACCCTGAGTAATCTGAGTTCTGGCTCATGAGATCAAAGCAGTGATGTAATGAGTAGGGCTAGCACACTTCCTCACGTGTTGTTTTATCTCTTTTTTCCCCCCACGAATGAATGGAGCTAAGAGTGCTTCTAGAGTCAACAAGGGCCATTTCCTCATGATGGGGCTCTTGTGAGTCATCCTGTCACAGTCCCAGCAAGGAAGAGACTGCAACAGGAATGCTCCCCTCCATACACAACTGGCTTCCTACAGAAGGAAGCATGATGGCCACGCCTCTTCCTTCTGCACACAGCTGGGCACTTTCCCAGGCTGCACAGAGGAAGGAAGCATTGCCATTGTGTTTCCTGCTTTTCCACAGGACAGGTAGATCCTGGAGCATCACGCAATTGCAAGCACTAAATGGATTTTATCCAGTTAGCAAATACCCAGAGAGCATGGTGCATGAGGACGGGATGACAACGGGCTAGCAACAACATCATGCTGAAGCACACCCAGCCAACCTCTGCCATCCTGTCCCTATAGCAGGGTAGCCCTATCATGCGGAAATGACTAAGGTAAAACTGCTTGAGTATTGGAGTAAGACACTAGAAGACCAGTGTTAAAATTCCTGCTTGGTCATGGAAACCACTGGGTTGACTGTGGGTAAGCCACATTCCCTCAGCTTAAGAGGGAGGCAATGGCAAACACCTCATGAAGAAATATTGCCAAGAACTCCCTGTGATAGCTTCACTAGAAGGTTGTTATAAGTTGAAAACAACTTAAGGGCACACAACAACAACAACAACAAAGTGTGCTGTATTTAGACTATGTACCACGCTGCATCATTTGAGCAAGTATCATTTAAGTAATGGGGCCTAAGCCATAAGCAAACTCTGAATGTGAGACTTTGTGCCTATTCATTTTTTCTATAAAGAAAAGAGTCAACCTGGAGAATTCTCCAGTTGCTTATGCACATAGAGACACCGACCCTTGGCAAGCTTTGCAGCTCACACACTGTATACTTTACTAATTTTTCTCCATCTGCTGGAAATATTTATATGTTTGGAACTGCACAACAAATTTTCACCAAACAATTGAAGACAAGAATTTGGAATAGCCAAAATTTGGAAAGTTATTTTGTAAAAGCAATCTGTCTCTATTACTCATAATAGTGTTTGGAAAGTTAGCAATTAGCAGTTACATTTCTATACTGCTTATCAGTGCGGAGCACTCCCTAAGCGGTTTACAATGTATTTTAGCTAATTGCCCCCAACAAGCTGGGTTCCCATTTTACTATAGAAGGATGGAAGGCTGAGTCACCCTGGAGCCCTGCAGGATCATAGTCACAACATTGTGGCCACAGTACCAGCATTTAACCACTGCATCACCACAACTCTACTTAAAGTAATTGAAAGTAATTAAAGTTACCTTTGCAGTTTTTTAAAGTATACATGTTAAGGTTACTTAGAGAATGGCATAAGACTTGAAAAAATACTGTCAAAATGCTTCTATGCATGCCAAAACAAGCTTTTAAAGGCCAGCTTTTAAATGTTACTATAAAATGTTACTCATTACACCAAGAGAGCAACTTTGTTCCATCTTAAAAAGGAGGAAGGGGGGAGGGAATGTACTAGAACTTTTAATACTAACTGGTTTTTATTGTTTTCATGGTAAGCACAAATCCAGTTAATCTTAAAAGTGTTGCTATATTCCTTTTTTTTTACCCCCGCCTCTCTCTTCTTCCTTTTCTATGCTGTAAGAGACTAACATGGCTACCTCTTTGAAATTTGTTCTCTCTTGCCTTACCTTCGAAATGTGATTTTATTATGCCTCATTGCAAGAAGCTAACTTTTTAGAGATAATTCAATAACTCAGATAATTCTAAGCATTTCTAAGTTCTGCCCATGGGGTGCATGTTTGGCAGGGGGAAGAATAATTTCAGTCATGGAAATGGGACCCAGATTGCCCACATTTTGGGTTCCTAATGATGTCTGTGCTTACAGGCTTCCTTTGCTGAGTTGCCTATGCTCTGTGGCCAAACAATGAATAACATAAATATAAATATTAAAAAATAACTTGTGACTAGGAATGGAAAGAAAATTTGAAAATATTTGAAGAATGGTTGAAAAAAACTTGTTTCTTGAGTGACAAAAAAAAGCATCCCAGTTGTTGCAATTTGTGATGTATTCTGCACGAAATTTACACGTAGTTAAATTGGCACATTTTCTAGAAAATGCTTTTACCTTTACAGCAAACACTGTGTTCTGCCAAAACAAAACAAAAAGTTATCTTCTGGCCAGGAAACACTATTCCCAGCACAAAAATAATGTTTTCTGTGTAAAAATAGTATATGTGAATTTTGCACAAATAAGTTCCCAATACACTTTATTCACAAGTTCCAAACTATGAATACACTTTGAAAACTGTGTCATTTTGGAAGATTTTCTCTCAGCAGGAAGAAAATTGATACGATTCCTAATTGTTTTCTTCAGTAACAAAATCAGCAAAGAATTGCATCCCTATTTGTAATAATATCATTAAAATAAAAGAAGCACTTTGTCTGCATTGCTATAATATTGATAATATTAACCATTGTCATTATGTTCATTTTAATCAGTTGTTTACCATGAACTTCTACTCATGAATAATGTGAACATTAAATAGAACATTTAATATTTTAGCATTTTGCTTTTAGCCAAAATTAAAATTGTGACATTCATCTTGTGACTTTAAATTAAAGCTGCATCCACAATGATTTTCAAAACACTTTTTTTTTTTGCCCATAATGTTAATTTTTGTGATGCTAGATGCATTTAGTTTCATTCTGGAGATTCAGAAATCTGAAACTTTATACTCCACATTGACTTGCTCTGGAGGGAAAACGTCTCTCAACTTTTTAGAGGTTCTGTTTGTTTTGTTTTTGATATGAGTGCATGAAATTTAGAGACATAGTAATCGATTCAGAGAATGGAACTCCTCCCAAATTTTAGACAGGTAGCTCCAGGGAATTTTGTCCTTACAAACATGGAACTCCTCTCAAATTTAAACAGGTAGCTCCAGGGATTTTTGTCCTTACAAACATGGAACTCCTCTCAAATTTAAACAGGTAGCTCCAGGGAATTTTGTCCTTACAAACATGGAACTCCTCTCAAATTTAAACAGGTAGCTCCAGGGATTTTTGTCCTTACAAAATTTTTAAAGACTCATGCTCTGTTTTAGTGTTTGTGAGGTCCATCTAGTGCTTGTGCAGCAAAAGATGAATTTCATTTGTGGGACACATATGCAATGCAAGAGGACCCAAGGGAAAAGAAAAGAGAAGGAGGAACTAATGGACAGAAGTAATAAGCTGCATTGAGAAGCGTAGCAAGCAGAAAGGCAGCAATCGTACTTGCAAAGGTGGGTGGGCAAGCAAGCTGAGATCTATTGCCAATAGCTAGATCTAACCAAACAGTATGACCATCCACAAAATAATTGACTCTAAACAGTTCAGTGGACTCATGTCTTCATTCTGTAAATATGCTGTGGTTGGAGACTACTGTGATAACTGAAGCCCCTCTCAGAGCTGCTATTGACGAGCAGCAGCTGTTGGTCCCTGTGGCTCTGGCTGGAGATGAGTCCTGCAGCTCCCCCTGTTGCCATGGACCAAGCAGGCTTGGACGTTCCTCTGCCTGCTCCTTTAGGGCAATAGGGATACGATTCTGAAGATGCTTGGAAGCCTGTGCCAATCAGCCCTCAAACAAGGCGGAGACTCAAGAGAGCTGAGCAAAGGGAGGCTTCCTTGATTAAGTTCAAGAAGCAGTGACTAGCCACACATGTGTCTTGGGCTATATAACTGCCTGCCTGGAAGCTTTCCTTTGCTCTCTTGAGTCTTTGCCTTGTTTGTGGGCTGACTGGCACAGGCTCCAAAACATCTTCAGAATCAGATCCCTGTTGCCCTAAAGGAGCAGGCAGAGGAACGTCCAAGCCTGCTTGGTCCATGGCAGCAGGGGGAGCTCTTGAGCTGCAGGACTCATCTCCAGCCAGAGCTACAGGGACCAACAGCTGCTGCTTGTCAACAGCAGCTCTGAGAGGGGCTTCAGTTATCACAACTACTGATATTCTCCTTATCCTAGAGTCCAGAGCTAGAATCCATCTCCGTCACCACATCATCACCCACCAATGGTGTTTGGCTAAATGATGCTATTTAAGCATAACTCTCTGTTCCCCTGCCTCTAGCCCCCCTCTAAGCTCCAAGATAAGAACAAAACAGTCCCAGTTGTTTCAGACTGGGTCAGTCCATTCTGGATACAAATTAGGCCAACCTAACTCACCTCGGACCAGGCCCATATTGGACTGAATCAGCCCAATTCCATTTGGTATTCTGGTTGAATGTAGTTGAACGACCATATCCAAAATATCTTGCATCACAATTGGGAGAGTTTATGACAATATATCTTCATGCTGAGAATGCTTATTTTCCCAGCTACTCTGAGGTTTTCAGCTAAGCATGGAGGGAGTAGGGAAGACTTGGGGTTGTAATAGTAATGAAGTTGTGATCCCACATATCAAAAAATCTCAGTACTTTTGCCCCTGAATGCTGGAGACACATTACACACATTATAACACTAGTTAACACACTGCCTCATGAAAGCTACCCTGGCCAATTTATCACATCCTTTCTGATTCCTAGCCAGCATTGCACTACATTCCGATAACTCCCTCCACCATTGATATGGTTATCTGTTCACATTAGCTATAGGCAACACATTTCTTCCTGCCTTTGCCTCCCAATGACAATTGTTAAAACTGAACTTGTCACCTCATCACCATACCCACAAGTTTTGCATTTCTCTTGCTATTCATACACCCAGCCTGCTTATTCATACTACAAATGTCTGTTCCTAGATACTTTACTCCATGTATCTGATGACGTAAACTTAAGTGTATGAAAGCTTATGCTACCAACTTCTTTTTCTCAGTTAGTCTCAAAAGTGTTGCAAGATCTCTTAGGCTCTGACAGTGTGACTTGACCAAGGTCACCCAGTGGTTTTCCATGGCAGAACAGAGATTTGAACCCTGACCTCCTAGACTGCTAGTCTAGCATTCAGGCTATTATACCATGCTTGCTCAGCAACAATCTGGTACATTGGGAGAGCAAATGTCAGTTCCCCACATCAGATAGCTTGGGGTGCATTGCAACAGACAATATAGCAATTAGGTATTTGAATTTCTGAACCAGAGGGCTCTAGAGCCTCACCAAACTACAAGCCCTAGAATTCCGTAGTATATTGCTATAGCAGGTAAAAGTGAAATACAGTGCAATATCTATGTAGTTTGAATGAACTTCTTGTCTTTGTCCATCAATTTGGACAACATATACAAGCTCCCAAACATCACACAATCATGCACATACATACACCCTGATGATGACATGGAAGCTACTAGCTTCCCTTATATATAGCCTTGATGTAATTAATCCATTTTTCCAACAGGATAATATGAGTTATTAAAGAGACTGATTGGCCTGGGAAAAAGAGGAAGGATTTATTCCTCTCATATGAAAGGAAGGAGAAAGTTGAATTTTCAGCCATCTCAAGCAGAAACTTGCTTGAATTCTGCTTTGCTTGAAGATCTGTGGTAGAATAAGAAATGAAATCTCATTAGAATGTTTTCCCTCTAGATGCTGACAACCTGATGCTTCAAACGCATCACATTGCCATCTCATCTCTATGCAGCCATGTTCCACGTTGATACATTTGCTGCCCTGTTGAGGCAACATCGTCATGAGCAATTTAAACTGCAGTATTGTCAACAAGCTAATGCATCTTCTATTGCTGTAATAGTATCCCTACCAATTCAATGTCCATTATTGGAAGAAAATTTGCTTTTTATTCCCACTTTAAAATAAATCCCTGTCACCAGTATTATATTTATTTCTCCATTTGCCATAACAGCTCAGATCAGTGCAAAGTCATTTGTAATCATGTATGACCCAGTTTTGGGTAGGAAAGTTAAGAAACCGCAGAGTGAAATTAAATCAGTTAATTGAGGTCAGTCAAGTAACGTTAACATTTGCACATGCTCTTACAGAAACAAAACACAAATATGTAAACAGGTTAAGGGGGGATATGAACATATGATAAAAGTAACAAGCAACTATACTGAATTTTAAAAAAATGAAATACAAAACCTCTTGCATTAAGTAGTTCCCACTCATTTCAAATGGCAGCACTAACTTTTATTTATTTCTGCAATTAAATTAAACTCCATGGAAAATAGTTTTTCCCCTATAATGTATTATTGATCTGCTCAAATAAAAAATATAATTTTTAAGAACATCCTGTTGCCAAATGATTGGAATGCCAGACATTTGGATCATAAAATGCATTACATTTTTACTGGAGTTTGTAGATCAATAAGAACACTGAGAATGTCACGTCTTATGCTTGGATGAGCCAGTAAACACAAGCCCATCACTTCTTCTGTTGCTAAAGAATGATAATGAAAGGCACCTAAAACAAAGAGTGTCATAACAATATGAAATCCCAATGATTCTCCCAGGCTGGTAAATGTGGGACAATGACGAGCTCCTCAGTTTGGATCATGACCTTATCTTGTTGGATCTGCACCACAAAACTCTTGTGGTAGATTGACATACAAATCAAATATCTCTTTTAGAACATCAAATTTGGGTAAACTCTTGCTTCATTGTATGTACCACCAGTTCATGTCCCAGTTCCCATTGACTTTTAATAAGAAAGAACAGCAGACTGAGGGCCTTTCTGCACTACAGTATTATAGTGCTATTATTCCACTTTCAACATCCTATGGAATTCTAGGCTTTGTAGTTTATGGGTGCCACAGGGCTGTCTGGCTGAGAATTAAATGCCCCTCCCTAAACTGCAAACCCCAGGATTCCATAGGATGTTGAAAGTGAGTAATAGCACTATAACACTGTAGTGTAGAAAGACCCTAAGGCTACCCCTAACAATTCTGAGTCCCTTCTGCATGATGATGCCATCCCAGCATGGGGACGCAACGGGAGCAAGGCCGCAATGATGCTTCTGCCTGACATTGTCATGGTTCCACCCTTCTTGCATTGCCAGCCAGCACAATTGTGGGCTATATCATTGAAAGAAAACTCTGTCAATTACCCCCAATTGTGTGAGCCTTCTGTTGCAGCCAGCCATGCAGAAGAGCCAGAAGCATGATCTACGCACTTCCTCCATCTACTTCAGCATGGGAAGAAATCCAGCTGCAGTCCAGAAGAACGGAGCATGTCCCTCGCACTCCCTTCCACAGGCAGCCGGTCATGTGCAGAGAGGAGAATTGAGAATATGCTCCCATCCCAGCAGAGGTGCTGCTGGGATTGTGATGGGACAACAGGGAGAGTGTTGTTGTGTGGAAAAGGCCAAAGCCTTGAACAGAAAGAAGGCATAGAGGTTTCTCAAAACTCTCTCTCTATAAATGAATTGCTGCTGGAACAATGGCATGGTAGCACCAGAGTCTGTATATCTTTTGTCAAATCTTCTTGATTCTTTTACTCAGATTTAGTGTGATAGTCTTCATTCATTCATTCATTCATTCAATACACACCCATTCTCAACAGACTAAGAGTCCAAATAACTTTCAGCTCCACACACACACACTACATATTAAAAAACAATTTAATAAATGATAAAACTAAAGCATATATTATCATATCCTCAACATGCAACCCTGGTGGCGCAGTGGTTAAATGCCGATACTGCAAGCCACAAGGTTGTGAGTTCGATCCTGCCGGGCTCCAAGGTTGACTCAGCCTTCCATCCTTCTGTCCTTTATATATATATATATATATATTAAATTATTTTAAAAACAGTCAACCCTCCACAATTGCGGGTTTCACTTTTGTGGATTTGATTATTCATGGATTTTTGCTGTCACCCCTATCATTTTTAATAGGGACTGCAAGCCTCAGGCCCTCTTTAAAATGGTGTAGGGCAGCAGTGAAGGTGGCAGTAAGCCCCATCAGCCACCCACTTCTGCCTTGTGAAGGAACCCTGATGCCTCAGAGGAATCCATGGTGGATTGAATAATGGTGACCATACTTTTGTGTGTGTTAAATATGGTTTGGGAGGGCCTAGAGTTGTTCACAGTTTTTCCACTTTCACAGGGGTCTTGTGCCCCTAATCCTAGCAAGGGATTACTGTATAGTTAATAATTTAATAATGTGAATATATATGGTGATATATATGTAGCACCCATACATTAAAAATATTTTTATCAGCCACTAGTCAACCAATCTAAATAAAAAGTCTTTGCCTGCTGGCAGACAGAAAACCGGAGAGGGGGCAGCAGTACAACCCTCCCCCAACCCCAAAGGAAGTTCCACACCTGAGAGCAGCCACTGGGAAAGCAGACTCCTACATCTTCACCAAATGTGCCTTTGTGGGCAGCAGAAGAAAAAGAAGGTCTTCCTAAAGATCTCAAATTCTGACCAGGCTCATATGGAAGGATATGGGCCTTCAGATAGCCTAGATGCAAGTTGTATTCCTATTCTTATTAATTTATATCCAACCTATTTCCCAGTAATGAAGCACAAGGCAGTTTACAAATTGTTAAAACCAGCACAGGTCAAAAACCATACAAAAACATCTGTGTCTATGTGATTTTTTTTACAAAAAAATAAAAAGTTAATCTATAGAGTTAAAATATTTAAAATTATTTTAAAGACAGTATTTTTTAAAAAAAATCAGCAGCACTGGACACTATTAAAAGCCATTGCAGTCAATTTCTAAATATAATTGGAAAGTTTTTGTTTGCTGGTAGAAGGAGAGCAAAGACAGAGCCATCCTTGGTTCCTGAAGGAAAAAGTTTCAAAGTCTGGAATTAGGCACCAAGAAGGTCCTATCCCTTATTCCTATCAAACAAGCACGAGAAAGCAAAACAGAAATGATGTCTTAGAGCATGCATAAGCTCATATAGGGAGACAGAGTTTCAAATATTGCGTAGGGGTTATAAATCATAGCCTTTAGAATAAGGGCAATCCTAAATATGTACTAAGACGGTTGAAAACATGTAGCACTCAAAGCCATAGCAATGGATAGATGAATGTCAGTTTCAGTTGCTTTTGTGTCTGCCTTCCAGTCTCCTTTCAACTTGTGGCAACCCTATGCATTTCAAAAGGTTTTCTTAGGCAAGACATACTTAGAGGTGGCTTTGCCAGTTCCTTCCCCTGAAATATAACCAGCAACACCTGGAATTAATTGGTGATCTCCCATCCAAGTACTAATCAGGGCTGACCCTGCTTAGCCTTCCAAGATCAAATGGGAGCTGATGCCTTTAGCTATTTAGGTCTGACTGAGTTCCCAGTTCATTCATTTCAGGTAAATTCATTTGAAAAAATGTTTTCTGTAAATGTTAATAAATTCTAATACAGAATTAATAAATCCCCCACCAAAAAAAAACCAAAAAACTGAAACAAAATTCTGAGGTAAAGGACCTTGTGCTAACTATAGTATACATTTCCTTCAGTGGTTCTTCTAAGGCTAACATATCTACGTTCTCTTCAAACACTAGGAGCCTTGGAAACTAGAGGGAAGGTTTCAAATGACACATTTGGAAAGCAAGAAGAATCATTCCAGTACCCTCTATTTTTCTTTCTGCAAGATTAGGAAGGGATGGGGGTTCAACACCTGCAAGAGCAATCTCCTTCCACAACTATATATGGTTTAAAAAAAGAGACTTGACTCCCCCCCCCGTTTCAATGCTTTGCAGTGTGGCCTTGTGCGTGTTTATTGAATACCACTGAATTCAACACAGCCTACTACTAAGTGGATGGAAACTGCAGTCACTACTTCGTAACTTGGTATTTGTTGCATTTGCAGTAATCTTTGTATTGGCAGTAACACATTTCCAAACCTGCAGTGGCTATAACACAGAGATACAAAATATAGAATATTCTTACATATTGTAAAATATGTTTGTAGAATTCCAGCAGCAGATAAGAGGTCCAGTTCTTTCTGTCCTAAATATAAAATCAGTGATTGTTTGTAAAAAAATTTAGCAAAACAAAACCAGCCTAGAAATGTCACCTGTTTCTATTTGAGACAGCACTAACTGGAAGATTAGGAGGATTCTTTCAGTGCTTCCTGCATTTTTTGTGTAGGGGAGCCATATGCATACACAATAGCCTTTATTTTAGTCAACAGACCATTAGGCAACACTTTAAATACACAGGCAAGTTAAAAATAACATTTTAATATTTACAGATGAATTAATTGTTAATTATGTATTAATATGTATTAATAATGAACAGTGTGGCAATAAAAACAAGGAAGGATATTTATATTAATTCTTAAAAAATGAAAAATGAAAAATTACAATGTTCCCTTTATTATTATCACACATATGCGTATGGGGGATCGTATGCTTTAACTCAGCATTGTTGGCTGAATTCTTGGCTTCCCATGTTTATCACAGACATATCCCACAACAGAGCTTTGCTTTTCTATCGTATAGTTCTCCCGATTATACAACCATACCTAGAACACAAAAACTGTTCCTTCCACACCCCACAATCATAGCATCATGATCCCTGTTTCACTGCCATGGCTGCATCCTGCATAATTCTGGCATTTGTACTTTGGTAGGGCACCAGAGCACTCTAACTGAGAATTCTAATTGCCCCTCCCTAAATTGCTAATCCTAGGATTCCATACGATAGAACCATGATAGCCAAAGCACAATCACAGTACTATAATTGTGTAATGTGAATGGTCCCTCTGTGCTTCTTCTTACCTTTTATAGCAAATTCTCGCCATTTCCATCCTACCTTGTTCTAGTGCTATTATTCCACTTTCAACATCCTGTGGAATTCTGGGGTTTGTAGTTTACTGAGGCCAAAGAGGTCTCTGACTGAGAATTCTAAATGTCCTCCCTAAACTGTATACCCCAGCATTCCATAGGATGTTGAAAGTGGAATTAATAACACTATAACAATGTAGTGCGGAAATAGCCTACATTACAGATGGGGGAATGGATGCCACCAACCCACAATTCACCCTACAGGTCTTTTATAAAATGGAGTTCTAAATATAGTCAAGTCAAATTTTATTTGGTTCAAGCTAATGGTTGTTGCAGTTTTATGTTGTGTTGAGATTGTAATGTTTTGAGATTGTTGGCTCCCCTTTGATTTAAAAAAAAACACTAGAAAATTTACCTTTTTGGACTAAAACTCCCAACTCCTCTCAGTTATCATGAAGTTTTGTCCACTGGTGCAACACTTTTTGGAACAACCTTATGTTTCACCATAACACTGGGGAGAGAAACATTTTTTGAATCTAAATGACCCATAGATGCTGATGATTTGCTGTGTGATTTTTTGGGATCTGGTCTAGGAAGTCATCCTTTGAAAAAGCCTTTATTATTATCATGATTATCCTTCACAAGATTCTCTGGTTGATATTAGACGAAGTTACTAAAGCAATAGCAAGGGGTGACAGTTGACAGATTCACTCTTGCTCACTGACCTGGAAGTCACTGATGTGCTTGGCAATGACCTAACTTGGTATAACAACTTGTCCCACTCAGAGCAGAAGCTGTAAATATTGCATGAGATAGAGCATTAATGGGCCTTTTGAGTCCATGCAGACAGAAATAAAAGATCTCCAAAACAGCTCAAAGAAAGGAATTAGGCTTTTAATACTATTTGTCAGGTTAACCCGCCTCAATTAAAGGTCATAAACTTGAAATGTCTTTCATGCTTTTCTAAAGTTAAATTTTCTGGAAATGACTCATTGTTTGTGTGTCTGACATACAAATGCCATGGTTACTAATCAGATTTGTATATTGACTAGGAAAGCTTTAGTAAAGTCTTAGATCTGATCAAAAGAGATGAGGAGAGTGGTGTCTGGAAGAAATCATTCCTGTCAGCTGGGGAGCTGGATAATTCAGATGCAATAAGCATCAAAAGAAATAATTTATCTTTGAGCTTGACAGTGTGCAGGAAATGAATTAGTGATTTGCTGTATATTTTATTATATGCCTAGATCATAGGGAAAATGCTGAAGATATGAGGGTGGAGGTCACATTTACATTTTTTTTTTTTTTTTGCTTTGAATGTGAGCAAGCCAGGGAATCTATGTAAACTCTTTCATAATCTTTGGGTGGTTTAATTGCAATAGAATCCCTTGTCTCTTGAGACTTGAAAGATGTCAAATATATGAACAATTTTTAAAAATGATATAAAGGATAAAGAATCTTGGGCTTTACTTGGGTTTTAAAGGATAAGCCAACTGAAGATTTTTTGAAAGATTGGGAACAGTTTACAGACTTTTTGAGCAACAAGAAATCTCATGATGCAATAATCTGTGGCTATGGTTGCTAGTACTTCTAGCAAGAAATCTAGTACCATCTGTAATCGTGGAATATTTCTTGTTTTTTTTTTAAAAAAAATTATTATCATTTGGCTTGAGGGGTCAAAGCCCTTTTGTATTTCACTAAGTTAGTATTCAATGTTTTAATTTAGTGTGTTAGTACTGTGTTTTAGTTTTTTGGGGGCGGGGTCATTTTCTTCCTTTGGCTGTTCCTTTTTATTTTTCTAAATATATACTTGTTTGATAGTGAATTGGATTGTTTATGTTAAAATTAATAAATAAATAATTCAAAAAAGAAGAAAAATCCACTTATGGGTTGTTCTACCACAGCTACTTTCTGCTGGAGTCATGCAGCTCCATAGCTTTAACCATGGTGAAATTTGAGATGATGGAAGTATGATCTTGCATGAACTTACCCTTGTTCAGGTGGCTAATCCAGGTGCAACTTATTCACTTTTGGTCCTCCATTAAGCCCTAGGGCAGTGGTGGAAATTATATGCGGGCCAAGGTCCAATTCCCCCAAAGCTCTCAGAACCTTCTACAGTAAGCCCCAGTATCTAAATTTTCCACTTCAGTCACTCTCGAAACGGCAACAGGAATTTTGTCCATAATCAAACAGATGCTTACACTCACAAACTGCTAGTTGACTTCCCCCCCCCTTTGTTTAGTTTTTCCACACTCACTCTTCCTGTGTCTCTCTAACTTTTCTCTTCCCTCTCTCTCCTCCATTAGACTGTGTCTTGGATAATGGGAAATGATTATACAAACAACTACTTTTTATGTTTTTACAAGGAAGACCGTGCTTGCTTCTGTCCCTTCTAGACCCTGTGTATGGGTGAATTGACAATAGGGTTGGTTGTTGTTCACCTTCTACCTACTCAATGGATAACTTTGCTTGAGAGCCACATCAATAGAAAGGACTGCATTTGGAATACTCTGTATGCTTCTGATTAACCCATTTTAAAAGGCAAAGGAAAAATATAGGAAAAAGCAAGCATTTTTAAAAAATAAAATATGAGAATAATCTAAAAGCATGTGAGACGTTTAGGTTTTGAGGGGAAAAAATGAATACTAGGGAATATTGACTGATGTTGCCTGAGGTCCAATCACACTACACAAATGTAGTGTGATATGGCACTTTAACAGCTATGGCAACATTCTATGGAATCCTGAGGCTTTTAGTTTAGTAAGATACCAGAGCTCTCTTGCTCTTCCCTAAAGTGCAGATCCCAGGATTCAATGGGATATTGCTATGGCAGTTAAGGTACACTACAGCACTATATTTGTGTAACGTGAAAGGGTCCCTGGACTTAGCTCCAGTTAATAGCCCCGCTCCTTTTGTTTGATCTCAGGCCATCAGAGGAAGTGGAAGGTGAGATCAAGCTGTATGACTTGTGACCTTTGCTCTTTTCCTCTGTGTGTCATGACTTTTAGCTTGCAAGCTTGTGATCAGGTACTGTCTTGTTTCTGATCTTTTAAATACACAGAAATAGTTATTTAAGGGTTATAAAAATGTGAATGATACAAAGACAGAGAATATCCCCCTCTCCAGTCTTATAGTTCTAGAATAAAGAAGTATACAATTAAATGTATTCACATAATATTAATGGCAAACCAAAAAATAATAAAAAGCATTATTAACATACCTTAGGGAAAGGTGTGTTAGAAAGAGAAAAAAATTATTATTATTATTATTATTATTATTATTATTATTATTATTATTATTTCTACAACTACTACTTGGGGTGGAAGTCAAACATGAGACAAATTCATGGCTGTGAATAGGTCCTAGCCCTGATCACCTTAGATTGCCACCAGTGTAAGAAGATGCAGTCCATTGTTACTGAATACCAGTTGGTCAAGGTCATAAGGAGGAGGAGATTAATGGCACTCTTGTCTTGCCTATAGGCTTCCCACAGATAACAGGTCAACCACTGATTGATCTATGGTGGCATACATAGATGTCTAGTTAGATCCAGCATGGCTTTTCTCATATGCTTAAGTTTTGGTGCTACAAGATATTCGAATGGATACAGGCTTACTTGGGAATGAGACTCTTTTATGAAGAGGAACTCAACTAACTCCTATGAGTCAAGATTGTAAGGTGGTGCCTATCTCAAAAAGCTGAAACAAGATGTAATTTGTCTCCAAAAATGCATGTAAGAAGAAGATATATTAACTACTTATAATACTGCGAACTAGGCAAAGAATTGACACAATGTCACCTAAGAAGAACAACTGAGTTGCTGTTTACATGAATCCAAACTTATCATCAGAAATCATATTTGAAGACCAAGAGAGCAGAGATTTCAAATTGATAACTGGGGGATTAAAATATTAATTAAGGAGGTTTATTCCCCATGGACAACAAGGTTTTTTGTTTGTTTGTTTTAAATGAGAAGTTAATGTTTACATTGCTGAGTTTACTTGTTTGAGTGCTGGATGCTTCTCAGAGATTCAAATGGCGTGATTTCTCCACAGAGGGACAGATCTTCTGGGAAAAATATTAACATTAGACCAGGAAAATGTCTAAAGCTATTTTATTTATTTATTTAATGGATAATTTGTGTGTGGGGGAGTGGATACTGGAGATTTAAGTATGAGAATGTTAAAGACTTTTTCCTTAGAGACATAATCATTTATGAGAATTGATATGGTTTTTTATTCCAAAAACATTGGCAACTGACATAACAAAGATGGGTGCTTTTTAATCCTGTGGTTTTAACTTTGAGGGAGAAGACAGCAGGAAGGAATTGGGGACTAAGTGAAGCTTTGCTTCAAGATGAAAATGTTTTTAAAATGTGTAAAAAAATGGCAGAATATTTCTAAGATAATTTGGGAAAAGGCACTCATATGGGGTACTAGTAAAGCATTTATTGTTCTTTCTTTGTTTTGTGTGTATGTATTTTGAAAATTCTCAGTAAATTTAGAGAAAAAAGGCTGTAAGATTAAAGTTAAAGCCAATGTGCCTCAGAATACAAGTTGCTGAGAAGAAACCATAGGGAAAAGCTGTTGCCTAGCTGCAAGGGCTCTGGACTTTCTGGAAGCAAGTGACTGGCCTCTGTTTTTGGAAACAAGGTGCAATTAGAAGTAGTAGTAGTAGTAGTAATAGTAGCAGTAGTAGTATTTCATACCTTGCTTTTTCTGGAAAAGTGGGACTCAAGGAAACTTACAAAAATTAAAATGTATACAGCTGAAAGCACTTAATAAAAACCGCAATGGCTACAATCCTGCATGGTTCAGCAGCTTACGTTACACTTAGCCATTTACCACCCCACCATATTCCATGCTTGATGGAGAGCAGCGGAGAAATCAAAGAAATGTCTGGCTACATCCTTATTACCCAGATGCTAAATGTCATATAAATCATCACTGAGGTCAATCACAAGCCATTTCCGCACTAGACTGTTCAAGTGCTATTATTCCACTTTCAACATCCTATGGAGTCCTGGGCCTTTCCACAGCTTATCTTTTTTCTGTGCTGGGGTGCGGGCATCGAACGAGTAACCTCCACTGAGAGGCTCTCGCATCTCCGCTGCTTCAACTCCCAAGCAGGCAGCATGAGAGGCCCTCCTCTTCCTTCTGCAGTGTAGCCTGGGAGTTCCCAGGCTGCACTGGGGCAGGATGCGCGACCACCACAGCTCCGGAGGCTCCACACACATGGCAAGTGCGCGCAGGGTCCTGGAGCAATGCGCGATCACACAACATTTTCGGCTGAAAGCCGGAAATGAAAAAGTGCATGAGCAGCGCCTGCACTACCCTGGAGCATCACACGATTGTGAGTGCATCGTGCAGATCACTTCTCACAATTGCACGATGCTCCAGGCACTCTTTTGTATGGCAAATGCTGTGCAAAAAGGGCCCTGGAGTTTGCAGTTTAGGGAGGGACCTTTCAGGCCCCTCCCTAAACTGCATACCCCAGGATTCCATAGGATGTTGAAAGTGGAATAATAGCACTTGAACAGTCTAGTGCAGAAATGGGTATGGTTTCAGCAGCTGATGTGATCATTTTGCATCTGGTTAGAGAGATATTGCTAGAGAGATGCCTTTCAGATTCCTCCTGCTCTCCACCAGGCACAGAATGGCTGTGAGGAAGGCCCTTCAGCACCACTAAGCTAAGCCCAAGGAAAGCTTGGTCATTGTAGAAAGAGGAAGAGAATGCCAACATTCCCAGCAACCAAAAAAAGATATACACAGGAATAAGTCTGGCCTACTCCTCTGTATGCCATCAACAAGATGCCAGCCCAAATGTTATTGTTAGTGTAAAATTAAACTATCCATAGAGTTAAAACCATTCAAAACAAATCATAAAATAGAAAAGATGTGTCCATAAAACTGAAGGCCTTGCAGTCCTAAAAGCTTCCTAGAATGTAAAAGTTTTCAACTGATGATGAAACTCCCTTAGTGACTAATCTTGATCCTGAGAATTATAATACACACACACACACACATTAAATTTTATCCTTCACAATTTCAAAATATATTACCAGTGATTTTTTTGTTCACATTACTCTTGTGACCCCACACTCCACAGTATAGCATAGACCCCTGAATGGTAGTTGTGCTTTTCCATGAAAAGGCAAGCTGCCATCTAGCATAAAATTGCTTATGGCATTTAACCTAATTGCAACAAATAGGTTTTAGTGTCTCCAGGTCTATGCTAGATTCTATATTAATAGTTATTGTACAACATGTTTTCAATAGTTTTGCTTTATCATTGCTCGCTCATGTGTTTTTGCTTTTTGATCTTAGGTCTTCTTAATCGCCAATATTGGAGGAACTGGTCTCCATCTGTTTTGTATAGGGGAAATAGCCATATACTGTGGCTTTTAAAAAAATCTTTGATGATTAAAGAGAAGTATGAAAGAAAGGTTTCCTGGTTAGAAATGACTGGACACCAAAGATTTCTACTGATTTCTGCCAAGAACCGAAGACATTTCCATCTATTTATCCTGTATGTCCTTGTCCCACTGATGACTTATTAAAGCTCAAAGATGCTTTAAAGATGTGACACCTGACAGATAGCTGTCCATCATTCACCAACAGCATAGTTGATTCTCCCAGTTCTGAAGATTAACATGAACCCAATGGACTGGTACAGCCTATTGATTTATATTATTCCCACAGAAACCCAGTTGTTCAAGCCCTATCAGATTCACTATATTGTGGTTTTGAACAAAGCAAGCATCATGTTATCTATCTTCTTGAGGTTGACTTTCATTCACCTGACTGTGACCTTCTTACTATATATCCCCTCAGAACCAACCCCAGTACTGGAGGCTGTTATATCTTTTCACCTTTACAATGAAACATTCCTTTAGAAAGTAGTTCTATTTGTCATTGCAAACTGTTTGTTTTCTTTTTTTGAGTGGGATTCTTGAAATTGTCAAAGGTGCACTAGAGGTCTAAATGTGTTCCAGGCAGACATTAAAATGTCTTTTCAGTTCTTGTTTAGACATTATTGATTTTATATAACAAGCAAGTGAGAGGGTGTCTTGGGAAATACTGCTGTGTAATTGCTGTGGTGACATAGGCAGCCAACACCACCATAGACAGAAAGTTGTTTGATCATAGTCAATACATTATCTTTTTCCATACTGAATCTCCTGGGTAATAATGTGAAAGCAGACAATAGCAGATAGGAGCCTTTAGAGTTCACTGACTTTAAACCCAAAATGTCATCCCACTGGGTAATTCCACCATTTGTATGACTTGTAACACAACATCTACTACCCTACCGCTTGGCATGAGATTTTCACAAAATATTTATTTTAATTTGAGTGTTCTGTATTTCCTCAGCTATATTATTGCTTGTTATGTTGCTTCAAGTCAACATCACCTTATGGTGATCCTGTGAACAAGAGACCTCCCCAAGTCCCTGGTCACCCTCAGCCCTGCTCAGATCAAGAAAACTCACTGAACTTAATATAGTATGTCATGATAACTCAAAAAGCGTTGGGAGAAAGGGTTCTCTTGAATGTGCTATGTAGGGAGGGTATCATGACTGCATTTTCAGGAAGGCTATAGCTGTTTTTGCCACCATTAGCACTTCAAGGTAGGCTTAATATATCTGTATTTGAACATATACTCTCAAAGTCTTTTTTTTTTTCAACTGCTTTACAGCTTATTGTCGAGGTTTCTTCCCTGCATAGAGATCAAATGCTAAGTTTATCCTGATGCATCCTGATGGAGAGAACACTTAGATGCAAACATGTTAGTTATCCAGTCCATCTCACTGTTCTATAATGAGTATATTCAAGGGTGCCTTAATAATATTAACACTGAAGTACACAAAGACAATCAAGATTCCATAAATCTAGGCATGAGGTATCCTAATGAAACCACTAACCCTCCATACAGGAGTAACCTCCATCCATCTAAACTTTTTCCAGTAGATAGTTTGGTTGGTGTCTTCCACTAACAGTGTGATGTAACCTGGAGTCCACCCCTTGCCTTTCTCTATACTCTGCTGGCCCCCCACCATCAGAAGGAAAGACATCTTGATCTTTAAAGAACCATCTGAGTGTACTACCCTTTTTAGTGAAGATTCTTGAAATAAAGTAAGCCAATGCCACCTACAGATTAAAGAGTCCTAGAGATTATGGAACTGCAGAAGTCTAGACCTTGACTAAGAAGCTTTAGGTAGCATTGTCAAGGAATATATTGATATTAAGAATCCACTTGGACTAAACCACATCAACAATGCTTTAACAAATTATCAACAAAAAATACAGAACATCATATTGCTGTCAATTCAAATAAATAAGAAATTTTGTGGCTGCCAAACACAGGAAAGTAACTTCTTATACACATGGCAGGAATAGTGGCATCTAGAGTAAGCAGTCTTTCTCTTTTCCTGATGTAGCCTTACCAATCTGAGGACACTTTGACTTTGCAGAGGACTTGGTCAAACATTTTTAAAGCTTTGTAAAATTGATATAATGAGGAGGAGTCTATTGGCATGGGCAAACCAAATATCACTTTTGCTTGCCAAGAAGAAAGGAAGAGGTGCATATTAAGGCATTGTTCAGCAGAATAAAGAGGAAGTCAGACTTCCTCGTTTTTAGGTATTGCGATTTAAACCCTCATTTTTCAACACTCTGTGATATACAGGTTGTTGACTATTTATTATTGCTGTCTTAAACTCATGAGGCCCTGAAACTGCAGAAGTTCCAATATAGTAGTCAAGCAAATATTATTAAGAGAAAATGAAATATGCTATTCCAGATGCTATCTTGCAACAGCTGGTTATGATACTCTAGCTGGTATTTTGCTATATCCCTGTGCTTGACTATTCCGTTATAGAAATTTAGTATGTGTATCACATGATTAGAAGTGCAGAAATTAGATGTTGGAAATTATGAACAGACAATATCATTTGCCTCTCCAGAAATAGTTCCATCAAATAATTTCAAACTGATTTTTCTTTACCTTCCTTTAACATGACAAGAACAACAAAAGAGAATTGCTCACCAAGTGTTATTTAGTTTTTTAATTCCATTGAGGATTGCTGATATAATTATATCCCAGTATGATTTTCTCAAAGATAGCTGAGGCCAATGATAAACAGCTGAGATGAAAAAATCAAGGGATTATCTTAATTATAGAAAAGTGGTTTGCTATTAAACTAATTGAATAAAATGTAATTGGATTATGTACTATTTTCAACAGCTCCTAGATTTTAAACTGTAAATAAATTGTCATACTTAACGTTCGAAAAATGGAACAGCTGAAATCAAACTATATTTCAAAATACAAAATATCACAAATCTGCATCTACATCAAAAGATACAATACAGAAGAATACCAGCTAGTTCTGCTTCTCAAAATGTTAAATTAATGCAACATGTGTTAGACTTGAGATTGTTCATGTAGAACCTTTTTAAATATTACCACTTGATGAGAAATCCATGAGGATTGACTGGGAATCCATTATACTTGAACAATTAACCCATTTACATTCATTAAACAGAACCACATTGCCTAATTGCATCATGTTTTTCTGGTGTGTTTTCGTTAGCAGAATCTAAACAAACTGATTACAAAAAAAGGACAGGCAGCTAAAAATTAAATCACTGAAAATTTCAATTAATTATACCTTCAGACACCAAATCCCATACAGGAAATAAGACAGAAATATATTGTGCTCTAAATATTACGTGTGTTTGCAATGTTTATGTGTCTTGTACTTCTTGACCTGAATGAGCCCATGAGATGCTTTGTATGCAAAGATAAATAAAATGAGCAGGTGTTAGTGAGCACCTTATAAAATATTAAACTTAATTATTCATAATGAAAGTACAGAAAAACATAAGACTGGATTTTAGCACAGAAGCACAAGTAGAGGGCAAAATTTATCAAATTACACAACATCCACTGTTAAATGAACCACTGCAGTGTTTTCACAATAGTCTCTTTTTATTCCAAACAGATGATTAGACTGTTAAATTCATAGGAACTCATATAGAAAAGTCCAGTACTTTCCAAAATCTGTAAACAGAACAGATGTACCATCTTTTTAATCCCACCAGTACCTTCTGTTTCTTCAACATTTGGGGGCTAGATCAAAATTACACCCTCTACCCAGTTAATCACTCTGTTTGTGGGATGCAGCAGACTGGAAAACTTCTGTCATCAGTTGTAAGACCAGTTCTGAGTGATAAAAAAAAAAACAAAAAAACTTATCAACACACCTATGGCCTTCCTGATGTTGCTGACCACACTTTTTGCTTTCCCAAAAATCCCAAGTGTGATGCTACATCACAACATAGCATTCCAAGCTGCCATATAGGAGCTCCCACAAGCTCCAATAAACCAGACTGTCAAAAACTAAGCCCTTCTGTTTCATTGTAACCTAGAAAGATATGGACTCTGTATTTCCAGTAACTTCAAAATACTGACAGTAACTGAAACGAATAACACATAGGAACACTCTTATGTTTTAAGTGCTATCCAAGAAATAGTTCTGCTTATTAAGAAGTACCCAGAACAGTGATGAAAAACGAATGGCAGTTTAGGGTTTATCCCATACCATGATACCACCTTGCCATGGCAGTGGGACTGCATGTGATGCAATAGGCCATGCTGATGATAGCACTGCTTCTCATAGGAACTACCACATCAGACAGGATTTTGCTAAGGAGTTAGACAAAACGTAACAGAGAGTTACTGGAGAGCATCAGTAGTGTGGTGTGACAATGGTGGTTTACCAGCTTGTCTTGCTGTTTTCATTTATCAGATGCCTCCCAGCCCAATGTACATATCAGAGCTTGGAAAGGGGAATTTAGAAGTAGTTAATTACTGTTACAGTTCTGAGGCCCAGAAAGTCATTAGCCAACACTACAGTTATGATTTTAACACTTATTTTCTCATTTATAAAAATTAACTAAAAGTTACTTATTTTTTAATTACTAGAAAATCTGTATTTTCTAGACAGTCTATGGTACAAAACACAGTGTTCCCCATCCACTGTCAATACCTGAACACTCACAACAGAACCTGAGGAGGCACCAGCATGAGCGCAGGACAAGCTAGCACTGGAAACGTCATGTTCCTGCATTATCATTTAGTGAGAGCATACCTGTACAATTATATAACTAAACCTATATAACTCATATAACTGAAAAATGAATAAAAATTTAACACACTACAAAAAGGGGGGGGAGTTATTCCTCATTGTCATAGTTATAGTACAATCCTGGATCTACTTTAATTTGGTGGGAGAATAATTAATCTAAAGTAACTAGTTATATGCGCCTAGTTATTTCCAGTCTCTGAAACTTGTAAAATCCAACTATCAAAGCAGGCAAACTGAAAAAGAGCAGATACTTTGAATAGACGAGAATTTAGTTAGTGATCCACTGAAACATCATAAAAGACCTTTAGACTTGGAGTATACTATTTTGATCTTTTATCTTCTGTCAGTGCTGGTAAAGTCAGAAAATTTGCTTTGGTACAATTGAGGATTGTGATTTTGATTCATAAACCAGAAAAATAAAAATGCTTAAGTGTAACTATATTTTTTGGACATGATTCTCAGCACACTACATGAGACTTCATTCTGATTAAACAACTAAATGGGATTTGCTTCTAAGTAATGTGTTTAGAAGTGTGCACATCAACATGGGAACAACTCAATTTGCTTACATTCAAATGTCGCCAGTTGTGAATCACAGCAAGCGACTGCAGTAGAAGGTATTACCTTTTACTGGTATAAAGTCAATTATTAGGGGATAGGGAACAAATTATTCTCCTGTGGCTTCATATAACTGGACTTATGTCAGCACGCTATGCTTAATGTGTACGTGAAGCATGATAGCTTCATCCATTTTTTAATTTCATGTAATCTTCATTTGGCTGCGAAATGTATGCCAATTAAGCTAAGTGAATTGTAATAATAGTGGGGATATGTACTGGGAGTTTATCAGCTATACTATGATTGCCTAATAGGATTAAATTAATTAATCCTTCATCCTCTTGCATTATCGGTCCGTTCCAGATTGTATTATTGCTTATGAAACTGGACAGGGCTATAGTTTATTAATCCCCTACAACTACCGTTCTGAAGTCATTTATTCTGGGGCAGTCCCTTTCCACTCAATGGGATGGCTCTAGAGAAAATAATTACGGAATGTGGTCATAGTATCACATACATAAGGTAAAAGCATGAACCACATTTTTATGCTCATGTAGTTCGAAAGTTTAGCTGAGCAAAGCATACAAGCTGGAGTTGAGGACAGTTAAGTAGGTCTGTGTAAGAAAAACAACAAAGCTACCGGAGGCATGGTAAACTAGTAAACTGATAATGGAGGTTCAATTAGGTGTTCATTACTATCCCAACCAACATTTCCACCTGTGGCTTGCTTACCTCCCCTATGCTAAAACCCAGCAAAGTTATTAGAGGAAGGTATTTGGGCCTTCTCTAGACACCAGATCCATCTGATCTTGGAAGCTAAGCAGGGTGATCCCTGGTTAGTATTTGGATGGGAGACCAACAACAACTACCAAGCTCTGTAGGCTATATCTTAGAGGAAGGAACTGACAAAACCACCTCTCAGTATTTCTTGCCTGAGAAAACCCTATGAAATTGATAGGGTTGCCATAAGTTGACAGATTATTTGAAGGTACATTCACACACAGCAGCTAGGTCTGATTGATTGACTGACTGATTGATTGATTTTAATTAAACTGAGAGAAGCAAAGCCATCTGTGCTGCCTTGAGGTTGTTGGCATAAAGATCAAAGTGAAACAAATCATTCAATCAAAGGAATTCCACACTACACAATTGTAGCACTATGATTTCACTTCAACTCACATGGCTACCTCCTATGGAATCCTGGGGTTTGCAGTTTGGTGAGGTGCTAATGCTCTCTGGTTGGGAACTTTAAATACCTCTCCCTCAATTGCAAATCGTAGGAGTCTATAAGATGTTGCCATGGAGGTTAAAGTGCAATCATACTGCTGTAATTGTGCATTGTGAAAAGGCCCCAAGTCTGAGCAGTTAGTATAGTAAGGATATTAAATGTATAATGTGTATCTGAAACATATTTTCTATATGGCAGCGGGGCGGATTTTAATATTGTCTCCAGTCATTCTATTTCCTTAAATTCTTTCCCTATATATTAAAATTTAAATAAAATAAATACAATGAAAACATAAAAATATTTAGAAGATAACTAAAAAAAAAATCAGTACAAAGGAATTATAGCCCCCAATCATTTAAACCCCATTTATCAATAACCCTACATAAATGCTAGGGCCTCTCTGGATAAAAAAAAGCCTTGACTTTAATGAAGCTGACGAATAGTCACCTTTACTGATAAGAAATTTGAAATTAAGTTTCTTCAGTTCTACTTTTTGGATGTCAACTGTTGGTATCAAGAAGTCAGACTAGAACAGGCATAAACAGCTTCCAGGTGTTGCAGGCCACCTTGTCCCCATGTTGGAGGACATCCCCTGCCATGACCCCAGAATTTTTGAACTTGTTTCTTTCTTTGTTGGTCTAAATATCATCACATTTTGGGGGGTCTCAGGTTAGAAAAAATCTCCTGAGACAAAAACAAGGGGGGGGTTCAAAATATGGCAAGATTGCTCCCAGGGCATTTGGAACAAGTGTGTTTTTTTAAAAAAAAAATAGGGAGTGGGGCTTTGGGAGTTTAGACCACCTGGGGAGAGGGGCACATGTAGCCTTTAGACTGTACTTTTTTAAAAATTTATTTATTTGTATCCCGCCTCTCCATATGGATCGAGGTGGCGAACAACTTACAAATAGCATGTATTTCGAAACATTTCTATACATGCCCCCAACAAGCTGGGTACTCATTTTACCGACCTGCGAAAGGATGGAAGGCTGAGTCAACCTTGGAGCCCGGGCAGGATCGAACTCACAACCTTGTGGCTTGCAGTACTGGCATTTAACCACTGCGCCACCACGGCTCCTTTCCCCACCTCTAGTCCTGAAGATAAAGCAAATTACACAATGTAGTGAAAGAATTAATTTTTGTTTAGTCTATAGATCATTTGTATATACAAGTGGAAAAGTAGTTAGAAGAAGAAGCTTCTTAATGCTGTCTAATCATAGGAAAAATAAAATGTAAAATATTCTTATGACAGTGAAGATCAAATTTATCCAGTTAGTAATTTCCTACCATCTTTGTCCTAGTTTCCAAATCCATATGTTAAAATATTCTGAATACCTTCTGGATAATTTTGGTATTGTGGATTTCCATACATATTAAAAGTAGCAGCTTTTCAGAATAGCCTGAAAGGACACTAGAAACATGTAGATCAATTTTCATATAGCCCCTTGATAAAATGTCCAATGAAATTGGAAGTGTGCCAATGTTACTGCATCATCATGGGGCAGAGGCTAGGGGCAATAGGAATCCCTCTGCATCTTCCTTCCAGCAACTGAGTCTACATGACATTGTAGCTTCCTAATGGAAAAGCTACATAATAATTGGAGATACTTAAGTTCTGTAAATATTTAACCCTTTGCATGACATTAAATGATGAAGCGAAACTAAATAGATGTGGTTTGCTCATTCCAACTGATGATCATCATCAACAACAACATTTTCATTTATATCACACATTTCTCCCAGTAATGAGACTCAGGGCAGCCAATAACATATTTGATAACAATATAGATCAAAACTATACAAAAAAAAATGATAAAAGCATGAATATAAAAGTTATTTCAAACAATCAATTTACAAAGTTAAAAACATTAAAATTCATTTATACACACTAACCACACACACTCACACACACACACACACCATAAAAGCCAATCCCAGTCAGTTTCTGAAAGCCTGGCAAATTATTTTTCTCTGTGTCCTTGAAACTTTGTGTAATTAGTTGTGCCATACTTAAAACTGAAAAATACCTTTTTGAGTGTAATTGGTAAGAATCCATAAAGAATAAGTAGACAAACGTGCTGGTTGGGCCACCTGAGCTTAGGGTCAACCAGTAACAAAACCCTGGTTGCCTGCTATGTTACACAACCCTGATTCTAAGTTTAGAGGTCTTGGAAATTTCAGTGCCTAAGAAACATGTCTTCAATTTCTTCTGTGCATCCAAACAATCTGTGTATCATATCAGTGCTTCATATAGAATCTGAGTCAACCCATTAGCTTGATAAACCTGGATAAAAGTTACAGCATACTTTTCTCCTTTCACATAATAAAAACAGAGAATTATAATCAGGCAATGCTTTTCTCTATCTAGTGAATATCCCCTGCGGGTTAAACCAAGTGAATATAGATTGGAAGCATAAACCTAAATATTTGTATTAGCAAATTTGTTCAATAGTTTGTCCATTTAACTTCCATTTATATTAAGGTTTCCTTTTTGAGAGAATCATTATTTTAAGTCTTTTCTCCATTTTATACCAAATGCATTAATTCCATAATAAGCTACAAAGTCACAGGCTTTTCACCTCTGCTTGGACAAGCTGTCTGTAGGACTGTTTCTGAGTAGTATGGCTGGCTGGCTGGCTGGCTGGCTGGCTGGCTGGCTCTTCCTTCCTTCCTTCCTTCCTTCCTTCCTTCCTTCCTTTCTGTAATTTTTTTCTCCTCTGTGGGTGTGCAAATTCTGCTTGTTATTATGCTTCAGTATGTTCTTTTCTAGATCACATGGTCTCAATGAGTGGGGTTACTGCTAAATGAAAGTGAGCCACAGGCTTGGTTTGGGTGGAGCTAGCAGCACTAGCCAAAGGGGGTGGTGCAGAAGAAAAGTTGCTTCATTCAGGCACCTACTTGGGAGATGATATGGGGCTGAGGACCCATCCTGCTGCTGCTTTGCAGACAAGACCAGATTGCTTCTTTATGGACATTGCCCTGTTTGGATAAAATGCTGACCACTTTTGTGAGGAGGAAAGAGGTGTTGTCAACAAAGGAAGGGATGTAATGGTGCTCAGGGAGCAGTCATCTAAGTTATACAGGATAGAGGGAGATACAGAAATGCTGCACTATCCTTGGGGTAGAGTTGGCAATACTCTACCCCACCCCCAAACTATCTTCCATTAAAAATTATCTGGATAGCCATGGCAGCAGTTTCCCTGGGATATAGCCTTGGCCCATCCTTTACAGTGTTGATGGATAATTTTCAATTGGTGCAGCACAAGGTTGTGGGGAGCAACCTTGGAGAGGTGAGATCCACCACACATGTACTAGACTTTTACCCTTCCTGGCTAATTAAACAGGCCAGAAGAGGACTTGTTGAGTGGGTAAAGGAAGTGATATAATGTCTTTTTACAAAAGACAGGCTCCCAACATGCCTGAAGGAGGCTGTTGTAAGACTTCTTTTGAAAAACTTAACCAGGATCCTACTATACTAGATAACTATAGGTCAGTCTCCAACATCCCACTTTTGGGCAGGTGTATGGTAGCTTCTAGGGGTTCCTGGATGGGGCAGGTTATTTAGACTTTGGTCTGTTTTCAGGCTTGCTTATGGGCAGAGACAGCTTTAGTTGCCTTGCTGGATGATCTATGCTGGGAACAGAACAGGAAGAAAGTGTCTCTGTTGGTTCTTCTGAACATCTTGATGGCTCTCAGTATCATTGACCACGATATTCTTCTGGGCACTTTGCTGGGATAAGGCCTGGAGGTACTGTTTTACAGTAGCTCAGTTCTTTCCTAGAGAAGTGGCCTCAGATGCTAGTGCTGGAAGATTCTTGTTCAACTCCTTCTCCACTGGCCTGTGGAGTCCTTCAGGGTTCTGGTCTTGTTCCCAATGCCATTTAACATCTATATAAAACTGCTGAGAGGGTTTCTCCAGAATTTTTGAGTGAGTTGTCACCAGTATGCTCATGAGACCCAATCTATTACATCTTTCCACTCAATTCCAAGGAAGCTATTTTTCTGCTAAACCAGTGCCTAGCAGCTGGATGAGAGTGAACAAATTGAAACTTAATCCACACAAACTCAATCCAGACAAGACAGAGATAGAGATGCTCCTGGTCAGCTGAAAGACAGATGCAGGAATAGGGGTTAAGGCTGTGTTACATAGGGTTAACCTTCCACTGAAAACACAGGTTTGCAATATGAGGATACATCTGGATGCACCCCTGAGACTGGAGATTCAAGTTTCAATGGTGACCAGAAGTGCATTTGTACAGTTAAAACTAGTTTTTAAAGAAGTAACTGTGTTATTTTCTTGCAGCATAAAAGGGGAGAGGGTAGGGGAAAGTAAAAGTAAAACAAATGGGGCAGCACCTTTAAGACTAACTAATTTTTATTTTCAGGTGAGCTTTTATGGATACTACACCTGTTCTTGGATCTTGCCATGTTAATACATGCCTTGGTTTCATCCCCTTTGGATTACTATAATACAATCTATGTAGGGCTGCTTCTGAAAAGTGCCCAGAAACTTTAGTTGGCCCAAAGAGCCTGACTATTGACTGGGCTGGCTACAGGGACCATACAATTCCGTTGTTGCAACAGTTCCTCTGATTGTCTGTCTGTTTCTGGGCACAGTTTAAAATGCTGGTGGTGACCTATGAAGCACTATGTGGCTTGGGTCCAGGCTTTTTGAAGATCAACATCTCCTTTTATGAACACATTAGAGTCCTAAGATATTCTAGAGAGGTGCTTCTCTGTCCCACAGTCTCAGGCTTGTTTGGTGGTAACAAAGGAGAGGGCCTTCTTGGTGTCTGCCTCCAGTCTTCAGAATTCCCTACCTAGAGAGGTCAGGATGGCTCCCTCTTTGTTCTCCTTCTGTTAGCAATTGAAAACACTCTTGTGCCACCACACTTTTAAAAGCTAAATGGAATAGCCATTTAATGTTATTTTGTCCTGGGTTATGGTTTGCACTGAATTTGAACTGAATAATTAATTTTTTTTTGTTCAATTGAATTTGAATAGAATTGAAAAATAATGAATTTTAATGTTTTTATGTTTAATGTTTTAACTTTATAAATTGTTTAATTGCTTTTAAAATAACTTTTATATGTATTCTTTTGTCAAAATTTTTGTATCATTTTTAATCTGCATTGTTTTTAAATACGTTGTGAGCCACCTTGGGTTCCATTACTGGGTGCAAGTCATGATATAAATGAACATAGTTGCCATCACTCTCTTTGCAAGCTCATAAGCAGGAGCTTGTGAAAAAGGATGGATGGACAGTGTTGTTTTGCATGAAGATTTAGCAGAAATCTTCGAGGGAAAGACCCAGAGAACTGTACTACTGCCTACACACATTGAAGAGACCTGGACAGTGAGAAAGATGCTACTGTACCTACAACATCTGTGCCATATTACTTCTCTTGCTTGTAGATGTGGAAAAGTATATTTACAACAAGCACAGTTGGTTGCCCTGCTGAAAGAGAAGGAACAACAACTTGAGGCTTGCCTATTCACACTTAAGACCATTTCTGCACTACAGTGTTAAAGTGCTGCCATTCCACTTTCAACCTCCTATGGAATCCTGGAGCTTGTAGTTCAGGGAGGGGCACTTAGAATTCTTAGCCAGAGAGCTCTTTGGCCTCAGTAAACTACAAACCCCAGAATCTCATAGGAGGTTGAAAGTGGAACAGCAGCACTTTAACACTGTAGTGCAGAAATGGCCTAAGATTCATCAGGTAAAATGAGCTTTTGGAGAGCGCAGATTAAACACTTCTGTAGTGTAGCACTAGTACTGAAGGAGGCTACCAAGTGCATGGGGGGAAACACTTGGAAGAATATGAGCCATAAAAGCAGAACTGTTCAGAAACATGCCATGCCTTTGAAAGCACACCCAACTGAATCCAGGCCTCTTTTGGGGCAACAGGGACAGCTGTTGCAAAGTTCAGACAGCATGGACATAACTTTGCAGGGTTCTGTGGGTGGAAGGACTCCTATCTAGAGGAGGAAATAGTTATCCGTTAGGACTACTAAAGAAATCAGAATGTTCAAAGAGGTGTACTGCTTTGCTGGAGCGAGGACCCGAGACATAAAAGAGAGGATGCCAATACTCATCAAGCCTACTTACCGTATTCATTTCTATCTGATGCATGTGGAAACTAATTAATCTGCCAGACACAACCTTCATTGTATTACAAGCGACATTGGGTAGCTGAAGGACCTTGAGACACTGATTGTTTTTTCATCAGTCCATCAATGCTGAAAGCCATGGCCTAGGAAGAAAGAGAGAGAGAGAAGAGACAGAGAGAGAGAGAGAGAGATACTGCAAGTAAACAACTTGTTGCACAGATGGTGCCATCATGAAAGGATTTAGCTTTTAAGATCATAGGCTTTAATGAAAGAGCACTTCTGGCAAGAGATGGTTGACACCTAATTGTAGTTGGCAATTATGTGCCTGCTAGGAGAAAATATAGATTCTCTATTGGTGTATCATCCACCTTACTGGTCAGTGTAGTCTACCTTTCTGAGCTGATGGAGCTGGTCTCAGTGGTAGCATTGGAGTTCCTCAGTGGTAGCATTGGAGTTCCTCCAATGCTGGTTGTGCTGGGGAGCTTCAACATCCATGCTGAGGCCACACTCTCAGAAGTGACTCAGGATTTCATGTCTTCCATGAAAACCAAGGGTCTGTCAAATGATATCTGGCCGCACACATGCTTCTGGCCATACAGTATACCTAGTTTTCTGGGCTGGGCTGGGCTGATGATAATCTAGATTTGGAGGAGTTTTTTATACTTCCATTATCAAGGACATATCACTAACCAATGAGGTTTACACACATTGGGACTCAGAGCCTCTGCAGTAGCAGATGAATGCCCTAGAAAGCTTATGGATCAGCATGCATTCCTTGTGGCCCTTGGGCCTTGTTTTTGTTGTGATGGCAGCTTTTCCTGCTCAAGCCAAGAGGTGGCCTAAGAAATGGCATGGAGTTATGGCTGAGGTGAACGCAATTGTGTCTCAGACCACCTCTCACAGAATGTAGCCAAGTGAACCATCTGGTTTATTAGTGAGCTGGCAATGATGAAATGAGTGGAATGGAAATTAGAGTGTCAATGGCAGAAAACTCAAGATAAGTCCTACTGAGCACTGAACACACCAAACACCATTGAAAGGCATATTCCATAGCAACAGTGGCAGTGAAGAAATCTTACTTTTTTGCCACCATTGTGTCCACACAGTCATCCAGCAGAGCTGTCTCAAGTGGCCAGATGCAGTGGTCAGCAGAATGCAGATCACTTGGCAGCCTGCTACAAAGAATTTACACAACACTTTGGAAATAAAATCCATTCTTACTTAGATGCTGTGATTTATAGACATCTAGTGGATGTAACTTTGGCTCCTGCTTGTCCAGAGTTACTGAATGCATACTGAATGAAGATATAGACACAACCGGTGCTGAGCATCCCTGTCCAAAGTTCCTAGAAGAAGAGAAGAGAAAAAAAGAAGAGAAAGACACTATATATGTATTGGATGTGTGCCCTTCCTGGTTTATAAATTCAACCACAGGGCACAAGTGTTTAGAGAAATGGTAAATGCCACACTGAAAGAGGCTGCGGTGAGGCCTTTACCAAAATGCCCCTCCCTGAACTACATCATGCTGGAGAATTATCATCCAATCCTCAAAATACCTCTCTTTGGAGAAGGTTTAGCAGCCTCACAGTTCCAGGGATTTCTGGATAAAATAGGTTATCTATATCCATTCCAATCTGACTTCGGATCTGTTGGAAACAAAGAGGCATTAAGGCTTGTACAGTGATTAGTGAGAGAAGGAACTTTACAGAGCATGCCTGTCCTTTTATTTCACCTCTCTGTTTAATCTATATATTCAAGCCTTTTTGCTTCCTTCCAGCCTGCAGCGGTAACTTCCCTCTTCTCTGAAGAAGTCTGTCAGTCAGTCCTTTATCACCCTTTGTCTGAGAAGGGAGCATCCACGAGGCTCCAGCCTCGTAATTGATGCTAGCCAGCACACATGACAGCCAGATTTTAGGGGTTTTAACAAAGTTTAGGTCAACCTCTTTTGCCTATCTCTTTTCATAGCTCAGGATGGATTTCCTGAAACAATAAGTGTAAATAGTTCTTCTTCTTCCTCCTCCTCTTCCTCTACCTCACCTGTCATTTCTACCACAAGCTCCTATTGTACTGGCTTTGTTGCACTCTGTTTGATATAGATACCAAATAATCCTACAAGATTTAATTATGAGATGGAGGCACCTTGCTGGATGATTCATGCCAGGAACTGGACAGGGAGAATGTGTCCCTCCTGGTTCCACTGGACCACTCAGTAACTTTTGATACCAACAAACTGCTGGACCACTCAGTAACTTTTGATACAAGCAACAATGCTATCGTTCTGGGCTGCTTCTCTGAGATAAGACTTGGAGGCACTATTTTATATTGACCTCTTCTTGGAGGGGAGCAAACAAAAGGTGACACTGAGGCATGCTGGTTCAACACTCTGGTTATTGATATGTGGGTTACATAAAGTCTGTTTTGTTATATCCATGAAACTTCTGGGAGAGGTTGCCCTGCCTCTTCAGGTTACCACTATGTTGATTGCATCCAACTCTATCTATACAAAAAGATTCTGCCTGTGATGGATGGGGTTATACTCCCCATGAAGTCTTGGGAGTAGTCCTGGTCCCAACCTGCTTCTGGATGCCCAGATTTCAACAGGAACCAGGAGTGCATTTGAACAGTTAAAGCTATTATGCCAACTGTACCTTTCCTGGAAATGTTGGATATGGTCACAGTGACACATGCCTTGATCATATCTCACTTTACTATAAAGTTCTCTCTAATAATTATTATAATGATTATAATGCCTGACCTTGGAACTTGTTTGGAAAATTCACAGCTTCCAAAATACTGCACCAAAACTTCTGACCAAGCCTAGTTATAGAGAAATTATAAACCCCACGTTTCAAATTCTTCATTGCCAATTTGTTCCCAATCACAATTCAACGTGCTGGTTATCATCCAAGAAGCCCTACATGGTTCATTTCTAGGCTATCTGAAAGACTGTATCCTAATATGAACCTGCCTAAGTTTTAAGATCCTAAAGGTAGGGCTTTCTCTTAGTTCTGTCAACATCCCACACATATTTTGTGAGGACACAGAATAAATGAACAGCTGTTTTGAAACTATTTTTTTAAGATGCACAAACTACACTAGTGGAAAAGAATATAAGACTGTCATGGCTTATTTCACTGCAAATATACACTATGCTTGTGTAGGCGTATGTGTCTTCAGGTTCTCTTATGACTTATGGCAACCCCATTAATTTCATAGAGTTTTCTTAGACAGTGAATGCTCAGAGGTGGTTTTGCCATTTCCTTCCTCTGAAACACAGCCCACAGCACCTGGTATTCATTAGTGGTCTCCCATTCAAGTACCAACCAGGGCTGACCATGCGTAGTTTCCAAGATCAGACAGTATCTGGTGCCTATTGCATATTGTTCTTTGAAATCATTATCTTGTTGCTATTTGAAAGATGATCAATTATGAAGAAGAAAGATGGCATTTTAATTTCTTCCTGTCTTTTTTACTTTTAAACTATTTCTTCAAAGGTGGTTTTTTTTCCCCGTTTTTTAATAAAAATGGCACTAGAAGATGTGACCTTGTGTGCTACCAAAACGGAGCTCCTTGCCAATATTTACAGCTGAGTTATCGCCCCTTCAAAATTGGGATTATAATGAAAGTGCTGGCACAACTTTACTATAGCAGTGCTGCTGTAATAAAATTTACAAGGTGCAATCAAGTCTCTGAGATGTCTAAGCCAGTGTCATCTCTTGATGTATTTCTTGGGAGCATAATGGATCAACAGACTGACAACTGTGATGATTGTGTTATTGAAATGGTTATCAAAGCAATGCTGGCAGGAACAAGGAAGTCATTTTATTTCCAGCATCCTTTGTTGTCCTTATGGGGGAAACAGATTTTTTTGGGGGGAGAAGAAAAATGTAATTGAAGAGTTCATGTATGAGGGATGATTTCTGCAAATTTGCAGTGCTCATAATTGCAAAACCACAGAGGGATGCATTACTATTTGAGTGAAATTATTTTCATTGACTTTTACAATGATGGTAACAGAAACTAATGCAGTATATTAGGTTCAGTTAGAATATGTGAAAATAAGACATAACTAACAGAAATATTAAGATATATGAACACTACAGATATATCTTGAGTATTATTTTATGATCTATATCTAACTTTCTGGATTTTATATAAAAGGTCTGTTTGTTATAGAGTCAAAAAGTTTAGAAAAATGCTACATATTTTTATCTAGATAATATTTTATAAATCTCTTCAAAATACATAAAATGTCTAATGGAATGGAGAATGTCAACTAAGTATTCTACATGCAACTATTGCAGAAGCAGCACCTGACATAATACTCCAATTATGCAACAAAATAATAGCAATTAAAATATAGCCTATATAGGTTTCAGAGAATTCTAAAACTTAACTTGGATGCACAGCACATTTTTGCTTTTTGTTAATAGGTTAAATTAAAGGACTTAATAGAATCCTTCAAATGGCTCAATAAAAATGAAACAGTAAACTCCACATGCTTCAGCAAAATCCTCTGAAAATAGATGAGGATACAGCTACTACAATCTATAACAGACAAGGATGTGATTATTGGCTAGAGCCAGGCCTCATCATTTTGATTCTGTGAAGGTGCTCAAGTAGTGTTTTTCAAGATGGGCAGACTACTGGCAGTCATCTGCTATGAGACCAAAGGAACTCAGTTACACAATCCAGAGAAGTATGATTAAATATTTAAGATACTTGATTTTCCAGTAGAGCGCCAGAATAGTGTAGGGACTTATAAGCTGGACTCAGAGATGAGAATCTGAAAGCAATGAAAAATCACTGGGTGACCTTTGGTAACTCTCAAGCTAATGGAAAACCATGGCAAACCTCCTCTGAATATTCCTTGCCAAGAGAACCTAAGATAGGGTTGTTATAAATCAGAGTCAACTTGAAGGTAAATAACCATGACAATTTTTTTCCAATAAATGAATTTGTATCCTACCTTGAATGCAGTGTTGTTGTTATCCCAAGTTAGCTTCATAATAATAGATAAGGCTGGGAGAGTAACTTCTCCAAGTCCACACACAATGAACTTTATAGCTAAAACAAGACTTGAGTATGGGGTTCTCCAATACAAAACATCCATATATAAAAGTTACTTCTAATTAATTCCTTTTTGAAATAACTGTTAGGTTATGATTGTAACTGCATAAGCGATAGCATCAGTGTTTTGCTATGTAACTTTAATTGTTTTAGATATTTCTATATTTACATTGTGTGTGACTTCACTAGTTTAGATATGTTTTGTATCAGAGGCCAGTGTCTCATAGCATTCTGATGGAGTTTTTTTTAAAGCAACTTGAGCGTTACTATTTTTGTTACTTTTATCTAATGAAAAAGTAAAGATTTACTTAACACTAGCTAACTAACTTGAGGCACTGAAACTGAAACTGAAACTAACTACTTTTGAAAGTAACTATCAAAGGTCTGATAAACAATTATATCTCTCCCTTCAGCAACAAAATCTTATTATTATTAACATGAACAAAACCCAATGTATGTATAAGCCATCAGTATACTTAAGAGTTAATTGTGAGAACTGAATCATAGGAATCATAATGCAAGAATCTTGCTATGAAGTCACTGCATTGATTTGTTTATATGTGCAAAATATTGTCACATAATGCTTGTTCCCTTAAAACAAGGCTCTTCCTCAGAAATTTCATACAGGTATTAATTTTTTGTTCTGGAAAAAAGGAAGCATTGTCAGACCTGATGGACTGCATGAACTTACACTGAGGTCAAAGGAATAAGACACTTAAAGAACATTTTAATTCCAGACTGAAGAATGTGTGTCTCATAGAATTAGAGGTGGTAGCTGTGGAGTCAGGGAACCGAATAATATGCTCCATAGGCTTTTGAGTAATACAGACATCATAGTAATCTTATCATTGTCAGTTGATTAATACACACAGAGACCCTCTTATTAAATAAAAATGAAAAGGGCAGGAGGAGGTCAAGAAAGTAAAAATCTGATTTAAGTTTATTTAAGTAGTCTTTTTTTCTCCCTCCAGATAACATGGCAAGGATTTTTAAAGGGATATATGCAAAAAGTAGAAGCAGCAGAAATACTTCTTTGTACAGCTTCCAGCCAGCGTAGTATTCATCTGTTGGTCAGAGGTGTATTTCAGTTTTTTACCTGCCATATTACTTGATGCTGCTAAAGAGCCCTCTATTAGAGGCTTTTGGATTCCCTGGGATCTTAGTCCATTCAACGCACAACATTGTTAATGCTCCGCTCTCAACCTAGCATGAGGTTCCAGGCTCTAAATTATCCTTTGTATAAACATGCCTCAAGCAGATTCTTCATGACCTGTATGTATTAATGCATTTAGTTGTTGAAGAAAACTTACATCCTGCCGCTCTGAATTTTTTATTTTTATTTTTTAAGAAACACTCAGGAAAATAGTTTAAATGAAACATATCATCAAAGGATTTAAAACAACAAAAATGAAACATGCAGCAGCAAAAGACTAAAATATCAGGATCAGCAAGGCAAATTCTAATCATATTCTAATTCTAATCCTGTTTTTAAAGTTGCAGCTAAATAATGGAATACAGATAAAGGGAACCAATTGAATTGCCATAAAGGATTTCCACAATTGGGTTAATGCCAGAGAGGAAGCTTTCTCAAGCATTCTGACCAATCCAGGCATTATAATCAAGTATTCTGCCCAATCCAGCCAGAATATAGTTGTAAAAATATTCTTACATTCATATTTTTGGGAGAGAGAAGGGTGGTAAATAAAAAGTCCTTATTGCCCAGCTGGTTGTTGCCAATTAATTACACATATGAAGTAAAGCTATGGAGAAATAAACTTGCTCCTCAAAATAAGAATTCTGCACCCAAAGAATTATTCCTTCTTGCCCCAAATTTGTAGCATTGCAAAGACTGAGTCAATGGAAGTCTGACATATCTGGAACTCTTCTGTCATGTCTAGAACTCTTCGATTTGCATTCCCTTTGGTAATGTTGCCTACCCCTATTCTTTGGATGCCTTCATTGGATCTCAAGTGAAATTTTAAGTTACTGCAATGCTAGAAATTTGAGGACAGAAGGATAATTTTATTTGGGAGACAGAATTCTTACCTGGGTGGGTGATGCTCTCATTTTGCCCTGTCTTCCCTGTAATTACACCTCTCCCCTACACAGAGGCACAGTTGCCCAACCCTTGGTGGTTCAATGCAAAGCATACAAGAACAGCAACCCCAACAAGAGCAACTGGTCTGGGCTAGTGATTTGGCCAAAATAGCTCAATTGGCCCATGAATGACATACAATACTGAATCTAACCTAAAGGTGGATACCAATTTGAGATGGTAAATCCTGGTTTTCTTCTTCGTTATGCAATAAATGAGAACTGGAAGAAATATCCTGCGTGTTGAAAGCTACCCCAATATAACAAATGGTAGGGACGAAGTAGGTCTCAGAGGCAATTTGCTTATTTCTCCAAGTGGTTTCCAAACTGCAAAATAGCAGTTGTAGTAGTAGCAGCAACAGTAGCACTAGATGGATTGCATGTGTCTTTGTGACCTGTCAGTCTAATATGTTGTTCTTGCTGTGTGAGCATTCCTAGTTTTGCAAAGGGAATAAGACATCAGTTTTTTTCATGGAAACAGGAATTTTATGCAATGTATATTTCACATAAATTGGAGAAACTGTGATCACCATCTCCACCACCATATGATGTCTCAGTCTAGCACTGGAGGCCAGTTCTTTTAAGGCACCTTAGGAAACTTCAAGGAGCTGTCCTGCTGTGCTGATCAGCAACTTTTGTCTAAACTATGGCCATTTTCACACTGCACTGTTATAGTGTTATTATTCCACTTTCAACATTCTGTGGAATTCTGGGGTTTGTAGTTTACTGAGGTTCAAGAGCTCTCTGGTTGAGAATTCTAAATGCCCTTCTCTAAATTGCAAACCCCAGGATTCCATAGAATGTTGAAAGTGGAATAATAGCACTGTAACTGTGTAGTATGGAAATAGCCTATGAGCAAGTGTAAAGGCAAAAGGGGATAGGTTAGTCTGAATAGCTCTTTGGAACTCTATCCTTCCCTAGCATTAGCCTCAAAATACTGTATACAGATGTACACAAGAATTTCATACTCATCCCCCTTAGGTAGAGCTTTCCAAACTTTGCACGTTGGTGACACACTTTTTAGACATGCATCATTTTGTGACACAGTAATTCAGTTTTACTAGCAAACTGGAGGTTAAACTAACCCCTTATAAGAGATACAGACACATACATAAATTGTAATAATAAAATGTGTGGAGCCACAACATATCTCATGAAAACCTTTCATATATTTTTAAATATGATTTATAAATAATAACATACTTTTCCAAGATTGTAGGTGACACACCTACACACTTCATGTGACACTCTAACATGTCGCGGCACACCATTTGGAAAGCTCTGCCCTTGGGGATCACTCCCCTCAACTGCTATGTGTTAGTGGAAGAAGAATCAGGCTTCTCAGAATATTCCATTCCCCTAATCTTTACTTTCTCTCTCTTTCTCTGCTGTTCTTTTGCTGCAAGCCAAATACCTTTTTATTTAAACAGATATATAATGGGAAGTCTTTATGGGAGATGTTTGCTGTCTTTTATCTTTATTGTTTTGTTTTTAAATGATTTTACACATTTTAAAATTAATGCCATTTCAATATGACAGGTTGTTTAATTGGATTTTAAATTTTTTATTCTCTAGTTTTTAGGTCTGTATTGTTTCCCCCTTACTGTAAGCCAACTTGAGTCCCATGTCAGCAGAAAGGGGTGAGGGAAATTAAATAAACTGATGGTAGTTTCATACAGAGGGACACACAGACAGACCTAGCCATAAGCATTCTGTGGCCACTCAGCATATAAAAACCTCATTCAGTTGCGCCCACTTAGCATACAGAAACCCTTTCCTATACTTTCCTATCCTTCTGCAAGGTTTGGGATTCCCTCTGAGCTTGGCAAGACCTTCAGCTTTTCCAAGATTCCTGCTGCCTTAGCTACCTACGGACTGCTGCTCAGAGGGCTGCATTCTCAGAGAACATATACCAGCAACAGAGGTGGTAAGAAAGTAAAGTATCCCTTTAGCTGTGTCACCAAAAAAGAAAAGTTCCACTACTATAAATCTTCAAATTCTATTGCCTGTAAAAATTATAGGTGTTGAGCTCATAACATGAATCTTATAGAACTGTAGGGTTGGAAGGGACCTCGTGGATCATCTCATGCAACACTTAGAAAGCAGGAAAACCTCAGATATCCAGCTGGCTCTCTAACCTCTGTTTAAAAGCTTCCAATGAAGGTGTGTCTGTCACTCTCCATGGTTTGAGAGGCAAAAGAGATTGCAGGGAGAGCAAGTGGATAGTGTACTGGGTAGAGAAGAGAGAGGAGGAAGAGGCACCCCCAAATGTATGGTTACGCACGGCATTCATCCAACATCAGTAATGAGGCCAGATAGTGAGAAAATGAACTGTTGCACCTGACAGGCTTAAAAGAGGAGACTCTAATCTGTCATTGGGGATGGAAAATAGTGTTGTTGGATTTGAGAGTCCCTGAGAGTAGCTTTTCCGTAACTCTCAAGTCTTTGTAAGAAGAAATCCACTGCATCACAAGAATTTGTGCGTTTTCATACTTATGGACCATTTTAGAGGAATAATACCCAAGCTATATAGTTATTAAATGCATTTTTAACCTAGATGGACACATTTTTTTAATCTTAAACATTTTTATCAGCCACTGGAGGGTCACACATTCCTAATCCCTGGTTTACTGATCCAATGATGTAGTTAGTTAATTCAAAATTTGTCCTTAATGGTCATATGATGAGGGGTAAGAGTGTTTTAGTCTTTACATGACAGTGTGTCTTATATAACTCACTTCAAACTGGAGTAACCATGTCCTGCTGCAGTTTAAGACCTTCCTGCTCATTTTCTTATGTCAGATCCTGGATCTCTGGCCATTTCCATGCTAGACTGGTATAGCACCTCAAAGCCCCCCCCCTAAACTGCAAACTCCAGGTTTCCATAGGAGGTTGAAAGTGGAGTAATAGAGCTATAACAGTCTAGTGTGGAAATGACCATAGTGCTATTATTCCACTTCCAACATCCTATGGGATCCTGAGGATTGCAATTTAGGGAGGGGCCTCAAAGGATGTTGAAAGTGGAATAATCGTGTTACTTCGGCCCAGGCCTACCCGGTGATAGCACTTGATATTGTTTTTGATATCAAAACCATTCGGCCTTCCTTTGCCACCCCACTCCATGTGTTTGCAAGGCCTCTGGACAAGCATGTAAACAGGTACGGCCGGTAATTGTTGGACATTCTATTCTCCACCTGGGCAGGCAGAACTGAGCAGGTTCATCCCTTCAGGGACCTCTCTGGCAAACACCCTTTTGCTTATGCACGATACTAAAAAAGGCACCCCTGCCCCGAGCAGGTACCCGCACAAAGCCATGCCAAGTGCTCTGTATTTGCATACTGGCTACATTATTGTTGATTTGGCACTAAGACAGTCATGCTAAACTCTGACCTTTCCAAAGCTTTGTCCCACTCCAAGCTCGCATTGTTCTCACCAAGTAAGGTATGGCCTGCAGTCACAATTCACCCTATATAAACCCCCGGATTCCGAGACCACCTCAGATCACTCTGGACTTCCATCCCGCCTTGCTGCCTCTTTGTCTGGCGAGCCGTCCCCTCAGTACCACGTACTGAGACTCCATATCCACGAACTCAATCTTCAAACTTCTTCAGGACTATGAGACAGGTGTCGTATCACCCATTTCCCCCGAAAATCCCTATTTCCAATTCTTCCACTAGCTGAGTGATTGTGCTGTCTTCACTGTTTGTTTGTCCTTCAATAAAACATCGTTTTTGCTATTTTAAAACTGTCTGACTGCTTGACTGACCTGACCCCGTAGACGCTGGGTTGCAAGATCCCTGCTAAGTTACCCTGCCTCTCACTAGCTTTAGTGAGTGCTCCAGCTAATTTCCCCCAAAGTTGCATTATTGTGGTTTGGTTATTTGGGTGCCCCTCCCGGGCCCCCAGAAAACAGGGTAACAATAGCATTGTCTAATGCAGAAATGCCCTCTGCCTCCAGTTACTGCCCTAATGGGACCAGTAGTCTTATTATTCATTCAGTTTGGTTTTCTAGCAGGACCAAATATGGAAAGTCCATCTGTTGTTCACAGTGAAGTTGCTGTTAAAATTAAATATTGCAAATGTTGTACAGAAATGTATTTCTATATCCTTTCAAGAGTCTATCGGATCTCAAAGATCATTACTTGTGTTAAGATTGTGTGGATGGATACTGCCATGCTGTCTGTTATTTCTTTTCTTCAGCATCCTGCAAACAAGTCTTTATATAGAAATAGTAATGATTCACCAATCCATTTTGAACAGAATTGTTCTGCTTGATTTATAAGTTGGTAATCATTGTACACAAATGATAAGCATAACTGATGAATATGCACACTAAGTACAGATTACCAAGCATAAAATCAGCCATGCAGGATACAGTTTTAATCTCTAACATTGAAACTCCATTGGTAGGCACAATGGAATGTAAAATTTGGTGAAAACATTTGCCAGAATCATTCTGGTGCATTAATCGTGTGCAATGGTCCATTCTACCAGTGTGTAAGAAAGACAAATAAACTTTTTGTCCTTTCTAGTAAGTGGCAAAACTGCTAGCTCTCAAGCAGCCTGTTTCTGCAAGTCTCAACTTCTGAGACAGGGCAGTTTTCCAGGCTAGCCTTCCCAGAACACCGTGGTCTTAAAGTCCCACCTGGAAACCAGACATTGCAGAAACAAGCTGCTTGTGAGCTGGCAAACATCTCTTGTGATAGCAGTGATGAAGACTTTCTCTGCTTTCCTTCATCACTCCTGAACCCATGGCCTTTTCAATCTTGTGACCATGTTGTACTGGCTGTGGAACAAATCATACTCACTTATGCATGCAAACACACCAGAGTCGATTCGTCGCTTCAGGGACCTCTCCGGCAAACACCTCCTTGCTTATGTGCGATACTAACAAAGGCTCTCCTGCCCCAAGCAGGTACCCTGACAAAGCTGTACTAAGCACTCCGCATTTGCATACTGGCTACACTATTGTTAATTTGGCTCTAAGCCAATCATGCTAAACTCTGACCTTTCCAAGGCTTTGTCCCGCTCCTAAATCGCATTGTTCTCACCAAGTAAGGTATGGCCCGCAGTCACAAATCACCCTATAAAAACCCCCGATTCTGAGACCCTTCCCAGATCGCTCCTGAGTTCCAGACCGCCTTGCTGCCGCTTTGTTCGGCAAGCTCCCCTCAGCGAACCACACTGAGCTTCTTCCCTGCACTCCAACGAACTCAATCTTCAAACCTCTCCAGGACTAAGAGACAGGTGTCGTATCACCCATTTCCCTCTAAAAATCCCCATTTCCAATTATTTAGTTAGCTGCGTGACTGTGGTGTCTTTGATATTTGTCTGTATTTAATAAAACATCATTTTTATTACTTTAAACGGTCTGACTGCTTGACTGACCTGACCCCGTAGACGCTGGGTTGCAAGATCCTGCTAAGTTACCCTGCCTCTCGCTAGCTTTAGTGAGTGCTCCAGCTAATTTTCCCCAAGGTTGTTGTTGTTGTTGTTGTTTGGTTATTTAGGTGTCCCTCCTGGGACCCCCAGAGAACAGGGTAACAGGTTAGTCCCAACTAGGGAAGATCCATTAAAACTACTGGGTCCAGTCTAGTTGAGACCAGTAATAGGATTTAGGCCACAGTATGTGTGAAAAGAAATGTTTTAAATGGATATGGAGAAAAAAAAATCAATAAAACAGAATAATACAGTAGAAGAATGTAGTATACAGAAAAAATGCAGGGCCAAACAGGTTTTCTCCTGGGTAGATATATGAGAGATAATGTTAGAACAATAATAGATGTGATTGAATTTTATGATAAAAATCCGGGGAAGAAAGCAGCACTTATATTTTTGGATGCTGAAAAAGCTTTTGATAATGTTTCCTGGGATTTTATGTTACAGGTTTTGAAAGAATATAATCTGGGAGAAGATTATTGCAAATGGATGGAGATGATTTATCAAGGCCAATCGGAGAGGTTAATCATAAATGGAGATACCACGGCAATCTTTGTAATAAATAAGGGGGTACAACAGGGGTGCCCACTGTCACCACTATTATTTGTAGTGGTTTTGGATGTCTTGCTGATAACAATAAATGAAGATTTACAGATAAGTGGTCTGAAAATAAGAAAAAAAGAATTGAAATTAAAAGCATTTGCAGATGATGTAATTATAGTTCTGGAGGATCCACAACAATCAATTCAGGTGTTGATGGAAACTCTACAAAGATATGGATTGAAAGCAGGTTATACAGAAAAAATGCAGAAGAACCAGTATTGTGTGGTGTTCTGAGCACTGTAGTACAGTTCCAGAGAACAGACTTCAAATTGTCTTCCAGGCATGGAAACCCTCTAGGTGACCTTGAGCAAGTTACACTCTCTCAACATCAGAGGAAGGCAAAAGTAAACCCCTTCTGAACAAGTCTTGGCAAGAAAACCCCATGACAGGTTTGCCTTAGGGCCACCATAAGTCAGAAACAATTATATACCCTAAATACAGTATATAGCTAAACACGTATATATGCCAATATGAATGGAGGCAAGTCTTAAGGCAGGAATGTTGGAAGGATTCTCAGAATGGACAAGGCAAGAATGTTGGTAGGATTCTCAGAAAAACAACAACAACAACAAAAACTTACAGAATTTCACATACCTTTTGAAACATATAGAAGTGACTCTAGTAGGCATATACAGTATAAGGAGCAATAGCCACATTATCATTATCACCTAAGATCAAGTAATAGAGAAAATTAATCAGAAGCCAGGGAAACAAACTAGATAGAGGGCTGTGCCTAAGAATAGTCCAGATGTATTCCCAGATGGCACACAAATCAAGGGCAAGTATTGGAGCTATCAAAAGTGTTTCCTAAAAGGAGCATCAGCTATTTCTTCCAGTACATAAACTATGTTTCCAGCTTTACTTTTCTACAGAGGCTGATTGCTCAGCATGGACAGTTGGAACAGCTCTGACAGAGCAGTGGATGTCCTTAGCTTGCCTCTCGCTCCTCTAACATCCTTAACACTCTCACACATTACTTAGGTGTGGTCTAGCAACATTTCAGAAAGAAGAACAAGATACAAAATCTATAATTGGATTTGAAAGAATACACAATGTCTTCCAGTTGAAAATTTCCCAACTGAAAAAATAGTTTCTTGATCTTTGGGAAACCCATTTAGGAAGAATAACACAGAGATGAGAATTCTTCATAATTTTCACCTGGTGTTTGCATATCCCAAAGTATTTGAGGAAATTATTATGCAGAAGCACACATGCACAACTTCCAGAAAAAGGCGCTTTTTTATGCATAAACATGTGTTTCTGGGGGGGGGGAGTGAAAAATTGTTGATTTTTTTCTTTTTCACACAATTGCAGCCATCAGTCTTTGCATAAAACCCCATATCTTTTCTGTACAAGTTAATTTCCTAAAATTCTTTGGGTTGTGTAAATACCAGAAGGAAATGGTGCAGAAATATCTGTTGCTCCAGCACTGGGGAGAAAACTACATAAATTCTTCAGCACTGCATATAAGCATGAAATAGTCAAATATTTATATCCCTATTCTGTAAAGAGTTGGGTCCATTCATTTCAAAAACATCAGAAAACCCAGAGAAATGAGCTAGACCAAAGTCTGCATTTAGCTGCATGTAAACACTGGAGCTCTCTGACAGCTGAAATGTAAATAAGAGTCTCATGAGCTCGGAGTGTAACTCACCCTGAGACATCACATTGGTCAATCAAAACTCTTTTAATTCCCCTTTAAATTTCTGAGATGTTGTGGCAAAGAAGCTTTGAAAATCACCTTGAAATTTTGCAGGAGGAGATCTAATTTGGTACAATTTAGGATGTCTGGCTGGAACTACTTCCAGAAACTTCACTAGCTGCCAGAAGAAAACCACGTTCCTACTCTCTACGTCATTATTATTCATAAAGGTGTATACCACCTTTCCACAAAGGTAAGTATGGCAATTTCTATCAAATCAGCTCTTTACACAGTAAGATAAAAGCACTGCCTGAAAGCAACACTATACAAATGCAGAATAGAAGCTAAGTGTAACACTCAACAAACAAAACCAAAAGCAGGTTTAAACAAGAGCTACTTTAAAAGTAGCAAATCACGTTGTTGTTGTTGTTGTTGTTGTTGTGTGGCTTCATGTTCTTTCTGACTTATGGCAACCCTAAGGCACACCTATCATGGGGATTTCTTACCAAGAATTGCTCAGAGGATGCTTGTCTTTGCCCTCCTCTGAAGCTGAGAGAGTATGACTCTCCCCCGTGAGTGTGATTCACCCCAGTAAGTTTCCATGGCCAAGCAGGGATTTGAACCCTGGGCAGAGGGATTTTTGTAGGAGACTGAGATGGGAAAGAGAGCACACAGACCCATAATGACTTCCATTCTTGCAGCCCCTGCTTAAGATGGTTCAGTGACCCTGTCTGCATCGGTTGTATAAATCTTACCACTTTACTACATGCAGCTTACCTTAAATATGAGCTAGCTAGCTCTAAAAAGAAAACACCATTTCAGTAATTCACACATATTTTGCCCAAGAATAAAGAAATAACCCAACATATGCTTCATAACAAATGGACTGATGAAGCACAGAAGTAAAACAAGAGCTTATCTTTTATATTTTTTCTTTACAAATTTCTTTCCAAAAGTGTTTTCTCAAAGTAATACAGATAGATTCTCTCCTCAACCCCATTATCAGTTTGAAATATTTCTGATGATTGGAACAAGTCCCTTTGGTTGCTACAGGAATGCCTCAGGTATCAAAGTGGTAGGGAACTTTCTGTACCTTTAAAGGTGGGGATCAAGAAATTTCAGATGACTTTCTCAGGTGGGAGACCTAAACTGCCAGCAAATAAAGCAACACAGTCTTTTTTCATTTTCTTGCTTTAAACCAGTCTGCCATAACTTGGTACCCTACTGACGTTGGAGACTACAACAAAAGCCCCGAGCATTTCAGCCAATGATAAGGGAGTATCTTTGGTCCAAAACAAGTGAAAGGGGACATGTTATGGATGGACAATTTCTACTGTTTTTGATGTCATTTTTTCACAGCATCAATCACTGGTGGCTAGTGACTTCCACATCATTGTGGGGCTGAATCCATTCCACCTTTTAGTTTCAGTTTTAAGAGAGATATCCAAAGTACTGAACCTTGAAAAGGTTGAATAAGTTGACAGGTTGAATATTGTAAACCTGAAGTGGATTTACTGTCCACTGACATGGAAGTCACCCACTGCTACTGGCAGCAGTGATCAATTTCCACTTCAGATGACTCATTTGTTCAATGTGATCTTATATTTTAAGTCCTCAGAGACAGAAGCACAGACAGAATCTTCTTTTATGAAAACTTCCCCCCTTGTTTCTTTTTGGTACCGCAAGTTTCTCAAAGTGGCTCCAATAATCCTCCAACAGGAGGTCACTATCCTCTCCATGCATCTCATCTCCCTGATGGAGAAGGATTTCTGCCACCATGGGAAAACTGTGATAAATACTGGTAAATATTCCAGAGCATTTTTGATCAAGAGTTCTCCACCCTTGAGCCGCTGACTGGTTTTTGTAACAATCCACTTACTCCTGCACTTGCAGTGGATCAGTGTCCTCTAACAGAAATACCTCATACCTTCTTAACCTTTAACAAAAAGACACTTGAAGAGGGAATGAAGTGTACATGTTGGTGGCAATAGAAGAAAAAAGAGAGAGGAGAGGGAGATACAGTTCAGTGACAAACTTAATTGAAGTGGTTGTAAGATGAAACCCTACACTACAGGAAAACCTTCCCAGCATGTTGACCCTCTGCCATGCCTAGGCAACAGTCATACTGTATAGTCTATCTAGCACAAAAAAAATTCTAGATTGGATCCTCTTTGAAGGATCTAAATAAAATGTATGTCTAGAGTTAACACTGACAATCACCATGACATCCTCCATAAGGCCCATGCTGTGTCCCAAATTAACATTTTAAATTGCTAATTAGCTAATGATAAATGGACTAATCCTGATAGACTATATCAATAATCAATACTAATGGTAATAGATTAATATCCTAATTTGTAATGTTTAACATTATTAAATTAATTTTCAAACCTCACTTTTCCAAACTTTGAATTGAGTCCCTTGAGAAATGCCTTTCAAGATCATTTTTTTAAATACCTCCATTCAACATGTCCACCCTGAAGTCAACAACAGAACACTTGAAGGTGAAGTGTCCCCTACTGTGTCTCAATATTGCCATTTCTGCCATCAGATTTACGTCTGATTATTCTTATGCATAGAGATAGTTCTGTATGTCCTGTGTAGAATGCAGAAGAGTATTTCATATATCTCATTGGGAAAAGGAAGAGGTTTATAAATCTTGATGTTGCTTGGATGACAACATTAGCTTCACTTACAGTACTGCCAGAATTGAGAAGTTTTAGCTGGGAAACGTAGGTGACAAAAAGTAGTGTCTTCTCCTCTAGCTTATTATCATAATTACTACTACTACCACTACTACCAATACCACTGCTACTATTTTACTACATGGAGCAAAATCCAAGGGCCAACTAACTGTTGATGGTGTTAATCCTCCTGATTTTCTTTTCTGGTCTGTCAACCTGCTCTACTGCACTGAAAGCTGTTCTGTTCTAGATAAATTTCACAAGAAGTTTTTCATAAAAAGGAGGAGCTGAAGTAGAAGGGAAATGTGGAAAAATCGTCATGTACATGATATATGCACAGTCCTTGGTTTCTATCCAGAGTTTGCAGCAAAGACTCATTCATAATATTGGAACAGTTTTTGTTGTACACATAACAATTTGTATACTTCACCTTCCATTGATTTCATCTGTGATCAGCTACCTTTCATTTTAATTAGCATAATCTCATCAAGTATTGAATTCAACCATAATGACCTTGTAAATCAAAAGGAAACTTGCACATCCTCACCAGCTTCAGCAGGTTTAGTAGGAGCAAGGTCTTAATTAATTTCTCTCATTACTAGGACAGCCAGAAGGACAAGCATGCAAAACTTCTTTAGGTTAAATGGGCCAAAGCTTTATTATATGGCTTGCAATAGACAAATCTAACAGCGAAGAAATCAAATACTTAATGAAGACATAACTCATAACCTTCCTTAGATGGCACCATATTAGAGATGGAAAGAATATTCACTGTTATTCATTTTCTGGTCAAAAAAATGTGGTCAGGAAAAATAATACAGTAGCAAGAATTTGCAGTTCTCTCCCAGTATGCATGTATCCGAAAGTTTTTCAGGAGATAATTCTTTTTAATGTGAAAATTATTTCCAGACATCCATGTGTAGTTTTTGTGCAACACTGCAATTTTCTACACAAAGCCAGCAACCTTGTAAACAAAAATCTTACGAACACACAAAACAAAATTGTGCAGAAAAAAGCAATCCTGCATAAAATAATAGCTACATTGTTTTGTTGTGGAAGACTGCTGTTTTCTGTGCAAGTTTATTTGTTGTCCAAGATTTTTGTTATCCAAGATTTTCACTGTGCATAGAACCCCATAATCTTGCACCAAAAAGGAATTTTAAAAAAACATACTTAGCTATTTGCAACTAAAAAAAGTGTATTTCTGCACATCGAAACCTTTTTTTGACACGTGATTATCAGGCAAGAACTGAGTAGAAATCGTTTTCTCTGCAGTGATTAGGAAACTGTGGTAATTACTTGTCTTCACTTGTGAGGGGGAAATGGTCAAATACTAACATCCCTACATCACATGCAAAATTCTCTGGATGAAGGAGCAGAGTTTAAATTACCAGCCCTAAAGTACCCTATTAATTTCACCAGGAATAGTGACTTTAGATTATAGCCATCAATTTATGGCACCCACAAAGACCAGTCTCATTGAGCACAAGGACTCCAGTGATAAAGCATCTCAACTGATCGGTAAAAGTGTCAGATAAAAGGAAATGAATGAACCAGTGTGGTGCAGTGGTTTGAGCACTGGACTATGACTCTGGAGATCAGAGTTCAAATCCCCACTCAGCCATGGAAAACTATTGACTGACGTTGGACAAATCACACTCTCTCCGCCTCAGAAGAAGGCAAAAGCAAAGCCCATCTGAACAAATCTTGCCAAGAAAATCCTGTAATAAGTTCACCTTAGGGTTGAGTAAGAAGTCAGAAACGAGGACACAGAACAACAACAAAAGTAAACAAAGCATCTGTGCAAGTTGAGCACCAGTGTGAATTTAGAAACATGGCAAAGAGGACAGCCATGTGCATCTAATTAGCTCTCAGTACTTTGAAGTCTACAGATGCAGTAATTTATAAACAAATGCCCAAAAAAAAAAAAAATCTGGAAAGAGGTGGGATTTGCTATAATCCTTATTATGAAAGCTATTCAATATTTAGGATGGATAATTCTAATGTTGCTAGTCTTAGTTCTAAGGCTTAAAAAGTTAAGTTAGATCATTAAGAAGAATACTTGCTTCAGTTCTTGCAATGCTTGCTTCAGTTCTCGAACCCCTAACTGAACTTGAATCAGTAATGGAAATTTAGGTCTTAACTCTTTTGGAAAAGAATGGACTTGAAGAGCCAAATCTTTAGCAATCTGTGGCTGTTTCTCAAACAGAGTTGAAGAGGCAGTTGCAGTTCAGAGTATTGATCTTCACCTCAGGATATAGGAACAGCTATTTAAGATTTCCCATGAGATAACAGGAAGTCTGAGAGTGGAGTTAAGACGGCAGACACTGAGGTAATCTAGTTTTCTAACACACTCTTCCAGTCTTTCTATATTGTACTAAGTTTAGATATAACCTTGATACAAATATATGAGTAGGGTTTCCAGATATTGGGGTCTGGCCCCTTTCCTCTGGTTCTCAGAGTAGAGAAGAGGAATCTCAGGGCATGAGCACTGTCGTGAAATTTTGCCCATCTATATAATTTCCTCCTTTGTGTTTTTTATTTGAACTGTGGTTGACATTTAACATGCCATGTTTGATAACATGAACAAGGGCTGCTCTTTGTAACATTGACCTTGTAACATCACCAGGACACTCCTCCTGTGATATCACAATCTCAAGTTTTGGCCCTGAAGTCTCAGCGCTTAGGATAGTCTTGACCTGTCAACCTTACACATGATGAGGGGAAAAAAAGTTAGAAAATAAAGCTATCATAGGTACACTATTGTTGCAAAACCACTAAGAGACTACTGACTGATCTTTTGTATTAAGCCTCATTATAAATTGGGTAGATTCATTTCTTTATTATATGCAGAATTCTTTAAACCTCTGGATTGATGCACCCTCTGCTTTAACTGACAGAGAAAAGAATTGAATATAATTGGATAATCTTGTTATCCAAGATTCAAAGTATAGGCCTACCTACTCCAACATTTTTGTCATACAGTGGTCAGCCAGTTGCCTGGGGGAAGCAGGACATGTGTGCAGTCCTCTGTTTTGTGTTCCCAAGGAACTGATACACAGTACTACACTGCCTGTTACACCAGTGGTGATACACAGCCATACTGACTATCTCCTTGAATATACCTAGTCCTCTTTTAAAGCTGTCAATTTTGGCAGCCACCATTATACCGCATGGTAGCAAACTCCGTAGTCTAACTAGATGTTTCCCAGATAAGAATAATCACATATAAGAATCATGCTTCTAGGGTTTCCATTCCATCCACTGGCTATTCTGTTCCCCACCAATTATCATAGCTATATAGACTCTCTTGCAATGTCCTCTTGGCTATATAGACTCTCTTGCAATGTCTTCTTCCTTAAACCAAGCTTCTGCTTACCATCCCAATTAGCTGCTCCCCCAACCCACCAAAAAAAAAAACATGCAGAAGGAATCTGCAAACCTGACAATAGCCATTTCCGCACTAGACTTTTATAGCACTATGATTCCACTGGAAACATCCTATGGAATCCTGGGGTTTGCATAAAAGTCTAATGTGGAAATGGCCAATGACCAGCATCCTGTTAGTGACAGCCACATATACATAGAGTTTACACCTGCATAAGTCACTTTTGGGATGAAGCCCAAAGCTCCTTGTGCTCAGTTCAAAAACTTCCCATGCCCAGCAGAGAGCCTGCTGGTGCTCCTTCTTACCAGGGAGAAGAGAAGGACATTGAGATCATGAAGATCCAGCTTCCTGGGGCAAGGAAAAGGTGGCTGCACCTTCCTTTTTTTCCCTCCAAACAAGCTGAGACCAGCTGCTTCTTTATGGTCTGAATCACTTCCCCTTCCTTCCGTTCCGCACCAGTAAGCCACAACAGCATGTTCAACTCCTGCCAGGCAGTGGGAGGAAATGGAACTGCATATGCAGAGCTACACATGCATCTTGGTTCTTGATCAATGTTTGCTGAAGTTCGAAACTAGGAATGAAATATCTGTGCTTGAAATCAGTGAGACTGTAAATATTTGCTTATTAAATGTATAGACCTCAATGCAATTGCTGGCCCCAGTCCAAGGAGAGCCATTGAATCAATTGCTGAATGGTAAGTCAACGCTTATGTGCAAATCCCATTGATCCAACGGATCCATTGTAGTTGGGACTATTGATTGGATTAAGACCCTCTCTCTCTTTCTTCAGATGTATTTAAGGCAAAAAAGAGAATTCTCAGATAATCTCCTCATCTAAGCAGTAACCATTCCAAGTCCTACTGAGCTTCAGCAAGATTGACACATCACACATTTTCATGGCCTTGACGTCATCTACATTCACCATCATTTCCATTAAGAAAAGCTCAAATCAATTATCAATCTCTGTTGATCATGTTAAAAGTCCTTGATAAGAACATGATTTAATAATAATAAGAGGATTATAGTGCTTTCAGACCATGGTTATTCAGTGTGTTTGTGGGCTAGAACAGATATTTTTGCTCCCTGCAGGAAGAGGCAGAGAGACTGAAGTTGTGGTGTCACATTATGACATAGCTTGAGCAGCACATCCCTCTATACTTCCTTGGCCTCTTTTCCATTTGCTCTGTTTGGCTCTCTTTTGTTAATGGTGTTTACACACTAGCATATACTTACTAGCTTCTTTATGGTAATTTTCTACTATATAGCCAGCACATATAGTAGTGTTATAGTAGTTCTACATGTATCTCTAAAAAGGGTATGGCATAAGATGGGTCCAATCCATCATAATACTCCAACTGTAAATACATGATTCAAAATACCTTGCAAATATTTTATTAAAAAAGGTAAATTTTTAAGGAGAAATTTACAATTGGTACATGAACTGATTTATTTTTCTTCCCTGCATTTCTATACTTCCCAGTTGCCAAACCTACTTGTATGTGACAGGTAGAAAGCTGCAGTTGAGCCAATAGCAGGAAGAGTCTGGTTGATAACACTGGCCTATTAGTTTGTTCTCAATAAACCACTTCACTGGCTTTTAATCCACAGAATACCACAGGAAATGCATGATGATCTTGAACTACAGCTACTAAAATTGAATCGAATCTCTGTGGCGTAGATTCTGTATCTAAAACAGCATGCATCAAGGGGATGATGATGATGATGATGATGATGATGATGATGATGATGATGATGATGATTGTGATGATATTTATTTATAGTCAACTTTTTTTCTGAAAATTGAGAATCCAAATGGCTCATAATTTAACATACAATACAGTTAAAAGCATACAAAAAGTGAATAATAAAGTTGAATTAAACTACTTATAGAATTAAAACAGTAATACTTCAAGAATAAAAATGCAATTAAAAAAAGACAAAAAGCTCTTAAAAACAGAAATTAAAACAATACAACACCTGTCCCCAAGAAGAGAAAGCCAGGCAGTGGCAATGATAAAAATGTGGCAAACCAGAACTGGCTACTAAGCAAAGGAACAGTTTGGTTCAGCACACTCAACAAGGGCAGCAGACTGACTTGAGATGAAACCAGTTCCTCCCTTCACAGATGTGCCTTCACCCCAAAAGCAAATAGGATTAATTAACAAACCGGAAGCCTTTCAGAGATGTCTATGTTATTAGCCAAAGCAATCTGCATGCAGCAGAAATGTACTTACCTTTGTCTGTTTATTCATTACTACTTACTCAATAACTAACCTGTATATAGCATCCAACCTTTCTTCCAGTTCAAGTGATTTATGTGGCTTTCCTGAACTTTATCCTTACAACAACCCTGTGAGGTAGGTTAGGCTAAGTTCTATTCAGTAATTCCTGGAAGATGAGGGTTTCAACCAGAGATGTAGAGGGGGGCAAAATTGCTCTCCCAAATAAGACTCCCTCCCCCTTATGAAATTTTCCATCACTTACCAAATATCTACCAAATATTGTTCACATCCATTTTCTTTGTTTGCATTTCATTTCACAATTTTGGTAATGTTGGCTTTTTCTTTTCTTTAGATGCTGAAGTTGCATTTCCACATTCTCATCTGAAATTACTGCAGTGCTAGAAATTTGGGTACTGAAGGAAACATTCATTGAGGAGGGCAGAATTCTTAGTTGAGTGGCCAATGCTCTCATTACCCCCCCCCGATACACTTCTGGTTTGAATTTACATGAATAGTGGGATCCTATATTTCAGGACCATTTTCCTTCGTACGGGAATTTCATGATCCCCTTTGCACATCTTAAAAAATTTATCAGGCACAGGTGACAAAAATGCATTTTTTAAGTGTTTCTTGAATTTAAGATTTGTTTCATTACACAGCTCCTCGTGATTAGAAGAAATTCTGGGCATGTGTGTTTTAAGCACAGAATCGAAGACGTAATAGAAATGCTGGAATTTCTAACAGACACAAATATTTATTGTTGTTTTTATTCCTTACAGCTTTGGCTTGCCATTTTAAATGTAATTTCTCTTTTCTGCATATTTTCTGTTGGAGCCAGATATGAAAATGTTACATCTATGTACATCTGTACCTGAAAAATTCTTACAGAGAAAGATGTTTGAAAGCCCAAAACAAAACAAAAAAGAAACTTAAACAGGGCTAGCTAGGGTTCCTGTTCCAAGGTCACTCAATGGGTTTCATGGCTCAGTAGGAACGAGGACTTGATTCCCTAAGGCCTAGTCAAACTCTCTAACAATTTCTGTACACAGGCTTCCCAACAAGCAATGGATATTTTATTTTCCTGGATGTATGTCTCTTGAAAGCTGATATTTCTCTTATGATTTGGAGTGGGAGGGTAAAGAATAATGTTTGCCACCTGTTCAAGGTAATGCTACATGCTCGGCTTGCTTCACCATCTCATCATTGTTTTCTTTTCTTTCTTTCGCAAGACTATATGGTACAATAAATCACACCTAAAGGTGGTGGTGATTAATAATGAGACACTTCACAGCAAAAGCTGTGCCAAAAAAATAAAAAATAAAAAATAAAGTGGCTGCAGAAGAAGAAAAGGAAATTGAGCAAACAGGCAGGGTTATCTGTCACCAAATGACAAAGTTCAAGTTTAAGAAGCAGCTTGTCAAATACAATCGACTGAACGAGTGATGGATTAGATCTTAATAGCACTAAAAGTAAGCTATAAACCATAGCAGCCTCTCGCAACAGAAAAGCCTCTCCTTTAAACACTTGATGATGAAATGCAGTAAAACAAAATAAAAAATGGTACCCGACAACTAGTGATGTTTCTTCTCTACCTCGAGAACAGGAAGCATGTTAGCATTGTGCAACGCCAAGGTCAATCTCATATTTTCTTTTGTTATGAGAAACTGACTGAGATCAATCTCACAGCTTTCCTAATTTTTTGAGTCTGTTAGAAACATCCCATGGATCTCTTTCCAATTTACAAGAGTCCTGATAAATAGGTTAATATCACACGTCCTCTCCCCTCCCACCCTCTCCAGGTGCCGTTCTATAAATCCTCCTGCTCATTTTTCTTTCCACATTAAATGTGTTTCTAAAAATATAGTTCAGCAAAAATATGGATACCTTACATTGTCCTTTGTCCTTTTTCCTGAACATGCAGTCACTACCATTTCAGCCTTCTCACTTAGAATAAACAGTCTATAGCCATCTTTTCCACTCAGGATTCCTCTTGCTAAGAACTGACAGTTGTTAAGAATATTAGGTGTTTATGTTAGCCTAGTAGATTAGGCTAGTTGTGGGCTTAGGACTATAAAAAGAAGAAAGAACTCTGGATCTTTGTAGTTAGATGAGAAGAAAAAGGGTCCATTTGCCATTTTAAGAAAACTATTCAAGGATAGCAGATGAGAAAAACCTATGCTCACAGAAGTCAATAAAGGTGGTTTCTAGGTATGCAGGTATGCTGGTATCCACCATGCAAAGAAAACCCTATGTGGGACTATCCCTGTATCACAAAGAAACAACAAAGACCAGCTAGTTTTAGGAACAAAGAAAGAAATAAGCCTGAAATTATGTGTGTGTGTGTGTGGGGAAGTAACTGGTTATATAGAAAGATCAAAAGGGGACAAGATACCCAAGCCCACCTGAATTCAGCAACTTCAGCTGGTTCATGTTACTTGATACAGCACTTGTACTTTAATTTTCAATAACAATTATACCCAGGGCAGAAGATAAACCTATCTGATAAAGAGAAATATTTATGGCTGTCCTATTTGGCTATTTCATTTTATTTTATGGTGTGATTTTAAGCCTCCACAATCCTGTAAATATCCGTTATTTTTCATAAGCCTCCTGGGAGGCCTGAGGATCAAAAAGTGGGATATTGTGGTCTAAACAAATTTAAACGATGCAAGATCACTTAAGACATGCATGCATATCCCTGAGATGGATCTCAGCATTACAGAACATATTCCATCCTTCTAAATGGAAGTAAACCATATGCAATAGTGTAAAAGGATCCCAAGCAAGAATTTCTGGGTGATTATCAACATCAGTCTGTTCCAGTCTATTTCATCCAATGAAATGCAATAAAAATATCTAGCTCTTCCTGCTAACCCTACTATCTCAGTTTTTGAGACTGAAAGACTGCAGTACTTCTTAAGGAACTGGATGTCCTTAGACTGAAACAAAAGGTATTGCCCAGTCCATTCCTTCTGTGGTGTGACAATCCAACTTGGGGCTTTTTGGCATCCGTGGTGCTTTCCTGTTCTGATGGAAGAAGAGGGCAAATTCTGAAAACTAGAAAACACACAAACCTTTACATGTGGTGAGAAGCTGTGATCCCCCTCATTTTTTTTTCACTAAAATTTTAACCACCTCATTCCGGCCCTTGACCAGGCTGGAGAAAACTACAGTCCAACAACAACTAGATAGCCATAGATTCCCAACTGTTCTATCGCTGCTTAGAATTTAGATAGAGTTGAGTATAAAGTATCTATCAAATAAAAATAAATTACATAATTCAAAAGGGAAAATTAAGTAATGGTTTGGGTAGATTTTGTTTAACCATGGACAGTATTTCTACTCAAATACCTGGAATCCTAGCATGAATTTACTGGTACTTATGTGCACAGCCTGTTGAATCCCTTGGTGAAGATGACATAAGGAGTGCATTTATATTATATTTATTATATTATATTATATTATATTATATTATATCCCACCTTTCTCCCATCACGGGACTCAAGGTGGTATACAGCATCTTAAAAAAAGTACAGTTTAAGAAGTTCTTAATACAAAATTAAACTAAATTTGATGTTTAATAAAGTTAAAACATAAATTAGAAATAGCATTAAAAACATCAAAACAGCATTAAAACAGAACAAAATAAAAATACTACACCCTCATTAAAAGCTTTATCTGCTGCTACATACATATCATCATCATCGTCGTCGTCGTCATTTATACTCCCCTTTCTCCCAGCAATTGGGACTCAAAGTGGCTAAGAGCATTACAACAATGCAAATTGTTTTAAGGTTGAAAAAACATTTTTTTAAAAAAACTTTATCAACATTAAAAACATAACCACACAGCATTAAAAACCCAAACCTAGTTGGTTTAAAAGCCTGATGGCACAAAAAAAAAATTAATCTCTCATTAGAAGGAGAGCAATGATAGGGCCACCCTGGCCTTTCCAAGGAGGGAATTCCAAAGTCTGGGAGCAAGTACCAGGGAGCACTTCTCCCTTGTTCCCACCAAAACACACCTGAGTGGGTGGTGGGACAGAGAAAAAAGGCCTCTCCAGATTATCTCAGAGCTACACTGGCCTCATAAAGGGAGATCATGGTCCTTTAAATAACTTGGGTTCATATAGGGCTTTATAGATCAAAACCAGCACTCTGAATTGTGCTCAGAAATGGACTGTCAGCCAATGGAGCTGTTGCAACAAGAGATTTTTGTGTTCCCTGTAGGCAGCCCCAGTTAACAACCTGGCTACAGCTCTTTGGGTCAATTGAAGTTTCTACGCACTTTTCAAAGGCAGCCCCATATAGAGCAGATTACGATAATGCAAACATGATGTAACCAAGCTATGAATCACTGTGGCCCGATGAACAAGTGCAGTTGGCACACTAGCTTTAGCTGTGCAAAAGCACTCTTGGTCACTGCTGAAATTTGAGCCTCCAGGCTCAGAGCTGAATCCAGGACTACCCCTAAACCTGCATTTTAAGAAGGAGCACAACCCAATTCTCACAAAAGCGGAATCCCTGTTCCCAGATCAGTTTTTCTACTGACCAGAGGCACCTCTGTCTTGTCTAGATTAAGTTTCAATTTCCCCGCCATCCAGTCTGTTACAACTACTAGACATCAGTTTAGCACAGAAACAGCTTCCTTGGGATTAGGTAGAAAGGAGTAATAGAGCTGGGTGTCATTAGCATATTGGTGACAACTGACCCCAAAGCTCCAGACCACCTCTCCCAGAGGTTTCATGTAGATGTTAAAGAGAATAGGGAGCATGATTTTATTTTATTTTAATGCTTTCAACACAGACATTAGTTTTGTGCAAGGCTATGGCTTACTGATCAAAAGTAACAGGTAACAGTGAATGCTGAATCAATGGTGTTAATCAAATATAGAGGGGGAAAATACAAAACACTTAAAGTGTAAATGTATGTGTTATTAACACAGCAAGTGCAGCAACATTTACAGTGTTTTCAATTGCTGATCATCACTGCCTTGCCACAAGAACAGATCGATACAGGCACCTCATCAAGCATTCAGACCATGGACTTCACCTTTGCTTTTGAAGTCTGTTATTTGATAAGGGAAGTGCAAAGGTGCCCTTCTCCCTCCTATGATAATATCTTCCTAACATTTCTCTATCAAATTTACTTCTGTCAGAAGCCTAGAAAGCCGTTGTCTGCTTGGAGACTACTATGAACTTGCACTGCTTCCATTCATTTCAAATGAGCTTGCACAGGGGAAAAAAATCCCTGGCAATGAAATTAGCTTGCCTGTGGAGCTGACAGAGAACAGGGAAAGAGATGGAGAACCATGAGGAAGTACCGCAGCCACAGATATCACCCCTTCTTTTTAGTTTAGTTGAGTGCCCCATTACTGTTTCTGTCAAGATTTCTTTGATAGCATTCATCCCCATGAGTTTCATCTTTTTTAAGGGATAAAAATGGCAAAGGGATATTTGCTACTAAGAAACACAGAGAACTGCTTTATACTAGGCCAAATTGGTTGGTTCATCTAGCTGAGCATCATGTATACCATGACTGATAGCAGAGTGCTTCTCTATCACATATTTGGTCCTTCTTAACTCAGTGTGCAAAGAGAAAGCTTAGAAATTGGTGCTAGCTTGTTAACATTAAATTATTAAAGAAGTTTAAGTTGTTGGCACTGAAATGTTAAAAAAAATGTTACAAAATTTGCTTGTTGTTTAATTTCTCAATTAATCTATGAAATCATTAAATTCTTAATTTGTAAAATGAGTCTTGGAAAATATTAAAAACTGCCATATTAAATTAAAGTAATGACAGATGCTAATTGTTCTTCAAAAAATAGCATGTTTGGAATTTAATCATCAGAATAAGAAGTTCAAAAGATGTTGCTGAACACTTTAACAAACTAGGGGTGAAAAATTAATTTTTAACAATTATTTCCAAGCCCTGTCCAAGGGACTATAGTGTTAGAGACCATCTGGCAATGAAAAAAAAAATGCTATCCGGCAGCAGCTGTGGTTCCAATGTCAGTGGGGTCATGAATCCACTTTGGAATTTACTCTGAATTTTAAATAAGGTATCCAAAGTGCTGAACTTGTTTTTGGTAGATTTCTGCACGTTAGGTACTTCAGATTAGCTGCCCCACTGACATCACAATTACAATCTACCACTTGCTCTGTCACTGAGCAATAGTCCCTTTCCCAACAGATATCATATGTGGAGGAGGATAAAGATCAGAAGAGATGTTTGCTCTTTGAATCCAGGCTCTCTTGGGATGTGCAGCCATGCAGTCCTTGATACATGATTATCCCTCCCTGGTGTCCCTCTAATCTTCATTTATTTAGAATACTTATCTCCCACATTTGGAAATGAAGCTGGTTTAAGGGAATTTTCAAAGAAAAAAAATAAAATAAAATGTAATACAATTAAATAAAATAGCAAAATAATTAATTTAAAATAGCAGTAAGCATTAAAATTTGAGTTTATAAAATATGGGTTGATACCCATTAATTCAACAGCAAGCTGAGATCTACAGATTTTAAAGCCCTGTTTAAAAACAGCAGGACCCACACAAACATCATATGGTACACTCCATTACAATGCAGCCATACAGAAGATCATAGCTCCTAAGTCCACCAGCCTGATCGAATATATCAGTGAGCTCCTAAGGTTCAAACAGATGCAATGATGGTTTGATCTTTATTTCTCTTCTGCAGTTAAAGTACTAAAGTGCCTTGTTTAAGTGTCAGAATAGTGTGATATCTTGTTTATACACCATTAGGGAAGATGCTGAAGGATACTAAAGCATCATTATTTTAAGTCTGTAACAAAGTGGGAGAACCAAGGGTCCCTGTCACAACAGATTAAAATGCCTACAGAGATCCAGAACATTCATCATCAACCGTTTTTTATTTTTCAGCTATAATATATGTGATGGATAATTAAATCCCCTCCTAAATGAGTGACTATGTTCTTCTGGATCTATCACATTTCACAAAGAAACCATTTGGAAACAATATTTTCATTTATTTAACTTTAAGACCATGACTAACTTGATCTGTAAAACATAATTATGTGTAACCATTGTTCCTTGAATGGCTTCTCTGTTTAGTCACACGTATGGGAAATGCTTCTGTTATAGACCCTATCATGTAAAAAGTTCTATATCAGAAATAGGTAACTGGATAGGACATTTTTCTCCCTCAAAGAACTTGCATAGGCCACACCAGCTTCCAAAACAAGCTGAAAAAAGATGGAAAATGCACCCAGAATTTAATGAAACTCTACATCTCATTGCAATTTAATGGCCTGGAGCTGGAAAAGTTTGAGGTGAGGCTTTATGCTAAATCACCAGGGGTGTAATATTCCAGGGTCATCAGTAACCATTTGGGACTTAGTTGGAAGGCTTTGGAAGTTCCAGGGTTAGCCTGCAAGGCATAAAAAAGGTCTTGAGGAAATTGTGTCTGTCTGATAGGCTATACTTTGCCCATTTCTGCACTGCAAAATTAGATCCATTGTCCTCCATTCCTCTTGTCCTTGACAAGAGCAGAGCTTCCTTGGGGTAAGCAGACATAGACAGATACCCCCATTCATTGGAAATATCATAGCAGATGACTCAGAAGGAATGTTCCAAAGTTGGAATGGGCTTTTGGTTAGTCTTCTGCTGAAGAGGTTGATGAAGAAAAGGGTGAGGGTGTCAAAAAGGAAGAGTATAGCTCTCTTTGTGATCTCTGTGTGGTCTTATAGAAGAGAAATTAAACACTTATATAAGACAGTATTAGGGCTAGATGTTATCAAAGGGCCTATTTTCCATTTATACAACTCTGGCTTTTCTGAGGTCCCTTCTGCTCCCTCCTGCAAAAGGTAGGAAAGCTTATAAGCATACTAAGTAGGTAGAACATGGACAACAGTAGTTTATAAACAGAACTAGTAAGAGCAAGTACAACAGACTAGTATAGTATCGTGCAGCTTGGAGCAATTCTCTGCAGGTAATTAACCTGACAAATTGCAGAGTTTCAAATAAGTTACTTCTACTCACTTTTGGAACTGACAACTGGCTAGGAAACATAACAAAAAAGAAAGAAAGAAAGAAAGAAAGAAAGAAAGAAAGAAAGAAAGAAAGAAAGAACCTAAAACTCCCCTAAGTAAAACAGTTCCCTTGCCTTTTTACACATTCTGTTCTTAAATCTTCCCAGGCTAAGGAAGCTGGACATCTGGCCCTTCTCTGCCATTCCTTCTTGAAGATTACGCCAACAACGAGTACCAGAACAGGAATGGGAGAACATAAGACTCTCCTCTTACTCACATACAGCTTGGCAAAGGGTATGTCTTTTGATTTTTTGTAATTCTGTATCTGAAGTACAGCTTGGTCCATAGTTATTGGAAGGTGGCATGAGTGAGATCATCATACTAGTATCACAGAGCGTGAAAACAGTACTTTTTGTTCTATAGCGCCCAGAAGCACCCAGATGACATGCTCAGGATCCATGGTGGATGGGAGATACTGCAAGTGGTAGCCAATAATTTAATTTTTCCAAGTTCTGTTTTGCACTATCTGCCTCTCTGTTCTCCATACTCTCTCTCTTTCACTTACAAAATTACTGCACATTAGCTCAGGTGTCCATCATAATTCTGTAAATGTAATCTTATTAGAAAAGTGAAGAGGTCTCCTGTTCTTAAAATATGAATTTTCCAAACACTGATATTTCAAGAAACATGCTGGCCTATTAAAGCAGTCAGCACTGTCAAACTGCAAGCAGAGTAAGACCAGCCTAATGGGTTCTGTGATTGGCACCATTAATGACTTCTACTGTCTGTTCTTGCTCGGTCTAGCATGAACTGCTATGCAGCAGACTCCATGATTCTTCTTTGTTGAAAAAAAAATCTATTGAACTGCAAAAAAAAAAAAAAATCTAATATGGCAAATCTCACTAATATTCTGCCTTGCTTGCACAGTAGGGTTCGAAATCCAGCAAGTATGTAGGTATGAACCGAATAAATATACATCCCTGATTCAATAAGTGTATTGAGGGGGAAAAATAAAACTCAGTAGGCACTACTCAAGGAAAAGCATTGTACTAGGGCATTTGAAGAAGGCTATTTGTTGCTATATTTTAATCTGAGGTTTTCTGCCTTAATCCATAAGGAGAGGTGGATAAGAAAATGAAGAAGGAGGAGGGGGAGAGGAGGAGGGGGGAGGGAAGGGGGGAGGAGGAGGAAGATGTTTCTCTTAGTTAAGAGAACATTTTGAAAATGTTATGTGGTGAAGAGAAAAAACATATGAAGAGGTGGTATTATCTGCTGCAGTCAAATCATAAGTCAAGTCTGTTCAAGGCAAACAAAGTCAACTCATAGTAGGTGAGCTAAGATCAAGGTCGGAAATTCCAGTCAAGATGGTTAAATATTAAAGAGGGGTGTTTTCATATACAGACCACCTACACTTATTTGACAGACTAGGGACCAGAGCACTGTCAGAAAATGGAAATGGTTGAAAACCAGAACCCATGTACTATACTGTAGGGAGCGTGAAGGATTTATGGTAGCTCACTTAGCACTCCATTCCGCCCCCCCCCTTAGCTTGCTTTGCAGTAGTTGTGAGCAGTTCTAAAGGTGTGAGTGGTTCTAAGTGAGCCTCCATAGGCAAGAAGAACCGATGAAAAAGCAGAACCACTGTTGAATTAATGGAACTTGTCCTTAATTTGGAACTGTCAAAAGAACAAATCAGATAACAGGACATCAAAAGATGAGAGCTTCCTGTATAGAGGCAAATGAACCTTGGAAAGCTCCAAGTGAGCTCTTCTAGCTGAAACTGTCTCCTGCTGATAACAACATGGGATACTGTCTCAGCCCAGAGAAAAAGCCACCTGAAGCTTTATGTTGGCTGGTAAGTCCTATAGTGTGATTAGTTTGCCCATGGAAAAGTTTCTGACCAGTTTGTTAAATAAGCAGTCATTGACTTCCTCGTGGTTGGAGATAGACATTCTGGTGGGCTGACTCATAGTAAGTCTTTATGTTCCAAACAAAAGGGCCCTAAATGCAGTACTGAGGAAGTACTCTACCATGTATTACAAGATTTTAGAGACAGTTAGTTGTTGCTGTTTGTATTGTTGTTAAATGAAAGAAATGTTTCAGAGAAGTCTAGAAATACAGGAAGGCAATGCAACATCAAAGGAAAATAAAAGAGAAAAATATAGGGAGAAGGATGGTAGCAGAAAGAGGAAGAGGTTGGAGGATGTCAAAAACTGGATAAAATTTTATTTGAATACTAACATAGTTATGAAAAGATTTCAGGATAAGGACAGTGGGTGTACAAGGCATGGAAGGAAGGAGAGCAGAATGCTCGTACAGCAGGGTTGGTAGCAGTTCACACCCGTCTATTTTATTTTTTATTTTTTTTACGTTTTCAAAATCAGTAAAACTTTATTGTATTTCTGTTCTTTGCCTTTAACAGAAAAATTGGAGAAAGCAAGAGAAGAAAAACCCTAAAATGAGAATAGAGGTAACATGAGAAAAAAACAGTACTGCCCTCTATTCAAAGAAAATAACTCCTGATCTTTTTGGTTAAAGTAATACTTAGACCAATCATTCAGTTTGCTTGCTTGATAAAATGTGACTGAGGGAAGGAGGAAGGGTCTTGAAAGAAGAAAAAAGCACACAGACATCAACTATTTCACCTTGATGAAAGTCTCAATACAGCTATGGAAAGCCTAAGTACTCTTTTACAGTACACTGGTGCTGGCTGCAAAACGGAAAACATGTATTCACTTCAGGCACAATTTTTTAAATCTATAATCGGTAAAATAAACTGGGTTTAGAAGCTGCAGTGTTCTAAGCAGCAGCAAATTTGTGTATTGTTTCAAATATTTTTAAGTTATCACACTGATGGCACACTTTATCCTCATGAAGTTCTGCACTGCCCATGCTAATTGCAGATAATTACAAAACTAAGTCTACTCTGGAAGATAGCTTCAATGAGATCTACGAGATAAACTTTGCTTGCTATATGGACTTGAGTTTAAATGAGACATAAAAAACTTTTTAACGTTTGGCCATCAACTTAGGGAACTGGTTTGAGTGCTCATACAAGATTCTACATATAGAGTATATCCATTCTTATATGGTCCTCAAAACTGGAGGAGAATGAGCAGGAAGTAAACCTTCCCTGTCCTGGGGAGGGTAAAGCAACTGAAAGCTAAGACATAGTAACGTCTTGGCAGAAGTGAATTGACACATATATATACATATACATATATATAGAATATACACACCCATCTATTTTTGATAGAATTGGGTGTGGAATACAGTTCTGGAGCTGGAATATAGTCAACAGATTCTTTTAAGCCACAGTCTTTCAGTCTCTTTGATTTCTCCCTTCTTCTTCCTCCTTTTATGAAGCAGGATTTGTAACATTTATTTTTGATTCTCTCTGCTTTCATCCATTCCAAGGTTGGGGGCTTTTATGACATGCAGAAGTCTTTCTACAGGGCCTCCTTTTGCCCATTTGAGCATTTCAGCTTGTGAGTGGGAGATGGTGCAGTCAGATAGCAGATGGAAAAGGAGCAGAGGAGCACGACTGCATTTTTTATGCTTATTAGTTTTAGACTTGCAAAAATCTGGCATTTGGGATAATGTTATGCCTTACACTGTGCTTTTGCCACTTTTGAGGTCCTGTCCCATAAATATTTCTTTTGGTCTTATCAAAAGTACCAAAAGTCAATACAGAAAAAAAAGTTATTAGGTAGTTACTTGATGTTTCATTATCTACTGCCTACAACTTTACCTAAAACCATGAAATGTAATAGCCATAAGATCTGTGAGACATAGTTTTAATGATCACATTCTGATTTGGTAGATATTAGATAACATTTTGTATTTGTACATTGTAAACTTTTGATTGTAATAAAATTTGATTCTAAATTATAAAAAATATAATTTATAAAAAATTATCTACTACTCACATAAATACACTCAACAATTCAATTTATACCAGTCTTAGACAATATCTGTGGTACAGCAAATAAGAAGCCATTGTGGTTTAAAGACAGAGACGGAGAGAAAAGAACCTCAAGAGAGCCGATCTGTGTCATTGTGTTCTGAAAAATCTTTGAGACCAAGTGCTTAAACGTTCTTCAGTGTACCCATTTCCAATGTTTCCGTAGTTATTGAACCTTTCCTGGTTTAACCTGTACATACATACCAGCTCTGAGTAAGCACAAGCCTAACTATTGAACAAATTCAAAAATATATGCATAGCATTCTGTAGTTTCCTGGCATTGCTTGTTGATCAGGGGCCAGGATAAATTGTTCTTCAAGATGTACCGGTTCCTAATACAACACAGCAAAATTGAAGGTGAGAGTTCAAGTGGTGCAATTTCAAACTATTGATCAGTTATCATTTTTGGCACCCTTGAGTTAGCCCTGTTGGCATATTGCAGGCAAGCAAACCACTAAGGTTAAGTATGAACTGTCAGTATCAATGCAACTCTCTTCTATTGGCAAACTCTTGCAGTTCTTTGCATGTGCTTTCTCCTAGCCTTGCTCTCTGCCGTTTCCTTACTTGCTTTGTATCCCAGTGAGACATATGACCAAAAGGGTGTGCTTGGATTGCTTGAACAATACAGATTTGCAGTGCTTAAAAGTCATTATGTAACTTGTTTACAGACACTGATGCTTAAATAATTGTTCAGATATTTGCTTTCTCCACAACTGGGGTGCTTCTCTCCATTGCCCATGCACACTGTTACCATTTTTCCAATCTTGGGAGCTCCCAGAACTGGTTGAATCAAAGGCTGCTACAGCAGTTCACTATAAGATGATTTTAATGGTTGGCAAGAGAAAGGGTCTTCTCTATTGATTTTCCCAGACCTTGAAACTCACTCTATATGGAGGATCTCTCCTTGCTGTCCTTCCATCTGTAAAAGTGAAAACTTTCCTATTCTGGCAAGCTTTTGGGAAATGATTGCAGTGGAGTTTTAATGGCCTGTTGTTCTGCTGGTTTTTTTTAATTCTATATTTTAATAATTTTTTAAAAAAGAGGTTTAAGTCTTTGGCTATTTCCACACTACACTGTTATAGCGCTATTATTCCACTTTCAACATCCTATGGAATCCTAGGGTTTGCAGTTTGGGGAGAGGCCAGGTGGCCTGCCGGATCCTCCGAAAACTATAAACCCCAGGATTCCATAGGATATTGAAAGTGGAATAATAGTGCTATAACAATTTAGTGCGGAAATGGCCTTTGTCTTGTTTAGTTGCTTTTTAAAATCATAGATAGATAGATAGATAGATAGATAGATAGATAGATAGATAGATAGGCAGACAGACAGACAGACAGACATGTATGAATTTTTGTACGTTTTTAATTTTTTCTGGTTTTAAATTTTGTAAGTTGCCTTGTGGTTCAGCGGGGTAAAAAAAAGGAATATAAACAGTGGTGGCAGTGATTCAATGGCATATGTTTCCTTTAAGTTGTCCCTGTCTGCATTTTGGCTTCTACATATTGTTCTAGGTGCAGCTTCTGTGCCATCTTCCAGGGCAGCCCCATACAAAGTGCATGCATTAGTTTAATGCAATAGTGCATACACTACTGTGGCCAGCTTATTACTAACAAGGGAAGGTCTCAGCTTAAATATGAGATGAATGAAATATTTTTGTTGTTTGTGAAATAGATGGTAAGTTGGCATATGCAGAGAAAGCTTGTGAAAAGAGCAAGTTTTCAGCTCATGACTGTACATACCAATTGTTAGAGCACCTTAAATATCAGAAGGTAAAATATTCCACATATTAGGTGTCATAACACTAAATTGCCCTGCTCCAAACAACCATGGAACAGGTCTCAGGAACATGTGGTACCATCAGACAACCCAAGGACTGAATAAGAAAAGGAATTTCTCAGGTTAACCAGAGTGCTAATGTCCACAGGTCAAGTTGCTAATGTCCGCACGTCAACCTGCTATTTAAAGTACAAGTTATAAACTGCTAGCAATGCTACTAATAGTATCAAAGAAGGCAGTTGATAACATCAGTTCACTGATCTATTAAAATAAACCACCTAAGTCAACATCAAATTTCATAGATCACTGGTAGATTCAGACAGTAGCAAAAAAAACCTGGACTCTAAAGAAATCTGAATGCAAGATTCTTGAGTGAGATCAAGTTTACATTAGAAACTGAAAATAAAAATGGAAAGCTCTTTTTATTTCAACTTAGTTGGTGGAATGTACAGCTTTGAACTACAAAGTAACACTGACAGGTTTAATATAAGTATTAGAGGGCTTCTGAGCTGCAGTTTATATTTCAAAGTCCCACTGGATGCTTCAGGGGCCTTTTTTTATTGTTCCAATTCTTTCTTCTTGTATTTCATGTGACATCCCAGGAGGATGTTTATTAGCCAGAACTGTAAGTCAGACATGTGCCAAAACTTTCAAGCACAAATGAAAAACAGAACATGTTGTTTTTACACTGGTAAAGACAGGTTGTCTTTGCACAGGTTCAACTACCTTCACAGTCCTGGGAATGGAGGAATGGTGGAAATAAACACTTTTTACCCTGTCTTGAAGTCAACACTTCAAGATGCGCTACTCTATGCCAAAGAGGTACCTTCATAAGAAGGAGGTTTGATATCAAATCTCATGTCAAGACACAACAGAAGAAAAATAAATCCTTTTATTTAACAGGAACATTAACTCCACACTCAATTTTGAGCACAGTTAAAACACAGTGCATTCCCTAACCCCCCAGCTTGAGTATTATTGGGAATTTTTCTCTCCTCTTTTCTTCTTTCTATATCCCTTTGGCAGGAAACCTGGCAGATTTCTCAACAAGCATCCAAAGAGAAGGCAATAGTTCTGGTTTCCTGCTATAGCAGCTGCCTCCCTTCCGTGGAGAAGTTGACTGATTTTCTCCCCAGGAATAGCAGCCTGCAGATGTGGAGAAAGGCTTGTTAACTGGGCCTCTCTCCCACAGATTTCAAAACTCCTTTCTTCATCTGTATCAGTTCTTTCTAGTGCTGCTGGCTCCGAAGGAAGTTGCACATCAAATATGTCCTTTTCCTGTATAATAGGAAGCCTCCTGTCCTGGGGTGTATTTTTTTTTAAGTTGAATAGAATATAGAGTTTTCTTATGGGAAACAAGAATAGCCTGGTCTTATCATAAATCAACACACATCTTTGGTTGTTGTTATTTTTAATACTGGCATACACAATATTAGTTAAATAGTTGTGATCATGTCTGTGGTGAGGTATACACACAAATGCACACTCTGTCTGGCATCCTGTTAGTAACTTTCATGCATGTAAATGCAGCTTATTCATGCACAAGTCCCTTTTTTAATAGGGTGCAGTGAGCCATTCTCTTGCCCTTGTGCACTGTCTAAAAACCTCACATGCTCAGAAGTAGCAAGCCTTAGGAAGGGCTGCTGCTGTTCCTTCTTATCAATGGAGAAGGGAGGGAAGTGGGGAGGCAATTCAGACCATGAAGATCCTACTGCTCTGAGCTCCTTGAGGAAAGAAAATGCAAGTTAATTTGAAAGCACACTCTAATTTCTTCACCCACAAATGAGCTGAGACCAGCTGCTTCTCTATGGTGTGAATCATCTCCCACTTCTCACCTCCCTCTCTCTGCTCCCTCCCCAGTAAGTGACAGCAGAAGCCCCTACCCTGGGCTTGACAGCTGCAGGGTAGTGGGAAGATGCAGAACTTTGTGTGTGATTTCAGCCATTGTATATATGTAGAGCAAGGAAGCGATGTTGATTGTATATATCCATTTGATCATGACAACACCAATACAGAATAAAACAGACCACAACCAATCAGAATTTGTAAGCCAGAGTCAAGAAGATGACAAACAGCCTTTCGAACATTTGCACGTAATAACAACGTATAGTATAGCAAGTAGAACAGTGACTTTTCCCAAAGCTTTAATCCAAACTTTAAAGGTACTATCATCGGTCTGAACCCTATCCACCCATATGTTTAGCATCTTGGGCAGCAACTCTAAAACCCAGATTAAAACTTGGAATGGAATAACCACCCCACTGGTATGGAAGTCACCAACCACCACTAGTGACTGATAGCATTTGCAGACAGTGGATGACCTCTGATCAGATTGGGGCTCAGCTGGTACCTGCAACACTGAGCAAAGGTGTGACTAGTTTTGCTACTTGTCTTTCTTCCTCAGGAGGAAAACCACTACTGCCTTCTAGTCCACTCAATGATCAGAGTTAAGAAGATCTAAGTCAGCCAAGCTTCCCAATTAAAGGAGGGAGGTGCTCCGCAGGCTAAATGGGAACACACATATGCTAGTTTGGGTGCATGACGGTTACCTTCTCCTGAATTACAGCAAAGATACCTTAGGATCCATTGTTTTAAAAATAAGCGATGTACGAATAGAGAACGCATTTCAGATGAAACAGCATGATTATTCAGGTGACTTCCAAATAGGAATGTAGATCTTCATTTAGTTCATGGAATCACAGCATTGGAATGGATCATAAGAACCACTTAGTCGAATTCTCTTCCATGCAGGAAATCACAACTAAGTCACTCCTGATGGGCAGCCATCCAAATTCTTTTTAAATATCCAAAGAAAGGGAGTCCTCCACCTTTAGTGACAATCTATTCCACTACTGAACATACAGTAAATAAATTATTTCTAATATTTAGGTGGAATATCTTTTCTTGTAATTATCTGCAACTCTCTTATCCTCTCACCACTGTCTATACAACATTGGGCTACTGAGAGTTGTAAGCCAAAAGCAACTTGGGTTCAGGCTTTCTAAAAGAGTCTGTTCTCTCATACCAACCTACCTGGGTTTTGGATCTGCAAAGGGTGAGATGATCCCACTTATCTTCAGAGGTATGTTTTGTACAGCCATAAAGAAGGGTCTTTTTGTGGCCACTTTCAGATTATGAAACTCCCTTCCAGGGGAGATTAGTATAGCCCTCTCCTTGTTGACTTTCCACCAGGAGACAGACAGGCAAGCCTTCGGCAATGGACTGTTTGTTGTGGCCAGATGTGTGTAGTTTTCAAAGAATTTTAATTGGAGTTTTAATAATAAAATTAATTTAATTTGGATCCTATCATGTACAGTGGTCTGTGGTTTTATGGGAGCATGTTATAATTGTATTGGAACCTATCTTCATCCTACTCCTGAATAAAAGGTGGGAGATTAGCAAGTAAATAAATAAAGCACATTTGGAGAGCCTCAGTTTATGATCACAAGGATGAAGAGTGGAACGAACAGATAATCAGTTTTTCAAACTTTCTTCCTTGTAAGAAAAGCAGTGGCATGTGGTAATTAATGGTATTGTTAAACTCTATAATATGCCTTACATGTAAGGAAACATATTTTGCTATATTGATTTTTAAATGTATTTGTAGTATCTTTATCTTGTACGTATCTCTGGTCTTTTGACATACTCTTGTACCCAACTAAATGATAACAAGACACAGTTATGGTGGCCTGGATAATGGAAATTTAAGAACAGTGTTTGGTTTTAATAAAGCTTCTTTTTTAAAAAAGTAATGAGATAGTAAGCAAACCCAGAACCAGTGAACATCCAAATAACTGTTAGACACAGACCCTTTTCACACCTTACCTTTTTGCGGGGCTCACATGAGCAGCCTCCAGAGAGAGGATCTCATTTCCCTGCTTCTTCAGCTCTGCACGAGCTTCCTGCTCACACAAGAGCCCCGCCTCTTCCTTTTGCAGTGCAGCCTGGGACCTTCCCAGGCTGCACTGGACAGGAAGCGCAACCAGTCCAGCTCCTGAGGCTCCACACACAAGGTAAGTGCGCACAGGGCCCCAGAGCAATGCATGACCATGCAGCATTCTCGGCTTCAAGTCGAAAATGAAAAAATGTGTGTGCGGTCTGCGTCAGGCCCTTGAGCATCATGCAAATGTGAATACGTTGTGTGGACCGATCCTCACATGTGCACAACGCTCAAGGGGTCATTTCAAATCGGAAATGCCATGCGAAAAGGGCCACAGACTAAAATCTCACATCCATTGAATTAACTCCCTCGGAGGAAAAGCATAGCTCAGTAGCAGAAACAGGTCAGAGGTTCAATCCCAGTCTGTCCCACTAGGACAGGAAAAAGTCTACCTGGAACTAGGAAAGCTGCTTGTAGTCATTGTCAACATCACTGAGCTAGATGATCCAGTGGTCTGATTCTCTATAAGACAGCTTTCCAGCAGAACCTATTTCTGAACAAACAAGCACAGGATTATGGTCTCAAATGTACAGCATACAGAACAAACATCACAAACAAACATGGGGCCTTGCCTGTTCCACCAGCAATTGTCATGATGGTGACGAAGGAAAAAAACAACAACATGACAAGAAACATCTAATCTCAGTCATTGTTACACACAGGCGGGGGGGGGGAACCTATGCCACCTCTCACCACCTATACTTTCGACTCCACTATTAGTGCCACTCTGCATAAGACTAATTTGGGAACATGTCTCTTGGGGAAGGACAGTGTCATCTTCCCATTAAGTGGGAGGCAAAATAAGGAATAGATTAATCATACAGGTGGACAGCCAAGATAATAGCAATAATCTCACACTGAGAAGGCTAACTGTGAGGCTACGTTTTATTGTAGCTGTCTTACAGCAGACTTTTGACTGCCCTGCAGTGAGCCAAACAGCTTCATCAAAAACCCAGTTTCTTGTTTTCTCACCCTCACACTAAGAAACAACTACAGTCAACCATCATCAACTGTCCCTGTCTGAAGCAGTCAATAAAGAGAATTCAGCCATTAGTGTTGATTTCAACTGTTAGAATTCTATTTACATTAAATCTCATTTGACAAGTGCTCGACACTGTAATCTGTAATATAAATAACATTTTTTGGTATTTCATGTTTATGTCTTAACAAAATATGTCTGTGATCAATGTTTGAAACAAAATCTGTTTTTTCATTCTTGAACATGTAATAGTTTACATTAGAAGTAACGTGATGAACATTGTTAGAGTCGACAGCCATCCAAAAAAGGGCAATAAAAGATAATGATGTAGTAGATAAAACAGCTATAATTTTCTTTGGACACCTTGAATCATTTAAGCTGCCACAACAATGATATTCTCCAACTCTGAATTGTAATTATAATTGCAAAGGTCAGAACAAACACAAACTCTGTTGGCAGTTGTGTAAAACCTAAGAGGAAGTGTTGATATTCAGGTAAAATTCAGAAGATTGCATTCTTCCTTACTGCAAACAAAACTAAAATGCAAGTGAAAGATGTTAAGATTCTTCCTGAACTGACAGTGTTTTTCTTCCACATAGGAAATATCATCACACATGTGTGTTGTTTCAATGCATGTGGATGATATGCTAGGAAAGTCTCATTCTAATTTACCACTACTTCCTTAATTGTAAAAATATAATTAGGAATTTGTCATCAATATTAAGATATGCATAGTTTTATATTTTTTAAATTCATTTCCAAATGATTCCAAACATATCATTTGTCTTTTTAACAGCAGTGATACATTGGGTGTGCCCTTTTTCATAGAACTGAGTGCTCAAGAGAATGCAACCATGGTTCAGAAGAACAAGAAATGGAAGAAACCTAGCAAGTTAAGCATTATACATAGAGTGCCTGTAAAAGCAGAAGCATGGTCAATGCAGTCCAAGGTCTGCACATGACAAGCAGTCCTAGAAGGATCCCAAGCCAGTCAGAGACCATTGCCGCACTAGACTGTTATAGCGCTATTATTCCACTTCCAACATCCCATGGAATCCTGGGGTTTGCAGATTAGAGAGGGGTCACACAGAATAGTCCAAGGAGAAAGCTGAAGTTCATGAATGAAGAGAGCTTAACAGAACTAATGAAGCTATTGGTCCCTATCACACCATACTGTTATAGTGCTATTCCATTTTAACTGCCCTGGCTGCACCCTGTGGAATTCTAGGGTTTGTAGTTTGGTGAGACACTGGAACTCTCTGGCTGAGAACTTTAAATGCATCTCCCTAAACTGTAAATTCCATGATTCCATGTGATATTGCCAAGGCAGTAAAAGTGGAGTAATAGCACTATAGTAGTGTAGTGTGATAAGGCACATCATCTTGAAGTAAAGAAACACCCCTTGATACCCTGATTTATAACTGGATGTAAATCAGCACAGTTGTCCCAAATACAGTAGAGTCCCAGTTATCTGACGCAAACGGGCGGCCGCAGCATCGGATAACTGAAAAGGTCGAATTACCCGGACTCCCGTGGCGGCCGCCATTTTGGGGGGTGTCAGGGGGCGTGTCGGGGCGGGCCTGGGGGCGCGGAAATGCCCACAGCCACGCCCCCAGGCTGTCGCGATGCCGGTTAATCCGGAGTGTCGGATTACCGAGTGTCAGATAACCGGGACTCTACTGTATCTTGATGTTTTTCTTTTTAAAGCAGGCCAAGGTGCCTACCAGGTAAGACATGTCAGACATTTTTATGGAGCTACCCATCCTAATCTCCAGATTTTTCTTGATTGTCCACCACCAGCCAAGTCCCATATCCACATATATCTGAAATTAGTGCTGGCTCACTATCCATGGATGTGATGTTAGTGTAAATTATGGTTCAGCATGATGTGTGAATGTTTGCACACAGAGTGAAATTTAGACTCTCATGATGCTTTCAGCATTTGATATACCCTTTATCCTTTCTCAATCTTCATACCTGGAGGTACCCTTGAAAAAATAGTCAGATGTCAAGAAATCCCTGCATAAAAATTTTTACATCTAGAGCAATCATAATTTTTCACACAACCCCGTAGCAACCTCTTTTGGAACCCTAGGATTTTGAGGAACCCTGATTTAGAAATCCTGCTCTACAAACACCAAGTTTTCATCTAGCAGGATCAGATAACTGCCAAGTGTAACATTGTATTTAATGTCTTGCTTCTTTCCTTCCCCTCTCCATCACTCAATACACTATATAGAGCACCTGAAGGCCTTTTGAAATGATTTCTCCCTAGCTCACCCACAGCAATTCTTCTTGCTTCTCATGAAGGGCTTTAAAAAAAATGTGAATGCACTTTTATTCTGCCTCTAATCCTTTAGTAAAGCCAACTGCTTAATCTAGCCTTGTACATAAGACAACATTTAGGGGAGTTTTCTCCTGTTTTCTTTGTAGAACTGTTTAAAATGGATGCATTAAATCAAGATCCATCTTGACCAGAAACCAGCTGGTCACCTATTCATTGATTCAAGAAGTCTATGCCAGCTTAAACACTAGTAAGCGTTGAATGCCTCAGGGAAAGCTTGCCAAGCCAGTTGCATTTGGCAAGGTTTTGTGAAAGCCTGCCAAGCCTGAAGCAAATAAGCAAGAAAAGTGAACAGTAATCCTGTTTTCCCCTTAAGTGCTAAATAGATTTTTTTTTCTTTCTAGGAGGAGAAGAAATGTTGTAAATTATGAACTCCTTATCTAGCATTTTCAAAATACACTTGCCACAAGAGATGCGTAGGTGGTCTGGAAAATACCCATTCAGTTTCCATTTGAGGGCAGTGAGAAAATCCTTTATTCATAAGTTTCAATAAGCTTACAATTGGCACTATAAATAAGTACCAAATGGATTTTGTGGGATGATTTGATTTCCATTTGATTCCATTTCTGAATGTTAGCAGTCCTTGAGTTTCTTATTGTCACTTCCAACAAATAGTAGACGCTTTGAAACATGGACTTAGGATATTGGTGAACATAAAATGAGAAATTAGTCAAAGATGGTACCATAAAAGCAATTTTATAATTCCTCAACAACATGATCCAGTAACAATCATTTCAGCAACAAGTAATGTAATAACAAAAATGTGAATCTAGGCCCAGGAGTCAGTTTGACTGGAGGGCAGAGGAAATATACCAAGCAGTTCTACTTGTCATTCAAAGAAACAAAATGGAGAAAAGGTTTAATTGTTCCCCACACCATCATTGTGCCCTTTTCAGTGATCTTTTCAATGCTGTAAAGTATCATACAGTATGACCTACTTGATATCCCTACAAGGTACCTACAGAACAGTGGAAGAAAACAAAGGAAAATATGAAGATCCAAAAAGGCATGTGTGTGGGGGGTGATCAGACATTAAATAGCCTCCAACACCACCCCCGTCACATGTAGCATTCTTGTACCCTGTGCTAGATGCAAAGAACCCTGGTCTCCACCATGGTGGGTATCAGTGTATTTCACCATCAGAGTCCAAGTAGGTATAATAAAAGCTGGGGAAACGATAAATCAACATCTGGGATCAAATCCAAAGTTTACTAACAGTTCAGTATGCTATGAATCATATCCTGAATTTCCAGACTGTTGAGCTACAAGTCCTTTCAATAGTATGGATGTAATTCTCATTGATTCCAACGTGAATTAGGCCTTTGATAATGTTGCAGAAGGCATACCTTCTGATCCATCATAAGGGACCTGCATACAGAAAAATATAAATAAGAGAACGGCAGTTTGTGTGAGGGTAAATGGAACAGCAGCACTGATTTACAATACAATCAGCCCTCCACATTTGCAAGTTTGACTTTCAAAGATCTACTTATTTGGAAGTTCTTTCAACCTCTGCCCACTTCTTTTCCAGTGGAACTTTCCCTTTCAGTCTCTCTGATCAGGCCACACAGCCTTTTAAAAACCTGCCTCTCCTCCTCCTTCTCCTCCTCCTGCAGCAGCCACTGCCTAGCCAGCTGAGAGTGGCTCACAGTCTGATTTCTTAGCACCACAGACCCTCTCCAGATACCCACACACACACCCAAGGATATGGGTAATAGAGATGAAGCATAGGGCCACCACGTTAACCCACTCCCTTCCTTCTCCTTTCCCTGACCTGTTTTGGACCATTGGTGCCTGTTCTCCCCACCATGCTTCAGTACCCTTCCCACAGACACAAACACACATTTTGATATTTGTGATATTTCCACTTTTGCAAGGGTCCTGTGTCCCTAACCCTAGTGAACATGGGGGATCATTGGTATATCATTTTATAAAATAAATTTAACAAAGAGGTTGGCGTGCAAATATTTTATCCTTGGAGAAACATATTTCTCTTTTGTTGTTGTTGCTGTGATTCTTAAGACAAATAAGTGTTCAGAATTCTACCACTGTTTTTAAAATGCAGGAGAGCCTTTGATCATGAATGGGTAAGCATTAATTCTCTAGATGTTTTTGGACTGCAGCTTCCATTGTCACTGGCAAGCACAGTCAACGGTAAGCAATTATGGAAGCTAAAGTCCAACACAGTCTGGATGGCCAAAGGTTATCCACTCTTGCCTTAGATAGTACAAGTTGTTGTCAACCACAAGAAAAATGTTGAGAACATTAGATTACAGGATACTATTTTCACAGTTTGTAGAGGGCCCAAATGCCATCACTCTGGTGTAAATCTTCTGATATATTTTGCTACCATGAAACAAATAAGCAAAAAATATTATGGTGGTGTATAGGATGATACACTACTCTGCTTTTTCCCCCTTCAAGAAAAGCAGGCAGAAGCATAAAAATGATGGAGATTATATATACATATATATATATATATATATATATGAGAGAGAGAGAGAGAGAGAGAGAGAGAGAAGAGACAGACGCACATGCAAGCATTAGGTTGTTTTACATATATATGGTTACACACACATACACACATGCAGACAAACATGGTCATTTGCAAAGGAAATATATCTACCAAATATACTTATCAATGTGTGTGTCTATGTATGTCTGTGTGTGTATGGAGATAGGTACGTAGACATTTATAATTGAATAATTCATTTCCTTTACAAATAACCTAGAGAAAAGACTATGGGTCTCATGGTACTGGATCACTGAAAATACCTGAAAATATGTGTATATTATTACCATTACAATAATTGAATATATATGTATCAAAGGGGATCATATTTTTCTCTATCACTAAGCTGTGGGCTACAGTTTTTCCATCCCTTTCCTACATCCTTGCTTTCCCTTGGAAAAAAAGGAGGGGCTATGATGCCTGATGTTAATCCACATTTCTTAAGAACATAACACCCATGCTTGATGAAACCAAAGAATGATGTAATTCACTGTTATGTTCCCGCAGTGGTCAACCAGATGACTATGAGAAGCCTGGAAATGGGATGTAAGTACAACGGTATTCCTGCTTCCACATGATCCCACATAAGCAATTGATAATTGTGTATGTATACATTGCATCTTGGAGCAGCAGCTTTTGCTCCCAGCGTTTCTTACATTGTGGGGAAGACAGAGCATATCAAAGTTTCACAAAGTTTCATACATTAATTAAACTCCTACTAGGGTGTGAAGAACATATTGTTATAAATTTAATTTTAGCATAAATGGTTGGACTCAACATGGTGTGTCAGAACTGAATTTTGACAGCTGTAGCACCTTGTGGAACACTGTTAATTTTTCTATTTTAAGGATAGGTGGTTTGTTTTTATAATCACAAAATGTTACTCAAAAGTTCCAAAGTATGTATCAGTAAAGAGAATGTGTTATTCATGCAGTAGAATTTACATAAACATTATTTACAATAAACTTTCACTGGCTGATCTTGTCCTTTGGCTAAATCTGCATGAGTGGATAAGATGGGACCAAAGTGTGGTTACACAGGCAAAATCTAGCTTGCCACAGTATTGCAGTGACACTGATGTGAATTAATGCCTATGTTTCCATACTGGAAGTCACTTGAGTTGAATTGTGTAAGACTTCCCTCATAACAGATTCATAAGAAAAATGAAGTAGTCAGTCTTCTTAAGTCAAAAGAAGTTGGATTTCTAACCTTAGTACAGAATCATAATTGCTATTTGTACCAATGTTATTCTGTGCTGTAAATTGTTAGTAGTAAAGTTAGGTACTGTCTTCAAAACAGAGCCCAAATGTGCAGACCTAAATTGTTGATGTCACAAACAACAGGCTGGATCCAAAGCTGAAGTGAACAGAACTCTGCAAACTGAATGATCCCATCAATGGAAGGGTTTTGGGGTTTGTTTGTTTTTTGTTTTGTGGTTTGTTTGTTGTTTGATTTTTTTTTGTTTTTGCCAATTTCCCTCCCTCTGGAAACTCTTTTTGCCCATGAAAATCTGCTCTGAAAGACTGGGAGATCCTCCAAACTGCACATGGAGTGCTACTGAAGTCTGAAGCAGGAAAGAGGAATATGGAGAATTATCATCATAATTTGTCCAGTAGGGAATCTCTGCAAGACCGAAGTTCACATCCCCAATGAAAGAAACCCTTTCATTCATGGAGGGTCGACAATCATGCAGCCATACAACTACCACACAACATAGCACATAATTACTTCCTCATATATAAGAGTTTTTTGTGTTGTTTCTGTCACTCCTCTCTCTCAAGTGGAATATATCATGTAAGACTATGCTTGCACAAGGATTTAAAATTAAACAGCAAGCAAGCATAAGCTTCAGAAGCATAGATTCCACCCCCCTTTCTTTCTCCCAAACACACACACATGTAACTCTTTATTTTATACATTAGAGGAAATCAAGCTCTTCAGTAGTAACACTGCATGTCAAACACTTAAAGAAAAGAGCTAGACCTCTAACCATTGAGTACCAATTCCAGGGCCAGAAAACACCTCTCCACATGAGGATAACATAACGGCATGCCACAAAAGATTGTCCTCGCCTAGCAGCAGATCATATGCTCAGAGACATTTGCTCTCCATTCAGCAGAAAGTAGCTGGAAATCATCAGATCAACACAAAAAACCAGGGTTACATAACATACATATTGGGTAACCACAAACTAAGGAGAAATACAGATGGAAAAGTAATGTTAGAAGAACTCTTATCATGGATATAAAAAGTGAGAAATGGATAAGATACAACCACCTTGCAATCACCCTGCCGTGTGAAAATAATAACATCAAAGGTCATGTACAATATAATTCTGTGCATATATATCCAGGAGAAAATACCCATAAGTTTCATTCCCAAGTAAATGCATGTATCCTTAGAGCCTCAAGAGTGACAAAAATGAATTTCTAGATCAGCCAATATTCTCACCACAGTACATACTAGAAGCACACTTCATTGACATTTCAGAGGTTATATTATGATAAATCTTATGCCCTGTTTGCTAAGAGGAGATGGAATGGCACACAATATCATCCATTTGTTCCACCAGTGTGTACCTTACCCATAACAAAGAAAGAAATAAGCAAGACTTGTCAAACAAATGTTTACAAAGTATGGATACTGGAATGTTTACATTTTTCTCCTGCATAATGCACCATGGATATTAATAGAACAGCACATTGCTGGATTTGTATAATATGAAAGAGGATGGGATGGCTTAAGACTGAATAAAAGATAACTAGAGAAAATATTCTGGGGAAGAAAAAAACTTGAAATTAATATCTGATGCAATACATTTGCTACAGTAGTGTTTTGTGAGACCATTTCTGCACTAGACTGTTATAGTACTATTATTCCACTTTCAACATTCTATGAACCCTGGGGTTTGCAGTTTCGGGAGGGGCCAGCCGGCCATTCCCTAAACTACAAACCCCCGGATTCCATAGGATTTTGAAAGTGGAATAATAGCACTATAACAGTCTAGTGAGGAAATGGCTTGAGTTAGGGAAGGGAGCACACTAATGAGGAGAGGCATACATTTTTGAGCCAGCAGATGAGAAAGCAAAGCTCTGGGAGAGTAGCAGCCCATCAGCACTTCTTCCCTTCTGCCTTTGCTAAAGTTTCTGTGAGCTAAAAAGCAGCCATGCTGTCAAGAACATTGCACTGCCAAGAACACCTTGAGCAGATCACCACTAACTATGAGACTTTGGGCAGGATCCTGAAGGGGTTTGAGGCACAGGTGGTATTCTCATCAGTTCTGTCAGTGATGTATAGAAGATTACAAAGGGACAAGAAGATACTAAAAGTGAATGACTGGCTACATAGATGGTGTAAATGGGGGAGGTTTGGCTTCTGGGACCATGCTCTTCAGTTCTTAGACAATGACTACTAGCTACAGATGGGCTGCACCTCATGGAGACTGGGAAGAATATCTTTGGTAGTAGCATGACAAGTCTGATCAAGAGGGCTTTAAACTAAATCCTTGAAAGTTTAGAGATTATAGCTCAAACTTCAGCTCAAAGATAAATTCTAACACAAAGTGAAACTGAGAGAGAGAATGAGATCCATAGGAAAACTGACAGTAAATTAATAGATGAAAATAAAAAGCTTCACATTTCTACACATCTATGCATAGAGTTTGGGAAACAAATATGTTGAGTTTGATGCCCTAGTGCAGGAAATTAAATATTACTTTATAGGCATAACAGAGACCTGGTGGAATGACTCCCATGATTGGAATATTACAGTTCAAGAGTATAAGCTATTCCGATATATATATATATACGGTAGAAAAGGAGGAGGAGTAGCATTATATGGCAAAGACAAATTCACTTGTACAAAAGAATTAATTCTAGGATTAGAATTAATTCTATTAAGAATTAATAGTTATAGGGGACTTCAATTATCCTGATATCTGCTGAGAGATTTTACTAAGTGTAATATTTTGATTAGCAAACTGATTAAATGTGGAATAGCTGGGAACACTGTCAGATGGATCCATAATTGTTTGGAAAACCATGCTCAAAGAGTTGTCTTCAATGGCTGTGCTTCAAACTTGAAGGAGGTATTGAGTGGAGTGCCTCAGAGTTCCATCCTCGGGCCATTACTCTTCCACATTTTTATCAATTACTTTGATGATGGGGTGGAGGGAATCCATCCCATCACCTCATTGTATGCAATACAGAGGGGGACGTTAACACATTGGAAGATAGAAACAGAATATAAAAGGATATAGAAAAACTAAAAAAAGGGGAGAAATTAATAAAATGAAATTTAATAGAGACAAATGCAAAACTTGTATTTAGGTCACATAAACCAAACAGGGAATACATGGTTCAGCAGTATTACATGCAAAACAGATCTTGGGATTATTGTTTATCATAAATTTAACATGAATTGCTGATGCAATGCTACAGCAAAGAAGGTGAATGCTGTATTAATAGAATTAATAGAAACATAGTTTCTAAGCTAAAGTAAGTAATAGTCCCACTGTAATCTGTACTGTTGGTCAGGGCTGATCTGGAATACTGCATTCTATTCTGGATGCAAGACAAGCAAGACAGTAGATTCAGAAAAGAGAAATAAGGATGATAAAAGGTATTGAAAACAAAGCATAGGAGGAAAGGTCAAAAGAGCTGGGCATATTCAGCTTGATGAAGAGAAGACTGAGGAGCGACATGACAAGGTATGTCACAGAGAGAAGATGACACACCTGTTATCTGCTGCCACAGATGGCAGGACCAGGTCTAATAGTTTGAAGTTACAGGAAAGTTTATTTCAGTTGAACATTAGAAGGAACTTTTTGACAGTAAGAGTGGTTTGACGATGGTACTAATTGCCAAGAGAGTTGGTAGGATCTCTTTCTCTGGCTAGCTTCAAAACGCAGTTATACAGAGGATATTTTAGTTAGAGATCCTGTATTGAGAAGGTGGTTGGACTCAGTGGGCCATGGGGCCCCTTCTAATTCTGTTTCTATGATTCTATAATTCATAACTAGACTAATCTTACCATTGCAGAAATAAGGAACTTCAAGATATGTACTGAACTGTCCCCATCCTCCTGCTGCTATGCCTTTGATTAGCTAAAATATTAAACATAAGAATCTTATGTCATGGTACAACTTTCCTTCGAATATACCATCATTCATGTTGGTAGATAAATTGCTGATTTTTTTCCCCTATAATATTAGGACTTTTTACAAAAACATAAGCTCATTCTATTCCCGGTGTGCAAGTCTGGGCCCTTAGTCTTAGAACCTGGGAGTCAGCTGTGAAACCCAGCTGTGAACCTAGTTAAACCCATCTTTGTACCTGGACTCATTATTTCCTAGTGGGGCAGTAATTGAGACTAATACTGGGATTATGTGCTGAGGAGGGACTGGGAGCAGTTGTATACAATATCTGTTGCTCCATGATCTTGCTGAGGCATGAGGATGAGGCTGTGAAGGACTTAAAGGCCTACTCTACCACCACCTCCATCTCTCTGTCTTTGTTTAGCTTGAGTATTTTGGCTCAGAGCAATTCAGATTTTGTACATTAGTATTAACACCACATATGGGGCCTGGTAGGTCACTCTTGGTGCAGAGATGTATGGTTTATGTTTATGATATGTTGATCTATTACTGATCTTGTTGCTCACCTGTATCAGTACAATGTATGAACTATCATTAAGGGAAACCCCACACAGACACTCTGCAAAATCTTATTAAGGCCATTTCCTCAGTAGACTATTATAGCACTATTATACCACTTTCAACACCCTATGGAATCCTGAGATTTTCAATTTAGGGAGGGGCTGGTTGGTCTAAGAAATGGCCTAAGAAATTATCAAACATGGAATACTCTTGCCAGATTAAAGGGGTTCAGGAATGACCATAACTGGCAAGCAAGTCATAACTGTCCATAGGCATTCCTACTCCTTCAGTGACAAGTTTTGGATTAAAGAGCATAGACTACATCATCAAGGAAAGTGTACCCCATCCAAAACCAGGGTATCTATGTAACTCCTGAATCTAAAAACTGATCATTCACAGATTACCACTGCCCCCAGACACCAGTCCAACACCTGCATAATGTCTCCTGAGTAAAGAGAGTTGAGTGGAAGTAGAATGGAATAGAGAGAAAGATCTGAGTGTCATCTATATGTTGACTCCAAACTGTGTACATTGAATGATTATTTAGAATAATCAGTCTTTATTCAGATGGTGTTTCAATGAAGCAATTCATAATTGTCCTTGACAACCAAAACAAATATTTTATATTCAGAAAGAGGAAAAGTATATTCCTAATATTGCTGAAAAAATTTAAAGCAATAAAAAAGCTACGTTATCTGAATCTTTTTCAGACTAGTGCTTTGGTAGAAATTAACAATTGGTTTTCCTAGAAATAGATTTTCCTACTTAAAAAAAAAAAGATTTCTAAACACTGCAACTGGGGAAAAATGGAAATGATGTAATAGTTAAAGTCACATTTCCCTAGAATTTTTCCACATACACCATTATGGCTTTCTCCACATGAGGCATACTATAAAAAAGAAAACATACTGCATGGCAAGTGGATTACTTTTAAAAATTTATCCAAAATCCAAAATGACAACATAATTATAAAAACACAAGAAGAACCAAATGAAGACGGTATAAATTGTCATTGGTTGTTGTACAAGCAACTGCGGGAGAAATGGAAAGTAGAATAAAAAATCAACAGATTTCAAAAAGACAAATCAGAACTAAGTCTAATATTAACAAAGAACCAACCAATGTCAATAGCGAAAATATATAAGATTCTTTTGAAATGGGAAACAGAAGACATGACTATTAAAAATTCTATAATAAAATGGGCCCAAAATATAGGACATGTAATAGATTTAGAACGATGGGAAATAACATGGAATAAAAGAGTGAAAAATACAGCCAACCAAAATGTAAAAGAAAATATATATAAAATGCATCACAGATGGCATATCACCCCGATAAAGCTTTCTAAGATCTTCAAGAAGCATGATTCGAAGTACTAGAAATGTAACGAAGACACCGGTACTTTATATCATATGTGGTGAACATGCCACGCAACAAAAAAATACTGGAAAAAAAATCCACCAAAATATTGAAAAAATATTAGACAATCAATTTAAGATGACACCTGAAATATACTTATTGGGAATGACAGAAGAGAAAATGGAAAAGAAACAAGGGAAACTTATGTTTATATGACCACAGCCGCACGCCTTATATTTGCCAAGTATTGGAAAACAACTAAACTACTAAACATCAATGAATGGACATTTAAGTTGATAGAAATGGCAACTATGGATAAACTCACAAATTTATTAAGACAAAAACCAATGGAATCATATGTTAAGGACCGGTCACCTGTTATTAATCATTTAAAAAATATCTGGAGTCAATTAGTGATAGCCAGATTTTTAGATTAAAAAGAGAAAAATATAGCTGGATAAAATGTAACAAAAGTGCAAGAATTAGACAGAAAGTTTTTTCAACTACTGATAGTTAAAATACTGAAATAAACAGATCCTACAAGAAAATTATGTAATCAACAATTATGATATTCCATGCTTCCTTTTCTTTTTTCCCTTTACTTTTTGTGTGTGTGTTTTTTTCCCTTTCCTTTCTTTTTTTTCTTTTCTGGATATTTTTAGAAAATAAGAAAGGAAAAAAGTAAAGTAATAATATTTAGATCCTTTAGTTCAACATATCAATTATTAGTACATGCTAACATTTTAAGTTATATGGATTATTCTCTTAGTAGTTTCATATTTCTTTTTCTGTATTGGAATGCTTCTGTATTGGAATGTTTCATTGACCTTCCTATAGTAAAAATATGTTTTTTTAAAAAAGTCACATTTCATTTTACTCTTGTTTTAGCCTAAAATATTCTTCTATATTCCCTGAAGTATATTAAATGTTGCCTATTTTCAGAAGTGTTGTGAAACAGGTGTGGTTCTCCCATTCCATTTCTTTGTAGAGGGACTTAAGGTTCTTCGCCTTATGCTTATCTATCTAGATAAATCTATTTAGAATTTACCATTTTGGCAAACTGAGTTCCAAAGCATGAAAAAAAAAAAAATTAGTAAACAGATTAATATTAGCATTCTCTTTAAGAGTAACCTAACCTTTGGACTTACAGGAAGTTTATCTTGTCAGAGAATAAACTTGCAGCTTTAAAATTCTTGTTGTGCACCTGTTACATAAGAATTAGCTTATGCGGTTACAGTCTTTGTGAAAGTTCATGATATCCCATAGACCTTTCTAAACTACATTTTATTTCATAGGAATTACATAGTCTACGCACATTACTTTCTCTGTAGATTTTCTTATGGCACTTATAATGCCTGAACGTGGTATCTGTATCACATTACAATGGTAAGGAACATCTTCACAAATTCAAATTGTTTTCAGCCATTCTATAGGATGTAAACAGTGCAGAAGATAGCATCTTTTACATTTGGTTCAGGACCTGCAGTTGATTGACTTCTAACTAATGCAGTTTGGCTGCTTTTATAGCTGTTACAGAAATTTGCCTATCTGTTTCTCAGCCAGTTATAACATAGAAACTCCTCCTCTGAAAACAGACGGTTTGGGAAAACCAAAAATGCCTAGTCTGGCCTCTTGCCCAGACTTTCTGCTACCTTTGTATGGTATTTCTCCCATTACTACATTTATCTAGCTGTGGGGCTCACAAATATCTTCTACTAGACAATCTACCTCTGCTGAATTTCAGTATGTCACTGTCAGGTTACCTTGTTTTGTTTTGCTTAGCTATACCTAGAAGCAAGATTCAAACCTAAACATTTAATATTGTCCTGTCTTTCACACAGGCAAGTACCTTTTGGAACATTTGATTTCTACCATGCAGAACATGAAATGAAGAAGACAATGACTTGGAAAGGCAGCCATTGTTATTATTTTCTGGTCATGAAAGAACCAGTTAAGATCCTCAAGTATAAAAGCATATTAAATATCCAAGTTAGAATCATCCAGGTTGTAATGTTTCTGATTTCTGTGTATGGTTGTGAAAGCTGGACAGTGAAGAATGCTGACAGGAAGAGAATCAACTCATTTGAAATGTGCTCATGGAGGTGAGTTCTGTTGATACCAGGGACCACCAAAAAGAGAAACAAATGAGCCTGAGAAAGTATCAATCCTGAGCTCTTCCTAAAAACAAAATGACTTAAATGAACTATTGGACATATCATGGGATAACATGGAATACTGAAAAAAATTATAATGCTTGGGAAATTTGAAAGCAGTAGGAAAAGAGGAAGACTACATTACAGGATAGACTTCATCTATAGCCTAAGGATCTTAGCAGAGCTATGAATGACAGAGTGTCTTGGAAGTCTCTCATTCATAGGAGACCTTTCAGTTACATATTTAAGTCTTTTGCTCCAAATCTCAAGTCAAGTCTCGAGTCCTTGAAGATACTTTCAAGTCAAGTCTCAAGTCAAGTTTCAAGCCTGGGAGTCAACTTTATACCCCAACCTATATTCCAGAATTTCTGGACAGAGTCGAATAAAGTCAGTTTTAACAATTTAAGCAGAGTTGGTCCTCTACTTTTGTGATTTTGCCTTCTTGGAGCTTCAGAAGTGGGGAATAGGATCCTTCTTATTCCCCATTATTGAAACTTCAAGAATTTTAGAAAGAAAGATCCTTCCTCCTCAAGACCACTACCTAACATGTTTTCTGTTCCTCTCTGAGATACACGCCCTGCACTCTAGGCATGATTCTTGCCTTCTGCTTTTAGGAAAAGTTTTAAAAACCTCCTCCTGATATGTAGCACAGACAGACTGCTGAACAAACCTCAAGCCCACCTCAAGCCCATTGCCAAACCCATTTGCTGTTCCCTCTGAAAAATGTGTCCACACTTGAGACTTGAGATAGATCATCATGTGACTAGTAAGTTGTAAGGTTTCTAGATGAATTTGTTATGTTACTGAGCCAAGGGCAGCAAGTCAGTCACTAAAAACATGCAAGTGTGCAATATTTGCAAGTCAAGTCTGAGTCAAGGCACTGAAATGACTTAAGTCTGACTTGAGTCCAAGTCTATCAACTCAAGTCTATATCACTGGTATCCATAAGTTTAAAGTGAGTTGACAACAATTAATAACAAACAAGTTTCTGATCCGCAAATGTTTCTATATGTGACTGTACTCTGCTAACAGGTCAGCACTAGAGCTTGGAAAGTAATTTTTAAAAGTATTTGGTATAGTTACAGGTCTAAGTGTACTGTTCTCTCTAAAGTACCTCTACTGGCAACAACGGAACTTATTAATCACAAATAACTTAAGTCCATTTATGTCAATGAATCTACCTTCAATAGACTTATTGCTAGATCTAACCTGAACTGCAAATCACGCAATTGTCTGGAAGTTGTTGGACTGTAAGTCCAGCAACCCTAGCCACCATAACCAATGTTGTGAATAGCCATCCAACAGGAGTACATAATTCCCACCTCACTTAACCCATAATATAAAAGCCCAAAGTAGTTCTTCATCTTTGCAATTACAAATTTAAAATTAACTGATTGTTTTTGCAGTTCTCTAACTACTTCTAATATTAAAATCACCAGAATGCAGCAACATTTGCATCAACACAAACCACCACTTGAACCCTGTGATGTTTTTCCTCCACAATTTAATAAGGTCACACACAATGATACAATTATAAGAGTAACACAAAAGTTGCAGTTCTACTACAAGAAAAGTGAACTTATCTCTCATTAAGTTACAGTTGTGATGTAATATAGTTAAGCATTGGTCATTGGGAAAGTTAATTAATTGAAATAAACTAATTATTTTGTAGTAGTTATTTCCAAGCTCTGATCAGCATAGAATGTCATACTCAGACTTTCATTTCTGTACAGGGGTGTTTTTGTGTAAGAGAGAAAGTACACAAAGCAAAAGTGATTAAATTGGTCATGTTCAACACAACTCTGTGTTTTATCTTTTACACATAGCCTCTTGATCAAGAAAACGAGATCTTTTTCCCCCTTAAATGATGCCATTATTCTAATAGCTTCCATTTACATTCTGAGTTTTCATTGTACCAGTTATCCAGTTCCATTTAAATAGTGAAATATGTGGGCCGTCTGGCTATTTTAATGTGATGCCTTTTCATACTGTAATTGAGAAGAGTCTCCAATGAATCAAATGAATGCTTTCAGAGGAATCTCAAGCCCCCAACAGACATCAACTAAAATGTTAAGAGTGCCTCAGAGTCCCACTGGAGCTATATTTTTTAACCATGAAAGAAATGCCATTATTGTAAATTCTCTGCCTTTGTCTAAAAAATCTTGTACAAGATCCCTAGAGTGTCAGTTCAGTTAATTAATTCAAACAATTTCCTTTCTAATCTTTAAAACATTTTCATATTTAAAACAATAAATGAGACACTTAAGGGGGTTCACTCATTGCTGTCAATTAATATGCCAAAGAATTAGGAGAATTATAGCTGTCCTTCACTGAAAGGAATAATTTTCCAATAGCTCTGACCTGTACAAGGTTAAAATTATGACCTCTCAAATGCTCAGAGCAAGCAGATACAATAAAATCAGACGGCTAACATGATCTCAGATTAACATATTCTTTCCTCTTCATCCCACCCCTACCTCAGTTTTGTAACCCCCGTTTTCCTGATAACCAATTTGATATGTAGTTCTCCAGCTTAACACCACTTTGGGGGGTTCAAGTTATTTAATGATAATGTTAAAATTAGCAATTATGGTAGAAGTGGATTGATTGCATTTCCCTTGGATCAGACCATGAGGTTAATGCAATTGGAAACTGATGGGTCTGGTAGCTCTGACACTAATTGGTGATTGGGTTACATGTTGAGATAAGGAGTCAGCATGAGTGAATTCCCAGGACGCTTGTACTGACGCATGGCTGTATATTTGCAAATCTTCCCTTCTCTTCTCAAACAGTTTAGATTTTTAAAAACTGTTTTCTTTCTTCAGTTTAGCCCAGTTCAATGCATAATATCAAAAGGTGGTCATGAACAAAATCATTTTTATATTTTAGTCATTTGCATACATTCATTAATGTGTACAATGTTCACTGAGTAAAACAAGCCCTTCCAGACACCTTAGTCCCTCCTTAAGGTACCTTCAATTTAAACAACAGTATGTGAGAGACAAAAGAAAAGTTGAGGCAAAAGAAGAGTAGAATTGAAGTCCAATGATGGGTGGGGATCAGGGAAGGATCCTAATTCAGTGGTTAGGTGCTGGAAAGAAAAACTGGAAATTACTTCCAGTTATTTCTGACTAAGTTTTGGTGTTTCTCCTGTTGACAGATGCCTGGGGCTTCAGGCTACAGTGGATCTCATGGAATAGATGGAAAATTAGCTCCTGAATCCACCAAATTTACCCAACCATGTCTACACAATGCAGAGCAAGATGAATAGTGTGGCCTGGTATGAGGCTGCTTCCTGGAGTCCCAAATATAGTGATATATAATTCAGCAATTTCAGTTTGAAACAAGGATTAAGGCAAAACTTTCCAAACTTTTCATGTTGGTGACACACTTTTTAAGACATGCATCATTTCGCTACACAGTAATTTCAGTTTTACTAGCAAACTGGAGGATAAGCTAACCCTTTATAAGAGATACAGACACATACATAAATTGTAGGCTCTTTTTGCACAGCATTTGCCATGTGAAAGGGCCCCTTGAGCGTAGTGCGAATGTGAGGAGCAGTCCACACAACACACTCACAATTGCGCAATGCACCAGGGTCTGGCAGGCGCTGCCCGTGCACTTTTTCATTTTCGGCTTTAAGCTGAAAATGGAGCACGATCACGCATCACTCCAGGCCCCATGCACACTTGCCGTGAGTGCGGAGCTCCAGAGCCGTGGCGCTCACACTTCCTGCCCCAGCGCAGCCTGGGAAACTCCCAAGCTGCACTGAAGAAGGAAGAGGCAGAGCTCTCGCGTGAGCAGTTGGCAGCTGCAGAACTGAAGCAACAGGGACATGAAAGTTCTTGCTGAAGGCTGCTCACACGATCCCTGCACCCGAGTGCCGAGAAAAGGACAGTTGCGGAAAGGGCCGTAGTAACAAAATGTATGGTGATACAACAAATCTCATGAAAACCTTTCATATATTTTTAAAAATATATGATTTATAAATAAGAACATACATTTCCAAGATTGTAGGCGACACACCTACACACTTCAGGTGACATACTAATGTGTTGTGATACACTGTTTGGAAAGCCCCGGATTAAGGAATGATTAAGACATACAGTCTACATAAACGGTAGGTTTTGAAGAAAAGCTAAAGGAAGAGAAAAGTGACCCTATTCATTTTTTTTAATTAAAAAAGTACCATGATAGAGGACTGTGGTTTACTCAATGCTTAAACGTAAAGAAATTTATGAATCTTTTGGAACTGAAAGTTCTATGACTGGACACAAAGGACTAGAATGGAAGAAAATGTGCCACTTGATTCTGTCCTAGTTGGTTTGCTGTTCTAATGAGGCGAGAAAATTGTGAAGTCTTACATGGAATGGAGGACTGGAAGGTGTGGAGTCATGAGAATGGTTTGTTTCTTCAGCAAGAGACCCATGATCTTTTCAGAAGATCAAACCATTTAGTGTTTAAGGTTTGAGTTTCCCCAACCTCTGCCTACTGGCCTCTGGGGGGAAATGACTGATAGGCCTTTCCACATGATGATGCTGAGCTGCTTCTGCCATGGAATGGCAGCAGTAGGCAGGTCATGCTTCTGCAAGACATTGTTGCCATCCTGTTGCCATCCCATCATGAAGCATCACACTCACACGGTATTTGAAAAATGGAAAAATCCATTTTACACTGCACATCATGTGGCGCTGCTGTACTTACTGTCATACAGAAGCCATGGCCACACAACTAAAACACTTCCTGCCTCAGAGCAGCAATGGCAAGTGTCCAGCTGTGCTGTGGAAGGAAGGAAGGGGCTATCCTGCTCTCTTCCTCAGGGTGTGAGCAGGTATGGAGGGGAACACTGCTGATGTGCTCCCGTCTGAACCGGATTTACAGCATAATGTCATGCCTTAGTCTCCACTTTTTGATAAGTGAACAGATGTCCAACTATGATTTACAGTAAAGTTTAAAAACAGTTTGGAGAAGGAGCAATACGGTTCTATATTCTGGAACACCATTCCTAGAGAAACTAGGCTTATTCTTTACTTGTTATTCTTCTTTTGGACAGTGAGGACTTTTTCAGTTCAAAAGCATTCAGGAATTGACTCTTATGGAGAAAGGGGTTTTAATAGTATGCTATGTTTGTTGCTTTTAATTTTTAAATTGCTTTTAATTTTAGTGATAGTTTAAATTATATGTTAACTTTTTATTGCAGTGAGCTTTTATTTGTATCAATTTTAATTTTTGCAAGTTACCTTCAGTCCTGGGGCCTGTGAAAAAGGCAGGATACTCAAATCTCTATCAGATCATAATCCAGTGCTGTTAACTCTTAAAAAGAAAAAGACCCAATGAATCTGGAGATTGAATGAACCTTTACTTAAAAATGAAATCACATTGAACAAAGCTTTAAAAAACCCTTAAAGAACTATTTCAAGGATAATATTAATAAAGGTACAGATATTCAAACAGTATGGATTGTGAGTAAACCTGTTACAAGAGAGTTCTTTATACAACAAGGCACAGAACTTAAAAGGATGAGAGAATTGAAGAATCCAAGTGTCTGGGGCAAGATTAAGACAAAAGAGAATAAGCTTAAAAATCCATACAAATCATCAATATTTGGACTTGCTGAATTTCCTTTCAGTTTCAGAAAATCAAAGATTAATCGGAAATACTTCTATAACCATAGCACATGCTACGCAACCATTTAAGCAGTTGAAGGTGGGGAAGGCTCTAGGACCAGATGGTCTCCACACAATTTATTTAAAAAGTTTGGAAGACCAATTGTGAACTCAGTTACTACGACAGGTAAATTACCAAATAGTTGGCCTCAAGTAAATATTACATTGATTCCAAAGGATGAATGACATATGACAGATCCTAAGAATTATACACCTATTACACTTCTAAATAATGGTTATAATATTTTTACATTAATTCTTGCTGAAAATATGAAGATGGCACTATTCATAGATTTAAAAGAGATACTGAAACTAATCACAATCATTTTGAAGAAAAAGAAAGATGCAAATCTTCAGAGTGGAATATGCTTCGATCCAAACTAGAGGACCACACCAGTTTCATGCTCTAAATTACCTCCCTTACTATTACCTCAAGATACCTTTTACTGCAAACAGTCATGCAAATAAGAGCAAGAGGGAAAGGAAAATCCCAGGCAGGAATGCCTGTTTGTTTTCCAAATAAAGTAGATTATTTAAGGATGCTTTTTAAAGAACATTAAAAGCCACAAAAAGAAAAAAAGAAATCTAATATTTATTTTATTTAATCAATTTATATTCTGCCTTTCTTCCAGTACAGAACCCAAAGCAGCCAGCAGCACCTTTGAGACTAAGGCCACTTCCACACTAGACTGTTAGTTTAGGGAAGGGCCTAAACTGCAAACCTCAGGATTCCAAAGGATGTTGAAAGTGGAATAATGGCACTATAGTGTATAAATGGCCTAACTCGGAAGAAGAAATTTCTGGGAATAACTGGGAAGAAGAAATTTCTCCTACATGTTTTTGTGGACCACAGTCTGCTTCTTCAGATGCAGATACAGTCCACTGGCGAAACTTCTTTTCTCCATTTAATCTCAAAGGTACTGTTGGATTCCTTTGTCTTTATCTGTTTGAAAAGAGACTAGCATAGTTATCTCTTTGAATATTTTGTATACTCTTGAAACTCATTTCTCATCAGGGATGAAGAAATTAGTAAATATACTATGTTCCCATACAGAGTTGTCGGCTGTCCAAATGTTGCTGGACTAAAATTCCCTTCATCCTTTACCTTTTATCATACCAGGTAAGGCTGATGAGGGCTGATGTCTAAGAACAAATAGAGGACTGTGTGTTCTTCTTCTCTGACTTAACAAAGGCCCTTTTCGCACCTTTTAACACTGCTGGGGTGTGGGTCTCGTGCAAGAAGCCTGGGCAGGAAGGCTCTCGCAAGCCTCCTGCTTCAGCTCCGGAGCTCCTTCCTGCTCGAATGAGTGCCCCGCCCTTTCCTTCCGCAGTGCAGCCAGGGAGTTGGAGGCTGCACTGAGGAGAGGACGCGCAACTGGCCTGGCTCCAGAGGCTCCGCACGGCAGGTAAGTGCACATGGGGCCCCTGACCGGTGTGCAAGCGCAGGTCATTTTTGGCTAAAAGCCAAAAATTAAAAAATGCATGTGCGCTGCTCCTGAGGGCCTTGAGCATCGTGTAAATGGGAGTGCATCATGCAGACCGCTCCTCACATTTACATGACACTCAAGGGACCCTTTCCCTTCCAACTGCCATGCAAAAAGGGCCAAATGGTTTAAGGTCTGAGTATGAACAATTACAACAAGAAAAGAATGACATAGAGATAGCAGTTATGAAAAGAAGGAAATGGTTCACAATTTTCCAGAGCTACTAGTTGAGGATCTTGTTACCCAGATTTCTGGAGTCCCCTGGGGAAACCTCAATGTGCTTCACGTGATGGGGAATGGAAACTAGCCAGAGCACAAGCAACAGCAATGCAAGAGGTAGGGTAACCTAGCAGGATCTTTTTACCCAGTTTTTATGGGATCAGGCCAAGCCAAAAACCAAACAAAAATGTCCAATAAATGATTTTATTGAATGCAAGTCTCCCACACGAACGCAATCACGCACACGCACACCCAAGAGCTCTTAAGAAACAAAAGAGAGGAAATAGGATAGGGGAGTATTGGAGGGGTACAGTTGGGGTAATACTGCACCTTTTCCTGAAGTCCTGGGTCCAGGAAGGCAGCAGAGAAGTGGGGCTCAGCACGGAGAGGGCTGAGGGGATCACTCAACGGATGGAGCAACAGTCTGCTGGGGTGACCGGGAGTGATTGAAAGAACCACTCAAAAACTGGGACTATTTGTAGGGGGGAAAGTACCTGGAGGACTAATCCTTTCCCAGGGAGAACAATGGATGTTGGAGTGATAATGAAGCTCCACCATGGTAATTTCCTTTGTGTGATGGGATTGCAAGGTGTTGCCAAAGTCTCAGGATCTTCGTTAGATTGTGGTGGGACTTCATGTAAATGGTCCTCGCCTGATGGAATATTTGTTCAACTTGGGGCAGACACGCTAATCCCCTCAAGTCGGCATCTCAGGGCTAAGGACCCTTTGTTTATTGTGGGTTTACATATCTTGAGGTCTCCTGGGGCTACATGACTGGGGATTTTACTGGCCTGACCTGGTTTTCGATCTTTGACCATTGCTGCCTATGCGCCCATCCGGGTGACCTCTCAGGCACATTGAATCGTATTTTAATAAAAATTGTAGACCCTGGGACAGGGTTTTCCAGTGAGATAACGATCTCTTATCCAGAAATCTGAAACCTGATGTGCTTCAAAATCCAAAACTTTGGAACTACTGTACTGTATTTGCAAGGTTGGAGATTCCTTCCTGAAACTTTGCTGAGAACACTTCACAAGTGTCATGTGAAACAGCAACAGACAATAAAATGAATGATAAAGAATCAAATTGCCAATTTTTATCATTTAATATTGACAAATTCAGTTACAAACTAAAGGTTCCAAACTCTGTACAAATAGTTTATGGGGTTGCGCATAATACTTTAGACCACAGAATGTGCATTCTTGTATGACATGCAAAAAATCAAATCAAACAACAAGGACAACAAAAACCCTTCTATGCCTCTGTTCTAAAGCAACCTAGAAAAACTGTTTCTGAGTAGGAAATTAATGTGAGTGTGTGCGCTACCCAGTGACATGACTGCATAATGATCACATAAATTATATAATATACAAATATAGCCTAATGATCACATAATTTACATCATATACAAATATAGCCAAATCGTTTTTGGGAACTAGAATATGGTAACCCTAAGAAGGGAAGAGAGGAAACTCCTGATGTATATAAGAGTGGGAAGGATAGTTAGGACATGAAAAGGCTGAAACAGCACCAGGTTGGAGAGGGACGAGGGCCAGAAAGAAAGAAAAATAATGGATAAATAAACAGAGGCCATTTCTGCACTAGACTGTTATAGCGCTATTATTCCACTTTCAACTTCCTATGGAATCTGGGATTTGCAGTTCCAGGAGGGTGTCTTGAAGGCACATATACACAAAGGAAGAACAGGGGGGGGAAGTGCATGGAGGTAAAGTGGTGGAACTGACGGTGCAGCCAGATACATTTGAGGCCTATTTCTGGCCATATGATTTTCCCATGAAGTCAATGACAAATCAGTTCCATATTGTTTCTCCATTAATCCATAATCTTCATGCAAATTCATATGTGGCCATTTAAATGACAGTTTAGCGCATTCCTGCTCAAAACACACATTTCTAAATATTTTCTCTCTATATAATAGGCCCTTTCTGCACGCGGCGAGGGAAACGCTCCCAGCCACTACTCACCGGCTTTTCGGTGGGTCCGGGTGAGTCTGTCGGGACGAGGAGCAGTGTGAGCTCGTCGCTCTGCACTGCTCCGGTGTCCAAAATGGCAGCTTCCGGTTGGTGGAGGCTCTCCACCAACCGGAGAAGCTTGCCAGCCGAAAGCCCACCCCCGGCAGATCTGCAGGCACACACTAGTGCGCGCCTGCAAATCTGCACCGGAGCGCAGGGACAGAGCGAGATGAGGTCGCACACTCTGTACTTTTTAAAAACTTCTGAAAAGAGGTTTTTAAAAAGCACGCTGCGCTACCAGTTCCGGTCGCTCCAGAGTGAACTGAGGTGCGGAACTACGAAAAGTAGTCCACCCCAGTCCACTCCACGGTGCAGAAGACCTCCGTTGGAGGTCGCTCTGCACCATTTTAATAGGCCTGTGCAGAAAGGGCCATAGTATTGCTAGACTATCTGTTGTCAAAAATTTCTTATTTTCTCTCAAAATATTGATTTTATATCCATTTTAACATGTGCTTAAAACCTAGAGCTATGTTGGAATATTCAAATAGTACAATATTGCCTTGGTCTGATCTACACATCAACCTAGGTGATGGTGATCAACACTGGGTTTGTTTGTTTTTTCCAAAAATTGTGGTCTTCAAGCAACTGTGGATGAAATGGAAAGTCAATTGAGGGTTTTGATGATAAAGATAAGAAGAAATCTGTACTGGGCATCTGATACTGGAAGCAGGAAACTAGTATTGCCATCTAAAGAAAAAAACTGGGATATAAATGATGAGAGAAATGAATGATTTTGCCACAAGATGTCTAATAAATGTGTTGCTTTGTTTATTTCTGTATTTATTTTCCTAATAGTTTTAATCCAAGATATGCTTACATTTGCCAGATTTTTAGTGGGAATAAACTTTGCTAGGCTGTGGCCCCTTTCACTGTATTTATTTTTTGATTCACAGGCCAATGTTTCAGTTATTAATTCACTGCCACTCTTTGCACTGTGGTATTTTCAATAATTTCTTCCCAGATCTAGTTCACCAAAAGTGGAAGGGGGAAATGGAATTCAACTTTATCACTAAGAAGCCCTGTAGTCAGAGATGTTATGCAAATTGAATCAATGTATGCAATAATATATCACAAGAACATGTTTTAATAAGAAGAATTTTTAGCAAGAAAAATAATGTCATACCTGATGTTTCTCTTGGCATCTTTTTTTCCCTTAAAGCAAATTTTAGATAAAGCATTGAGGGGGAAAAGCAGGATTTTAACAGCATGATGATAAAAGAATGCAATATGACTTCTCTTTCTCTCTCTCTGCTCAGCATGTATATTTCATGATATGTTAGTTCATCTTCGTAGAAACACTTTTGCATACTTAGTCCTCCAGGGTGACACATTTATTCAGGTTAAAAATGACAACAGCTTGAAATATTTCTGTTATCTAAATAAATATAAAGCAGGAAGATAATGCTGTGCATTTGTAATGATTAAATAATGGTTCTGCGGTTTCCTTTATTTGCATTCCTTTGGGACATCTTTGAAATTAACCCCATACTATAAAACGAAACTGAAAATGTGGAAAATTCATTCCATATCAATGCATTCTTTCCATGGATGGTAAATAAAGTGTTTCATGTTGTAGCGTCATTCTGCAGTGAAGTGTGGGGGTCTCGCTGTTTGGAAATGAACTTAATTCAGTGGTTAGAAAGCTGCTGTAGGGGAACATTTTCATTTATATGAATGTCTGTCTAATTGGGAGTTAAGTTCTATAAATTATTTTAATTCATCTTTGTTTCATCACCACCACCACTAACATCATCTATCTATCTTCTGTGGTAACTTATGTTACAGCAAGAGCTGGAATTGTGTGGCTCTCCAGATGTTGTTGAATTGTAACACCTCCCTCCATTCCCATCAGCTACATTTGCTAGAGCTGCTGGAAGTTACAGTTCAACAATATTTGGAACACTTCACATTTCCAACACCTGCATTATAAAACAGGTAAGATGTACACCACGGCATACCATCAATGGAATCTCTCAGATGGGAATAACTCTATCTGAGGCATCCCTATGTATCACTTTCTCTCAAAACTTAATGCCATAATTTCATAAATTTCAGAATCTCAGTGGTTAGGACTCTTCTTTTCCTGTTTGTAGACTGTTGGCTGGCTATACAAAGTTTCAGAATTTCTCAGTATAATTATGTCCAGTCATCTTTGGCCGTGTTAGTCTTCAGATTCTTCAGTAATTCTTTTTACATGCTTGCCATTTATTCCTCATTTCCTCATCTTCTCCAAAAGGTTAGTTATACATAGCTGTTTTAACCTGTGTCCTACTAAGTTTATACACGTATTAAATGCAAGCACCAAAAAAGAAGATCTGAGCATGCACAGGAAATAGATTAGCCTGAAGATACCATTTGCTTTGTGATCCTTATCAGAATCTCATGCACATCTTAACAGTGGTGTAGGTATGTATCCTATCTGCAAACCACCACTACTTGTAATCCCTTTGACATCAGCTGAGCTGGAGCAACAGGTCTGCCTCAAAGCCCCAACTCTAAAGACATGAGTTGCAAGTTCATAGTATATAAAATCAATGACATCAGTGGAAATTTAGAAGATGATGCATTTGCCTCTGGAAAGCATTCTAAATCTTCCAGTAGAACAATATTCAGCAGCCAGACTAGATTATGGTATCTGAATCTTATTACTTTAGCTTTCTTGACATTTATATTTGGTTCCAATTAATTTCCGTGAGCATTGCAAAATATATGTGACAATTATTTACTTTAGGAAGTTCTAATTAATGGAAGCACAGGTCATTATAAAGTCTATTTCCAGTTGCATAACTTACAGTGATCCCACACTGTGTTGGTCATCTTAGACATTGCTCTACATTCCATTGTGGCATACAGTTCAGTGAGAAGAAGGACTAGGTGACTTCTTAATTGTGTACTACAACACTGGAATTCTCTCCATAGAGAGACTAAGTTGGCTCTCTTACCTTTGAGTTTTAGGAGAATAGTAAAGATCTTTTGTTTTGACTTGCTTTTAATGTACTCTGAATGGTTTACACCTCTGCACTATTTCTATATTAGATTAAACTGATCTGTTTTCATGCTTTCTCCTTCCAGAACTTGTTTTATGGCCTGAGCTATTCTTAAAAGACTGACTGTGTCATTTTTTAACAATTGGATTTCTGCACTTTAACTTGGAAACCACTTTGTGGACCTTTTTAGAGCTGAAAGGTAGGTTGGGAATATTTAAAATAAATTTCAAATTGATGTCCCAGCAAAGCTATAGCAAGGTGTTGTGAATATAGCAAGGTATGCAACCCACACTTTAGCCATATCTATGCTATTGTCATGAGCCAGGCTGAGCATGCTGCCGATTCAGACGGGGACTCTGAGTTAGACTTGGACTCCTGGCCGGGGGAGGATCCCTTGGAGGGAGAGGGAGCTCCTTCAGAGTCAAGGGAGGGGCCTGCCAGTGACCCCACAGCTGTCCCAGGGCTGGATCCCAAGCCAGTACCTGCAGCAGAGGAGACCAGTGCTTCTGTCTCAACAGAAGCTGCTGTTTCTGACTCCAGCCCGGAGTTTGCAGCAGACCCTCCCCCCACGTTCCTCCAGAGGCAGCTGGAGAAGGAGGCGGTTCACAGATCGTAGTGGCTGCAAGAGAAGAGTCTAAAGTCTGAGGGCCTCCAGCTGTGAGCTGGGCCAATGGACATTTGATCAGCCCCAGCTGGGCTAAAGACTATGTATTTAAGACAGACGCTGGGGGGAGTTGGGCATGGGGCAACAATTGTTTACCACCCATCCTGTGTTATGGGCTTTCTGTTCCAGGCTAATCCTTGCTGTTGAGTTTGCTGCCTCTGTTTGTTTTGGGTGATGTAACCTTTTGATTACTTTATTACTAAAAAGCCATAAATCCAACTCCTGCCTCTGTGTCTACTTAAGCCACTGCCTGACATTGACAGCTATAATGAAAAAACAGTTTTGAGTTGGTTTGCCCATCAGGTTACATTTACCTACATCTGCATAACTTGGGAGCTTGTAATTCTTTCTTACTATCTATTCTGCAGTTTCTCCAAGAGGAATTTTGTCAGTTAAATTAGTCTATAATTCTCTTGCATTCATAATAGTGATATAAGATATATAGAAACATCCACCTCCTAAAAAAGATGTGATTATGCACATTTTTATTTGACAGAAAAATAGTAATCCTCATCATCCTCATCATTATTTATACCTTGCCTTTTCCTTAGGATTGGAAATCAAGACAACTTACAAATTAATATGATTACAATATAGTTAAAACATTCAGAAAGCCAGTGTCAAAACAGAATTAAACTATCAGATAGTTTCCAGAACTATGCCACACAGCATTGTGAGAAGGAACTGAATTTGCTGGGCCCAAGTGGGAGGAGACCTGAGAAAAGGTTGCAGTGCATAGCACTATAATGTTAAACCAAAACCAAGACCAAATTTCTAATACATGGTTGCTAATAAAGTAACTGTAACTTCTGGTTAACAATCAACAATGAATCCTGAATCACATATGTATTTGCTCAGCAGTGAAGCAATGAAGTATAAGAAATATTGTCACAGAGAATAACAGAGCACTGGGAACTGATGCTGACAACCTAGGACAAGGGGTTGACAACACGAACAACCTTTAAGGTGACTAGCTTTCAAAATGGAGGAACTTTAGTTAAGCAAATGCAGAGAGACAGAAACAGAATTGCTTTAGTTTGGACATTTAAGCAGGCAATACCTTCTGTGAATTGAACTGTCCAGGGCATTGAATCTCTAGCAGCCCTGCAGAGTGGACCAGGGAAAAGCTAGGGAAGTACCATCTATTTTGTCTAAACTCTTTTACTGCTTACAGCCTCATAGACCCCCATTAGGCCTCGGCATGCCTCATAGTTTGATTAGACCTACACTGATATAGCCCCTTCCATTAGGCTTCTATAAGCCTTGTACATCCCAATTACGTAGGTCTCTGCATGCCTTATAGGCTCTGGTAGGACCACAGCAGTCCTTGTTCATCACAATTGGGCTCCACAGACATTGTAGACCCCCATTAGACTTCCACAGACCTCATAGGCCCCAGTTGGGCCTCTGCAGACCTCATAGACCCCTTTATAGACCTCTGCACGTCATGAGGGCTCCATTTAGGACTCCACAGGATGTATAGGCTTTGCTTTGACTTCTGCAGAACATGTAGGCTCCATCTGGGCCTCTGCAGGCATTTCTAGCTGCAGTAGGGTCCCTGTAGGCATTGTTAGGCCCAGTTGGGCTTTTGCAGGCCCTTTGAGCCCCAGTTCTACCTTTCCAGTTTGCATAAGCACCAATTAGGTGGTTAAATTTGTATTCATGTTTGGATGTTAGCATAGGGCTATTATCCTGGTTAGGGACAGTATGGATCATAAATGGGTCACTGAGGGTTCAAGGGTTAAGAGGCCAGCTAGGCAGCCACCTGCAAAATGCTCAACATTTGCCTTCATCCTCTGCTGATGTGGAAGAAGGGTGGGATGGCTGCAGTTTTGTCAGACGATGCCTTGGAGAGGGCCAGGTTCAGTCCATGCTAGCACCCCCTCTAGTCAGAAAAGAAGATAAGAATGAAGGGAAGTCAAAGATAACTAATTAAATCCCTTCTCTTCTAGATGCCCATGAGTGCTGCTTCCAAAAGGAAGAGATGTCAGGCCTTCAGAGAAGAATGTTAAGAAGATCCAGGAGCCTAGAGCACCTTTGGAGGTGCCCCCCCAAAAAACTGAGGAGGTAGTCTGGGCATGATCTCATGCCTCAGTTGCTCCCTTACCAGGTTACTCCCCCCACCCCCAATGCTTCTCATAGAATTTAAATGTGTTTGACAGATTAACAGGTCAATAAACCAGCCCTTATTCAACCCACTGTCTTGTGTCTGGTCTCCTCATTCTCATTGTGGGTCACCAAACAACATTAAAACAATTTAAAATATATACCTACAGTGATAAAAAGCTGTTAAAAGCCCTTTTCTTAAAACTCTGTTTCTAAAAGTGTGTCTGATAGATAGATTGGTGACTATTTGTGAATAAACCAGTATTGACAATTGTGTTTGGAGAGGACCATAGCTGATTATGTGGGGTAAGTTAATCCACACTTTCTGAATTAATATGGAGATTGGAACACAATCATGCTTCAGGTTACACAGTTCCACAGTTGTTACAATAATGGCTGAGTTGTGTTCTCAGCTCAAAAATATATAAATATAAATTCAAACATGGCTGAGTTCTCAATTCAAAAATTGTGTGGAAATATAAATATTACAGAAGAGTACATAACAAATACAATGAAAAGATGCATAGAAAATACAATGAAAAGATGCATAGAAAAATAAATGATAATTCATTTGAGCCTGTTTTAAAATCAGACATATACATAAATTGAGGCAAACTTATATTTGAATATGTGCAGAAATATTAAAAACTGGATTTATCCATCCTTTATCTGTTCATGATGGCTTTGACTGCACATGAGTCCAATCAGTTGTTGGCAGACAAAAGTTTATAAACTCCTTTAATAGCTTTTCATACCTGTTCATCATGGAAGGCTTATAATGAACAGTTTTCCAATACTGATTCTGTTTCTGCTAAAGAGCCTCTATGAACATTAAACAGTTAATTGTTAGCAGGCAATTGATTAGACAGAGTGAGCATATTAATCAACAATTGCGTTCTATTGATGGGTTTTTGCATTTATGAGAGGATCAATACAAAAATACAATGAATGTCTAGAATACCCATTACAGACCTTATAATTATACATTCATATATCCCAACAGCACTCCTGTTAATTGAATCATAGCTCTCCATAAATGCAAATGCAAATACAGGCCATTAAAAGAGGACTAATGCTATGAGAGGTTTTCTGCTACCTTTGTTTAGTTAACCTTGCTACTTTTCCTCCAGAACTCACTCTCTCCATCAGATATGTAAATAGGCTGGACTGGGGAGGGAGAGGCTCCTGGACTGAAAATCAGAGCCACTAGAAATCATCCTTACACACACACACACACACTTTTTGCTGTGTCCTTCAAATCATTTCTGAGTTGTGGTGACCTTAAGGTGAATCTATCATGGGGTTTGCTTGGCAAGATTTGTTCAGAGGTTTGCTTTTGCCTTCCTCTGAAACTGAGTGTGACTTGCCCAAGGTCAACTAGTTAGTTTCCATGTCTGAATGGGGATTTTTACCCTATTATCCAGAGAGATAGTTCAGTGCTCAAACCACTACACCATACTGGGTCTCTCTCTCAAACACACATACACTTTCCATGGCAGAAGGAAGAGAGGAGAACAAAGACAACAGAAACTCTAGCAGCCCTGGTGTTTTTAAGGAGAAGGACTTGGCCACTGCTACCATCTTTACCTTTCTTCTCCCATGGAAAAGAAGGTGCACAGGCAGAAGGTTAGCCTGTGTATGTCTTTGAATATACCTATCATCCGAGGGGATCTGACAACACTGGACATTGATTTTATATGTTCTTTTTAAAAAAGCAAGGCCTCCTCGGGTGCTTCTGGCAGCAGCAGGGTGTTTGGAAGGTATTTCTGTTTTTTGTTTCTGGACCACTTGCCCTAAGCTTTTTCAATGTACCCCATAGGGACTCCACCAGACACAGTTTGTAATCCTCGATCTTCTAAAAACTGTATTCAGAAATGACCTAAGTGATGCCAAGATCTGTTCTCTGAACAGAGCAAATTTTGTTTTCCTGGCAAGAGAAATAAACAGTTTTCATTAAAGCTACCCAGTATTTCTTTCACATTTTTTCTGTTATCAAAAGGAAAGATGTACAAAATCAAAAGAAAGTACGTCTTCCTTATCCTTCTAAGCCATTATGAAAGTGTAACACTCATATTTGAAAGTGTAACATTTTTATGTCTGTTCAAAAGTAAACCCCACTGTTCAAAAATTGTGGAACTAGATAAAATAATGATTTCTGTGGTGGATAGGCCTGTGAACCAATTTAAAAATGCATGGAATATGGTATCATCTTTATGAGAATCTTATTGGGGTAAGATTCTCCCACATTCTCACTGAGTTTTCTGCATTTTGGTCAATTGAGAAATACAGCCTCATGCCTCTCATTTCTCAGTTGAATGGTGTGGAAAAGGAATAGATGGAGATCTGACAAATATACTTAGGCTTCCTAACAATACTCTCATTGTAATACTCTCATTGTTTGCCATGCTGAATGTTCTTGCATACAGGACGAAGAAGAAACAACAGAGCCATTTCACATGAAGCCAATTTGGAAAAAAAAACTAAGGCTCATGAATAAAGCCCAAAAGTGGGTTGAACTCAGCTGTTTATTTAACGACACAATGCTGGCTAGACTTTGATTTGGTAGCCCAGGGGTCTACCTGAAACAAGCAATTAAACCAGCTTTACATAGAATTCTTACAAAAACATGCAGTGTCAGTAATTGAGCAACAAAAAGCTATGACATACAAACAAACTCACTGACAAGAAGCAAGCACTGTTTGCAAACTACATTTGTTCTTTGTATATTATTTAGATATTCTTCCTGGTATCGTATCAGCAGAGCATGTCAAGCTATTTTGGAACACAACTCAGAATGTTTTGTACATGTTAACTTCACTTGAAGTCACTAGGAACTTACCACATTTTCTATGTCCAAACAAACGGCTTTCTTCAGCATAGCTGTCAGATCTTATGATCACTTTTTGACTTTCTGTTTTCAACACCACACAATGATAGCACTACAATTCCACTTTAACTACCATATAGAATCTTTAGGCCCTTTTCACATGGCATTTCTGATGCGAAAGGGCCCCTTGAGCATCGTGCATATGTGAGGAGCGGTCCACATGACACTCTCATATTTGCGCGACGCTCAAGGGCCTGATGTGGACCGCACATGCATTTTTTCATTTTTGGCTTGAAGCCAAAAATACTGCGCGGTTGCTTATCGCTCTGGGGCCCCGCGTGCACTTACCTGGTCTACCTCGGGAGCCAGGCTGGTCACATTTCCTGTCCAGTGTAGGCTGGAAAGGTCCCTGGCTGCACTGCGAAAGGAAGAGGCGGTGCTCTTGTGCAAGCAGAAAACTCGTGCGGAGCCAAAGGAACCCAGAGGCTGCTCGCGCAATCCCCGCACCCCAGCACTGCGAAGAGGTAAGGTGCGAAAAGGGAGTGAGATTTGCAGTTTAGGAAAGGTGGTTGTTTGTTTGTTTGTTTTTAAGAATTTCCAGCTAAAAAGAATTCCTGCAAATCCTGGAATTCCATCGGATATAGCCATGGCAGTTAAAGTAGAATTACAGTTTTACCACTGTGTACTGTGAAAGGACCCCAAGTTTTGCTAGGAAGGAGTTTTCATACAGGGCACTGCATGCATGGAATCTCAAGCATAAAATTTTTCTATCCTTGCTTAATTTATTGAGCAAGATATGAAAGCCCAATCAGGTGAATACCCCTGCTTCTGGTCCTTAACACTCAAAAAACACAGTGAAATGAAGATAAAACACAAATCAGTAGGCAAGGAAACAAACAACTGGGTGGAAGAGTTTATGTCTCTCTTACTCAACGGTGTGTTCCTTATCAGGATGGACCCACGTGTGCTTAAGAAAGTTGCATGCTATGTGCTTAACATAGCACATTGCCTAGCTCTCAGTCACACCTCTCAGAGACTGATATGTTTTAAGGTTCCCAGCTGCTTGTGCTTACTGTAGAATCATCCTTCATGAGGCTATAAATACAAGACAGGATATATTGCATGGATAACATTAAAAACATGGCTTAATTCTGTGGCTTAATTCACACCTCATTTTTCACTTATGCATGATATACCCTGTGCTTTCCATAGAATCCTGAGCTACAGATCAAATAGGGCATGTAATATTTTTTAGAAAACCCATTAGAAAGATAATTAGCAGCTTGTTAAAACACAGTGCACTAAAAATCCAATTTGGTTTGCAGCTTTTACCCTATAAAAGTGATATTTAAGTCACCTTAAATACATTGATTTGTATGCTCTTTCGAATCATAATAATAAAACCAAGAATTCAATTTAATAATATCACTGGGTTTACTGGTTGGAGGAAGAGGGGAGCAACTAAGAGAAATGTTTCACAGAGCATTTCATTTCATTTACAAGGATAACAAAACATCAATAAATGTTAATTTAAGAACTCCCAATGATATAGAATCTCATAATCATCTTATGAAATGATCTATTGATTTTTCAAGGTTATCTAGATTTTATATCAAGTAAAGAACAACCTCTTTTTCCTGTAGGTAGATATTTAATATATATTCAGCTTTTTCTTCTGACTTGCTAAGCACTTCAAATTGTGTTGAAAATGAAACATGCTTACAGGTTGTTGACAAATATTTGCTACAACCTCGTACCCAGTGGGTTTAATGTCAGGGACATTTAATTCTAAAATTGGAGAAAAAAAAACTATGCATTGAAGGAAACAGCAATCACTGCAGTCCACTCTTAGTATTCTGTAGCCAGCAGGGCTAAGGTTAGGATAACACATCAGTTCAGTAAATGTCTCTCTCCAAGCCCACTTTTTCTCAGATATGTGAACAGAAGGGGAACAAAGTGATTGTCTAAGAAGGACTTTGACATCAACAGATTCTCCCCTTCAAATTAGGGATGTACATTTGTATATATTTAATTACATACAATAATTTCACATGCAAACAAAAGGGTACCCAGAGATCTCTCTCCCTGAAGGACTTCAGGTCTGAGTGGCACACTATCTTAGAAAAATAACGTCGTCTTTATCACATGCCGGATTTGTAGCACAGTTGCACGGACTTAGGCCATTTCCACCCTACACTGTTATAGTGCTATTATTCCACGTTCAACATCCTATGGAATCCTGGGGTTTGCAGCTTAGGGACAGGCATTTAGAATTCTCAGCCAGAGAGGTCTTTAGCCTCAGGAAAATACAAACCTGAGAATTCCACAGGATGTAGAAGTGGAATGATAGCACTGTAACAGTGTACTGCGGAAACAGGCTTAGTTCCATGTTTGATATTTCCTTCTCACATGATGTCATCAGTCTCTGATTGATGGACTGGATTCCCATCATTACTGGGTCATCTCTTTTCATTTATGGGAAATACCTTTTAGCGCTCCAGTAATGCTGTTTATCTACTATTGCTTATTCATGCAGTCCTTTCATTCCACTGCAATTCTGATATTGCAGTAGTCATGTGGTGTCAGTAGATGTTGTTTTTGGTTACTTTTGGTGTAATTGTGACTCTGGAACAGCGTAATGCCAAAACAGCAGTAGGACGTGAAAACTGTGACTCCAAAAGAACATAATGCCAAAATGGCGGCACAATGGGAAAAACAATGGCCATTTTCACAGTAGATTGTTATAGCACTATCATTCCACTTTCAACATCCTATGGAATCCTGGGGTTTGCAGTTCAGGGAGGGGCCAGCTGGCTGGCCCCTCCCTGAACCGCAAACCCCAGGATTCCATAGGATGTTGAAAGTGGAATGATAGTGCTATAACAGTCTACTGCGGAAATGGTCATGATCTAAATGACATAAGGAAGTCTCATGACATGCCAAAACTGTGCTGTTAGGCAAAGTGGGGTAAATGAAATATAGTGCATGTGCTAAGCATGGACCCAGGAAGAGAGGTAGGATCAGTGAGGTGGTGCAAAAGACTGTTTATGGGAACTTGCATCACCAAATCAGCAGCATGGTATTATTGCAGAAATGGTGTAATAGTGATTGTTTCTATACCAGTATGTTTCCATTTCCATAAACAACACAATTGCTGTGAGACAACAGGCTGGTGTGATAAAGCTCTGTGTTTGCTGAGCTCTGTTGTTGTTTCCTTTTTCTATCTTTCCTGACAGTCTTATAAGATAGCTTTATTTATTTTTATCCTCACATCCTTCCTCCCACATTGACATGGAAATAGATTTGGTTGGGCTGGTTTGATTTCTCACTTGGAACCTGGAAAATACACTTTCTGTAATAGTCGCTGTTTTAGAAGATTAAATGTAAGAAGGGGCCTCTGAGTTTTGGGCTCTTTCTTTCTGTCTGGATTGTGAAAAGATGGAACTTCTACCTAAATTATGACAAATTCTATCAAACTGCTTCTGGACGTCATAGAAGTTAACAACAAGTGAAAAATTAAAACCGAATACAGATTTTCTATGACAGGGAAATATTCTCTGGACCACAGTAAATAATTAAGTTGATGCAGCCATGTGGAGGAACAGAAGAGTGGAGCCTTGATTTCAATATCTGTCACAGAACAAATAATGGAAATAAGAATGCAGAAGCTTTATCCTTCCAGCTGAAAGCCTCACTCTTAAACAAGAGAGAAGAATCTATCTCAAGGGGAAATCAATGTGGGATCACAAATGTGGCTCACTCCTGAATCAAGGATGTTTTCACAATAGCTCTTGAAGGAAGAAAGGGCCCACTGGAGCACTGCTACAGTATTAACACATTACTGCTACAGCAGTACATTCAGTTTTTATTTATAGAAAGAAAAACTGCTACCTTTTTCTAAATATCATATCAGAGTATGCTAGAATCCGTAGTTAAGAAAAAGACCAGGGAATTTCCCATCACACTTTTTCTATCTTCCCTGTTATCATACAATTACTTGCTATACAGAGAAAGAAGGAAAGTGAATTCTGCTGGTGGTTTTGGACAAGGATAAGGAGAAACAATTTGATATTGTTAAATATTGGCCTAAAATACGTTTCCAATCAATTAATTTATTTTTAACCATTGGATTATAATGATAGGCTCCTAATTGCTGGATCATTTCTATTGCTATTGCAATGCTTATTATTGTAAAACTTGCCATTCCAACCTTTTATAAGCTTAGAACAATTGGGATAATATGTCTATTTTAAGATAAATCAAATGAACTAGCAGACCTGGAGACAATGATCTTTTATCCACCTATAAACACAGGAAGACAGCAAGTTCCATTTCACCATTGGTGAATGTAATAAGTTAAAGTAGCATTTCCACAAGAACATTTCCATAAGATGATGGTCCAGACTCCTCAGTACCAAATGCAGAGGAGAGGGAAAAGGCTACAAATATCCTTCCTGAAAAGTGTAATCCTACAAAAGTGCAACAATTTGGAGATGACACTTCAAAAATTGAAGACACCCTCCTAGAAGAACAAATTAGTGCTATAACTTTCTAACATAGGCCCTTTTCCCACAGGCTTTCTGTCGTGCGACAGCCCCGTGAGCCTTGTGGGAGTGGGAGCGTCGCTCTGCACGACGCACTCCCACTTCCGCCGCGCTCACGGGGCTGCAGCGGCGCGATCGCAGGTTTTTTGATTTTCACCTCAAAGCAAAAATCACCCGCACTCGCGCAAAGCTCCCGGCGCCCACGCGCACTTACCTCCTGTGCGGAGTGTCGGGGAGGTGGCCGGGTCGCGCTTCCTTCCCTCCACCCCTGCGGAAGGAAGGGGCGGGACGCTAGCACGACGGATGCGACAGCCTCCTGCTTCGCACAAGCAGGGGGGACGGACGCGACAGCCTCCTGCTTCGCGCGAGTGGGGGGGACGGACGCGACAGCCTCCTGCTTCGCACGAGCGGGGGGCGGATGCGACAGCCTCCTGCTTCGCCCGGGGGGGAGGGCGGCTCGCGCGAGGCTGCCGCTTCCCCCTCATTCCTTCGCCTGCGGAAGGAAGGAGGGGGAAACGGCAGCCTCCCAGAGGAGGCTTCTTGTGTGAGCCGCCCTCCCCGCTCGCGCGAGAAGCCTCAATGTGAAAAGGGCCCTACTTTGCTGTTGTTTTGTGCATTCAAATCATGTTTGACTTACGGTGACCATAAGGTGAACCTATCATGAGGTTTTCCTGGCAAGATTTGTTCAGAGGTAGTTTATCTTTGCCTTTCTCCGAGGCTAAGAGAATTTGATTTTCCCATAATCACCCAGCAGTTTCCTCATCTAATTCAGACTCTGGTCTCCCAGGGCCTTTCCACCCTATACTTTTATAATGCTACTTTCAACATCCTGTGGAATTCTGGGGTTTGTAGTTTCCTGAGGCCAAAGAGCTCTCTGATTGAGAATTCTAAATGCCCCTCCCTAAACTGCAAACCCCCAGGATTCCATAGGATGTTGGAGGTGGAATAATAGCACTCTGATGGTGTAGTGTGGAAAGGCCCCCAGTGTCCTAGTCCAACAGCCAAACCAGTACACCACACTGGTTCTTTCCAACATATTTACCATCAGTAAGATCAAATAGGGGACAAAGTTGAGAATCTGATTCTATGGCTCAAACCCTCTGAAAAATAAAATTAAAAAATGCAGTACACCACTGTAAGGAATTCAAATCATCTGGGAGGAAAATCAAAGCTAAAATACATCAATCACAGCAGCTATGTGAGGCAGGGAAGCTTAAGAAGTTACTCTACTCACCCAAGAGTCTATAGCATAATTTGAAATTGCAGGCCCCCAAATTAATTTCAATCACTTTCTCCTATTATGGGAATATTCCATACTTGGGAGTCAAGGAGTGGAGCACTGAACATAGAAGATATCATCTCAAGATACTAAAACACAAAACAGATCTCATTAAAACAAGAAATCTACAGAGCAAAGCCTCTGGAAAGAAATATTACTTGTCTTTTAAAACAATAAAATCTCAACTTTAATTCTTACCAAAAAAAAAAAAATAGAGTATATATTAAATCAACATGGAGTGGTTCCATCACAAGTCTTTTTTGGTAGTATAAAGATACACCTCCTAAGTGACAAGAAGTTTACCCTTCCAAATACTCATCCCAAAATATTAAAGTTCAGTCACCTCTGCAAATAGTAAGTGAATCTTTGAAGGATTTAATTAAATGAGATATCCCAGCAGTTACTCTCTCAGCTAGAAACTTTTTAAAATCCATAAAAAGATTAGTCTTCCTGGCAGACTAAACTGAAAGACCATGAGTCTGTACAAACCGACCACCCTATAGAGAAAATGCTGTTGATTTTTAATGAAGAGTTTTCATTAAATGAACAGAGATATATTTGTCATAGATCACCAGCTTTAGAGAGTAAGCTCCAAACTGTACATCTCAATCTGTTCCAAAACTCTAAGCAAGCTATATGATATCCAAGACCAGAGAACCTTCCAGTCTTCTAAAGAGATAGTCTGGAATTGTCTGCCTACTGTGCCCCAAAGGAGCACTCTTTTCCTTTGTTATTACCAAAACAATCAAAAGCCACAGGCAGCTTCTAAGATTTCTAAACTTAGATGAATGGTGCAATCCAGAATCAAGTACTGTAGCATAGAACTGTAGAAGAGTGGGATGGATTCATCCACTGAAGTCCAGGAATAGAACTCCTTATATGAAGATTTGAATACTAGACAAGTGCAAGCAGAAAATAAACCAAGGATCCCAAAAAAGAAACAAGAAAGAAATACCATTGGGATTGTAATGGGTCAACTGGAATTGTAATCTTCAACTCTAAAAACAGTATACCAGCATTTTAAGGACTTTGATGCACTGTGGATTAATTGCTTGATTTCCTACTTAGTAACATGCAACCTTTCCATTCTTTTCATATAAACAATGCATAGCTTGAAATAATTTTCTATAATCCAAATGGTTTAAAACTCATGTTAAATGTTACAAAGTTTGAAATGTCTAAAAAAAAGAAATCCCTCAGAAGAGGCAGATCCTTTCTAAAGGAGACCCACATATGATCAAGTGCTACATTTTCATTAAACTTCCTTCATTCAAGAAGGATATCTGTGAAAGTGGATCCAGTAAGAGTAGTGCATAACTATTTCGGTTCAAGTGTCATGTCCTCTTTTAACAGGCAATGATTTAAAAGATAGTGATGGAATATTTATATTTGTCAAGGGAAAAAATAAAGGAAAAGAAAATCACTTCTTATACCTATTACACCCTTAATGACTATTAAAATACAAGGGTTTTTCCACAAAGATTGAGTATATTGGAAAAAAAATTCACAGTGGGTAAATTGATTATAGGAGGTGGTATATTTATTATCCGATACATTAAACAGGTCACATGTGGCAAATAGTTCTTGCCACTCAACAAACACCTTCTCTAAAATATTATTGAAAAATTGTTTGGTAGATATTTTGTATTTCCTGCATGCACATAAACAATAGCATTATTTTTTTTCCTTCAGAAGACTGCACATATTCTCATATTCACAACTTCTACAGCTCTCAAGCACACTACTAAATATAATTAAACATAATTAAATTGGTAAAATTAGAACTCATAATTAATGCAGTCAAAGGTCTGTAGGTTAGAAGAACTATGTTGTTCATGGAAACTTAATGTAACATTCCTAGGCAAACAGCACATCACAGTCAAAGTGACAGAAGCATTGAATCATTTCTGTGGAGAAAATGAAAACTCCTGAGTGCAAAATTACTCCTACAGGATACATTCTAATCTGTTTTATGGGGTACTTTTGTTAAAGAATGCACATCTTTTGATAAGATGAAAAACAAAAAGAGAGAATTGCTTTTACATTGTATTAAAACTCTCACTCAAGCATAAGCAAACATGGAATAGCAAAGGCATCTTATCACACAAACATACTGAACTGGGAGCCATAGATTTAGATAAGACTCAAACTGCCCCTTTATATGGCTGAAAACAAAGTGATATGAACACGACAATAAAAGCTCAAACTATTAGCTATGGCTTTAATAAAAAAAAAAAAGCAAGAAATTGCAGGTATTACAAATAAGCAAAGTATTCTCTTAACTTCCCCAAATGAAAATAATAATGAGCTGTAACTTTTGCTTTAATTTATGTCATCCAAAACGCAAATCTGCCCCAACTTCAAGAAAATCTTTAGTTCTTTCAGCAGGCATCATAAGTCCTATTTAAATAGCCAAACCTTAGCTGAAGAAAAACAAGATGTTATTAAATCTCTAAAAAAAAGACAAATCCCCAGGCCTGGATGGTTACCTAGGGGAATTCTATAAAATGTTTAAATCATAAGTCTTCCTCTTTAGTTATATACTTCAGGGAGTCATGTACACCAAAAACTGGAAAAACTCATGGATAACAGCTATTTAAAAATGGAAGCGGGGAGGAAGATCCCATAATAATTCAGTTTATAGATCTAGAAACCTTTTAAATTAAGATTTGAACATCTTATTTGCATTGTTAGTGAAATGTCTAAGCTTATTTATAACTAAAAATATTGAAGCAGATCGTATCGACTTTATGCCAAAACATTGGTTATCTGAGACAATAGGATGTGCTTTGTGTATTATCCATTATGGCTGCACCATTAAAGAGCCATTAGCGAGCTATCACTGGATGCTTTTAAAGCCTTTGATAGAGTTGAATGGCCTTATGTTTTCAAGCTTCTTATAAGATCTAATTATGGTAAACTCATTAATTATAGTTATAACTCTCCCAAGACAAGTAGATGTACAAACAATATTATGTTCCTAGTCTTACCCAGAGTACTAAACAAAGCCTTCCTCACTCTGTATTGCTTTTTGCAGTGTCAATAAACTTCAAAATGTACTTAGGTGCAAAACTGAAATCAGAACTGTTGTGATTCACACTCTCATGTTATTAATTTATTAGTATATCATGTCCTACTATTTTTATCACCTATCCATCAAAACTAGCTACTTTTCTTTCAGAACTTCTCTAGCTTTAAAATTAATTCTGATAACTTTAAATGTTTGTGCTGTGATAAATGAAGGATAGCATCACCTTTGAGTTCAAATTAGATTAAATTTAAACTTTTCTCATCTAAGGCCCTTTCCACACGGGGGTCAAAAAATGGTGTAGAGCGACCTCTGACGGAGGTCATCTACACCGTAAAGTGGATTGAGGTGGACTACTTTTGCATAGTTCCACACCCCAATCTGCGCTAGGGTGATCGGAAGTGGCGGTGCCGCGTGCTTTTTAAAAACCACTTTTCCAGAGGTTTTTAAAAAGCATGGGGCATGCAGCCCCATGCAGCCCCGTTGCAGCGCCCGGTGTAGATTTGCAGGCGCGCACAAGGGCGTGCCTGCAGATCTGCTGGGGGTGGGCTTTCCAGCTGGCGAGCTTCTCCGGTTGGTGGAGAGCCTCCGCCAGTCGTAAGCCACCATTTTGGGTGCCGCAGGACACCGCGGGATGCCGAGGAGTGTGGAGCAGTGAAAACACGCTGCTCCACGTGGCGACAGACTTATCCGGTTTCAGGTAAGCTCCGTTGTAGCATGTTTTCGCCCATTTCTTCCTCCACGTGTGGAAAGGGCCTAAGATATCTTGAAATCATCTTTTTTTTTTCCATTGTTGTTGTTTTGTTTTTTTTAATCACTTATATATTACAAGAGCAAAATGAATAAGTTACAATGATCAAAAAATAAATGAACTTACATATAACATAAAAGAAAGGGAAAAAAGCAACCAACTAATGTATCCTCTTATCTTCTAAAACATATAAAACCAATCTCATCCTATATAAATCCCTTCCCATTGTTCAATCCACATTTGAGTCACCCTAACCCATTCTTTTTCTACTTTATCTTTATCGATCCTTATATCAATCAAAGCTGTTAATACATCCATCTGGTACATCTCATACAATTTCAATATCCATTGATCTAAGGTCGGTATTTCACTCCTCTTCCAATGTTGAGCGTATACCAGTCTGGCTGCCGTCACCATGTATAGCAAGATTCTATTGTGATATTTCTGATTATGTCCTTCATCTAACATATTCAGAAGATATAATTTTGGACTAAATTCAAAATCAATCTGTAATACTTTCTTAATTGCATCATGTATTTGATTCCAATACTCCTTTGCCGACCGGCATTGCCACCACATATGAAATAATGTTCCTAATTCTTTCCTACATTTCCAACATCTATTAGAACAATTATTGTATATCTTAGCAATTTTTTGCGGGGTAAAATACCAACGATATAGCATTTTATAAAAATTTTCCCTCAAATTAACACTTCTAGTAAATTTTATATTAATATTCCAGGCCTTCCTCCATTCTTCCAAATCAATAGAATACCCAAAATCATTTGCCCATTTAATCATATGGTCCTTAATTATTACCCTTTCAGTTTCAAATTTTAACAATATTTGATAAATTTTACTCAAAATATGACCTTGACCAATTAAATGACCTATATCTAATTCCTTATCAGCCATATTTTCCTCCTGTTTTCCCCCTCTCCATCCCGATCTTTTTTAAATAATTCAAAAATAATTCTGTGATGAAACCAATTACCATCAAAGCCTAAGTCCCTCAACTCATCCAATGACTTCAATTCATCTCTACCTCTACTCCTATATAATATATTCTCATATGTCAGACAACCGCCACTACTAACAAGTGAATCCTTGAAGATAGCCTCCTGCACAGAAACCCACCTTGGCTTTTTTAAATAAAATGTTTTCTTATATATATTCCAAACCCTCAATAAACTCCACCTAATTATATGCTTAGAAAACTCCTTGTCTTCCGAAGCTTTCTGATACCAAAGATATCCGTGCCATCCGAATTTATTAAAGGCACCTTCCAATGTTAATAATCTACTATTTTCCACACTAATCCAATCTGTAACCCATTTCAGAACACATGATCTATAATAAAGTTTAAAACTAGGTATACCTAAACCTCCTCTGTCTTTACTATCAATCAAAACCAATTCTTTAATTCTGGGCTTCTTCCCTTGCCATAAAAAATTTATGATTTTCTTACGCCAATCATCAAGTATTTTTTCATCTTTTAATATCGGTAGGTTCTGAAATATAAAGAGGATTTTTGGGAGAACACTCATTTTAATTGCGGCTATCCGCCCCAGTAATGACAGTTTTAGTTTAGCCCATGTATTTAATTTCTTTTCAATATGTTTCCAAACTGGTATAAAATTATTATTTACCAAATCTGCGTTTTTATTTGTAAAATTAATACCCAAATACTTAACAGTCTGGCCTATTTTAATATTTGAAATTAATTGCAATTCTCTTTGTGCCTTCTTCTCCATATTCTTAGTTAACATCACGGACTTTTCCTTATTCACCTTAAATCCCGATAATTCACCAAATTCCCCCAAGAGTTGAAACAATTTGGCAATACTTTTAATTGGTTCATGTAAAATAATAAGTAAATCATCAGCGTAAGCTCTAACCTTGAAGACCTCTGCTCGAATTTGACATCCTTTTATCTCCAAATTATCTCGGATCTTTCTAATTAAAATTTCCAATGTTAGAATAAATAAAAGTGGGGACAAAGGGCAACCCTGCCTAACCCCCTTTTCTACTATGATTTTATCCGATTTTACCCCATTAATAATAAAGGCATTTTGCGAAGTGTATATAGAATTTATCCAATTATTAAATTTATCGCCCATATTTAAAGTTTTTAAAACTTCCTTCATAAAGTTCCAATTAAGATTGTTGAAGGCTTTTTCAGCATCTATAAAAAGAAGTGCCAGTTCAGATGGAACATAATCATGATACTCAATCACATTCATCAAAATCCTTATATTATCATTCAGCTGTCTTTTAGGTAAAAAACCAGATTGATCGCAATGTATCCAATCGCATAATATTTTTTTCAATCTATTTGCTAAAATCATGGTAAAAATCTTATAATCTGAATTTAATAAGGAAATAGGTCTATAATTATTCATATCCAATTTGTCCTTTCCTTCTTTCGAGATCAAAACTATATTTGCATCCTTCCATGACGAGGGTATATCCATATTTTCATCCTGATTGACTAATTCTAGAAAGGGTTCAACTAATTCTTCAGCAAAAGTCTTATAAAATATTGCCGTATAACCATCTGTCCCAGGGGCTTTCCCTAATTTTAAATTTCTAATTGCCATATTTATCTCTTGTAAAGATATTTTCTCATTTAACACATTCCTCATTTCCTCCGAAATTCGAGGTATTTTTTCCTTATCTAGATAAAGCTTTATATGTTCCACTTCGTTAGAGTCAAGTCTGCCCTTAGAATATAATTTCTCAAAAAAGTTTTGAAAGGACAAAATTATTTGTCCTTGCTCCGAAATCAACCTATTTTCCTTTCTAATCTGAATTATGTAATTATTTTCTTTTCTCTTACGTAATTTATAAGCCAACCATTTTGAAGCTTTATTCCCAAACTCAAATTCTTTTTGTTTAATATATTTAGATTTTAGTTCTATCTCTTGTAAATTTAACGTTGTTATTTGAGCTCTAATTATTTGAATTTCCTTTTGAACTTTTTTGTTATCTGGATTTACCTTCAAATCCTCCTCTTTTTCTTTCAAAAGTTTCTGAAGTACATCCTCTTTAGCCCTCTTTTGTTTTCACAATGTATATTCCTTTTTCATCAAAATTCCTCTAATATAAGCTTTCATGGCATCCCAAACTATGGTTATTTTGGTTCCTTTATTTAAGTTATCCTTAAAAAAGTTTCTAATTTCTAGCTTGAGCTCTTCTATAAACTTAAGATCCTTTAACAAAGCTTCATTAAATCTCCAATTATACCTTTTGGAGTACGATTGAATTTCATCAATACTGGCGAATGATCGGAAATGAATCTGGGTAAAATCTGAATATCCTCAACCGTAGTAGCTAAACTTTTAGATGCCCAAATCATATCAATCCGAGACCAACTTTGGTGATACGCCGAATAAAATGTATAATCTTGCTGAAGTCCATGTTTTACCCTCCATACATCTACTAAATTTAACAACCTAAGTCCTTCTTTAACATCTTTAGGTAAATTTCCATGTTTGATACTTTTTTGAACAGTTTGCTTTCTATCTAATTTAGCGTCTACGACCCCATTCCAATCTCCCATGCAAATTATTTTTTGATAATCCGATTGTGCCATAAAATTTAAAACCTTCTCATAAAACTTCTGTTTTTTTTTCCGAAGGGGCATATATACCAATAAGCAATATTTTATCATTTTCCCAATTTAATTCAACTGCAATAAATTGGCCTTTATTATCCTTATAAATTAATTTTGATTGAACCTTAGGTTTAACGAATATTACTACTCCATTCTTCTTCTGATTTGGATCACAGGTTGCATAGCACGTTCCTAGTTTATTATTCTGAAGATATTTCACTTTCTCTTCCAATATATGAATTTCTTGCAAGCAGGCTATCTCCACATTTAACTTCCCCAAATAATTAAAGACTCTTTTCCTCTTAACTGGACCATTCAAACCGTTAACATTCCAAGAGCATATAGACAGATCCTTCATAATATATCGTTCATAATATATTCTATTATATTATACATTAACTTCAAACATATAAAACATAACCGACAAGAGAACAAAAAGAAAAAGTAAAAGAAAAAAAAAGAGAAAGAAGAGAAGAAAAAGAAAGAAAGAAAGAAAAGAAAAAAAAAAGAATAAAAAAGAAAAAATGAGAGAGAGAGAGAAGAAAAAAATCTCAATAAATACTTGTATTCTGTTCAAAGTTGTCACGATCTGTTGAAGAGCTTTCAACCCGCGTTCCGCTTCACCATGAAGAAGTGCAATTTCTTTCGAAGGGGCCAAACTTGGTTCTTCCACTATATTCAACAGATCTGTTTCATCCTCTTCAATTTGAGAACTCAATTGAAGTTGATTTCTAGTTTTCCTGTGAGAGTCCGATGTTTCTTTAGAGTATCTCCTCTCATAAGATGTATCTAGCTCATCCTCCTGTAGCAATTTCCTCAAGAATTCTTCAGCTTTTTCCGGAGTGTCTATAATGTGTCTTCTGAATTTATAGGTAAAAATTATTCCTTCCTCTCTCGCCCATTTGTATCTGATTTGTCTCTCTCGGAGAACTTTTGTCAAATCCTTATAAGTCCTTCTTTTACGCAACACCTCATACGGAAAATCTTTTAATATTAATATTTCTGAGCCTTCAACTGAGATCCGATTTTTATAACTCTGTTGAATTATCAAGTCTCTGACCCTCTCCCTGACAAAATGTACAGCGATATCTCGTGGTAAATGTTGCCTTGTTGCCACCGCCGAATTTACCCGGTAAATTTTATCGACTTCAAGGTCCAGTTGAGCCACCTCCCAACCTATAAAGTCTGCCAAAATCGGGACTACCGTTTCTGCTAGGTTCTCCCGAGGTCGCTCCTTAATACCACGTATCTTCAGACACTTAGAGCGTGCACGTACATCTATGTCCACTTTCAACTTGGATATCTCTTCATCGACCCTCTCTTCCGTTGCCTCCAAATGCTGCTCCACCAGATTGACCTTAGATTGAAGTGCCTTCGTATTATTACCTATTTGCGTAATTTCTTTTGTAATATCCAAAATCTTATCTTTCAATTCTTTCATTTCTTCTGTAACTTTTGACTTCAGTTCTCCAAGCTCTTTTCGGATATCTTGATTTATTTCCTCTTTCAACTCTCTCATGTAAGTCTTCATCTCCGATCTAAACTCACTTCCAAATTTCCGAAATTCTTCTAACACTTCCTTATTTGTACTGGAATTTTCTTGAATGTCTTCCAATGAAGTACTTCTTTGTCTAGTTGATCTTTTTACTTTTGTCGCCATTATTCTCTTCAAATATCTATCTTAAAAAGCCTACCAAATAATCTATTATATATAATATAATATATATATAATATATAATATATTATATATATATAATATATATAATCTATTATATATAATTAATAAAAAATTAGTTAATTAATTAATTAATAAAGAAAACAATTAAAAAAAAGAAAGAAGAAAGAAGAGAAAAACAGTAAAAAAAGAGAGAGAGAGAGAGAGAAAATATAACAATATAACCGCTTACTTAACTATCACCCTTTTTGCCTCTAATCAGTTGTTTCTCTTTCCACTATTTATATATCAAAATCCTGAAGAATCTATATCTAAAGACAAAGAAAGAATTTTAGAAAGAATCTAAAGACAAATTATATGTATCACCCCTTCAATCAAAATATATCAGTGCAAAATTAAATATGAATGTTCAAACTATGTTTTAACTAAATATTATATATATTCCTTACTCTTGACCTTAACAAATCAATCCACCAAGCAACACAAATTCAATATCCGTTCCAATCAGTTGTGAGGTTCTTAATACAATTTCTATTAAATTTACAATTAAATCTTAAATCACTAATATGGTATTATAATACCCCTCACCTCTTATAACCTCAGTCTATTTATCTATGTATCTATTTATTATAGATACTTTCCCCTCTTCTCTTATATTATGTCCAAATATATTATATCTAATTATATCAAATTATATCTAATTATATCAAAATATACCCTAATATAACCAAGTTTTAATCAGAGCAACCTAACTATTATACAACAATTTTATGAATACTTCCCCCCCCCAACCAAAGAAAGAATCAGGCGATTTCTAGAATCCTAATTCAGTTCTCGTCCGCTAGAGGGAGGGATGAAGCACAGTTCTGTTGAAGCTGAATCTCCAATTCCGTCTCTATCTCTGTACTTGAATTCCGGCAAACAAGATATCTTGAAATCATCTTAACTAAAGACTACCAACACATCTACTATAGTTACACAACAATAGTAAAATGGTTGCTCCAAAGACTTACAAACTGGTCAGCTATGGGACTGTCCACACTGGTAAAAATTGCCACAGTTAAAATTCCACTACTGCAGCATTTTTTATATTTGTTCCAAACCATTCTCCTGCTACCAGACGCTAGTAAAATGACTAAGTGGCTGGAAAATTCCATAATGGAAAGGGGGAGGAATCAAAATTTTTTAAAGCTATCCAGTTTAGTTTATCTGAAAGAGGCAGATTGAATGTCCACAACCTCAGACTTTATTTCCATGCCATCCAGCTAAAAGAGAGATGTAATTGATTCAGAACAACTAAAAGTGAAAAAAAATTTCAGTGGTGTTTGCCTCTTCCAAAAGTTTATAACAGTACAGTTGGCCCTCCACATTCACTAGGGTTAGCAGTGCAGGACCCTTGCAAAAGTAGAAAAATCACAAATATCAAAATGTGTTTATGCATTTGTGGGAAAGGTAAAAAACGAACACCCAGGATCCAAACCAGCTCAGAGAAAGGAAAGGAAAAGGGGTAATTGGTATGATTGCCCATACTTCCTCTCTCACACATCTATTTCCTTCCATGGGTGTGGGGGTACATTGGAAGAGGGTTTGTGGTGCTGAGAAATCAGGCTGCGAGCCATCCTTAGCCAGCCCGGGAGCAGCTGTTGGAGGAGAAGGAAGATCAGAGGCATTTTTTGTTTTGTTTTTTAAATGTCTATACAGCCTGATCAGAGCTGCTGGAAAAGATTCCTCCATAAAAGAAGCACTTGTGGAGGGGGCAGGGATTGGAGAAACTTGCAAATAATCAAATTCATGAAGGCCAAACCCACAAAAGTGGAGGGCTGATTGTACTGAGAATGCCATTTGAGATCAACTCTCACTGCCTGGATGCAACCAGCTAAATGTTTAGCATCTGGTCCTTCTTCTCTTTGCCCCTTGGTTGAGCACCTAGAGTTTGCATCTGAAGACAGGACAAAAAAGTTTAAGGAATAGGCAGAAGCTGGTCTATACAGAGTCAGAAATATGTTTTCAGGGAACCCTCCATACTTTTGGGAGATTGAGGATTTCACAATTAGTTGGCTTGAAAAAACTACAGTGTATAGCTTTCAAAAACATTGATGTCCCACCAAGTCCTCTCAGAGAGACAACTAGCATTGAAGACCCATGTATTTTACATGATGGCCAATCCAAAGGAGTGGTTTCTAAGATACATAAAAAATTTATAGTCTATACCGATATGTTAATTGATGGTATCAAAGCCTCATGGGAGATGAGCATAACTATTGGTGAGGCACAACAGAATAAAATTTGGGTGGCATTTCCATTTAAAGCAACCAGACAGTCAACGTATAAAGCCCTCCACAGATGGTATCAGACACCATATAAATTATCAGAGATAAATAATTGTCCTACAAAGCTCGTATGATTGCAGAGAGCAAGGTTCATATATACATGTGTCACTGTGATGCTGAACTATATAAGAATTTTTGAGGGAAGTGCAATTTTTCTATCTGGAATGACTGGCAGCAGTTTGCTTCTTTTGTTGTTAATATTTAAAGGAGCTAAAAATCACCTACCTAATAAAGATCTCCTCACACTGTCACTGAGGGCAGGTATATTAGAAATAACCAAACAGAGGAAGAATGCAGATGTACTTCCTTTTTCAGGTTCGTTATATAGGGTTTGGTTGATAGCAGTTATGGCAAAGTTAAGATACTAAATGAAAGTTTCAAATAATCACTGCAGTAAAGACAAGTTTATTGTAGTTTGGGGTCTGCTTATTTCATTTGTGAGTCAAGAAATTTCATTTGCCCTCTCCTCATTTCACAGATGAAATTATGGTGGAACTAGTTTTAATGTGTGCAGACTTTATTAATGCCCAATAAGTTATCCCTGCTGTGTTATTACTATTCTGTTGTGAGTTCTCTATACTGATATCATTGATTACTATTTATTAATTATGATATGTTTGGTATTTTAATACATGTATTGTTTTACAAAATAAAATACAAGAAAGGAAGACATCCCCTGTGAAGTAGATGATATTCTGATAGAACACAGAAACCTCTGTTATTCCTCCTCAGCCTAAATTGCACAGACAGCTCTGATTCTTCCTGTTGCCTGACCAAGCATTCAAAAGCAAAACATTTGGACTAGGAGGACCATCTCAGTGATATCCACTTCATCCACTCACTGTCAAAAGCAGATGAGAGAGAAGTGAGAGGAAAGTACAAGCCTTTCTTCTATAAAACCTTGCCAGGCTGACCCACGTTCTTCCTGTACTGTTATTGTATCACATGGAAGAAATTGTAGGAGAGGAAAAGGAAAAGGTGGCTTCATCATTGCTAGGGATGCAGGGATGCTTAAGGATCAGCATCCAAAAACTCAGTGTGAACTGCCACTTCTTGATAAAGGCCACTTCCCAGACCTTCTTACACCCTTCTCAATTTTGTTTTCAGGTTCATTGACACAGTTACGAATGCTATTCTATTGATGGTCAGTGTGTGGTTCTACAATTCAAAGAACATACGTTCCCTATGAGTATTCCCTGGAAATGAAAACTTTCTTTTCTGCTCATAATGTGTTACAGACCTTCTTAAGTCAATTATATAAGCAACATTGAGATGTGTCAAAAGTCTGTTCAGAAATCAGATTGAATTGTACTGGTCATAAACATATTTTATTTGTGTAATCCCATGTCCAGAAATTCTGTTTTGCTAAAGAAAGATGTAGCACAGAATAATGCATGGATTTTTTTTTCCATGCTGAATGTTAGGTACAACACTGTCTTAAAAAAAAAAAAATCTTTTCACTTTCAAAAAGCACTAGCAAATGCTGAGAAAAAGCTGTGTCAAGTCAGTGAACATTTCCAATTAACAGTAGAAACAATATAATCCATACCCCTACCTCAAGTATTAATGGCAACTAATTCTGGGGCTGAATATTAACAATCAAGTGGCAAGCATTACATATTCTCATTTGAAAACCAAACATAAGGTATGCCATTAATATTTGACCTAGATCAAGCTGGATTATAGTTCATCTCCTTACTTTGGTAACTGAATAATCCAATCTATCCTTGTTCTTCCATCTAAATTTCATCAGATTTTCATCAGACTAAATCCAAATAATGTGCAAAATGGGACAAATAATAATAGTAGCTCCCTTTTTAAATTTATATCACTGTTCTAAGCAATGAGTAGAGAAAGTGGGAGCAGCAGGTAGCATTCAGCCACTTCTTATATGCCTCTAAGCATCTCTTGAGTCCCCAAAAGGTCTCAATCCCCTAATTGTTTTAAATTGGGAGGATTGCCCACAAAATGTTTCAAAATGTCACCTGGAGCCATATTATACCTGTAAATACTCACAACATTGCTTAACTTCAAAACTTATTTTAATTGGTGAAAAGAAAGGCCCAAATGCCCCCCGACCAAGGAAGTAAAAAGTAAAAGGGACTTCCGAGTCACATTTTCAATTAATTTTCAATTGGAAATGTGATTATCCATCCTGTCTGTGAATTAGAGGGGGTAAAACAGGTTCCATCTCTACTGCAGTTTTCCACCACACTTTCTTGTTGTTGTGTGTCTTCAAGTCATTTCTGACTTATGGCAACCCTAAGCCAGGCCATTTCCGCACTAGGACCCTTTTTGCACCTTACCTTTTCCCAGTGCCCGAGTGCAAAGCTCGTGCAGGAAGCCTTGGGAGGAGCACTCTCGCATCCCTCCCATTTGGGCTCTACAACTGCTTCCTGGTCGTGTGAGTGTTCCACCTCTTCCGTTCGCAGTGCAGCTGCACTGAGGAGAGGACACGCGACTGGCCCAGCTCCCAAGGTTCCGCACACAAGGTAAGTGCGCGTGGGGCCCCAGAGCGATGCGTGACTACTCAGCATTTTCGGCTTTGAGCCAAAAATGAAAAAATGCATGCATGGTCTGTGTCAGGCTCTTCAGTGTTGTGCAAATGTAAGTGTGTCATGTGGACCGCTCCTCACATTTATGCAATACTCAAGGGGGCCTTTCGCTTCAGAAATGCTGTGCGAAAAGGGCCTAGGACTGTTATAGCGCTATTATTCCACTTTCAATATCCTATGGAATCCTGGGGTTTGCAACTCAGGGAGGGACCAACTGGCTGGCACCTCCCTAAAATGCAAACCCCAGGATTCCATAAGATGTTGAAAGTGGAATAATAGTGCTATAACAGTCTAGTGAGGAAATGGCCCAAATCTGTCATGTGGTTTTCTTGTCAGAATTTATTCAGAGGAGGTTTTCCCTTTCCCTCCTCTTAGGCTGAGAGAGTGTGACTTGTCCAAAGTTACTCAGTGAATTTCCATAGCTGAGTGGAGATTCAAACCTGGCTGTCCCAGTGTCCTAGTCCAATGTTTGGACTACTGCACCATATAGGATCCCACCACAGTTTCTGGCTTTCTAATAGCAATATTGGTGCTGAAAATATTACTAAATTCTGTGAAAAACAATTGCACCCCAGAACCACTAGAATCCATTGCACATTAGTAAATTTGAATACAACTCTGAAATCTGACAAAGAATCCAGAAGGAAGAGTAGGGAATTCATCAGTCATTTTGATGAACAATTAGTTTTCATAGTTTGTTTTCTGGACCTGAATTAGTTCCACTCATATGAATGCTTGAACTCCAACTGATGATTAAACAGTAGTTTAGCCTCTAATTGAGGACTAAATAGTAAAGTCCTACAATGAAGCTAGTTGGGCATCTTTATCATCTTTTTAAGGTGTCAGAAGGTATGGATGTGCAGTCAGATTTATGGTTCAAGCTCTAACATATACATACATGCACATGCTGATGCTGATACCACCTATCTGGTGCAATTATAAAAATACTGGATATGCACATTGAATTCCACAGGTCATGGATAGCACTAAAGTCTTTCCTGCTGAGCCATTATGTAAGTTTCATATGCAACAGCATCCCAAATCACACCGTCAAGCTGTTGTACTGTCTCAAAAGAATATTTTCCCAACAATGTACTGACAGTTTAGCTCCAGACTTTCAAGCACTACTGTGCCTTTGGAGAGGGTGTGTATCTACTGATGCAGAGAGAAAAGAGGCCAATAGGAAGTGAGAGCTTCCTGGTACTATGTACCATGATGCAGAGGCTGGCCTGGAGCAATAACACTTATTTAAGCTCTGGACACTTCCACTCTGGCTTCTTATGCTTGGCCCACCCATTTGTATCTCGATGAATGTAATGTTTTGATGGTTATATCTGGACAAGTTAGGAATTTTCTTCCCATTTCCTTTTTTGGGGGCGGGGAGAGAATCTTACCCTACACTGAAGCTAAGGGGGACTATGCAATCTTGGCACTGGGTGCTAATGTAAATATATAGTCACCTTGCAGATAGAGCATAGGAAAAGAAAATGTCATACCTTGAGCACTCATAGGAACCTATCAGTTGCCCCTTAAGGTGATGGTGAAGGAGACTGAACTTGGGTCATCGCCTTTAAATCATGGGTCTTTAAGAGGAGTGTTCTTAATAGGGATGGGCCAACCAAATCCTCAAATCCTTGAATCTTTGGCAGGGATTTGAGTTTCAGGAATCCGAGTCCCTGTGCCAAAATAGGCAAACGGAATCTTTCGAATCCACTAGTCAAACAGTTTGTTGGAGACCGGGACGCCTGAAAATGTGGGAGCCCAGGATGCCTGAAAACTTGGGACCAGGATGGGATCCTGCTCCTCACGTGTTTCCCCACCCAATGGGCATGGGTGATTGGCTGGCAGACTGGCATAAAGCCTTGCATGCCCTGGAGCCCGCCATTTCTCCCTCCTGCTGCCTGTGCCCCTAGTGCTGCTTCTCCCCGCTGCTGCCTCCCTCTGCAAGGTAATTTTGGGATAGGGATTGGGAGGTAAGGGACAGAGGAGCAAAACTGAGTTTGTGTGGGGGTCTAGAAGCTTTTGGGAATGTCCCAGGGGGTTCCAAAGACTGCGAAAAGGGGTTCAGGGGTTCCATGCAAGCCATGCCAGCCATACTTTCCCCTTCACCAGCTTTCTTTGGTCAATTCTGGGACCAAGATTGCCATGATGCCACTTCCTCTCTTAGTTTCTGTGTCTTGAATACATGAATGCTTCAGTTAACCTGTTTTGAAGCTCCCTTTTATGCTTCTCAACCTCTTTTCCTCTTTTTTTCTGTCTAGCTCCAAGTTTATAAGCAGCATTGCCATTGGAAAGGTTGCAAAGAAGAGCTGGAGAAACACAGACTTTTGGTCTTGTGTTGCAGCAGCATGTCTGTGGTAAACAATGAATGTCAAAAAACTTGAGCTGAGAAAGAATGGGATTCTACTCTAGCTGATTCTATGGGAGGAGTGTGTGTTGCCTACAACAAACAAGGTGAACAGTAGCTGCCTCCAGAATCGTTTACTGAATATGCATTAATCGGTATTATTGTTTGATTTCAGACTGGCGGGTAGGGATTGGGAATTGTTGAGACAGGCCTGGAGATTTGATGTGAGTGTCCCTTGCAGGACTTGAAGGTAGAGAATTGACTGGACTAGAAGTGTGTGTGTGTGTGTGTGTGTGTTTAAGTGCTTTCTTTGTTGCAGGACTTGAGACTTGACTCTTGAGATTGCAAAGTGCAGAACTGAGATTGGACTAGAGGCTGTTTGTTTGTGTGTGTGTGTGTGTTTTAAGTGCCTTCCTTGTTGCAGGACTTGAGACTTGACTGGAAGATACAGTCTTCTTGAGATTTCAAGGACAGCTGAACATTTCTTTGCATCGCTCCCTTGCAAAGCTCTTTCATACACAATTCTGGGCTTTGTAATTTTACAAGGTGTCAAAGGCTTCTCTGTCAAAATGTTCTAACGCATCATCAAACTACAAACCCTAGGATGCCAGAAGGAGCTATGCAAAGAAAAGCTAGTTTTGACCTGGATTATTTCTGTACTGTACTATGTGGCCCTGTTTACACAGGCAGGAAAATGTGGGATTAATCCACATTTTCCTGCCTGTGTAGAAAGGGCCTTCATGTAATTTTCAATCTGGGGGATCCTGAGGCATAACTATGACAATTGTCCTGGCCAGATTTCTTCAGAGGGAGGTTTGCCTTTGCCTAGGCTTTTGCTAAGGCTGAGAGAGTGTGTCTTGCCCAAGGTTATCTTTCTTTTCCTTGCTTTTTAAACCCTTTTTTAAAAAAGGATTTGAAAGATTCCAGATTTGTGAGATTTGTGGATTCCCACAACCTTCCAGGGATTTGGATCCAGATTCAGATTCAGAAAATTCTGGATTCGTCCCATCCCTAGTTCTTAGGAAGGAATCTCAGAAAAAAAGGAGCAGCTGGGTAGAAACTTAGGCCCTTTTCACGCAAGGCGAGGAAATCGCGCTGCGATGTTTCTGGCCATTTTTTTCTGTATCAGTGCTACCGCGTATTTTAAATTATGAAGTTCCACACGCTGCTAGCGTGAACCGGGCTAGCATGTATCCAGAAATCCACACTATCTTCTCATGGCCACGCCCATTAGTCTCCTTACCTCGCCCCCTTCTCCTGTGATTGGCTGTTGAGAAGGGACCTCTGCCTCAGAATCCCGTACTAAGTACCTTCCCACCTCTGCCACCACAGTTCACATTTTAAACAGTTAAATTGTTAAAATAAAGTGGCCCTATTCATCCCAAAACCTTGCATCTGGACTCCTTTCTTGCAGAGTGGGCCAGTAATACTATACTGAAGGATGATCATTTGATGGCTATCTACATGCATTACACTGAGTTGTATACCTCAGGATCTCTCTATACTAATTGGTACCCTAAAAATGCAAAAAGATAAGATGAACATAGGGAAGCAAGGAGGAGGTCAGTGGACTCAATCTTCCTGTACCCTACTTTTATAAGATCATTGCAGCTCTGAATAAGATCAATATGCATAAAGCTACATGTGAACAAAACCTATGTAAAGCACAAAGATAAGATGATATGAGACACTATTTGCTCACAGATGTTTTGTTGTCAGTTCAGAAGTATCTATTTCATTGCTATAGAGCCATATAATTAAACAGCAGGCTGTTGAACATAGTTCTATGCCATTCTTAAATAATGATTCTCTAAGACTACTCAGCAATGTATAATGAGTGGTAATTAGTAAATAAAATGCAAGTAAATAAAATATTAATATACAAAACCATCTGCAACCTAATTTTTTTTCTCTCTGAATGTAATATCTGGTAGTTGGCATTGCCTGCATTGTTCATCCCTTTTTGCTAAATATAGATCACAACTAACCTTGTTTAAACTGCAAGCAGTTTGAAATTATGTTGACATAAGCCTGCAAGATGGAAGCAACATGAAATTGACATGCTTCACATGAACAATATAAGGGCTTAATGTCCTTATGTAAATTGTGGAAATGCTAGAATTGTAGTCTGGGAAAGTGCCAGTTGAACGAACCCACATTTCCACATGGAAGGTGTACTGATGGTGCTTCTACAAACAATCTCAGCCAAACCATCTGGGTGCTACCAGATATGCATGCATGATTTGGGAGTGTCAGGAGGAGGAGGAGGAGGAGGAGGATTAAGAGTACTATTGTACTAACAATCCAGTTAAGGTATAATAATCAACTCAGTCATTGATCAATAATCATGGATATTCCAAGCCCAACCATGGAAGAACAACCTTGACATTTAAGGGAAACTTAAGATTATATTTTAAAACAATTTTACACATGAAGTAGCTGAATCAAAACAATGTTTCCAGGCAAAAGCCCTTAACAATGTTTTAAGAATAAAACCTAGATAGAATTCTGATTAATAATTTGAAAAGTCCATTTTCTTACTCTCAGTAAACATAGTTTAAATGGCATTATCTTGTTTCTGTTCTGTGTTACACACAACTCACCTAACAAGGCTAACATTGTATGATGACTGCTTTTCCATTCTCCTTGTGTCTTTTTACCCCCTGTGTTCTCCGTAAAACTTGTCATCACACTTCTGTTTCTAGTTATGCCTTATGTACAGAGTGGCAATGAAGGCAAAGTTTACCAATGAGGATTAAAATTTATGCCATTAAGTTTTCATATTTATCTGTATAGCTGGGAACTGGTAAGACTGAGAAGACTGGGAAGTTCTTTTAAAAAAATAAACTTGAGGTTATGATTCTAAGAGTTAGACTTCTTCTCTTTATAATGGGCCACCAAAGCTTCAAAAGTGTTTGTCTAAATGACACATGTTCTCCAGTACATAAGACAAATGAGATCTGCCCCCAAAAGGTAGCAGAGTTGACTGCTGCTGCATAGTGTTCCAGACAGCCTGGCAACAACATCATCTTCTAGAAGACTCCATTCTATTCTGATCTTGGTTTTCCACTTTCCACTTTGAAACACACAACCAGCTTTCCAGGGCTACTGAGAATTCCTGAAACTCTGTAAAAGGGATGTAAATGTAGATCTCTTTCTTACCAGCAAATAATTTAACCATTTCCTCCCCTGCTGCAAGAAAGTTTATAATTTATTCTGAAAAAAAAATCCACACAAATGTGTGTGTGTGTGTGATGTGGGCAGAACATAGTATTATCTTTTTAGAAATGTTGTTTAATGCCTTGGACTTAAAGTATAACTAGAAAAGCATGTTTTCCATAGAAAAGACTCACTTTCTTCACAGAAAATAACATTTCTATGTGAATAATGCCATTTTCTCCTCACCCCTTTCCCCACATATGGAATTATTTGCAGAATAAATCTCAAACTGCTAAGATTCTCATCTGTTCAGGACTTTCCTCACCAGGGTTTCCCAACACTCAAGGAACCCATTTTTTCATCTGGAATTTGAATATTTACCCTTTTTTCCCCATGTCTACTATGTAACTGCATTCAAGTACAATACTCTTCCCTATCAACAATGACAAAACAGAGATAGAACACACCCCTCTCATGTGCATACTTTCAAAACCAAACCCAACTCTTGAAATGGACTCTTATCACACACATGTATAGAGGCACTATCCTTTAAATTACCATGCATTAGAGTTAGTGTCAGAAAGAATCATGAAGTTCTAGAAACATAATGCTGCAAGGGACCACAATGACTATCTTGTCCAAATTTCTGCCACACAAGAATACATAGCTAAAGCAGTATCAAAAGGTGGCCATCCAACCTCTCTTTAAAGATCTCCAGAGAAGTCCACCACGCCCCAAAGTAGTGTATTCCATTGTGGAATATCTCCTACACTCAAGATGTTCTTCCTATTGTTTAAGTGAAATATTTTTTCTTATAACTTGAGTGCAATGGTTTGTGTTCTAGTCTCTGGAGTAGTAGAAAACAAGCTTGCTTCATCTTCAGTATGATATCCTTTCAGGTATTTGAATATGGTAGCATATCACCTCTCAGTCTTTTATTCTTCCAAAAAAAAAAAAAATACAGCTTGACTTCCAGACATTTACTATCCTAGTCACTCTCCTCTGAACATGTTCCAGCTTGGCAACTAGAAACAGTAATCCAGGTAACACTGACAAAAGCAGAATAGAGTGGTACTATTACTTCCCTTGTTCTGAACATTGTCAGCCGCATCACACCAACAATCCATGTTTAGCTTGTGGTCTACTAAGAACCCTAGATCTTTTTCAAATGTACTGTTCACTATATTCCTACAGATTTTGTAATAGCTGTATTTCTTTTGCACTGGAGTATTGTGTTGACTCTTCATTTCTGCCAGTATACCCTGCCACTTTTCTTTAGAATAAATAAATCAAATTTTGAATGATGAATTATTCCTATGCTGTGAATGCAGAGATGTCTTCCTTGTGGACCTCTCATATGACATTTTATTCTTAATCCAACCTGCTTGGGTTTTGTTGTTCAAAATCAAATGTGCTTTTCTACATCCAGAGAAATGTAGCAAATGAAACAAACACTATCTGGACAGACATTGGGTGTAATTACTCTTTAATACTGCAAAGCAATAATGGGCAGAATAATGTCCACAGGACTGTCCTCAATCTAAAGAAAGCCAGGTCCCCTCAAAATTATGGCAAAATTGCCTCCTTTGGGTCCTGCAAGAAAATGGGCTTTTTCAGCAATTTTTTAATGAAACAAAATTGGGTAGGTGGTAGATAAACCCCCACAGGCCTAACAGAGGCATGCTTTATCAGGGGTAGTTGTTCATCTTTGCTCATACCAAGGGTACTTGCTCACCCTTGGAGAGCAGTTTAAGTCACATGACTCTCTTCAGGAGCCACGTGTCAGCAACCAGACATATTGAAGAGCAGAAACAATCCTGAAGGTGGAAAGATTTGTTTGTTTGTCTGCTTGTTTTTTATTCTTGTCATTTTCTCATTATCATTTACTGCATAATGTCTCCTTATTCAAAGAATCAATTTGTCTTATTTCACTGGCACCTAAATCTTACATATTTACTTATGTGGCACTAAAAGCACAGAGATCTACTGGCCAATGAACATCCATAGAACCGCACTGATAAATAAAAACTAACAGTTGTCTTAGGAAAAGAAGCAAATATTTTAGAGCAAATAGTTGTGGTTTGTGAAGAACTATGTGTATTTATGGCATCATATAAACTGCTTTATTAATAGCAGTAATTGATAATAAATTATTTTTATTGAATAAATAATGACTCATTGGAGTAGTGATTATAGGAGTATAATGAGCAGCTGGAAGGCCCAATTTGTAATAACAGGAGACATTAAACTGGTGTAAAGGCATTATGTCTTTGATTGCACATGCAAATTTTCACAGTCATTGGCCTGGAATTGCCCACACAAGTAGCTTATTGAATCTTACTGCTCTCACACACTCAAACCATGGCTAACAGGAATATTATAAAAGTTTGACTGATGAGACTTAAGAATAGAATTCTGGCACTGTCCACATATATTTACAAGTAACTCTGACTATTCCTAGAAAAAGAAAAGTGTGTGCCCTAACAGTTCATTTTGGCCTCTCAGCTTACTAAGGGCCAGTTTATTAATTTCAGCATTGCTGTTGGACTCACTTCAGTGATCCAGTTGCTGACACATTGGACCCAGGGAGAGACCATAATTCTGAGGCAGAGGACATATATTACATACTAGTGTATTTACCTGGGGTTGCCCAGGATTTTATTTTCCTCTTAAGAATTCACCCAACTGTCTTCTCCAGTACCTGTAATTTTGCTCCATATTTCCCAATGCAATCTGTATTCAGAGCTATTCACTTACACAGTTTGGGTTCCTGAGGGAGAACATTGGCCCTTTCCGCACCAGGCAATTAGAATGGGGCAGTGCATCCTCTCACGGAGGTCATCTGCACCTTGGAGTGGACTAGAAGCCGACTACTTACTGGAGATCCACACCTCAGTCTGCTCTAAAATGACCCCAAGTGGTCCTCCAGTGTGTTTTCTAAAGACCACAAAAAACAAGTCTTTATTTTCCTGGAATGTGCCACTGCATTCCTGCTCTCTTGTGCAGATTCGTAGGCTCGCACCAGTGTGAGCCTGAGATCTGTGGAGGGCGGGCTTTAGGCGTGGCGAGCTTCAGGAGTTGGTCGGGACCCACAACCAACCGGAAGCCACCATTTTGGAAGCTGGAAGCCGCCATTTTGGAAGCCGGAACAGTGCTGATCTACAGACCTTGTACTGCTCCGATTTGCCCTGGACCAAGGAGGAGCCCTGAGGAAGGGCTTCAGGGACAGTTCGCGTTGCTTCGGATCCCAGAAGAAGCAGTAAGTAACGGCATGGAGCAATTCCCTCACCTCGTGTGGAAAGGGCCATTGTCTTCCTCCTTGCTGCTAGACCTCCTGTCAATAGCAACCAGCCTATTCCTGCACCTGTAAATTTTCTCCATATTCCCCAATCCTATCTTTATTCACAGTTGTTAACATTCAGAGGTTGGGTTCCTGAGGGAATACACTATCTTCCTCTTTGCTGCTAGGCCTCATCTCCATAGCAACCAGCCTATTCCAGTACCTGTATCTTTTCTCCATAGTCCCTAATCCAGTCTGTGTTGTCTGGTGACATTGATGTACTGGCTTTTGATTTTTCTGTTTTCTGTTGAATTCGTGCAATGACTTACATTTTTCTGTAAGCATTTTTTGTGTTGAATTTCAGCTTCAAGATTTCTCACATATGGAACCCATACAATCTACTGTGTGAGGTGAGAAGACCTTGTAGCTATGTTGTGTATGTCACTTTAATTTTTCTCACATATGCCTCCCAACTGTTTTCTGGCATCCTTATAGATGGTAGGCCTCATCTCCATAGCAACTGGCCTGAGGCCCAAGAGCTCTTTGGCTGAGAATTCTAAAGGCCCCTCCCTCAACTGCAAACCCCAGGATTCCATAGAATCTTCACATCCAGCCAATAATATGAGGTCATCACCTGTCTGATGAAGACAAGCAGACAAACTCACAAACAAACATTGACTTTTAAATAGTAGATGGATGGTCTCAAATTCTATCCATGGCTCCTCTGCTAAAAGGGACAGATAGGTAACTATGAGAAATATCTCTACCTAAAAAGTCACTACCAGTCAGATAGGGCCAGCCCTACCATCAGGCAAAATGAGGCAGTTATCTCAGCAGCAGATTTAGATATCATGAAAAGGGAGTAAAATTTTAGCTATTTCTTCATTTTGTTTTTTACTACCAGGAATGAGGAATGGTGTTAGTGGGAATCTTCTGTCTCATGTGCCAAAATGCCTTCTTTGGCTTTATGTATTGTCCGGTATGCCCTGTGGAAGAAAGAATCACCATTTTCTATTCTGCATCAGACAGCAAGACACCTTGAGCTAGCCTTGTAGACAACATTGGGCTGAAAGGACAAATAGGCTGAGACAATTTCCTATACTCCTATAGGAGGGGAAAAAATTGTTTGCCCCATATAGTATCTAGCCACACTAATAGGATCCACCTCACAGGACTGTCTGTTCTGAACTGAACAAAAAAATCCTTGATTCATTGGCTAATGTCCATGCTGACTGGAAGAATCTAAGAGATATAATCCACAAAAGTAACAGTTCTAAACTCTGTCCTTTAATTCCATCAGTATATTTCCAGGACACTTCAGGTTAATAGGACTGAGTCATTGTCATGTGCTGACTACTCTTTTATTTTCAAGGAAAACACTTGAGTTCAGCAGTAGTATTTTAATGAAATAAAGGCATAGCAGTTAAGATCATTGCTAGAATTAATGTATAACAATATACAGTTTATATAAGGGCATCTACTTTTGTGCATGAACAGTTTTGATTGGTGGATCCCCAGATGTCTTCCCAATTCCCAAACCTTGAGCTGTTTCCAGGGGAAATAAATTGTGTTCACATGTTTTGATCTTGAGAACCTCAAACCTTCCCAGATTTTATTATCTGCCCTGCAAGTTGTTTAAACATGTCTCCTTGGGGTTGCCCTGCCTCTGTCCTTGATGTTCTGTCTAAGAACTGACCGGACGCCCTTGGGTATGCATCTTCCCAACTGAATCCTTTGATCCCAAGATAGATGTTCTCCCTTATTGAAATGCAATACATAGTTACTGGTCTTTTGATATACAATACATTGTCGCAAGCAGAGTCTAACATTGGTTATACTGCAACTAAAAAATGTACTATTGCTAAAGCATAGTAAATCAACTGACAAACCACTTTCATGGCTAAGCAAAGAATACAATACTTTCATGAGTCCCTGACAGTCAGAGAAGACCACCAGTGGAAATGGTGAAGAAAGTCCATTCCTCCTGTAAGTAACAATATTCTGGGGGAGAGGGGTTTAATACAGATTACCCTGCATTTGGACCCACATGTGTTCATCTTAACAAATTGTGGTTCCCACTCTAGCTTAAAACTATTTTCAACAGAGAGTAAGAGACGGATATGATCAATAGAGAAAGAAAAGGATGATTAAATTCCTTGTTGGAGAATGGTCCAAAGACAGTGATTTCCTCCCCTTCTCAAAAAGAGTTAGGAAGGCAGTAAAATTGTTTGATAATAATAAATCACACTCTGCTGTATTCAAATAATGCTTTCCTACTTTTGCCAATGCAATGCTGTATTCGTGCTCATGCAATGTAATGCAGAGAGACTTTTATTTCAATCAGTGAAAGGAAGGAGATGAAAAGAAAAGGAAACAAAACCATGAGAGAATGGTTATTATGGATTTGTTGCTACAAAACAAGTTATTCACATGCTAATGGATCATTACACTAAGACATCTCTGATGGCATCAGTAGGGTTAAGGAGGCCATTTAAAAGTGTTCACTAATGTAATGGCTTTTGGTTTGGAAAAATTGCAGAGATGTGATCTCTTTTTGCTATAGGCAGAACATGGGTAATATACTCTGAAGAAGTATAATTTTATTCTGTATAAGCTTAAAAAAATCAAAGGTTACTTGCAGCTATCCTGGAAATGATACTGAATATTCATTATTCCATAGTTAGGCAATATAACTCAAATCACACTTTATACATTCTCTTATACTGTAAAATGCCTATTTCTTGATAAATCTCTCCCTCTGTGTGTCTCCCTTTGCTTATGTAGATGATAATGACTTTTTCCCTTAGGAAAAGATCAAATTATTAAATGTCTCTTGACACCATTCAAGACAAATTAAATAAAATTTAAATGAATTTAGATGCCTGTCTCTTTATAATCCCATTTTTTTAAAAAAAAATCTGACAAGAAAGCACCATAATCTAATATGGCCAATTAGGAGAACTATAGGTTTTAAGCCTAATTTCTTATGACAGTGCAATACTTGCTGATCCAGCATCTACTATTATGCAGTGCTGAAAATACACTTCCTGCTCTTTCACAAGCCATTAGGAAGGCATAATGATTGCGCAGCATTTTCAATTATTTCCTCATATGTAGGCAAAAATCAATTGATTTTTAGGGATTGAGACTTGTCATAATAATAATTGGTAGTAGAGAATAGTTTTCTCCCCCTCCCTCCTTTCAACTTTAATCATCTTCAAACAGTGACAGAGTTTAAATATGCAGCCTGGGATATTCCTGTTTCCCTATGGTTCAATAGGACATAGTTCACAATGGTGTTGCTCATGGTAGTGTTGGTTCCTGGACCAGTGGATGGTGGAACCTGGCAAGTTTCCAGGTCAGAAAGAAATAATTGTATCCAACAGGTATACATTTCATGCCAGTCTCCTGGCACCCCAGAATATAATAATTGACAGTCCAAGAAGCAATGGTCTACAGTCAGCCCTCCACATTCACTACAGTTAGGGGCACAGGACTCCCACCAAAGTGGAAATATCACACACATCAAAATGTGTGTGTGTGTGTGTGTGTGCCTTTGGGGACACACAGAATGGTGGGGAGAACAGACACCCAGGGTCCAAACTGGGTCAGGAAAAGGAAAGGGAAAGGGGGTGGGTTAGCATAGTGGCCTATACATCTCCTTCCTTGGGTGTGGGGGTACAAGGACAGGGTTTCTGGTGCTTAAAAATCAGACCACAAGCCATACTTAGTAGGCCAGGCAGTTGCTGGTTGAGGAGGAGAGGGATCAGAGGTGGGTTTTTAAAGTGCTGCACAGCCTCATCAGAGCCAGGGAAAATGAAGGTTCCCCCAGAAAAAAAGCTTCGGAAGTCATAGGGGCAGGGGTTGGAGAAACTCACATATAATCAAATCTGTAAAAGTTAAACCTGCAAATGTGGAGGGCCAACTGTATTTTATATTGTAGTATCACAGAATCGCAGAGTTGGAAGAGACCACAACGGCCATTGAGTCCAACCTCCTGCCATGCACAAACACACACTCAAAGCACCCCCAGCAAATGGCCATCCAGGCTCAGTTTAAAAACCTTCAAAGAAAGTGACTCCACCACGTTCTGAGGCAGCATATTCCACTGTCAAACAGCCTTACCACCAGAAAGATCTTCCTAATATTTAAGCGAAATCTCTTTTCCTGTAGTTTGAATCCATTTCTCTGTGTCCTAGGCCCTTTCCATAGCTTACCTTTTTGCAGAGCTGGGGTGCGGGGATCACGCAAGCAGCCTCCAGCAAGAGGCTCTTGCTTCCTGGTTGCTTCAGCTCTGCATGAGCTGTCTGCTCCCAAGCAGGCAGCACGAGAGCCCCACCTCTTCCTTCTGAAGCACAGCCTGGAAGTTTCCCAGGCTGTGCTGGGGCAGGAAGTGCAACCGCCACAGCTCTGGAGGCTCCACACACATGGCAAGTGCGCATGGGGCCCTGGAGCAATGTGCAGTCGTGTACCATTTTTGGCTGAAAGCTGAAAATGAAAAAGTGCATGAGCGGCACCTGCCCTACCGTGGAGTGTCACGCAATTGTGAGTGGGTAGTGTAGATCGCTCCTCACAATCGTGCGACACTCCAGGCACCCTTTCGCATGGCGAATGCCATGCAAAAAGGACCCTAGTCTCTGGAGCATCAGGAAACAAACTTGCTCCATCTTCAACATGACATCCCTTCAAATATTTAAAAATGGCTATCATGTCACCTCTTAACCTTCTTTTTATGAAACTAAATATACCTGGCTCCCTAAGCTACTCCTCATAGGGCATGGTTTCCAGACCCTTCCCCATTTTGGTCACCCTCCTCTGAACATGTTCCAGCTTGTCAATATCCTTCTTGAATTGTGGTGCCCAGAACTGGACACACTATTCCAGATGAGATTTAACCAAAGCAGAATACAGTGGTATTGTTACTTCTCTTGATCTCGACACTGTACTGCTATTGATGCAGCATATAGAGTGTGATATAAGAATGTACGAGAATGCTACTTAGTGTTCTGTTGCAGACTGCAGCACCAGAAAGGTTGTTATAAGGAAAAGAAGAACAGAACAAAACTCTGTTTCTACTTTATCATTGCAACTTCCCACCACCACCACAACCACCACCCAACAAAAGTTTATTGGAAAAGATGTCAGACAAAAATGTTGACTCTCACGTAATCCCAGTTTTCTCTTTTTTTAAAAAAGGTGCAATGCCAGTAATACAATTCATATACTTTATCTTACAAGCTGTACTATAAACACCCACCATACCCTCAAGACTTTCTGATATAAAAACAACTTAAAGAGTGAAATAAGACACAATAACAATGCAACATAAAATTAGCTTCTTTTGGGTGGGATATCACTCTCCCGAATCTTCAGTCATGCAGCTTCCTAATGCTTTTGGATTCAGTGCTTTCTATTGATTTTGGGGAGAAATAAGTTTTTGAATAATCCTAGAATTGCACTGTTACTACAGGGGCTATTTGAGTTTTTTAGATGTGTTATGCTTTATGTTAAGACTTTCAATTTTGTGCTTTAATATGCTGTGAGCCACCATGGAAGGAAAAAACCTGAAAAGTGAGCAATAAATAAATATACAGCAACATCCAGACCTCCACAGTAACATTAAAACTAATGCAAATCAGTTAACAATAGTGAAATATACTTATCAGGAAATAGCAACTGAGAAAAAAATAGGTTTGTAAAATTTATTTAAAGGGTGGAAGTGATGGACCTACATGAATCTGTGTGACTCCCCCCTGGACTGGAAACCCACAAACAAAGGGACATACTCAAAAGGCCCTGTTACTCAGGGTAACAACTTAATTGCTCTCATTAGTATGCACACAGCAACAATTTCCAAAGAGGACCTTTAACTGATTGAAGGGTGATATTACCGACGCAATCCTTCAAATAGCCTGTTTTCAAACTATTTTGACCTTTAAAAGTTATAAAGATTCATTGGAATTAGGCCTGAAAAAACACTGGCAACCAGAACAACGTAGTTCAATCTTAGTTTTACATGCTCTGACCAACCTCTCCCCTCATGCAACACCTTTTATACCTTGTACTGTACAATTCTCAGCTAAGATAAGATGAGATTTTTCTACTTTTTTTTGGCAAGAGTTACCACCAATTGCACAACTGCACAGAACCACAAAACTACAGCAGCAATGTAAAAAACACAACATTTGTTGCAAGGACTTTCAGAAGTTAGAAGCTTTGAACGATTTGTGTATTTTTTCATCTACCATCCTGTCCTTCTCTGCTTGATGTATGGGATTAGGCTGCTTCACGAAGGGCCAAGTAGTTTTGTGGAGATACAATTTTGTGCAAATGACAGACCCTCAACAACACAAAGAAGTGCTATTTTTCTCATTCTTATACTGGAGACAGGAACTTTCACAGGGACTGACAATTTCTCAGCAGCTGTTTCTTGACATCTTTCATCAAGAACCAGAAATTTTAGAAAAATCCTTCACATCCCTAGCCCTCACCGACATCAGGGTGGCTGTATTTCTGTAGCAGTTGAAATTTATGGACTATCTTCCTGGGCAGCCCCACACAGAACATATTACAGATATCTAACCTGGGTACTGAACTGCATGGAAATGTGATTTCATTCCTGAAGAAAGCAACAAGTAATTTTAGTAATTTCCTTCCTGCAACAAGACCATCTTCAAAAAACATACTACTTTTGAAAACTTCATAGTTCAGGAGGTATTCTGCACAAAACCCACATGTGTTTGTATGTATGTTTGTTTGTATGTAGAAAATGGTGTTTTTTATGCAGGAAATGCCATTTTCGAAAAAATGATGTTTCCTGCGCATATAACTGTGCTTTATGTGCAAAAAAAAAAAAATGTGCAACTTTTGAACAGAGTAAGTCCTTAACTTAAAAGGTTGTCCTCAGTCCAGAATTCTCCTTATCAGAGTTTTCTAATATTTGAGAACATTTTTTTCAATCAGTTTTAATATATTGTTGAATATTCTTTCCATCCATAATCACAAGTAATGTTTGCATGGAAATCTCAGCAGGAGAATCCTATAAAAATAGATATCTACATTGTTCTTTTACTTCAAAGTAAATAGAAGGGACCCCATCCAGACTACAACCTTACCTTTGGTGATTACTGTTGGCGAAGGTGAGTGACAGCACTCACAATCAGAAAGTATTCATAAGCAGAAATTGAGTAGCGAACAGTCCCTCACTATTAAGCCCCCACACAGTGTTTAGAAAAGAAATTAATCAAGCTTAGTCTTTTTTTTTTCCCTTAAAGGTTGACTTGCACATACTAATTGTGTCAGAACAACTCCTGATGAGAGGTTCTGTCAAATGTGATCTTCAAACATGGAGAAAAAAAGACTACAGAATGAAAGGGGGAAATGCAGACTACAAAATGAAGGAAGAAACAGACTTGGACATACTGATGCATGAAAAGAGAACGTGTGGCTAAGACCAAGAAACAGGAGATGACATGAGTACATCCTATTCCTAAACTCTCCAAGAGAAATCCAAACAAGCAACTATGAAGTCCAGGCATGCTAATATTACTACTTTATAACTATTACTGATAGCTTTAATCCTATGTTTCACAACGTGGGACAAGGCATTCACTTCTTTTGTTTCTTTCAGACATAGGCCCTTTTCACACGGCATTCACCATTTGAAAGAGCCTCTGGTGCTTCATGCAATTGCGAAGAGTCATCCACATGATGTCCTCGCAATTGTGCGATGCTGCCAGGGCTGGCAGGCACCAATTGCGCACTATTTCATTTTCGGCTTGTAGCCGAAAATGGTGCGTGATCATGCATTGCTCCAGGGCCCCATGTGCACTTACCTCTGGAGCCACAGCACTCATGCTTCCTGCCCCAGCACAGCCTGGGAAAATCCCGGGCTGAGCTGCGGAAGGAGAAGGAGGAGCCCTCACGCTGCCTGCTCATTAGCAGGCAGCGGCTGCAGAGGCAAAGCAGTGGGGAAGCAAGAGCCTCTCTCAAGAGGTTGCTCGCGCAATTTCAGCACCCCAGCACCAAGAAAAGGTAAGCTGTGGAAGGGGCTATAGTTTTGCGGCCAGCAAAAGCAACAGCAGAGATCCTTATTGGCCAATTTTTGTCTTATAGTACTCAGAGGATGCTCTTTGTTACCCTATCCAACTAGAGAACACTGTCCCTTCAAGCCAAGCAGTCCTGTTCAGTTCTCTTTTATTGCCAGGCAAATCTTCTTCCAAGTTCCTTTAACTCAGCTGAAGCTGGTGTTAGGGCTAATGCAAGCTGTTGCTAGGCCTAATACGATTAGGCTAGAATAATACCCTTGAGGCCATATTAAAAGTGAGGCCATCAGTGGCCCTTCACTGTCTGTCTTACTTTTTCAATTCAATCGTAATACCGAGTATTTCATTCCAGAATGATAAAACTCATCAATTTTAAGAAAAATAAAAAAAGTGTTTCAGCAACAGCTAGTTCCTCCTAGCGTAAGCTGGCAACCTAACAAAAATAAAAGAGCTGTAAAGTGAAACTGCAGTAGAATGAAGAAAATTGTTGGGAATTCATAACTTCAATTTTGTGATATTTAGATCCAGAAAGACAAAAAGCAGGATTTGCTATTGCCTTATTTTAGAAATCTAGGAAGCACACACAGTCTTTAGAGATTACCACAAATCCCTGCTGGAAACATAACACTCTTGTAGAAAAGAAAATAACTGCAATGAGGTCATTAGCAGCACAAGAAATACTACAAGCCACTTGCAAGTAGAAATGGAAATACAGTTTGAACAATTTGCCTAATCATAACATTTCTCTGGAACAAAGTTCTGATCATGCTGCATGTTGTTCCTGGGGGAGTTGCAACAGGTCATGTTGGTCAGTCTGGTGGAGAAAAGGGACTAAGTGGAAAGTAGTGGGAGGAGAATATAAGACTTCAGTGTACACTTTTGGCACCCTTTTGGTGTAGAGTGGGGCTCTGAAGCTTTCTCTTTAAGGTCCCATGAACACAGATGTTGGGAGGAAGGCTGCTTGAGGCTGGACTTCAGCCTCTCACTTTTAGAATTCTGCAGTTGGGGCAGGAGTCCCCTGGGCTACCTTCCAGTTGTGGCCAGTTGGGGAGCAACCCAGTTCTTAGATTGCTCTTGGGGCTCAGGTGTTTCACCCAAGGGAAGGTTATGGTGGTAGTCAAGGAGTGACACCTGGTCTTAGCTGGCCCACATCAGGTTGTTCCCCCCTTGCTCCATTTCCAAGCCAATACAACTTAAATAGGTTAGAGCAAATATTCTGTGTCTGGTCTCATTATTGGTCATCAAAAAAAACAAAAAAACCCTACAATGAGGTCATTAGCAGCACAAGAAATAGATGTTCCTAGAAGCAACATGACTGGACGTGATAACAAAATGGTTAATAGATCTTCAATAGCTGTTCAATGGCTCAAACAGGAATATTGCAAGTTGCTTCAAGCTTTTCAACATGGGATATACCCTGAAAACATGGCATCTGCCTAGGACCCAGGTATCATACCCACCTCCAGTATAGGCAGTGGTTTTATCCAAAAAGATCTTTGATACTTTTTGATTTTATATTACAATAACACTTGTTTAACAGCAATTCTTGTTAATTGGTTCTTGTGCGTTTTTTGGGCTTTGAGACCGTGTTCTGGTTGTATTTTCTCCTGACGTTTTGCCTGCAACAGTTGCAGGGGAAACGTCAGGAGAAAATACAACCAGAACATGGTCTCAAAGCCCGAAAAACACACAAGAACCAATGGATTCTGGCCGTGAAAGCCTTTGACTCTACATCAAACATCTCTACAGGGAGAAACTGTTCCAAGACACTCGGAGACTGGAAAAACTCCGGATCAGGAAAGCACACCACTTGTGTTCTTTAACTTTTCTGTTACACTGCAGAGACACAGGAACTATTCCATCCATTCTCACAGCCAAAAGGATCTTAAAATCTGCACAGGCCAACCGCATCTACAACTGCATGAAACATGCACTATTACGTGAGAGAATCCACACTACCCGCAAGGAACTGGCAAACACAGACAAAGAACTGCTATTCCTACATACAAGCATTAGTCAAAAAATGAGCAACCAAGACTGGGATAAAATTGACAACCTCACCTACCGAAAAATAGAGAAAGACATGGCCAACCACACCAAAAGGCAGAAACGGAAATTCAACAAATGCCATAAGGATCAGCTGAAACCCTTGCTGGACACATCATGGACCGTTATCAATCTGACAGAGAGGCAACTTTCTGAGGATGAAACTTCCATCCTATCCAAGGGAGGCAACTTTGCTGTGACCACTAACAGAATTCCAGTGGAAGATATCATAGCAAATGTGGAATCTGCCATCCACCATCTCCTGGAGGAGAAAGCGGAAGAAATAAGAGGTGAAACAGCAAGGATCCTACGCAAGGCAAAACTGCCATCCAGCAACATAACGATGAAAGAAAGGAAAGCTATTAGGGAGCTCAATTCGGACCCAGAAATCATCATTCTTCCAGCAGACAAAGGCAATGCCACTGTTATCATGAACACAGAACACTACAAACAAAAGATCAGGGAACTCCTGGATCCCACAACTTACAAAAAACTGAAGCAGGACCCAACCAACAAAAATCATCAGGAAAACCAACACCTTGATCAAAAATTCCTCAATTCATAAAAGCACATGCCAGCTTTTATGCAAATCAGAGGCCCTTCCACCCAGACTTTATGGACTTCCAAAAATCCACAAGGACTCCATTCTACTTCTACCCATTGTGAGTGCCATTGGATCCCCCACGTATGATTTGGCCAAGTTTCTGGCCACACAATTACAAACCCATATTGGACAAACCTCCCACTATATCAAGGACTCAGCTCACTTTATAGAAAAAATCAGCAACATCGAACTGAAACCCGGAGACAGACTGATCAGCTTTGATGTGGTCTCCCTGTTCACCAAAGTCCCCATAGCAGACACCATTGCACTCATCAACCAGATTTTTCCCAAAGACATCACAGCCCTTTTTCAACATTGCCTCACTACAAGCTACTTCCAGTGGGACAATGAGTTCTATGAGCAAAGAGATGGGGTAGCCATGGGAAGCCCACTCAGCCCAGTAGCAAATTTTTACATGGAGCACTTTGAATGACTCTTTGAATGACTCAAAAATAAGTCATGCCAGACTAATCTTATCTCTTTTTATGATAGAGTTACTAGCTTGATAGATGAAGGGAATGCTGTGGATGTAGCATATCTCAATTTCAGTAAGGCCTTTGACAAAGTTCCCCATGAAATTCTTGCAAAGAAGCTAGTAAAATGTGGGCTGGACAGGGCTACTGTTAGTTGGATTTGTAACTGGTTGACTGACCGAACCCAAAGGGTGATCACGACTGGCTGCTTTTCATCCTGGAGAGAAGTGACTAGCGGGGTGTCACAGGGTTCTGTCCTGGGCCCAGTGCTATTCAATATTTTTATCAATGACTTGGATGAAGGAATAAAGGGCATGCTCATCAAATTTGCAGATGATACGAAATTGGAAGGGATTGCTAATACGCCAGAGGACAGGATCAAAATTCAAAATGACCTGGATAGATTGAAGAGCTGGGCCAAGGCGAACAAAATGAAATTCAACAGAGAGAAGTGTAAGGTCCTACACTTAGGTAGAAAAAATGGAATACAGAAATATAGGATGGGGGACACATGGCTGGATAGCAGTACGTGTGAAAGAGATCTAGGAGTCTTCATAGACCACAAGCTGAACATGAGTCAGCAGTGTGATGCGGCAGCCAAGAAAGCCAATGCAATTCTCGGCTGCATCAATAGGAGTATGGTGTCTAGATCGAGGGAGGTACTGGTACCACTCTACTCTGCTTTAGTTAGACCCCATCTTGAATACTGTGTCCAGTTCTGGGCACCCCGATTCAAGAAGGATATTGACAAGCTGGAGCAAGTCCAGAGGAGGGTGACCAAAATAGTGAGAGGCCTGGAAGCCATGCCCTATGAGGATAGACTTAGAGAGCTGGGTATGTTTAGTCTGCAGAAGAGAAGGTTAAGAGGGGACATGATAGCCATGTTTAAATATTTGAAGGGATGCCACATAGAGAAAGGAGAGGGCTTGTTTTCTGCTGCTCCAGAGAACAAGACAAGGAGCAATGGATTCAAGCTGCGGGAAAGGAGATTCCACCTGAACCTCAGGAAGAACTTCCTGACAGTCAGGGCTGTCCGGCAGTGGAATATGCTGCCTCGGAGTGTAGTGGAGTCTCCTTCCTTGGAGGTTTTTAAGCAGAGGCTTGATGGCCATCTGTCGGGATTGCTTTGAAGGTGTTCCTGCATGGCAGGGGGTTGGACTGGATGGCCCCTGTGGTCTCTTCCAACTCTACATTTCTATGATTCTATGAAAGGCAAGCCCTGGAAACAGCACCAAAAAAGCCCACTACATGGTTCTGGTATCGGGATCACACCTTCATCATTTGGAGCCACGGTGATGAACAGCTGACCCAGTTTCTGGACCATCTAAACAACATCCACCCGAACATCCAATTCACCGTGGAGAAAGAAAATGAGGAGAAACTACCATTTCTGGATGTCCTAGTCACCCGCAAATCCAACCATCGATTGGACCACATGGTGTACAGAAAACCTACACACATAGACAGATATCTACACAAAGACTCCAACCATCATCCAGGACAAAAAGGAGCACAATAAAACTCTGGTAGACTGTGCAAAAAGAATTTGTGAATCTCACTTCTTGAATGAGGAACTGAATCATTTAAACTGGGCTCTACAGGCTAATGGGTACTCCAGCTCAGATATCAGAAGGCCTCAAGACCCCCAAAAAACCACAGGAGTAAGGATAAACAGCCACCGGAAGGGAATGTGTTTTTACCCATATATCAAAGGAGTCATTGACCGAATAGGGAAACTTATGAAGAAACATAACCTCTGAACAATTTACAGACCAACCAGGAAAATTCAACAAATGCTTCGCTCAGCAAAGGACAATAGGGATCTCCTAACTTCCGCAGGAGTTTACCGCATACCATGCAGCTGTGGCCAGGTCTACATAGGGACCACAAAACGCAGCATCCAAACACGAATCAAAGAACACAAAAGATACTGCAGGCTGATCCAGCCAGAAAAGTCAGCAGTAGCAGAACACACTATAAACCAACCCTGACACAGAATGTTATTTGAAAGCACAGAAATTCTGGACCATTCTAACAACTACCAGGTCAGGCTACACAGAGAGGCCATTGAAATCCACAAACACTTGGATAATTTTAACAGGAAAGAGGAGACTCGGAAGGTCAACAAAATTTGGCTGCCAGTATTGAAAAACACCAAAATCAAAACACAAAAGATACTAACGAGCCCTAACAAGCCCCACCTGGGCTCAGGAAGTCTCCCTCCAGGAACAAGTATTCAATACACACAATAGGACTATTATGCCAATTGCTGCCTCCCCTCTGGAGAAGGAGACTGGCATATATATTCTCCACTCCACTTCCAATTCACCATTCCTCTGAAGATGCCAGCCACAGTTGCAGGCGAAACGTCAGGAGAAAATACAACCAGAACATGGTCTCAAAGCCTGAAAAACCCACAAGAACCAATGGATTCTGGCCATGAAAGCCTTCAAATCTACAATTCTTGTTAAGTTTCTAAAAACAAACCAGTTATACAAATGTAACTCCCTTAAACTCCCTGTGAGCCCTGTCAGCAATCTATAACCCTCCATTGTTCAAGAAAGGAGAACACAAAATGACATAATTATTGTGTTGATATATGCCTGCTCTTTGGCTGTTTCTGGGACACAACCACCATGAATTACAACTATAGGGGAAAAAACGCTGTGTGCTACACACTGCTCAAACAGCATTGCATCTGGCAAAGGTTATCCCAGTTCTCTTTAGAGTGAAGTTATCACAATTCCTTTTAAGAGAAAAACCTTTCATACCAATATAAAATGTATTTTAGAGAACCAGAAGCAGAGCTTGGAAAAGTTACTTTTTGGTAACTGGATTCTGAGAGTTATTGTCTGAAAAGCAACATTTCTAAGCTGTGCAACCTGACCAATCTGCCAACAATCTGCCAACAATCTCTCTCATGTAGGATCCCAGCAGCTTTAGCAATTGTACTCCTAATCTCTGTGTTACACAGATGCCTTTGTAACATATTCCCCGAGTCACATATGCCTATGTAACTCTATGTTACACTGTTGTTGTTGTTTCATTTATACCCCACTTTTGTCCCATAACTGGAGTTCAAGGCATTATACAAATATTAAAACAAATGCAGCTAAAACCATTTATACAAGTATAAATGAAAACTATGCTAGAAGTTATTGTTAAAATGCAATTAAACACACCTTAAAACAAATCCATTAATAGATCACAGATAAAAATCAGCAAAACCTCACACCATTTTAAAAGTATACAGTGAAAAATCCATTGCAGTCAATTTCTAAAAGCCATTCAGAATGGGAAAGTTTTCAGTTGCCAACAAAAGGGTGGCAAGGAGGGAGCCATCCTAGCCTGCTTAGGGAGGGAGTTCCAAAGCCTGCTAGCAGCTACTGAGAATGTCCTCTCCTGTGTTCCCCCGATGTCCCCACTAAATTCCTATTTTGTTATGATCTTTTTTTTCCCCTTCAAGATGGTTTTGTCTCCCCTACTGCCCCAGCAGAGCTTGCTAAAATTACCTTATTATATTATGCCCCTATTTTCCATCCCTTTCTTAAGCAATAATCTCTCATTATATACTTCTAGAAGCAGTGGTGGTTATCATGATGACCCTGGTGGCCTCTATTTTGTATTATTAAGAGTAACAAATATAACAGGAACAAGGAGCTGGGGAGCAAATGGAAGAGCCTTCCATCTTTGGATACAGCAATAATACCTACACCTTCCTTGTACAAGTGTTGTCAGGAGATCAACAGGATAATATATATGAAGCACTTTGAACAGTCTAAAAAGCTATATAAATAGACGAGAACGTATGAGTGCTCTTATCAAGATCCTGGGAAGTATAACCATCATTGGCCCGTATAATGAAGATTCAGAAGCAGAAAAGATGAACATTTGTCCTAATCTATCTACAGTAAATATATTTGTGTGAGCCATTTGCTAGATACATGGCCCATCTAAGATTAAATATACTGGTGTGAACCCATCACAGGAAGCGTTTCATGTCATCAGTGGAGAGCTGTGCAGAAAAGTCAGCATTGGTGATGCCCCAAATCATCTCAAGTTAATAGCAAATTGTATAGTGTCATTTAAATGCAGACATTGAATCAAATCCTAATGCTTTAATCAAAAATTAAAACATATTTCATCACCATAGGAAGAAATTCAGCATCCATGACATCCATGTGACAAAAGCAGATTTTGTCATGTAGCACAGTGTTGGCTATTGACTCCCATATCAATGGGATGGCCCACTCTCAGCTTTAGTCCAACTTTAGAAGCACTATCCAAGGTGCTAAAAATATTTTTAGCACATAAATATCCATTGATATTTATGCACATAATATCCATTGAAAAAACCCCATAAATACTTCCAGTTTGCATGAATGAATGTGCATTGTGACAAACCGGTATGGTTGTCTTTCTTGTTCTGTGAGGCAGAACCAAGGCCTTCTTTGGGGCTACAGCTGTCAGAATCTCTCAGCCAGCAGAGACCCTCGTTACCACACCTATATACTATGTCCTGAGGAGCATAATTATTTTATATCAAACATAGTGAGCCATAGAGATCTACTGGAAGGACACGTAGGCAAGTAAAGCTATGGATATAGAGCAAAAGGTAGCCCTGTTTTCTGTCACACATCATAGGTGAATCTTGGAAATGGTTCTCACAGACCATTTGAATGGATTTTCAGCAATAATAGCACCAAGAGGAGACAAGAGGTCTCTGGGATCAAATTAACATTTCAAACAGCCAGGAATGTGACACATTGGAGGCATGCATCCCTGGATGAGATAGTCATCATGCAGGAAACTACAAGGATGCCTGGCTGTATTTTCTTTGAACTACAAAGCTGAGATCCATCTTCATAAAAATTTAGTCATCTGGTCCCCAGGATATGTTCAGCACTATAACAAGAACCCCTTTTTCTCCTCCATTTTGGAGTTCTCCCAGACTTGCAAGCAATCCTTCTGCCAGGGAAAAAGTTCCTCTCAGCCCCACCCTTAGGCTGAGTTGGGCTCTCCACTTGTCTTTTCTCAGCTGAAGACTTCTGGATCGATACAGTATTACCCAAAACCCCTATCTCTCTCTCTCTTAATTTTCACCTCTTTCTAATTTCTGTAGCATCTGGTACAATTGTGTGAGTGAGTGCAGCAGAGTGACTGTATGGATTTTGACATCTTTGTCAATAAAATACTTAAATTCGAATAGTCATCCTGGTTCTCTGTGATCCAACTCTGTAAAGCTGGGCTCAAGATCCTTAATTACCCTGCCCTCTTTGCATTGCTACAGTAGTGTTCATAGGTATTTTTCCCCACAAATGATAATTTTGACAGGCATTGGGAATTCCCTCAGGGACCCCCCCCCAGCAAGCAGGGTAACACCCTGGCCATGCTTGTTGTGGGATTCTGAAAGATGTATAGTAAAAGTGTAACATTTCCAAGCTTTGGAACAAATTATCAATCTCTTTTTATTCCTCAGGAGAAGTGTTGTGGTTATGCTTATTTTTTTAACAACTTATATCCTAGATATTCAGGACTGAGGCCTTACACACTTATTAACAGAAATAGACTGACTTTAAGCTTATTTAAACCAACTATGTTAGCATGGGCACCACATGGGTGAAGCCTGCTCTCAGACTATACAAGAGATTAAAATCCACTCAATTTTACAAATCAATTTCTTTATTAAAGAACAAAGCAGATAGAAGTTCTGAGTGAAATGAACAGCTAGTTAACTAAATGTATTGCTACCCTAGTTGCTTTCTTGAGATGAAGACCCCAGGCCTTTCTGCTGTACTTTTAAGCCATTCTTGCCTACTTATTCTTCTTGTAAAGACAAAGGTCTTTTTGCAACCAAAAAGATTCCTCAAATTCCTTGAGGAATCATTCCTTGATTCCTAGTCTCAAACAGAGACTAGGCAGTCCCAGAGAAAAAAAATCAAAGTGGTGAAAAAAAGTCTGGTCATACATCCAACATGTGACTTCTGTGAGGATGAAGCCATTTCCATACTATAATGTTATAGTGCTATTAGTCCACTTTCAACATCCTGTGGAATCCTGGGGCTTGCAGTTTAGGGAGTGGCATTTAGAATTCTTAGCCAGAGAGCTCTTTGGTCTCGGTAAATGACAAACCCCAGAATTCCACAGAATGTTGAAAGTGGAATAATAGCACCATAACAGTATAGTGTGGAAATGGCCTGAGTCAACCAGAAGTTTGCATGGAAATACAAAGTTGTATCTTCAGCTACTCGATCATTTAGATATATTTTCAGAGTGAAGGAGGAAAGGATAATGGATTTTCTACATGTGTGCAAATCACAAATCATCTATACATGTTGGCAGTCTAAGACCATTTCTGCACTACACTATTATGGTGCTATTATTCCACTTTCAGCATCCTGTGGAATTCTGGGGTTTGTAGTCTACTGAGGCCAAAGAGGTTCCTGGTTGAGAATTCTAAATGTCTCTCCCTAAACTACAAACCCCAGGGTTCCATAGGATATTGAAATTGGAATAATAGCACTATAACAGTGTAGTGCACAAATAAGATGGAGAACAATAAAGAAACTTTCCATAAGTAAGGCATGACTAAGATACAGAAGTCCTGACTCACAACTGAATCTCCATTGTCTTTTGTTAAGTACTTTTTTTCCCCTGTTACACTTCTAACATAAGCTATTGCCCATTCATCTTGGGAGGTCATAGTTATTTTAAGCAGAACATAATACTTAATTTTTAAAAAGAAAGCAACCTAGCTTTCTGCTCTCCTACTTCTCCCTTATCATCGTTTGCATTTATTCAGTACTATATGCAGCATGAGATCTATGCTACACCACCCGCCTCAGCCTCTCAGATCAAATAATAAGTAAGACTGTAAGATGGTTAAATGAATTTACAATGTTATTAATCCCCTTACTCTCTCATCTTCTCCAAACTCATTTTAGCCTTATTTTATTCATTCTGGGCATGAGTGTCATTCTCAATGCCTCCTGGTGATCTCTGGAAGATTAGTTTTAGAACGGTAGCAGAGTTACCCTCAAGTGACTCCTGAGCATATGCCAAAGACACACATGTGCAAATCAATCAATTTGGAATTTATGAGAACATGGACACAAAGGGTAGCAGCAACAGAAATGACAAAGCAGAAGTGTCCCATGCCTTGCTATTGTGATTTACTGTCAAATCAGCTAATCCAGTGATAAGAAAACCCAATCTGATGGTCATCAAACCCCTGTTAATCAATGGCCATACTCAGGTCTTGCAAACTAAGGGCCATGGCTTCCCTGATTGAGTCATTCCATCTGTTGTGTGGTCTCACTCTTTTCCTACAACCTTTCACTTTAGCCAGCACTTTTTTTTTTCTTTTCCAATAAATCATCTCAGGATGTGCTCAAAATTAGATAGCCTTTGTTTGTTTCTAGTGAGAAGTCAAATATCGTGAGCATATAATATGTGGAAAACTTGCACACATCCTGGAAGCACTCCCATTTGGGTAAGTTTCCAACTCCTTCCCATAAGCAGCTCAGAATGCACAGATGGCAGTGACAGGAGTATGGCACATTTGCACCATTGTAGAGTTTTGGAACCAGGTGTCTGATAACAAATGAACTGAGGAACAATGTATGTCCATATTCTGCTGCTACATTCTGCTCACCTAAGGGAGCATGGAGAGCCTCAGCACGTACTGCCATGCTTGCCAGCTCTGGTTCTTCTGTAACTACTACTGTTGCCTTGATCCTCAGACCTAATCCAGGAAGAAACAGAGTGACATAGAAAAATAAAGGATGTGTCCACACTGCACTATTATAGCACTTCGATATGGCTTATATTCCATAGTTTCATCCTATGGCATGCTGGGATTTGTAGTTTGGTAAGATTCTTTCATGCCCTCCCCTGAACTACATTATTAGTGCCCTTTAAATGCCACCTGAAACTACAGATCTCAGAATTCTATAAGGTCAAGCCATGGTAGTTAAAGTTATATTAGTGCTATAATTGTATAGCATGGATACACTCAGAGAGAAAGTGTTCTTTTCTTTTCTTTTCAACAACTTTCTCTGTTGCTCTGATTGTGGCCAAGGTGCCAAGGTGAAGTAACCAGAGATAGAGCGATAAAAAGAAAAGAGAAGTTTTTGATTTTTTTATAAAGATAAGCTTTGTCATAAACATTTTAATTATGCAGAACCCATTTTCAAGTGAGCATTTCTTCTCCCTGTTGTGGCCACTTGTATTGCTAAATGATAAAGGATTTGGCTACTGTTTTTCACTTTCTGGTGACCATTCTATTGGACTATTGCATTGTGGTATCTACAATATGACATGAGGAACAGTTCTGAAACTTTATATTGTACCATCTGTGTTTTTCTCAAGCTAGTTGCAGAACCAGTGGTGCATATTCTTGATAACCTTCTTGGGATACCAGTTTCCAAGGCCAAGTTCAAGAAGTGGGTTTTGACTTTGAAATCATTAAATGGTTAGGATCTCTGATATCACCAAAGGATATTCCACTGAATTCATACAACTCTTTCTCCACTTCAGTGCATGAGCATAGGATTGCAGTCTTAGCAAATTGGAAATACTGTATGTTAAAAAAAAAACCTGTCCTGTTCAGTTTATATGCGTATTGAGGAATCTAACAGATGGAAAACAAGAGCTACTTAGGATGCCAATGGCAACAATTGTTCTCTTTTAGAAAGAGAGAGAAAGAGATGACACACTGATAACTCCATAAATTGAATGGGATACTATCTGTCGGAAGCTTTATACTAAATGTCAGGTGCCACTATTAAACAAAGGCTGCCCTTTATGGGTTTTATAACAGGGCAGGAGCAGGGAAACTGGGCTCTATGCCTTTAGGCAATCTTTAAGATGATTAGTAACACATTCTTTTTCCTGTTACTTTTCAGTTTTGATTATTAGGGTGTTTTCACTTTTCTTCTAATTTCTCTCTCTTTGAGTTTATAGGCCAACAAACCTTTAAATATCACACAAAGGATTTGAGGATAAATTGGACAAATTTCAATACAACACAGTCTGAAAGTCTTGACTGTTTCTTCTGAAAAAGGGAGGGAATGACAAAAGCAACATAGGAAGAATACTTTTAATACTCTGTGCCTGACTTTGTGGTTCTTTGAGAGGTCTGCCAGTGGTTATGCATACTAAACCCAGACTATAATATCTAGACCATAGATTTCAGTATGTGCAAGAAGGCAATAAGAACTGCTAACAAGTGCATTATTTCCATGGACTGTATATAATGTAGATTTGGACTTGGAAGTCCAAGATTCAAAGTTCTCAGCCATGACACCTTAGATAAGCGAGTATTTCTTACCCTAATCTACTGTATAGCATTGGGAGGATGAATGAAGGAATTAATTAATGGGTAAACCAATGGGAGATGAGAAATTTTTGAAAGATGTAAAAATTTTAAATCAACAGAGAAAACACAGAGCCTAGAACAAATTTTTATGGGGATTAGAACATCAAATATTCCCCTGCCAACATGTCCAGTGTCTGTGGTGATACTAACTGAGGAATGCTGTGTGTAGATTCATGGTTTTCTTGAAGAACAGTGTTAATCTATATATCTGTCTCTGCCCCACAAAATTACTTTTGAGCAAGACATCACTGCAGCTTATCTTGGTAGACCAGTGGTTCTTAACCTAGGGTCCAGGGCCCCCTGGGGAAGTGGTAGTGGTGGTAACAAATCAAAGGTTCAAGGCAGCTTATAAACTAAGGCCATTTCCACACTAGCCTGTTATAGCGCTATGATTCCACTTTCAACATCCTATGGAATCCTGGGGTTTGCAGTTTTGGGAGGGGCCATCCGGATTCCATAGGATGTTGAAAGTGGAATCATAGCGCTATAACAGGCTAGTGCGGAAATGGCCTAAGGCATAATATAGTTAATACTTAAGATCAACATTAAAATGGAATTAAGATGGAATTTTAATGACATTTAAAACAATCCATAAAATACAATTTAAATGTTAAAAGTCATTTTTTAAAAATAATAAAATTAAAACAATACAGTACACTCTTAGCAGCCCTTTCTTTAAAAAATTGCTGTCGATGAAAGGGTTAAAAGGAAGGGTTATTCTAGCCTCCCTAGGAAGGAAGCTCCAGAGCCTAGGGGCAGCTACTGAAAAGGCCCTGACCTTGGTTCTGTATTGCACTGTCAGGAAAGATACATGGCCTCTATCACCTCATAAGTCAAACCTAGCAAGACCATTACTCAAAGGCAGGAAATACATTCTCTGCAATGAATTTGATATAATTAAAATGCCTCACACAAAGTACATAAAGGTCTCACAATGGCGTATGATAAAATCAGTTTGGTCAATTTAAAACAATGTAAGCAACAAAAAATATTTTAAAAAGCTAAAAACATATTAAACAATTTAACTAGTTAAAAGATAACAGATCAAAATGGTTAAAATAATTTAAAACAGTTTTAAAGTATGCACATGTGGGTTTGTGCAACAGCAATCAGGCCCAAAAGCTTTAGTAAATAATCAGGTTTTCACTTGATGCCAGTATGATAGCAATATTGGTGCCCCTTGGTCTCTAAAGGGAGGGTATTCCATAAATGAGATTCCACAGCAAGGAAGGTCTTCACACACGCCCACACACATGAGTGCACACACACAGCATAATGCCCTGAGTGAGTGGAAGATCCATCAGATTTCAAACCTTGGTCAGGTGTATAGAAGGAGATGGACTGTTTCAAATAAAGTATCCAGATCCCAACTAGCAATTGGACTTAAACTATTGAATTGTTTTTCTCTCCTAAACTCATGCCTCAACTATGCATTCAACAGAGTTGTCTGATACTAGACTATAAACATGTCAGATCAACTTTCATGGCATTGTTAGTCTCATAAAATTGTTTTACTGTTCCTGTTTCCCCAAACAGCACAGCATTGCATCTCGTGATATTGTTTTGCTTACCACAGGCATGATGCTCTGATGCAGCTTGTGCCCTAGGAAATGTGCCAATAAAGAAGTAATCTAATATATCTAAAACTCTTGTCCATATTTCTTAAGATTTTTTCCCCTTGTCCATTTGTTCTTAGATGTCATGGTTTCATTTTGGGGTGTTTTGGGGGAGGAGGGTTGAGTTCTCATGGCCTTTATGATTCTCCAAGTAAATCATACTGAGCCTGCAATGTTTTGAAATGGAAGGAGAGGAATGTAGTGCATGAAATGTCACCTCCCCGACTCCAAAAAAAAAAACAAAAAACCCTTAAAATTCCTGACTTCTTTGAGTGTTTACATACCTAATAGCCATAAAAAAAAAAAAAATTCAGCACAGCATAGAAAGAAGATGGAATAAGATACTGCAATCGGAAAACTCTTCTTGCACTGTGCTGAATGTCAAGCCAATCACAGCATGGGGTGGAGGACAGCAGTGTAAGATAGTCATGGCATCAGCAAAATGGATGAACTTAGGTCCTCTTCAAAGTCAGGCATCCCGAACATGGGGTCATAGGGAAAGGTCCATCAATGAGGCTGAAAAAACATGGCTGAAGATCTGGTTCAGAATTCTTTGTGATTCCAAATAGAGAACATCTCATAAATATATGGTGAGAGATCTAAAGTGCAAGGGCTGCTAAAGACCTGAATCCATTTTTAAGGAAGAACTATAACAGAAAGAGATCATTCATATGCAAAATCTTGAGAGGACTAAAAATGCACTGGGATTTAATTTGAGAAATGTATGCTGACATTTATTTAAATCTGATTTTCCCATTTTTTCCTGTCTTGAACATCTGCTCTGGATGTCAATCTTTGAATCTTGCATGTGAAAATGAAAAATTTCAAAAGTTTTCTTCCCTTTGGGTACAATTACAAGAGTTTTTGTGAGTGTTTTTGACATTTGGGGAGTTTTTTCATAAATTTTGATAAGGTTTTTTTTGTGGAATTAACTTCATAATTTGTACAAACTGCAATACATTTACAACAAAAGACTTTTTTGCAGAAAAAGAAAAAGAAAGCAATGGTCTTGTCACTCTTGCGAAGGAATGAGAAGCCTTGCAGAGAATGGCAATTTCTAACAAGATGCCTCAGCTTCCATGATGAGAAATTTTGTGAATGTTCTTTACATCCCTACTTTCACCATGGCCACAGTTTATTGCTGTTCCCAACCCTTGCCAAAATCTATCCAGAGTCTACATGTACCTCACTCTTTCCATTGCCATTCGATTATCTCAATCTTTGTCAAAAGGAAGGTAGTCATGAGATGACAGCTATTATCAGAATGTTACTTCAGGTTCTCATGCCCGCAACAGTAGTATTATGAGTGGAAAACGAGTAGATCAGCTCTATTTGTGTATACTACAACACCTATTACTTGCACATGATAATGAAAGCTATACTAACTAATTGGTTGTTTGCATGTTCCTTAATAGGAATTTATGCACAGCATATATTGATGATTACTTCCTGCTTGTTCACCATACCCTCTCCCTTTCTGCTTCACTCTAACTTGCAGTCATGTTTCTCTTCTCTCTTTCTGCTCCATTAGACCATGTATTTGATTTTGCACCATTCTTTGTAAGTACAGTTGCTTCTTTTTTCTCTTCTGAGAGCTGTTGCAGGACATGGTTGTTCAGCTTTTGCCTTGCCAGTTACTCTGCTTGAGAGATCCAGTATTATCTCTCACACTTTCCAACAAAATAGTAGAGCAATTTTAGCCTTTTCTCCTCCTTCATACCATCAGCTTCCATCATGGTGGCAAGAAGAATTCTGAAGTCAGGGTTTGTACTTTTTTGAACGAAATGAGTACTCTGGCTGCGCATTCTAAATGTCTCTCCCTAAATTACAAACCCTAAGATTGCATCGGACAGAACCATGATAGTTAAGACGGAATAATAACACTATAAATGTGCAGCATGAATGGTCTATGGATATAAAAACTTGCCTATGAGCTAGTACAAATTAGGAAAGGGATGAAATGGGCCCATAGTCATTGCCTCTTGGAGTACTGTGGACAAATGGATTCTACCAGAGCTACCATATTGCATTTGGGCCTACCTCCCAAGCCATTATTTTGGATCCCATTTTTGCTCATGGATTTCAGTGTTCTAGTGATACACACACACACATGCACACACCATACTACAGGGTGAGAGAAGCTGCATGTCTAATTTGTGTGTGTGTGTCTGTCTGTCATGCTGAGAACCTAACAAGAATAACACTGAAATTATAGTGATCCTTCTGTAGCCAACATTCAGGCAACTGATAGTAAGACCAGAAGGAGAAAAGAGAGAGGAAGGGAGCAACCCAATAGATGAGTTCCAAATTAAAATGTATTTGTGCCTGTTTATTTTCTTTTTAAGGTAATTTTTCTAGTAGTGGGATGTAAGAGGGTTAGCTTTATAGCTTTTACTCCACCTCATGTTTATCCTGCTCTCCAAGGAAAATATAAACATTTTGCAAAAGAAAAAGAAAAAAAAAGAAACCACCAATTTGCTTCCCATTTGGCAAATGAAAGCTCATTCCCCTTGTGTTTAGCTGGAGATTAAAATTAAAATACAAGTTTGTGTTTAACGGCAACTTCAAATTATATAGCTTCTTATGCCAAAGCATTTTTGAGTAATGACAGTTGAACACACTGACTTCAACACAGCTGTGGGGATGCTGTGTTGTTAGATAACCAGAAGCTTTTGTGCTGCTGATAGAGATCAAGTACAGGGCAAACATGAAACCAGTGCAGCAATGTGTGTATGTGAGTGTGTGTACAGCAAACATTATGACTCATTTGCCAGTTATAGTCCTTCATTTTCCTTCATTTCTTGTTTCAAGAGATCGAGGACACATAAAGTTAAAGTGCTTGGCTGATCTCCTCATTTGGATGAGATATAGCATGCTTGGCAGAATTTAGAAGGAAGACGAGTGATATGGAAAGTGATACATTAAATCATTGCTTTAAAAAACTAGTGCTAAAAAATAGCTGCAGTGAAATAGTTCTATAAGTAAAAACACAACTCCATTGATGTTGAACTGTTGTTTATGTATTGTTTTATTTATAAACCATCTAATATAATTCATCCCCAAACGCTGAGTAAGCGATGGCGGGGGGGGGACGGCTTTTGCTGCCCTCCCGCAAGACGAGACTGCATGCCAATTGGCCGCCGGGAAGAGAGGGGGCGGGGCTCAGGAGTTTTGGGCCTGCGCCCCCTCCCTGGCGGTCATTCTCGGCGAGACAGGCAAGGGAGGAGGTTGCTCCTGCAGGCTCTCGCGTCACATGGTGAATAGAGACCTGTGCGACCTTCCCCTTGCCTCGGAGCCCAGCGGCAACAGCGGCGGCGAATCGACTGTCGCGCGGTGGCCTCCGGGTCCAGCGGGCAGCGACCCCAGGCACCGTGCGGCCGTCCAGAGGCGTGGGCGGCCCTCCTGCTGTCCGGCCTTGTGCCCTGGAAGGCGCGGCGTGGGAGTACAGCGGTCACCTCCGCTGCCGCTTCGGTAGGCCCTCGGCCACTGTGGTGGCCGAGGCAACAGCTTAAAATCATTCGGGGGGAATTTAGCAGGGACTAATCCCTTTTGCCAGCTGAGGCCCAGCGAGAAGGGCGCAGGATTCGGGACCCCCCCATCTCTTTTTCTTTTTCAAAGCCACAAGCAGCAGCTGCGGGCTGGGCCTGCAACTTGGGTCATTGGCCGGCGCTGGACCAGCGCCTGTGGGGGTGGGGGCAGCAGTCGTGATTTGGGCCCTGTGGGAAGAAAAGATTAACATCCCCCCCTTCATAAGGCCTCAAACAGAGGCTTGGGGCCTTTGACCTACCTCCAGGGAGGAGGGCTTTTGGGCCTATGCTGGGCCCAGAATTTGCAAGGTAACTGGTGGCCTTTGGGTAGAGGCTCACAGTAGCTTGGCCTATTGCAGTGGGGTGGTTCCCAGCTGCATAACTTAAGTGAGTTTGCTGGCTCAGGTTCAAAAAAAAAGAAGAAGAAGAGTTTCAAAAAAAAAAATTTTTTTTTCTGCTCTCTTTACTGCATCATGGCTTCCAAGAGGCGAGCAGCTAAAAGGCAGAAAACAGCCAGGACTGTTGCTGCTTCAACCCCTTTGGCAGCCCCATCGGACCAGCCAGAGGCTAGCAACAGAGGACCCCAGCAGATGGGTCAAAGCAACAGGGAAGGGGGTGAAACAATTACTTTGAGATCTCATGATTTTGACCGCCTTATAGAGCAACTAGATGCCCTGGAAAAACGGATGGGCAAAAGGGAGAGCGACTGAACAGTGGCATCCCAACCAGGTGGTTCGGTGGCTGGGCCTGCAGAAGAGATGGAGGCTGTAGGACAGACTGCTGGTGGATACACAGAGCAAGAACCTAGCACTTCAGGTGTAGTAGGGCCATGGGTAGTAAGAACACCGCCAGCAGATATGGTTTGGGCCCCGCCAGCTACTCCCCCCCTACCCCTGGCTTCCTCTTCCACTTGTCCTCCTGAGAAACAGGTAGCCTCCCCTCCACAGGTCACGGGCATGGTCAGAACCTGCAAGGAATGTCAAGGAGCCTCTCAGGGGGAAAATATGGGGCAAAAAGACCCCAGTACGCAGGTAGTGGCCGGGCAGCAAGCAGGGGGGCAGGCTAGAGGATTAGGCGACCACCTTACTACGGCCACCATAGAAAAATACAAAAGGGGGAGTATGTAGATGTGTTTTCCCTTCTATACCGGGAATTAGACAAGAAAGAGAAAGAAGAGTTGGATGCAGGCGAGAAAGAGAAGCTGAGAAAGAGGCGGGTTGATAAGAATTGGGCTAATTGGCTCGCCGGTTACTTGATCTATATGGATGTGATCATTAAGGCCCAACCTTCACGTGGTCATGACTTGGTGGCATACTTAAATACAATAATGAGGGCCCAGGCTGAGTATTCAGGTATGGGATGGCTATACTATGACGAGAGGTTCCGGATGAGAGCGGTAAGTGAGACAAGCTTGCCTTGGGACCGCATCGACATGGAGATGTGGATGCAGTCCATGGGGCCAGGTCGTCCTGTTTTCGGGGAACGAGCCCACTCGGGCCATCTAGTACAGTTTAATAAGGCGGGGAGTACTCCATGGGCACAGGGTCCACAGGAACAACAAGCAGTCCAGATATGCTGGGAGTTTGGAACACAAGGGTCCTGCATGCGGCGCCCATGTAAGTACAAACACCTTTGTGGAATTTGCTGGGGCCCACATTCGGCCCGCAACTGTAATAAGGGAAGACCGGGCGGGTCTGGCCCCAGAGAGGGCACTGGTAAACGGCCAGGTAACCAGCAGCCTTTTCAAAAAGGGGCCCAGTCCAATTAAACTGGAGCGGTTATTGGTTTGGCTTCGTCTTTATCCGGACTGGGCGGCAGCGCAGTATTTGAGAGACGGTTTCACGTTAGGTTTTAGGATTCCCAGTTTTGGTCCCTGGAAGTTTTTTATGGCTAAGAATCTTAAGTCTGTTATAGGCAGTGAAGACATAGTACGTCAGAAGATAAGCAAGGAGGTTGCGGAGGGCAGAGTGCTGGGCCCCTTCAATTACCCTCCGACACCTAATGTCAGAATCTCTCCTCTTGGGATTGTCCCTAAAAAGGTACCTGGTGAGTTCAGGTTGATCCACCATCTATCATACCCCAAAGGGGAGTCCGTGAATGATGCCATTCCGGAGGAGTTATGCTCTGTGAGATATACCTCCTTCGATGCAGCAGTTAGAGTTATACGCAGGCTGAGGATTGGAGCCGAGTTGGCAAAGGCAGACGTTAAGTCAGCCTTTCGCCTGTTGCCCGTTCACCCAGCTGATTTCGAGCTCCTTGGTTTTGCCTTTGAGAACAAATTTTATCTTGACCGTTCTCTCCCAATGAGACGCTCAGTCTCGTGTTCTGCCTTCGAGACCTTCAGTACCTTCTTGGAATGGGCTGTTAAAGAAAAATCAGGTATGAAAGGGGTAGTGCATTATCTGGACGATTTTTTGTTTGTAGGACGGAGAGGTTCGGGGCAATGCTCCTTCCTGCTGTCAGAATTCACAGCGTTGATGGAAGAGCTGGGTGTGCCTTTAGCACATGAAAAAACGGAGGGCCCCACACAAAGGCTCATGTTTCTAGGAATTGAATTAGACACCGTTAATCAGACTAGTAAATTGCCGCCAGCTAAGGTACATGACCTGCATGTGAGGGTGGCGTCCTTCTTGAGCAGACGCAAGGCGACACTTAGGGAATTTCAGGAGATCCTGGGGCACCTTAATTTTGCTTGCAGGGTGATAGCGCCTGGCAGGGCCTTTCTTAGACGGCTTTGTGACGCCACCAAGGGTGTCAACAAGCCTCATCGAATCAGGATCACCAGAGTCATGAAGATGGACCTTGAAGTTTGGCAAGCATTTCTTAAGGATTTCAACAGGATTTCCTTTTGGTTGGAAGAGCTCAGGGTAAGGGACGCTTTACAGATATCTTCCGATGCAGCTGGTTCTGTAGGCTTTGGCAACTTCTTCAGAGGTAAGTGGTGTGCACAGAGGTGGGTCCAGAGTTGGAGGGATGGGGAGATCACTTCCGATCTCACATTCCTGGAATTTTTCCCGATATTGGTTGCTGTTCACCTTCCGTAAGTCCAAGGGGCTGTGGGACACCTGGCCAATTCCAGTGGACCACTTATTACAGTTTTGTGTCGCTCTTAAGCAGGTTGGCACTTCTCCTCTCTACATTAGGTCAAAAATGTCAGCTTTGGCCTTTTGGTCCAAGGCACGAGGTCTGGTGGATTATACAGGCGATTTTAGAATACGTAAGTTCATTGAGGGTTGTGTCAGGCAGCGGGGAACAGTTCGTGACGGCAGGCAGCCGCTTTTGCCAGATATTCTTAGAGGCTTGAGCGAGACATGGAGGTGTGTGTGTGCATCACCATATGAAGCTCTTTTATTCCACGCTGTGGCCCTCACGGCATTCTTTGGGGCCTTACGAGTAAGTGAATTGGTGGTTCAGAGTAAAACCGACAGATCTGGCAGGGCTTTGGAATTCCGAGACCTGTCATGGGGAGAACGACAGTTCACTGTGGTTTTAAGGAGCTCTAAAACGGATCAGGCCAAAAGAGGCACTAGGGTGACCTTAAAGGAATGCAATGAGGCAGTACTGTGCCCGGTGAGGGCAATGAGAGCGTACATGGGTCACAGGGGATCCCTGGCGGGCCCACTTTTCTGTCACGCAGATACAACCCCTCTCACCAGATATCAATTTTGGACAGTTACCAAAAAGGCACTGCTACGTTTGGGTTTGCATGGAGTGAATTTTGGTACACACTCCTTTCGTATAGGGGCAGCCTCTACTGCGGCAGGCTTGGGCATGAAGGCTGAGGACATCAAGAGGATTGGTAGGTGGAAGTCCTCTGCGTTCCAGCGCTATGTCCAGCCTATTGAGTTACATTAATACTTTGACTCTCTTACAGATCGACCTGCTGCGGAAGTGAGGAAGCGGGTGCTGATCTGTGGCCACAGCTTCATTTTTTGGGTTGAACGGCAGGCTCGGAGTGGTCCTATGGGCTCGAACCTGGGTCTAGGTGATCGAGCATCCATATGTTGGTCTGGAAAAAGAGGCTTGCAGTGGCATGGATTGCTACTTTTGTTGTTCAAGGAGTGGAAAGCTCCTCCTCCAGATGTGCTGGTCATTCACCTGGGGAGTAATGACCTTGGATTACTGAAAGGAAAGCCCTTGGTGATTCAGGCCATCCAGGATATGCGGTTTATTCATGAGGCTTGGCCTCACACTCTTATTGCATGGTCAGCATTGGTGCAAAGAAGGACATGGGGTGGGGGTGCTGATCCCCGGTGTATCGAAAGAGCACGTCGGTTGGCAAACAGGGAGATTCGGGTCGCCTTGAGACAGGGCTTGGGTTATTATATCCCTCATGACAATATTATCTTTAGTAAAATGGAACTCTATTGGCGTGATGGGGTGCATTTATCACCGGAGGACAATCAGATATTCCTACGGGATCTTCAAAAGGGGTTGGACTCTATTCTGAGGGGATGGGGGGAAAGGACTAAGCAGACGCTTGCCCTTATCCATGGCCGGCAGGGGGGATTTAGGTTCGGCGTATACCTATGGCACCCCCCATTGTGGGATGTAGGATAAATTATATCCTTGGGGAGAGCCCTGGGATCACCCCACTTGCTGTGCAGCAGGGGGTGGGCCTCGGGGCTTGCCTTCCAGAAAGGGCTGGCCAAAGCCATCAGGCAACCTTAGAAGTCGGCTTTGGGGCACGGTATTTCGCTCAACGGGCTAGGGGAGATGGTCGGGAGTGGCCTCTTGACCCTAGTCCGAGGATGCTGTATACCCCCCCCCGTTCTTTCCCCTCAGGTCTCTGCAAGTTCAAGTTCATGAGCAAGTTGAAATTAAGTTTAAGTTCAACCCTTGTTAAATAGGCATATTAATAAATTGCCCTAGTTCAACCCAAGCTCTGTCTGTGGTCTCGTTATTTCGTGGGTTGGGCGGCAATTAATTACCTAGACAATATACAAATAGAAAATGAAATAAAAAAACACAGTTCACATTTAAAATCTTTAAAAAGTACAAAAAGAAAACTGAAATCAATATGCACAAATCAGTTAAGTAACATCAGTCATATCAAAAGTTAAAGTCAATTTTACATTAAGTCATTTAACTACCATCATTGCTCTGGGGAAAGAACTAGGCTAACAAATGCAATTAAAAAGCCTAAAAAGCTACTTCTTGGACTACAGCTCCCAGAATCCCACAGACAGCTTGGCCAGTTGGTATTTTAAGAGTTATAGCATCCAAAGGTAATTTTTCCAAGCTCTGAGTTAAATCAAAAATGAAAAGTTTGGTGCAGATGGAATGCCACGTATGGTGAACCAGCTGCATAACTGTGACCTTTGAGTTCATGGTACAACTTTCAATTCACTGTGACAAAGCCAAATTTAATGAAAAACCTGCAAACCTTTTAGAGAAGGATGGGGAACTACTTTCTGTAAGTTGGAATTGACTCATGGAGAGGTAGAGAAATATTAGGAAGAACAAAAAATGGATGGGTCCTTAAGAAAAATATGACCCAAAGAAAACAGATAAGACAAAAAGAAATATAAAATAGACTCAGAGTACATCCTATACAAAAGTTTTCTTCCATTCAACTTTTACTTTCTCTTTCATGATCACCTACACTTAGGATTCTTTGGCTACAGAACCAAATATGCTCAATACAGGCTGCAAGTGTGGATTATCTCCTAAATTTACTTCAGTTTTTGCCTGCCCAGAAACTCCAGTGGTTCTGTGTTCATAGAATCATATAGCTGCAGGAGGTCTCATAAGTCATCAAGCCCAACCACGCAGTCAATGTCAGAAATCCAGCTAGAGCATCTCCAGCAGGTAGCTATGTAGCTGCTGCTGCTTTTTTTCTTTTTCTTTTTCTTTTTTGAAAATGTCCAAAGAATGAGGCCCCGCTGCTTCTCTAGGTAATCCGTTCCATTGTCAAACAGCTCTTATTGTAAAGAAATTCCTTATAATTCAGTTGAAATCTACAATCCTGTAACTTAAACCATTAGACTTGGTTCTGGGCCAGCAAAGAACAAACCTATACTCTCCTATCTCTAAAGGGCTACAGCCTTTTAGATATTTAAAGAGTACAATTATATCACCCTTCCGTCTTCTCTTTACCAGGCTGAACATGCCCAACTCTCTCAACTTTTCCTCATATTTTTCGTCTCCAGACTTCTTATCATCCTTGTTGCCTTCCTCTCAACCTGTACTACCTTCTCTATATCCTTCCTAAAATGACCAAAACTGAATGCACTGTTGGTTTCCACTACTCTGTTAGTGTAAGGGAACAGGTATTGTCCATATTCATAGAGGCAATTCTTATTTAATAATAACAATGTGACATATACATGATCATGCCAAAGGTCCAGGAACAGTCCAAGCAATATTTACATGGAACATCTAACCACATGGGAAGGAATTACTATACTTTTTGGATGTCAGCTTCCAGAACTCACTTGGCTGTGACTCCTCCCTCTCCTCCTTGGTGTTTTTAAGTAACAAGTTTAATTCTAGGATCATCAGAGTGCTTCTGAAGTTCCACTGATACCAACAGCATCAGCAGCATGAAACAGAAAGCTATCCTCACTCACATGTTGTATTTTTAGAAATCCAGCCATGGGCTGGATGAAATTGTGTGACAGGCCCAGTTGTATAAGGGCAGGATATCTAAGATGTGGCATACAAAATGAACACTAATCTCAAGATTTTGGCAAACACAGACTATAAAATACACATTTTTTTTTCTTTGAGGGGCACCAGGGCAATTATTAGAGCCAGCCCTTCCCTTAGGCACAGACAGATGGTCATCTCAAGCAGCAAATTTTAGGAGTCATGAAATGAAGAATATTGTCAGTCATTAAAAAAAAAAACCTTATTTCTAAGTAAAGAGAATGCGAATCCATTCAGAGATTAAAGTGAATGCAGTAATTTATGCTTCATGTGTCAATAACATGGCTGCCTGTAGTATCATTCAACTTGAAAGTGCAGGTACCATTTGCTACTCTACCCTGGGCAACAACAAAAAAAACCTTGGGCTCACCATGCAATTATTTTTTAGGGCTGGGGTGAGAATCCTACGATCCTTCAGAAATTGTTGCACAACATGTCCAAGAAGCAGTATCCATAGACCCACTGGTACAGAATGCTGGCAGTTACAGTCCAACAACATCTGGAGGGCTGCATGATTCCCACTCTTCACTTAGGATATCACAACAAATTACAAAACTTTTACTCAATTAATTAATCCTTACAAGGCTGATAATTAATCAACTCTATTTGCATACTAACAAAATCCAAATGTCAATATCATTTTGAGATACTGAAGGGAATATGAGATGCTATGGTCCTGATCCTGGTTGTTCCTCCTTCAACCTGATATTTTTAAAGTAAAATTAATCATCTTCTATCCTGGCTTTTAGTTGTGTTTTGTGTGTCTGTGTGTTGATCAATTTTTATTGCTTTATTGTTGTTTTGACATTGAATACATGACTCAGAGAGTTTATAAATACATGAATAAATCTCAATGGATTATATTTTCTCTTCCTAATTAAAACTGGCTTCCTTCCACTGATTAATCAATTAAAGCTTTTCACTTGCAAATCAAAAGATGAGCTTTGTGGAAAACAAAAGAAACCTCAACCATTTCAGAAGAACTTCTAAACAGTTCTGTTTCATATGTGCCAGGCTGAACTCTGCCATCAAGTTTCCAATTGTTTCCTCAGTCATAGAACAAATGATGTGAAACCAATTGAAGGCCACTGAACCACAAGAAGAGCATGTTCTCCTCATCAGTGTAGCTTTAGAGACCCCTAGAAACTAAGCAGAATGAAGTGCACTTGACTCTTCCACAAACTATGTTAGCAATCCAATTTGCTACTACAAGAACTTTACCAACAAAAATATGTGATGGCAATCTGTGGGAAAACATTGGGGAAGGAGACACTTTAGCTTCCAGACTAGCAGGGGTGTATGGTGTGGGTAAGTGCCCTAGAAGTCTTCTGAACCAAAGAAAACCATAGCAGCTGCCATTGAATTTTGGCAACAACAGCTATGGCAGGAACCATGGAGATGTCCACTGAATTTTGGTGTCAAGAGCAAGCAGGTCACAGGGCAGTTAGAGAGATGGACAATGCAGCTTCCCACATTCAGTAAACTGCCCACTTTGAAACCAGTATTATAGGTTTCTAGAAGAACCAGTTTCCAAAGAAACCTGAACCCTAGCACCTCTTTTTCTGGAAATTAAATACAGATTTTTGAACTAGTTAACATTCAGAGCCCCTTCAGACTACAAAGTTATAGCAACAAGATTCTACTTTTAACTGTTTTGACAATACCTTATGCAATCTTGGGATGTGCAGTTTAAGGAAAAGCGTTCTTAGCAAGAGCGCTCTTCCCGTGCCTCACCAAACTACAACACCAATAGAATGCAGCCATGAAATTAGACTGGAACCCTAGTGCTGCAACTGTGTAGTATGAAAATGCCCTCTGTCAGCTGATGTGCAGGAATCTGTATGCACAGTGACGTACAGGAAAAATTTTGCTATCGTTCTTTAGCTAGCAACTGCATGCATCACACAGAAGAGTTATATATTTTTCAGCAATGAATATTTTATTCCAACTTAATTGTATTAAATCTTTATGAGAATTGCAGCCTGAAACAACTTGCAATGATTTAGGCTAAGGCAAAATGAAATGACAGTCTCAAAACATCTTTTTAAAATGAGCTTGAAAAATGGAAATGATGAAAATAGAACTCAAATTAACTTCATGGTAATGAAAACTGACCACTGATTTTGTCCAGTTTTGTGTTCAGCTATTTATGTGAACCATCCAAGCCATGAACATCCCTCCAAAACACCAACATGCATATATGAGCACAGGGGGAGGGATGGAGAATGAATAAATTTCATTATTTTGTTAGAAAGAACACATGTTGAGAAAGAGTTCTCTGTTGACAGAAGATATTGTTCCATTTCTGTTTGCTGTATCCCTTCACAAGCATATTTGTTCAAAAGTCTATATTTGATTAGGATAAGTGGGCTGATAAGAGGATAAAAAAAAAACAGGAAAAAGTGTATATGAAGCTGCTACCAACCCTTCATTGAAATGGACAAGGGACTGTGCACACATTCAAATTGTCCTTTCAAACATGGGTCCCTCAAGTTGTTGTCAGATATCTATTTTGGCATCACCAAACCCCTGAACTTCAGATTACATGAGAAAAGAGTTTCCCTCTATATGAAATCCTTGCTGTGGGTGCCCTTTTTCTGCATCCTTACTTTCAGTGGAGTCCCTGGGAATCATAGAAGACAGAAGTCTCTCCTTTTTTTTAACCTTTAGGTTGTGTTTTTGTTTTGTTTTTTTGAAGCTAAAAACCCCACCCAGAGTCATCCCACCCTCCTTGACTCAGATAACACATTCTCCAGATGTTACACAATTAAAATTCTCATATCATAAATCTATTGGCTATACCAGATAGGATGACAAAAGCTGAAATCTAACATTGCTTGGAGGACCACCATTCCCCTGCCTTCAAGAAAAAATAGAGAATGAAAGGTATAATCCATATATTTTCTCATGTCAGCTTTGTTGTTCTTGCTGCATTTCCCCATCCTTTTTGTCAGAATCTTTATTTTATTTTATTTTATTCCACCTTTCTCTGGAACTTGGTTTTTCAAATGCCTACCAAACACCTTGTGAATCAGATATTTGCATTTGTTCTACTGACCATCCACATTTTATATCACAGAGTCGCTCTCCATTTATAAAATTATCTGCATGAAACAGGACTTGCCTGTTTTCCTGCCTGAAGCAAAGCAAAAGCTGGCACCCATCTCCATACTAAGCAGTATATGTGTGTGTGTACCCTCAAGTCACTTGTCATCTTATGGTGACCCATGAATTTCATAGTTTTTTCTTAGGCAAGTAATACTCAGAGGTGGTTTTGCCAGTTCCTTCCTCTGAAATATAGCCTACAGCACCTGGTATTCATTAGTGCTTTCCCATCCAAGTACTGACCAGGGTGGACCCTATTTAGCTTCCAAGATCAGACAGATCTGGTGCATTTATGGTATTTAGGCCCTCATATTCTGACCAGACTAACAGGTTAAACTTTGTTCGTGTGGCTAGCGCACTGGGAGCCGGGGCAGTTCTTAAGTCTCCAGAAATGCATGGTACTTCCTCGTAAGACACAGTGGCATTCTTCTGACAATAGCCCAAGGATTAAACCAGCTGGCTGCTATTGCAGGAATTACCTAACAGGTACAGCAGCACCCCTGAAAGGCAGCCATCCAACTTACATTGAAACAAACTCTAAGGACAGAGATCCCACTATTAAAGAGGACTTGTTGCCAGGAAATTCCTCCTTATGTTTAGTCAGAATCTCTTTCCATTTCTGTTTACCATTCCCTATTAAATTACTCTTAGTTTCGAATTGTCCTTTTACTTTTAAATTAGGAAAGACCCTCTATTCTCGAACTGGAAGAGAAGACTATCATCATTCACATTTGATAATAAAACCAAGCTGTTGACTAGAACCTCAAGAACAAGCCATCCTTAAGCAGGAAGTGTTATGGACATACGACAGAACATGCAAATAATTGCACAGTTTCTTGTTCATGAACACTCTCACTGAAATATTGCTGGGTTGGCAGTCCAATAACCTGAGATCTTCCAGTTGCCTACTCTAGCCTGTAAAAGTAGTTTGTGGTCAAGAAATAGGTTGCTTAAACAATACTTTTATCACATAGCTTCACATTATGTATGTTACCCATTTTGAAGAGAAAAAAAAAAACTGTGTTTTATTTCATTTTATGTAATCAACACGTTTCTGATCCCACAAAATACTGAAGAGAAGCTTTTTTTCTCCTTCACATTGTCATATTTTCTTTCCAATTATTTCTGTTTGTTATTTGAGCTACTTTTGTTCTCCCTTTGCCTGTTTATTCTATTTTAGAAAAAATATGAATATATTTAACTCCTCATCTTCCATTCTCCATCCATTCTAAAGATGAAAAAACACGTAAAAGCAGTTAAGAATACATTTCATCATGTGTTTTTTCACTCTTATTTTTAAGCTACTTTCCTATGGCATGCTTAGCCCTTTTCCTTTTCCCCTTTTGCAAAATAATCATACAATATGAAAATCCCCACAATTTTTGTTCTGGTTTTCATTATTACTTGTATTTGTCCCTTTTGTTCATTGTGAGACACAGGATGGTTCTGTAATATTTTAGAATGTTTCTGTTTCAACACCTCAAAAAACTATACTTTTATTCTGAATTTTTTTCAGGGACCCTCAAGCAGTCAGTGAAAAAAAAGTAGTTCTTCACTGCCCCATTACTATTCAGTTTGTTTCATTTTGGTGGCATTTTCATACAACACTAACTTTTATCTTGTCTATGGTATGAAGTCACTTCAGAAGAAGGCCTAGACAAATTTCACCAGTGATTTCTTGGAGAGCTAGGCGGCATGGAGATCCTTGGCTTTTCAAAGGTTTTAACATCTCTAAAAGAGACAAGGCAGAGAAATATCACAGGAACATATAACATAAACTCAATTGTGAAGCAGCAACTGTATCCAAATTATTCTTTCAGAACATCCTGGAAGCAATTATAGAGGTACGATTATTTTGAGAGAAGTACTAGGTATGTCATTAGGCAGCATTTCATTCTCTTGTTCAGACAAAAGGTCAGTGGTGACAGATTTTAAACTGCAGCATCTTTTTTTCCTCTTCCTTTGCTGATCTTAGAATCAAAATGAATGCCAGTGCCTGTGAAGAGGATGAAGTTCCAGAGGATCAGGAGCCAATTCTGGTTATCACTGCTATGTCCATCTAATACGATGCAGAGATCAGACATAAACAGCTTCAGACACTGTTGGGGAAACTTATTGTAACTTATTGTTGGAGAAATTCCCCAACCTCTTGCTCTTCAAGTTTTGTATTTCATTCTGTCATCCTCCACACTAGCAAGTCCTCATCTTCTTTGGAGGTTAGTGTGATCTTCTTTTAGGGAAGAAAACAAAATTAACTCAATTTTCTTTTTGTTGCTGTTATATAACATGTTTTTCTTCTGAAAGTTGAATGACTAGGCTATCGGCAAGTAATGAAAAGAACATTCCAGCAAGCCAAACCATGCAGAACAATGTTTTGCTGAGTGCTGAATTTTTTGCTGTTATGCTAATCTTTTAACAAGACCCATATTCTAGTTCTATAAACAAGTATTTAATTTATTGTATGAGAATATGATCTGCAAGGTGCTATTTTCTCTACAGCATTCTTGAACTGAGCTGCTTCACTCTTTCAAAAATTATCAACAGAATAATTCTTTTTTTCATGTCATCTAAAAATGCCTTCTTCCCTTCCCTGTTCCCCATCTTCCTTGGGACAGCAAACATAAAATGCATAAAATGGTATTGATAGTCCAGGGCAGATTATAGCATACGTATATAGGAGTCCAGTGTCCATGTTGATTCTTAAATACAATCTGAACCCTCAGTTGCCTGAAGCATTTTGATTGCATTCAAATGAACGTGAGTATTGTCACTCAATACAAGGCTAAAGAATTGCCCAGGAGTACTAATGTAGAGATGGTATGGTATGTACAGCCCTACCTCCATGCACTTGCACCAATAGCCTCTTAATTATGCAATGCAATGCTTTCTCCAGGGCTATTTCTCCTAAGACTACCAGGTCAAGACTACTTCTCTTAAGACTACCAGATCCACTTCATTGGCCAAGCTGACTTTCTCACTCCTAAGCTTTCTCAAGGACCACTGAGAAAGATGCTGAACTGCATCTAGCATCTGCATCTGGACTGCAGAATGAAGATGACGTCAGCTCACATCATGGACTTGTCTTCCATATGTAAAATAACCTATATCTAAAAGGGTTGGCCTCAGACATTTTTCTGTGTGGGGCAAAGAAAGACCTGGTGCCCCTTCCATTCTGACCATCCTAAAATAGTACATTTTGGGCTTTGCCAGATTCATGCAAAGAAGGAAGAGCACCCACAACAGATCTCTTTACTTATTGTGGTTGGTGCCTCTTTGTTGTCCCATATTGACAGAGGCTCCCCAATCTTTTTTTTATTTCCTGTAAAAGGCAATGGAGGAAAGAGCTATATGATATCATAGGCAGCTTGGCCAATCATCATGCAACTCTCTTCAGTGTCCTTGCTCAGTGTTAGCTCTGGATGTTGAGCCCCAATATGGGCATGCCTTTTTTTTTTTAAAGGAACAGTATTCTGAAAATAAAAAATGTAAACTGCAAGAAGTGACTGTCTCCTCCCTCTTTTGCTCCCAGAAACAAGGAGGAGGAAAAGCCAAGGAACCCAATATAAACCACAAGTATAGTATTATATATTCCCTTGTGATTTTTGTTTGTATTTTGCAATGTATTCAAGATTTGCTTTTTTTTAAAAAATCCCTCTTGATGGGAATAAAAGATTACTGCTAGTGCTGGGAATTGCCACTGAATAGTGTAGGACAATAGAAGTATTGCTTGGTTATTTAAAAAAAAAAACAACTATAAAAACAAATGCAGCAGCCAACAGCAACACTTTTCAGTGACCTTTGTTCAGCTCTGACAAAAGAAGAGCAATATTTTCCATCACAGTTGAAGGCAACTGGCTAGCTTGGAGGTTGCTGATAGGCCTGATGGGTACTGAGCTGTCCTTGCTACCTCTTCCTATCATCTGGTCCCTGAAGGGAGCAGCTTCCTCTTCCTAATGGTGGGGATTGCACTGACATAGAAAATCTGTGTGCTGTAGCCAGAAGTGTTCTCCCTAGTTTTCTTCATTTAGGATTCCACGGAATAGAGGGGACATTTCTTTGCACCTTTAAGTATTACAGACCAAATACTGGTTTACCAGCTCAAGCTCCAGTTTCTGAAAACTAAGCCTTACAAATGTACATTGCACTATCTCTCAAGCTAACTTTCAGTTAACATATAAATAAATAATAATCCTATTACCAGTGAATTCAGCACTAGCACTGGATCCTACTTTATGAAGAAAATCATTGCATTTTTCTCTCATTAGATGTATGAGCGTGCATTGCAGCACCTACTTTTACAATGCCAGAGTTTTATTTTAGTCAAAATGAACACAGGGATTTTTCCTGATATGTCTTATGAAAGTGACACACTTGGAATAAATTATTCTAAATAGGAAACAGTATTAAAATATTGCTTTTCCAGCACAGTTTGGAACCAAGATTTTTTTAAAAGAAAAATATCTTAATAATCTTAAATTTATTTTTGCTTGAGGTTGAACTTTAGCCTTTCACATGCAAGCACAGTTTCAGAATGATTTACAATAAATAAACGTTATTTAATATGTCACAAGGTAAGGTAAGAAAAGGGTCATATGCAACTTTTATTTGAGTTCATGTCTTGCCTTGTTAGCTACAACCCCTTCCAGAATTCACAGCTTTCTTATGATGGTTTGACAAGGCTTCAATTAAACCAGCACGCTTAATTTCCCTGTTTTCAGTAGACCAATCTGTGTATTATGGACCATTCACACCACACAGACACAATTCAAGACATTGGTGATAAGACTGTGAGAGCGAAAAGATTCAGAGGCCTATTCCTACTTCAGATTATCTTTGTGGGGAAGGCTTTTGCAGAGCACTTTGTACTTTATGGACCATAAACCATGAAATGAAGAGTCTCCATCTCAAGGTCAATAATCAATAATGAACAAGAAGTTCCACATATTACTTTGTGGTGGGAGTGAAGTGAAAGAAGCATCTCTGACTTCTTTATTTTGCACTTTTCAGGGTAATGTCTGAAGCAGTCAGTCAGTCATTTGTGTTTTCCTAATGAGATGCATGAGATGCATCTAAGAGCATACACATCTCACTCCTAATTTCTCTCCTCTCCATTTCTGCATAATGTGAAATCTGCCCTAGTACCTCATACCATGCTTACTGCTCTATGTCAAAGCTTTTCCTTCACAAACACAATGAGTTTTTTTTAACCTGTAGTTTCCATTTTATATATCAATAATGGCAGCTTGCCTGTCTAAGAATCCATACAAATAGTATTAAGGAAATCATGCTCTAATCTGTAGTTTGGCTTTACTTAATACAAATAACGTATGTAGACCTCACTGTCTTTTGAAGTGAAAACAGTTGTGTGTAATACCTAGAAACTACACAAATGGAGTACTGTTTTCTCTCATTCATAACACGACAGACAAGTAGTAGGAAGGAACAATCCCAGACAAAAGCATGCTTTATGTTTGTAATCTTCCTCAGATTTATAGATCCAGGATGTTACTTAGAAAGGTCTTGAGTTTGTTTGAGGTTCTAGCAGGGCAGCGCAGCTATCATATACCCTTGACCGAAGAACAGTACACTCCTTCTATATTCTATCATCCTCTTCCACCAAGCATGCAGCTTCAGGAGGGACACACATGGAGTGGTGAGGAAGGAAGGGGACACCCGCCCAGCCAGATCAGCCAAATCAACCCTGGTGATCAATGAGGTGACAGATGCCTCTGCCAGATCGCCCTCACATCGTGCTCACTTCAGCAGCATATATACTAAAATTGGAACAATTCTTTTCTTTTTTTTTCTTTTTTTGTAAATATGGAACGCTTCACGAATTTGCGTGTCATCCTTGCGCAGGGGCCATGCTAAAGAAAAGAAAGGCCATGAATCCTGTTGTAAAGTGGTAGTTTAAAAGAACTGGAATTCACAACAGCTTTTACAACTTATGCATTTTTCATGTACCTGTATAACTCAGTTAACAAAGTAGTTGTGTTCCTGGGTATTATTTCTTTAACAGAACATTTGGTATCAGAGGCAATTACATTGAATGAATAGGGTTAAGTTCCTACACCACACAAAAAGAAGAGCAGTTTGATATGTTTTAGCAAATTTTGCATCCAAAATTAACCACATTCATATGTGAAATGATCACTGAGATCTTGATTGTGGTTTGCATTTTTTGTATTTCAGATTTCTTGTATTTCTTTCCCACCCGAGCATTTGTATAACTATCCACCAATTAAAGAAACACTCCACGCATCTGATGAGGTGGGCTGCTAGTCACAAAACCTTCAGCCAAACAAAACATATTAGACTTCAAGGTGCCTTTTTTTTTTCTGCAGCAGGCTAAAACAACTTAATGATATTTCTGGGAAAGTATCATTCAGTTATTGTTTGCATGTGAAAGGTGCTTTTTCTTGAAGTAACTACAAAGGTCAGCAGTTAGAAAGAGTGAGGGAAAACTACATATCTGGGGGTCATTGCCCCCTTCTTATTCTACTCTTTTGGTCTCTGCCTGTGCCAACATTATACTGCATGAGTGGTTGCTTTCTTTCCTTTAAACAATCAACGTCAAAAGGCTTAAAGGAACTTACTTTCCTTCAAGAGATAAAAATTGTCATAATTATAGTGGAATTACTGTAGTTCTGTTTAAGTATTCATTCTGGTACATGAGCTATTTGTGAAATAGCACAGTAAATTGCCCATAAACCCATGGTCATAAAAACAAGAAAGTATGAGAAGATGTAAAGATTGATGTCTACTATCCGCATGTATATGGATGTCATGCATATATATATAGATACTTTTTATATTATTATCCCCAACAAACACAGCAGGACTTAAGTGACAGACAAGGACTAACAAATAGCACAAATTGTCTGAATCCAAAAATTGTTGATTGAATTTTGGTCAGTGTTGACAAGAATCAAAAACTGACCACTGAATAATGAAATGTGTTGTTTTGAAATAACTTGCAGACTAAAATATATAACAATTGAAATCCTCCTGGAATTCAGTCAAATGGGCATTATACATGTCCTGGTGCATGTGCCATCTAGGTGTTACAGTGCCATCACAGAAAAGGCCCTGCCTTTAGAACTCAAAAAATTCATAGTTCTTTGTCAACCAGGGGGCTGGATTCAGATGCTAATCTTAAATTTTCCCTCACAGTCTAGAATCCATGAAAAATTGTATTTGCATTTTAAAATTATCCTGATCTGAATTCTCATATTATACAGTAAAATTTGTGAAATTCTCTGTCCAGTATATGTTCAATATCCAGAGATGTTTCCTAAAGAGAGTTCCATATATTTCCTGGTTATGGTGCTTGTCTCTGGCTCTTTTCGAAACTTATCTTTTCATGGCGCTGGGGCATGGGGATCACGCGAGCAGCCTCTTGCAAAAGGCTTTCGTATCTCCGCTGCTTCGTCTCCACAGCCGCTGTCTGCTGGAGAGCAGGCAGCATGAGGGCTCCTCCTCTTTCCCAGGCTGTGCTGGGGCAGGAAGCACCGAGCATCATGGCTTTGGAGGCTCTGCATGCACGGTAAGTGTGCTCGGGGCCCTGGAGTGATGTGCGATCATGCACCATTTTCAGCTACAAGCCAAAAATGAAATAGTGAGTGATCAGAGCCTGCCGGCCCTGGCAGCATCGCACAATTGCAATGACATCATGTGAATGGCTCCTCACAATCACACAACGCTCCAGAGGCGCTTTCGAATGGCAAATGCCATGTGAAAAGGGCCTCTGCCTTACCTTACCTTACATTTGGATAGCCTAATCTTGGCTGGACCTGTTTGATCCTAAAAAAAGGAGCTTTTCTTCCTGCAGCATGAAACAACTACATTCACATATGTAACATTGGGGCAATGGGAGAAAGATCACTTTCCCATTGCCTTCAGCAACCATGTTAGTCCCTGGTGCAACTCAGGATCACCCACACAGTGGCACCGTTGAATGAGTAGCTAAAAGGCTAATGAACTCCTATTTATGGGCCATGTCAGGAGAATGTGCATTCTCTTTGATTTTCCTTCAAGAATAAGGTTTCTTCAGATGTATGTCTCAGTAACCATACTTTCAAATTAAGCTCCTATTTATCTCCCAATGACCCATTACAAAACAATATGGTTAACACAAAATACATAGGTGAAAAAAAATGCATGCTATAAGAAACACACATCTTTTCCTGCTTGTTGGAACACCTCTTCTAAAGACCTACCATCTACAGTAGTTTGACTCACAAGCAGGAGCTCTCAACTAAGAGGCAAGGCCAATAGGCATTTTGCATGGTGAAAGAAACCATAAAGTGAACTTCTGCCTTTTGGGTTAAATCTCCCCAGCCCCGGAGAGTCTTTTGTGGGAGTTTTTGGGCCTTTCCACACTACACTGTTATAGTGCTATTATTCCACTTTCAACATCCTGTGGAATTTTGGAGTGTGTAGTTTACTGAGGCCAAAGAGCTCTCTGGCTGAGAATTGTAAATGCCCCTCCTTAAACTGCAAACTCCAGGATTCCACAGGATGTTGAAAGTGGAATGAAAGCACTATAACAATGTAGTGTGGAAAGGCCGTACGTTGGGTTCAGGCTGTTATGTCTGTTAGGGTAAGGCTGTTTGTTTGTGTGAGCTGGAAAGAGGTTTGTTTGTGTGCTTGTTAGCACTTTTATTGTTCCATTGTGTTTTGGTGAGCTTGTATCTGGTGGATTAAGCCTGATTGTGTGAGCTGAGTGGAGGCTTCCATGTTTGTTTGTTAGTGATCTATTGTTCTGTTGTGTATGGGCCCAGATCCTCTACTTGAGCACATGGTCAGAGAAGGAGGAGGCATCTACTAAGAGAAGCAAGTCAAGACTTGGTTGGGGGAAGATCTACCAGCCATTAGCTCCCTACATAGCTGCAGCCTCATGCCCTGGAACTTGGCAAACAGGAGTTCTCAACTAATAGGAATGGCCAACACACATTTCATGTGGATGTTTAGCATGGGAATGTTCAGGGAAAGGCCCAGAGTTCTATTTATTTTCCTACTTAATACTACTGAATATGCATGGTGAGGGAGCTGCTGCAGTCACATGCAACATCTGTAGTGAGTTTATGTTCTTGCCGGAAGATGTGGGTAGCTACACTTGACAAAAGTACAAGTTGGTTGCCCAGCTGGAAGAGAATTAGAGGCCTATGTTTTCACTCTTCAGCATATTAGGGAGTGCAAAGTCTTCCTGGACAGAGTAGCAGACACTGTCCTGAAAGAGAAACGTACAAGAGATGTCTCTGAGAAGAAGGTCAATTACCAAACATAGGAGGTAGACATTTGACACATAAAAGTAGAAGGACCTGGGATCATTCTGTGAGCTTGGAGCTACAGAATTAATTAAGACTTCCTTCTTTATCAGTTATGATGAGGAAGAGAAACAAAAACAAAATGCCCTATGAGGAGTGACTAAGGGAGCTGAGTTTGTTTAGCCTGGAGAAGAGAATGTTAAGAGGTGATGTAATAGCTGTGTTTAAATGTTTGAAAAGATATCATATGAAAGATAGGGCAAGCTTATTTTCTGCCGCTGTAGAGACCAGGACATGAAGCAGTGGTTTCAAACAAGAGGAAAAGAGATTCCACCTACACATTAGAAAGAACCTCTGGATGGTAAAAGCAGTTCAACAGTGATGTACACTGCCTCAGAGTGTGATGGAGTTGCTTTCTTTGGAGGTTTTTAAACAGAGGCTGGTTGGCCATCTGTCAGGAGTGCTTTGATGCATGGCAGGAGGTTGGACTGGATGGCCCTTGTGGTTTCTTTCAAAGCTATGATTCTATGACTGCTATTCTCCCTTCTTCTTACTCTAACTTTCTTATCCCCATCCTATGCAAATCTCCAAAGTACCAGTTTCCTCCAAACCTTAGAAGCATAGCTATCAGATTCTTCTCATTTGTCTCACCAAATGGAAGGAGACCTCCTAATTGTTAACTATTTGTAATGTAATACATCCTGAATACTAAACTGAACACTAAGGATTCATAGAATCATAGAAATGTAGAGTTGGAAGAGACTACAGGGGCCATCCAGTCCAACCCCCTGCCATGCAGGAACACCCTCAAAGCACTCCTGACAGATGGCCATCCAACCTCTCTATTTGATTAAAGTCAGAAACATAATTCAATAATGCTTTGTAAGATCATACCAATTCAAGTAAATAGGGTGGCTGGATTCACAATAGTACAGTACAATGGTATGGAGTTCTGGGGGTGCTTTGGGATGTGAGAGGTATTTTATGGTGTTTTCACATTTAGGGTATTTCTGCATGGCTCAGGGGCAAAAACTACACCTACTTTTTCCAAATTGCTTGTTTTTAAAATGAATTGTCCCAGTGACTTTGGGGACTGGTGAAGACTTCAGGAACTACAAATCCAAAGTCCTTGGACCAAATATGGCCCACAGGCCAAAATTTGCCCACTTTTAGTCCAGAATGACATTTTTCTTCTGGTGTGGTGGTAAGGTGCAGATTGTGTCCACGGGGGAGGGAATACAAGTATTATTAAAATATCGAAAGTCCCAAGCACAAGAATGTCACATTCATATACATTGAATGACCTGGTCTGTGTAAATAATGTTCCTTAATCGATACAATCTGTTTGCCACTTGTTGGACCCCCAACTCCATAAATGCACTACACCAGTTTTAACAGCTTGCCTATAAATCAAAATGGAAAGAGACAGAATATTAACTAGCCTATGTCCTAATTAAACAGTAGTCAGATGATGATGAAAGCTTTACCTTCAGCAGTTTGGCAGGCTGTCAGGAGCATAACCATGCTGAAGAAGACAGCGTGCTGGGGGGAATCTTATTGTATGCAGCAGCAAAAGCAGTGGATTTGCAGAAGGGATACAGGGAGGAGAGCAACAACTGCAGTAATCTTCCTGAGGACCTTTGTAGGATGCATACTTCCCATGGGTCAACAGGGAGCCTATAAGTACTCCAAATGGTCCTGAAGGGATTTTGGACAGTTTCCAAACCATTTTTGTACCTTCCTATAAATAAGCAAAAATTAAAATGTTTGAATGTTGCTGTGTTGCATAAATCATAAAAAGTAGTAGTGCTGAATGGATTGGTAGCATCTTCTTGATCACTCAACCTGTTCTTTGCTATTTGCTCTGAGAGTGAGAGGCCAAAGAAAAGAAGAGATACTTTTAATTCAGTACAGAAAGTTTTAGCACAGAATGCAGAAAATATGGAGTGAGATCCTACATCTGGAGATGTAGCTACATCTCATAGCCATTAAGATTAATTTCTTCACTAAGGGCCTTTCTTCCCTACATTGTTATAGTGCTATTATTCTACTTTCAACATCCTATGGAATCCTGGGGTTTGCAGTTTAGGAAGGACTATTTAGAATTCTCATCCAGAGAGTTCTGGGCCCCAGTAAACTACAAACCCCAGAATTCTATGGAATGTTGAAAGTGGAATAATAGCACTATAACAGTGTAGTGCAGAAAGGCCCTAAGTTTCTTCTCAAAGGTAACAATGAGTAATTTCAGCAGTTTTCCTTGCACTGCAAGAAAGTCTTTGAAAACTATGCAGTTTTTGAAGGCTATTTACAGTTCAGGATTTATTCTGAGGGAAAAAACACATAGTTATAAAGCTATGGTTCTACTTTAATTTCCATGGTTCCATCTTAAGGAATCCTGGGATTTATAGTTTAGAGAGGGACATTCAGAATTCTCAGCCAGAGAGATTTGGTGTTTCATCAAACTACAAATCCCAGGATTCCATGAGATGCAGTCATGGCAGTTGAAGTGGAATGACAGCACTTTATTTTTGTAGCGTGAAAGGGCCCTAAATTACACACACACACAAATTCATGAATCATGTGCATGGTGTAGTGGATATAGCACCATGCCAGATTATGATCATCCTGTGAGCTTTGCAGATATGTTTTCAAATATGCTCAGATTTTACAAGGGGATAAGTGGAGAGGAGATGAAACAATGAGATGCAGGGAGAGAAAGTACGTAGGTAGAAGGAGGATGGAAGCAAAATGGAACCAGTGCATTCTACAAATTCAGTCTAAAATTGTAGACCTGAAAAGGTATGCCTTCTTCTCCCTGTATTTTTTCAATTAGAAAACTTCTCAGTTTTTAGGAACACGATGTGAATTCTTTCTTGCAAAAAAAAAAAAAATGGCATTATGGGCTAGAAATTCAAAATTTAAAAGCTATTGCACATAAAGTTATATAACAGTAAAGATCCATGGGACTTCAAACATCAGTGTAAAATAGAGTACCGGTGCTTAGGTGATCTGATAAATCTTAAAGCAATTCTTTAATAACTAAAATGTAAAAGAAACCATGTCACTGAATAACCATCTGCAAAACAATAAAATGTTATGTGCAAAAAGGGATCGGTTCATTCATGTTCCTGAAAAAAGAACAAGTTAGCCCTATTGTATGCATGGCTGATATGAAGATGAAACAAGATGCCAAACTTGTGTCTGTATCTTTGAGTTTGCACAGAAGTCATCTGAAACTAATCTTTTGCCTTCATACAAAATTTACAAGCCCAGATATAATGAGTGGCCAGTGATTTTATGCAAGTCATTTATTCCATTAATTTTATTGGAACGATGCATAAGCCTCATCCTGTATGAGTGCATGTGAGACAGAGTATAATGTTCATTAGACATCTTTGGACAAGATTATTAAAAGTCTGAGCATTTTATGATGCCTATCACAGAGGTATCTATCCTTTACCCAGGGCAATTAATGTAAGGTGCTGTATTTTAATAATGCAAATGGCTGAAGGCTCAAGAGGGAAATGAAGGGGAGTCTGACCTCTGATAAAACTTCAAAAAGTAACTTTTTCACAGTGAAGGCAAAATATTCCACAGAGTGTGACTTCTGTTTCATGAGGACAGAGAGTACTTAATATTCTTTCACTTACCCTTATGATTTATAGACAAGCTGTTAAACCAGTTTAGTGCATTTATGTAGTTGTTGCTCAGTGGGAGCCAAACAGATTACACTAATTAAGTAACATTCTTTATGCAGCAAAACATAGTTTGATGTATATGAGAAAAAATGTCTTTTTGCATTACTTCAACAGAATATATATTTTCATCACACACACACACTGTAGGGAGGCAATGAGAGGTAGGTCAAACATTTTAGGAGCTTTGAGTAGGGTACCTGTGTCCATCTGTTGCAGTAGAAACAGAAAAGAGTCTTGTGGAAATGTAAAGGCTAACACATTTTATTTGGTGTAAGTTTCATGGACTGTAAGCCTACAATACCATTTCTGAGTAACTTCTTACTCAGACAATCAAACATACAACCTCACAACAAGGGTGTGTGCATGTGCGTGCCTGTGTGCATGCATGCATGCATGCGCACATGCCTTGCCTTCAAGTTTCCTGTCAAATTTATGGTGCCCCTATGAATTTTACAGGGTTTTCTTACTCAAGGAATAAGAGGTGATTTTGCCAATTCCTGCATCTAACATATAGCCTGCAGCACCTGGTATTCACTGGTGGCCTTCCATCCAAGTATTAACTAGAACTGACCCTCCTTAGCTTCCAAGATCTTATGGGATATGGTGTCTTCAGCAATTGTAGATGAATTGAATAGGATCCCTATAAGACAGTGATTCTTGTCCCTGGTAGCTGGTAGCTCTGATGTCTGAATTTCAAAAGAACTATCCAAGGTACTGAAACCTAGCCCCAAAATAAGTTCAGCACTTGGAAGTTCAGACTAAACCCACAAGTAGATTCAGCACTCCATTGACTTTGGAGCTACCAGAGACTTTTTCCTTTGTTCCTCTATGTACCCTATTTAGTTGTAGCACTGTTGGCAACTTTACTAAAACCAATGCCAACTATTGAGGGGGTTCAGAAGGAGGAGGAAAAGGACACAACTCCAAAATAGCAGTGATTGGAGGATGTTTCACCCTTACCCACAGTCACATTATGGCAGTGGAAGCAGGGGCAAACCTGGTCTGTAAAATGCAGATCTGTTGTGAGTCAATGAAACAGGATGGGGGAAATGCCATATTACTACTATCTCAGAAGGCTCACAAATAAATGGGGACACATTACAATCTCAGGTGGTTATTTGTTTACTCTAGTAACTGCAATGTTATTTATCACCTACATTTACATCATACCTTTCCTCCAATGAATATAAGGCATCATCCACAGCCTCATCCATACTTTAACACATACAGATATCACAATAAAGTAAGACATTCATGACAAAAGTAATGCAATCTTTAACAAAGTTTCATTGTCTTTTTAAAGAACTTTTCAAATATGACTAAGCAGGTACCATTGCAAACTACATACAGAACAACCTGCATACAGTGTACACTTTGATAGGATGCATAGGAGCATGTTTTCAGATGCCTAGAGTTAATTTAACAAGAAAATATTTAATTGATTTTAGCCTCAAAGAGATTTTATGAATTGCAGTAAATGAATGGTGAAATTATAATGTAACTTTGATTTAACAGAGAGATGAACAGTATAGACTTATTTGTGGTCCTGCTTTATCATTCTCTTGACTGGATAAGAGAGTTACAGCACTGTGTTTGTACACTACATTTGTCCAAGAGGACTTCTCCAGCCCAGTTTAAGCCACTGATAACTTATGGAAGTACTGTAGCTGCTGTGAGCTTGGAACCCAGAAGAACATTTAGGCCTCTCTGGACCAGACATTTGGCTGTCTGAGATGCAGCAGTAAATGGTTTCCTCTACACAGAGACAGACACATTCATCTACTACAGCAGACATGCTACTCAAAGCCCAAGTCAGCCATGTTACTTTTGCACATGTGGCAGAAAACCACACACTTCTCCCATCCCACCAATGAAGTAAGAAAATAATCAACTAAAAATTCACAAGTCTCTCATGACTCTCAAAATATACTATTTGTATAATAGTAGGGCTGTCTCTAATCTAATTCCTAGATTTTCTACCAGTGGAATATACTTCTCATAGCAGTGGTAGGCATGTGCTACGGGTCAAAGGATCATTTTCATTTCTTTTGGAACTTGGTGTGCCACACCATCATGTTCATGAGTAACCAGCAGTGCTTGGTTATGTGACTAGACATCACTTTGGGTAACTTTTACATCAATTGTTTTGCTGTTTGGGGGTGGGACTTCTGAAACATCACTTGTGGGTCAAATTAAAATCAGGGCTCCTGGAGTTCATTTTAGGCCAAAAAAAAAAAAAAGGAACTTTATGTGAAGAAGATTCATCAACTGCATCTTGTCTAATAAGCAGTCATGTAGGAACGTGGGGGTGGGGGGGACGATTTGCCCAAGGCGGCAATGTTTCTGGGGCATTCCAGCCCATAGCCACGCCCCCGTGCACCCTGGCCACACACCCGACACAGTGGCCATGCCCCTCGTGCCATAGCCCCTCCCCCTCCCATCCCCCCTCCACACACTCCAAGCTCCACCACTGCTAATAAGTACAGTGTTGCAAGTCACTAAATCTTTCACATCAGACATAAAAGTCACTAATTTATGAACAGAATAGGATATAGAACCCACAATTCCCCTGCTTCACAGCATAATTAGGGGCAATGAAACAGTCTGGACAATGGCTAGAGTACTGGCAGCCTAAGATATGGAATGTCTCTTATAGTAGATAATTAAGGAGTCTTTGTTGTACCATTTTATAGCAAATTAAAGTCATCCTATGGCTCTAGTATTACATCTTCAATGTGATGCCCAGCAGAATTATTCCTAGCAACAAGGACCCTACTGGATCTCTGAAAGGCAAGGAGAAGAACCTTCAGTTACCTACAAAGTGACAAATTTGTGAGGCACTTTGAAAAGAAAGTAATTTTATTCAGTCAGAACTTAATGCCACAGTCATTCCAGAGTCTGGGAAGTATTCAGTGCACTATAAGTTCAGAATGGTTGTTGTGGCTTGATGTGGTTCCACTCTTATCTACAAGCTAGTTACATTGGGGGATTTCTTTTCATTCCCATTCTATTAAGCTATTGGATGCCACAGCATTTCCTCTGATCCCCCATGTTCTTCAATTTTATAAGAAGTTATTGTGACCCAGTAGTTTGTTTTGGAGCTGGATGCTATCATTATTCAGTTCTATTTCTGCTTGTTGCTGGCCCAGTACTTGGATGCTGTAATAGGCTGGATGAGGGCCAAGAAACTGAATCCTGATAAGACAGTAGATCTGTAGATTGGTGATTCCCAGTTTAAAAACCATATATACATTCCCATTGTAGCTCACTTTAGATGGGTTGTAAAAGGGTCTTTTTAGTGGGACATATTCAAGATTCAAATGAGTGTAGCTTTAATTAAAGTTCAACATCAAACTTTACTGTCTTGAAGTAATTTAAATCTCTGTCTTTATAGCAGTGAGTCTGATACTTACTTCAATAAATTGGTTTGGAGACGTCTCTGAAAAAAGTTGATGCCCTCTTTATGATCCCATACATAGCAGTCAGAGCTAAAGAAAACAGCTGCACATGAAGATTATACTGCAAGTTATAGTATGGCACCACATTATGTAAAAGGCATGCCTCTTCAATCTAATAATGTAAAAGCCAAGCCTGTATCCTATTCACCTCTCTAGCTGCCCTGTGCAAAGAAATATACATCCATATCTTAAATAAATAGTGTAAGCGAGAGTCACTATAAGCATTTTAGCTTGACTATCTATCTGTGCTTCATCTATTTGCTGTTTTATTCATTATGGCTTTTAACAGATTTTAGTTTTGTTGATTGTTTAAATATAGTATTAAATTTTGTATCTTGTATATCTTTATGTCTCTTTTAATTGTTGAAAGTGCCTTGAGCCCCAAACAGAGCAAAGGCAGGATATTATAACAACAGCAGCAGCAGCAGCATTAACAATAACCGTAGACCTTAGAAAGTTGCTCTTTAAAAGTAATAAATTACTATTACTCATCATAGTGCCTCTAAAGGAATTCACTTTTGTTACCTGGTACAATGTTTAAAAATTACTTGTTGCACAACTTTTTATTTTGCTTGTTTTATTTTTTTTATATATATTTTTTTAGAATTAATAGAATTAATAACACGTTGGCATAAAAGTTGAAAAAATGCTAACAAATGCCTCAAAAATGCTATTTTAGTATTATTAGTGCTGACAAGAAATGAGGCTTCCCTCTAACATTGACAAGGAAAACACAGCTCTTATTCTCACTGTGATGATCAGAGATAAGAGCAGTAGCTTCTTCTGATCATTAAAGCAAGGAAAATTTCTTTAACTCTGTTTTTTCAGTATTAGGCAATGGCAGTTCTTTTCTTTTCTTTTCTTTTTAGGAAAAAGAAGTATTTTTTAGAAAAAGGTATATGCCAATTTCAAATGAAGAGGAGCATATACTGATTTCAAGTGAAGAGGAGTATTCTAAAACCTCATTTGATACCGACGAAATGTCCCAGAACACAATCCACCTCTTTGGTGTGGAACAGTTCCTCATACCTCATTTGTAAATAAGAAATAATGAGTATTGACCACAGATTTAATTGTAAACTCCTAAAGAAACTCAGCAAAATATCACATAATCACAATGTCTAATATTTATTTCTCAGAGGTTAAATTCATTTTATGCATTAAGAAAAAAGGAAACATGAAGAATGCAAGAAGCCACACACTCAGGCACCCAGGTATTTTTATAAGAAAGGAAATGTTTTCAAAGCATTAAAAAGGAAGGCACGTACTGAAAATCTGCTCATGTGTAACAGGATTTGTTCTAATGCCTCCTACACACCACTTTGAAAATTTACCCCCTCTGCTTTTTAATAGTGTGTAACTTTGAAAGGGTTGTGACTTGGGAGAGGCTGACATTTCTAAAACAAAGATATGTTTAAGGAAACAACAAGCCTGATAAAATTTAAAATAAAACATATAGAGTAGTAATATTGTAATGGTTTTTGCATGGCAGGGAAGCAGACGCTTGCAAGCTGTGAAACACAGCACTTCAACTAGATGACTGAAAATTATAACTCCTTTTTAACAAATGAAAAGCCAGTATGAGACTGTAACATTTGACATCCTGATTTTGTACAGTAAATGCCTTCCAGAAATCAAAAGAATTATATACATTTTATCTAGGGGTACACTTGAAATATATGCCTTTAATGAAGCTGAACAGATTGCCAAGGACGTAGGAATGCACACAACACAATCCTATGCATAAGCCCCACTGAGTTCAGACAAATGTGGACTGGATGAAGGCCAAACATAGCTAGCAGCTGCGTTTGTCTTAAACCTCATTCTGGAATAATCATAGGGCACTCATCAAGGATCAGGGGCCTGGAATGAGAAGGTAAAACTTTACTACTTTTTTCCAACACTGGGATTTCAGTACAGATTGGTGATCGCATGGCAACAATTTATATTGCAAAATATAACTGCATCAGGATTATGTGCTATATTAAAAATATATTGCTGAGACTCTGCATCACTTCATTTCCTGATCTGAGCCCTGATACCCATCCTAAAAGTTGGTCAGCTGTCATGAATTCTGCAGCACTGGTGAGTGGGCAGTTCAGGATGATATGACCAAGCTCTCCTGATAGAGAGTGAAAGTGCTAGAATGTGTTGTGACAGGACCCTACAGGGGTCCCTGCTTCTGCTTCTTGCACTTGGTGGTAGCAGGAGGCTGGTCATATTATCCAACAGTGTTGTGAAGAGAGCTGTGCACTGGGTTTACTAATTTGGGGGAAAGCTCTCCCAGGCACTAACTAACACCTTCTCTTCTCTCTCTCTCTCTCTCTCTCTCTCTCTCTGTAGGACCTTAGAGGCTATAGATTTAAAAATGAACACTTTAGTTCCAAAAACAAGGAATGAAAAAGAAATCAGGATGAAGACAAACTGATTTTGAAATAGAAATAATTATCTCTTTAGTAAAAGACAGAAAAACATAGCAGCAGAACCCAACAGAACAATCTGTGTTCAATACAAGCTGTTTCTCAAAAGAAAAGAGGGGGAGAATGGCACTGGTGCTAAAAACTCTACTCTTGACCAAACTAAGAGCGCAAAAGGTATGCAGCCAAGCTCAAGAGACTGAAGACAAAAACACACACATGGATTCTCACAGCCTTCAGTGGGCATCAGAGTTCAGTTGGCTATGTGGCTGAAGATCAGGATATTAGCTTCTTCTCCTGGGGGACTCTCTGTGATCTTTCCAGGCTTCTTCTGGTCTGTCTCCATGAAGTCTCTCCTGTGGCTCCTTTTTTGAGCCTTTTTCTATCTAGTGTGCAGGTCTGCAAGTCTGTGTCTGCAAGCAGGCTCTTTCCTTTCCTTAGTGGAAGCAGACACCTTCTCCAAGTCTCTGTGTGCCTGCATTTAAGCCTTTCCTAATTTGGGGGATGTCACCTGGATTTGAGGAGATGCTTTCTGGGATGGGCTAGCATGACCTTAATGTTATACTCTGGAAATTCAAAGGTTTAGATTTGAATATGACCTCTGCTCATACCCCTCTAGGTGCTGGGAATTACTCTTAAGTAGTCTGAGGAGATGCAAACAATAGACTTTGCACACATAGGACAAAACCAGTCCATTTGCTCTCTTTCAAATCTAGATGGGATTTTCCAACATCTCTGGACAATGAACATAACTCACAATGGGAGTTATAACAGTCTGAACCGGTTTTGTTGGGCTTCCATTCAGTGGAAGTGAACAAGTTAATTAAGTACTGATTGTTCTCCCACAACACATCAAGGAGCCATGTCCTTGTCAACAAGAGGGAGGGGTTTTTTGGTGGGAAAGTTCCAGTTTTTATTTTAAGATGAAGCTTGACTTCTCCAAGATCGACATGGAGTCCAGGCAAGTGCACATTGCCCTACCCTGTAAGTATGCAGGCTATAGCAAGAGGAGACTACTCTCCTGATGCATTAAAGTCTACTTGTAATAAATATTTACCAAACATAATTCATAACCATACCACTTGCTAGTGCTATAGAATCCATTGCTTGGGACAGATGACTAGCTTTTAAGGTGGGTTTTGGGAGCATTATTACCATGGCAACAGTACCATGATTGTAAATGTGAACAGGAAAAATTTATTTGGTTACAAGTCTAACTTGCAATATCATAACTAACAGAATGCCAGCTGCATATAATTGCATAGGATCAAATTTCAATATTTCAATATATTGCACTAGGGTTTAAGCCCCTCTTCTCCATGCCAAAATTAGGCTCTAACTGGTATCAGGCCTCCTGTAGTTATTCTAGGTTATGCTATAAGAAGGGGATGACATTAAAAGTGACAATATCATCCATTATTGTCAAGTGTGCTGTTCTGTTTCTCATTTCAGTAATTTTAAAACAGAATGTTTCATCCATATATTTCACCCCTATACGTCTGAAGCTGTACTGGGAATTCTGATCCAAAGCAGATGATTTTGTTGTTCCTAACTGCTGTCAAGGCAACTTTAATTTATGGCAGCCCTCATCAACCGCCCTACTCAGGTCTTGCAGATTCAGGATCATGGCTTCCTTGATTGAGTTTATCCATCTGTAATGCAGTCTTCCCTTTTCCTACTGCCTTCTACCGTACCAAGCACTATCAAAATCTAAAAAGAAAGAAAGCTTACATGACGGATGTGAAATAACTGGGACCATTACAGAGGTGCAGGTTAGAATAAGACATATACAAAAGTCTGCTAATTATTTATGGCAAGACCTCAGAAAGCAAACTGTGATGTCACTAGGTGGAAACAAAGTAACACTGGTACAATTCCTTCAGTTCTCAATACCACATAATTTCTTAAATTATTGGCCAAGAAATGACTGCAATTTTTCTGCACCCTACCAATCAGTGTAAAGGGAATTAATTATCATATAATTTTATAAGTTAAGGCTACCTTTCTTTTGGCACAACTGATCTTTGGTCTATTTCAAATTTTTAAAAGCAATTACCCAAACAAATCAAATGAGAATGCAAAAATTTCTACTTATTAACCGTTAGGCCATTTCCACAGAAGAGGGGAGGAGCGGTTCACCACATGTCAAGAGCAGTGTTTTATACACCAATTCAGAAACTGTGCTGTCTGCACACACACACACACACACACACCAATTTACATTGTATTATGGCAGAGAACAGCAGTTGCTGCATCCGCAAGAGCAAATCCCTGGCTACTCCCATTACCCTCCCTCACCCCACCCTGCCATCACTGATTGGTCTGTTTTTGTTTTTGTTTTGTTTTGTTTTAAAAAACATTTTAAACTCATTTCTGCACTGCTATGTTTGTGCATAGGTAGGTATGTTCATCAATACATGGAAAAAAAATGTCTTAATGGTCCATTACCAGATCTTCTCTTTTCCCACTGTTCATTTAACGCATGAAGACAATAATGACAGCAGCCTATCCTTTGGTGGGTGAAGAGAGATAAGGATGGAAATGATGGAAGGGACAGCCTGGGAACACCCATAGCTGGCCACTTCTGCATTGTGAATTGATGGTACACTTCAGCATGTAGGCAAAAAATGAAGCAGAACTGGTTTGGGAGATTTACATCCGAGTTTTTCTGGTTTTTACATATAGCAGTTTCTCATCTCAGTGAATTGTGCTAGGAGCTGAAAATGTGCAGAACCACAAGGAAAACTACAACACTAAAATGCTACAACATGCAGACAGGAGAGTAAGAATTCGGCACTACTATGATGTATCTACCTCGTGCAGAAATGGCCTTAGATTAGAAACATGAAACAGCAGAAAAGAAAAGAAGCTAAAATTGAAACATAATCTAAATCTGCTGCAGTTTCCAAATCAAAACCATGGAGTTTAATGATTATTATCCAAATCCAAAGAAATGCATGCCACACAGGAGGGGGTAAAAGTTCATATCTTTAATGTTAGAGACATCAGTTTCATTTTCCCTATATCTGAATGGGTTTTTTTTACCAAAAAAAAAAAATCTTTCCAATCCATTCATGAATCATAATGAATTTTGAAAATACTGTTAAATTCTTTTTAAAAAATTGAATTCAATTGCACTGCCAAAATGAATCAGTGCATAGAGGATGTTGCCATGCTGTGGGCATGTAGCTTGTTATAGCTGAGGATCCCATCAGGAAAAGAGAGATGACAGCCCTAATTCAGCATCACAAGCATGATTTGAATATACAGGAGCTCAAGTCAACATTTTAAAAGTTAAACCCTAAAAACTCTCTACAGATGTTTGTATCCATCCATTTAGCTGTTTTGCATATTTAGCTATTTTTCCACCTCTGTAGTTCTTTCTGTTATATTTGTGAAGAATCTGGAAGCTCTTAGAACATACTTACATATTACAAAAACAAAATGAAAAGCTGACCATCCCTAATTAAAACACACATCAGGAAAGCAGGAAGATGAATGTCAGCCTGGGCTCAGGGCATCAGGACCATTCAGGTATAAAACACAATCACAACTGGAGGAAAAACTGGAAAGTCAGACTAGAAAACAAGCCAGGGCCACCAAGCAAGAACAAAAATACAAAACAATAAAAGTCCCAGTTAAACCTTGCTGCTTAAGCAGAGTTTTGCTGAGACAGGAAAGCTGTCTTGTAATCCTTCCTGCCTAAGGATGAGCCAGTGATCAGCCAAGTGTGGCCTTCTAGAGGCTTTTGGAATGCAATTGCCATGTTTTCTCACACTTGGCTATGCTGGCTGGGGCTACTGGGAATTGTAACTTCTTTCTAACCTTGAGTGACACATTGCTTCTCTCTGCACAAGTCTTTTTACTACTTACCAACATTTACGTCAGGTAGCAATCAGCAGGTGACACAGAACCACAAATGCGATGCATTCCTAATGGAAAGAAGTCACTGTCAGAAGAAAGCATCACACCCTCATAGGAATAAAATGCTACAGCTGTGTGGGAGCAGTGGCTGTCATTACTTCTGCCTGTTCCTACTTTTTTTATTGGGGTAAGGGAACACCACTGAATCTTTCTGCACCATTTTATCCCCTTCCTCTTGGGCAGGGAGGAGGTATACATGCAACTGTGTCTCCCTAAAAAAAAGGGGGGGATCTAGGAGATTTGAGGACTTCTTACCTGTTTTGAGCAGTAAAACTGTATTTGTGAGCAAGGCCCTCTTCATGAGGAAGACATCTAATAAAACGTCTGTAATTGAAGCCTGTGTGAAGCAGTGTGTTCAGTTCTGGACAAGCAGTGATACTGAGGACAATGTTATATAGTATCTCCTGTCATTCCCTTCCTTGACCTTCCTTGACCTACAGATTGCCCAGAGGCTCTTATTCATCAGATAGTTGAATCCATACTGACTTTTATCACCGCTGCTCATAGTTTTACAGGACAAATAAAATATTCAACCTTATTTTAAACACAGGTTCAGCACCTTGAAAAGATCCAGTAAAAGCATGACTAGGTTTCATAAAGCCCAGCATGGATTTGGTGACCCCTAACAGCATGGACTCACTGTCCCCTATTTATTGGAGAACAATAGGACCTTGATAGTTACAGATGAATGCAACCTCCTCCATTTTAGAATGAAAACCACTTAATTAGCAGATGAATTAATACTTCTATTTTGCTGGAAAGGAGTCTCATCTTACTGGGCTTCATCCAGTCTACAGTATAACTTCATCCATGCACTGAATCAGAATGACCACTGACTATCTGAGGATTTCATGAGCAAAAGAGAAAAACATGAGTGTTAGCTACATAGTGGTGGCCCTTCACTCTAAATGTTTGGATGATCTCAGCCAGAAGTTTCATGGATGGGCAACTGGAAGTTTCATAGACTGCTTAAAAAAGCTAAAACACAAACATACGCAAGCCAACATATAAGTGGCCAGAAATCCATTTCTAATTTTGGAAAGCAAATATTTGTTCCTATATTAAAACAGGAGAAGTAGGCCCTGCAACCTATTTAAAAGGTTATTTGCCACTCCTAGTGGCTTTCAAGGGAGGCAACTCACCCTTTTTCACCAGTAAAAGGGCTATCTTAAGAAGTTGGAAGATTACAGGACCAAAGAAAGAATCTGGAGGGTTCACAGTGTCTACCAGTGGAGTAGATGATAAATAGTATGAGGAAGCAGAGGCATCCCTGGTGGATCTGAAAATACTCCAAGAGTAATCTTTTAGAACCAGCCATACAAGCAGGGGTGAAGCCAATGCAAAGCAATGCGTTCAATCCATTCCCCTTCCCATCACCCCCAGTAAGCTATTCAGAATGATATCATGGTCAACTTTACTGGGAAGAGCTTAGAAATTCAACAGGGTTGAACCCTCCTTGTTTTTCTCCCAACAAACCTCATTCCACAGGGCAACCATTCCAAAGTTTCCATTCCAAAAGTAGAAGCTAGACCTGGTTGACATGGAGCTAAGAAATTCAGTTTTCAAATAGGAGTGACTGGAATTGGCCAACAACCATCTTTCTGAACGCTAACAAGAAAAGGGATACCATTATTCACAACTTAAGGGTCCAGTGGGAGGCGCATTAGTTAATTAATTTAAGGTTCTATATAAAACACATAATGTGTAATTTATATTAACTTTGTGAGGAAATAATATCACCCCACTAACCTGCTAACCTATGAACTGAAGGGAGATGAATTGGATGCACAGAAATATTAGCTCCTGGACTTTCACCAATATGTCCCATTCTATTTCACCCAAAGTGTATGCATGCAGATGAATTTTCACAATATGACAATGGAAAGGAAAAAGGCATACACAGAATTTTAAAAAGTATTTAGTAGAGGTAAACCAATATAGCTAGACAAATTAAAAGAAAAACTATCCAGTTTCATAGCTACAGATTATGCAAATATTAACTTTTGCCAATTATATTTATAGTAATAGTTATGACATGTTATGAACAATTGTTTTTAAAAGACAAAATAATAAGGAAGATACTATTTTGGTTTATTCAAAATGGATCTTATCACCATCTCTGTTTAAGAGACTGACATCAACCCCTTATCTCAAGCAGCAATTCACAAGAAGTAAGGAATTTAGACAGAAACCAGTCCTAGTGATGACTGCAAATAGGAATGCAAATAGATATTGGGAAATGTAAGAGATAGTACTCAGTCTCACAATTGACAAGGCAGAAGCTGAACGATAACACGTCCCATTGCCACCCAAACATGCACTGGGTCTAGCAGAGAGAAAAAAAGAAAGCTTAGTCTATTTTGTAAAACAGCTTTACTTACAAATTATTTGCGCATAATCAAATATATGGTGTAATGGGGTGGAAAGAGGAAAGAAGAAACAAAATGGCTACAATTTACAGTGATGGAGGAAAAGAGAGAGACAGTGAAAGAACAAACAAAAAGGAAGTCTCTGAACATGAAAACCAGAAATTAGTGAATATAAGCATGCAAACATTGCTGATTCTAGGAGCAAGTTAGGGAAGAGTGTTCTCAAGGCACTGGCTAGCATTAACACTTTGAGTCCCATTCTATTATCATAAGAAAGATTGCAGGACTAACTTCTGGGTACAGTATAGTTACAAAATGGAATGGATTACAAGTACATTCAATGATACTTCTAATATCACTTGTCGTTGTGCGAGTGGAATATGAACTTTAGGTAGCTTTCAGTATCCAGATAGGATGTGAGTTCTAGATCAATGTAAAGCTCTGTCTTGAATGAAACATTTGGGGAAAAATTAGTATATTATGCCAAAACACATAGCCTTCATATCAGAAAATGTGCTGAAGTACTACTATATATCCTGACATGCATACTCCAATGTACATATGAGAGGTTTCTTTCATTGAGGAAAAGAGGAATGACTCACTTCAGACCTATCCCTGTTAAACTTCCAGCATCTAAGACTCATCACTTGTTTATGTTGAGCAATGACTACAGCCTGCCTTAGGGAACTATTAAAGTAATTCTTCTAATAAAATGTTTTTTGTCTTTTTTTTAACAAAAAAAAGCTATATACATTTTAAAACCTTTTTTGTTGTTCAGTTAATAAAGCTTTTACACTCAGATCAGCTGTAAACTCAGCCAAGCCTATATTTTCCTTCAGGACAAAAGCTCTATATGTTTTTCTTTATGCCTCTCTTTTATTTTCTGCACATTTGTTGTTTTATTTCTCCTGACATCCTATACCTAGTCTGTCTACCAGTGGTTTATTTTCAGTAACTTGGTGAAATTTTACTCATCCTTTATTGTACATCTGTAGTGCTGGTACTAAAACCATTCTTTGTCATTGCTTTGCATAGCAATCCTGTGGAACTGGTTTTTTAACTGAAGCATTGCTCTGAAACTACACATGCATGTACACATTTTTAAAAATGCTTAATAGATTCCAGGAAAGAGAAATCTTATTCCCAATTCCCGCTCCTTCAGCCCTCACAGGGCAAACACACATACAAGGAAATTGCAACAGAGGCAAGAGTTAAAAGAAACACCCTTCATGGTGCAAAGCAGAAATCTGAAGTTAAAAACTGTGAACAAATGTGGGAATTGCTGTCAAAAAGGTTTGAAGTAATCAGGGCAGACCATCCACCTTGCTATGTTCTCTTCAGTTGCTCTCTCTCCCACTTCAGATCAGAGCTTTTAATCCCTATCAGATTCTGAAAGGCACATACATGGACGATGTAAAGGCAAGTATCCCAGAAGATTTTCTCCTTTCTACAGGGAAGGTAGTAAAAATGCCATGCCAAAACAAGCATAGCTTTGCATAGCTCTGCTGAATTATACCTCACACTTTCTTTTACTATTCTTGCACGAATTTCTCTTGCCTCATTAAAACCAGAAGTTTCCTCTTAACCAATATTTGAAACATGGATCTGGTTTCATATTTTAAAGTTTAACATAAATGTTGTTCATGTTAACTATGGTTAAGGTAATTATTGATAAAACCCAAAAATTATACTTGAGGCTTGTGGGAGAAGGGTGTATTCAGGGATGTATTTAAGTCTTTTACTTCAAGTCTCAAGTCTCTACCTTCAAGTCTCAAGTCGATTCTCAAGTCCTTGCAAGATAATACAAGTCAAGTCTGGGAGCCAAATTTAACAGAAGAAAGGAGGTGGTGGAGGTGGGGTTTAAGTTTCAATAATTAGAAAATCAAGGCCCCATACTGTTATTCTCTTTTGCACCTTGCTTTAGCAGTGCTTCAGGCAGACTTAACATTTCCTTTAAGGATTTAAACTTTAAGAGAATGCAGCATACCCATCCTGGTGGCTTCCTCATGAGCAATCAGGATTTGATTTAAACCTCCAAACCTATAGATTCTGGCCTTTCACTTATTTGCCTTCCAAGCCTCCGTTACTTCCCCATTGCTTCAAGTAGATTTTACACCCTCCGGGTTCATAAATTCCTGTCAGATTTTAAACTCCTCCAGTTCCATTGATTTCTGCCTTTCACTCCCTCTGCCTTCCAAGCTTCCTCTACTCTTCTATCACTTCAACCAGATTTTAAACTCTTTAGATCCATGGATTCCTGCCAGATTTTAAACTACCTCCAGCTCCATTGATTCCTGAGTTCCAAGTAGGGATGGGCGAACCAAATCCTCAAATCCTCGAATCCTTGGCGGGAATTCGAGATTCGGAAATCCAAATCCCTGTGCCAAAATAGGCAAACTGAATATTTCGAATCCACCACCCAAACAGTTTGTTGGAGACTGGGACGTCTGAAAACCTGGGAGACCAGGATGCCTGGAAACTTGGGAGACTAGACACACAAGGGGAGATGGCAAGTAGGTGAATTTTTCCCTTGGAGTAATAATGGCCTTTGCTAAAAATTTCATAAATTGCATCTAGGGTTGTATTCTAAGATATTTAAATTGAACATTTCATATTTAAGTTCAGCACTTGACTGGAAGGTACAGGCTTGACATTTCAAGGACAGCTGAAACATTCCTTTGCATGGCTCCCTTGCAAAGCTCTTTCAGACACAATTCTGGAGTTTCTAGTTTTACAAGGTGTCACAGCCTTCTCTGCCAAAGTGTGTTGGTGCATGATCAAACTACAAACCCCAGGATGCCAGAAGGAGCTATGCAAAGAAAAGCCAGTTTTGACCTGGATTATCTCTGTACTGTAGTGGTCCTGTTTACACAGGCAGGAAAATGTGGGATTAATCCACATTTTCCTGCCTGTGTACAAAGGACCGTCATGATATTTTCAATCTCAGGAGATCCTGAGGCAAAACTATAACAATTATCCTGGCCAGATTTCTTCAGAGGGAGGTTTGCTTTTGCTAAGGCTGAGAGAGTGTGTCTTGCCCAAGATTACCCTTCTTTCCCTTGCTTTTTAAACCCTTTTTTAAAAAAATTTGAAAGATGTGAGATTCGTGGATTCCCAGAACCTTCCAAAGATTCAGATCCAGATTCGGATCCAGAAAATTCTGGATTCATCCCATCCCTGCTTCCAAGCCTCCTTTACTCCCCAGTTGCTTCAACCAGATTTTAAAACCTCCAGATTGATTGATTCCTGCCAGATTTTAAACCTCTCCAGCTCCATTGATTCCTGCCTTTCACTCCCTCTGCCTTCCAAGCCTCCTTTACTCTAAAGCAAGTCCTTTATTAAAAAAAAGACAAGTCTAGTCGAGTCGATTCATGATTTGACTAGTCGAGTCAAAGTCAAGTTATTGAAGCAACTTGAGTCAGACTCGAGTTCGAGCCAGTCGACTCAAGTCTACATCACTGGGTGTATTCATGAAACAGAGACAGCAGATTCTTCCACTAATCTGAATTGTGCAGATAATTGGCTCTGATCCTCTTGCCCCTCTTTTCCCAATCTCAATCTCTTTGGGGAATCTTTTTCATTCTCATTTGCTACAACACCTGTTATTTTTTTTAAAAAAATCTTCCCTTCCTTTTCTTTTTTTGGGGGGAGAGGGTGCTTGGAATCTCTTGGCACTTCTCTTCCACATCTGTGACTGTTGCAAGTCCTACAGTTGCTGCCCCTGTTGTTACACTAGCCTAGCTATCCTTAACTGGGAAGTCTCACAGAAAAATTCTTCAGTAAGAAATGTTGGAGAAAGAGGGAGGACGGCCCTTTTGCTGGTGTATTCTTCCTAATGGCAAATGGAAGAGCCTCTCATTGTCCAATCAGGCAAGAGGTCTCTCATGCCCTATGTTCTTTTTCACTGCTCCCTGAGCAAAGTTACCTCAGGTCAGCACTAGCCAGGTCAAGAGCATTATGAAAGGATCTAGTTACTCCTTTCTGCTTTGTCTCTCTTCATTGAGGTGAAAATAGGTTTTTCTCCTGAAAGCTGAGGAAGTAGCAACAAACAGCAGTGGGCAGATTGCATTGATAACAAAGTGAGGGCAACCTATTCAAAGTGTAACCCTTTTAGTTCCGTTCAGTCCAGTAAGTGCTGGCAACTTCCATGTCAACAAGATAGGGAATTCACTCCAGGTTTTAGGCCAGAGCTATCCAAGGTGCTGAACCACATCTTTAAAATAGGTTCAACACTTTGAATAGCTTCTTTGAAATTCATACTAAAAAAACCCACGGCAGATTCACCACTTCTGGTGAAGCTACCAGGCATCACTGGCTTGAGGAGTTTGTGTCATTAAATTCTCACTGCACTAATGCTAGGGTCTGAATAATAGACAGCCGTACTCAAAGCTTTCAACGTAGATGTAAGCTATTTCATAAAAATGCACTTCAGTGATTTTTTTAAGACAAGCAGAGCAAACTTTAATGGAAGAAAACAATACAGTACCAACAGAAGCAAAGCAGAGCATTTGTTCAGGAAACAATTTCAGATGCAAGACTGACAGATACTGTTACTATTCCAGACAGGTCAAACCACTTTCTGGATTTCCCCAGATAAATTTAGATAAATTCAGATACCCTAAGGACTAAAGTACCTGTCATAATTACTTCATGAACTAATGTGGTTAAAGAAAATATGCTGGTCAATATCACTGAAAAGAAGCACACTGGCAGGTTATGCAGGGAGGACAGAAGATATCCATTGAAAAGTCTGAACAATTATTTCTTTTATGCTTCAGTCTGTTCTCCTAACTTGTGCAGAGTTTTAATAACTTTCTCCTATTCTACTTGTTTCAAGTTTGATATGTTCCAAGTTATCAGCAAGTTGTCAGTAAAACCAAGTGCAGTGTGAATAACAAGAAATCACAATTTGCCCAAACCGTTTCCTCTCTTAGAACTACTTAATCTAAACTGTGGCAGTCATGTAGATCTGTGCTTAAGCATGCCAGAGCATATGGTAAAAACCCCAAAGGTATCAGTTAAACATTTTGGCTCACAACAGGCTTTTCTTAAGTCAGTCTTCAGAGATAAGCATGACAGCTGATATGACAGTATCATTCCACTTTAAGACATGCTGTTCTATTTCTACCCAAATTTTCTAAGGAGGATTATGATAATATACTTAATGTAATTTAGAAACATGATTTGGCACTGCTACAGCCCAATTTTATGGCCAAGAATTTGCATTGCTTTCTTTATCAGCTTTGTATATCTGCTTAGCTAGTCCGTTTAAGTGAATCTTTCCAAACCTCTTCAAGTTTTAGTTATTTTGCCAGATAGCTTACTTCTTGCCATCTGATTCTGTAATTTGTTCACAAACTGTCTTACCTCAGATTTCTTAAGAAAATTTCAAGACATTGCCCACTCATCCAAATAAGAATGTTGACCAATGTTATGAGATAAAAGGGCCACAACCTTATAAAAGTACAAATCTGCAATAGGCAGCAAATGGGAAATGAGAGCACTAGCCAAAAGTCTAGTAAGGTCAAACCTCTCTTGGAACAAAGGTTTCCCAGCTCAGAACCAAGACTGGGTTCAAAGTACAAAAAGAATTTTTGTGAGGATGGGGAGATGAGAAGAGGGGATGGAATCTTGACTTCCATGTAGACTTAGACAAAAGCTAACAGCTGCAGCTTATCTGTTCTTCTTCATACACTCTGATGTTGTTTGGCCACATGTGTCCCAGTTTTTATTTGTGAAATGTTGCTGGGTAAGTCATTGGAGGGATAAGAGAGTTTTTTCTCTTTTTTCAGGAGCAAATAACTCTTTTTCCAAAACTAGAACTTTGTGTCTGACTTTGGAAGGGTATTTCTAATGTGTCTTGGGACCCCAGGACACTGTCAGAAGAATGTTAGAATTGCACTGTAAATTCCTTACAGTGAATCCTCTGCCTTTCTTTAACAATGCTGAGGAAACTTTAGTCTTGCAAATGTTTTGGACTACAAATCCCTTTCCTTAATCCATACAGCATGGGGATGATGTGATCTATAGGCCAAAATATCTGAAAAGCTAAAGTTTTTCCATCATTCTCCCCTTCATTGCTGTGAACTACAGGACCAAGCTACAATAAGCATCCAAGCAGCTCCCCCATTTTTGTCCTAGTTACTGAAAGCTAATTATAGCTTAAGGCTTGTTTTTAAGGCTCCAAAGGAAGTTTGTCTATTAATATTTTCAACCACATCCCCAAACCACCAATAGCAGAATTCATACTATGAGCTGAAATATCAAGTTTCACTTTCCAGATTGGTCTGTTTTTATTCATTCATTTGCTTAAAGTCTGTCCTAACTCTCATTTATGTGATGCATTTAAGCATCCACCGTGTTTGACATGGATATCAGTATTGCTTTCACTATAATAATGGTGTGCTGAAGAATTGCTAAAGGTATCAATTGATGTCATGGCTGTCAAGTCTTTTTAATATGACCCGTTTTAAATTTACAGAGGTTTGGAAGAAACCCCAGAGGCTTCAGACTATTCCATTTGCATTGATTTACAAACAAAATATTGATGGATGGCATCTTTTGAAATGTAACCCACCCCAGCACTGAGAAGCATACTTCGGATAAAGGAAGGCTTGTGAGGCAGGAATCCTGCTGGTATGTAATTTGAACTTGGGAGAGAAAGAGTTTATTTAGTCATTCAGACATGCATTGATTTTTACAACAATGTTATCCTAACTTGTCTACAAAACTGATGGTGTTTCTACAGAACTATTAACTCTAGGACTACTATCCATAGTGTGTTCAGAATACTGCTATTTAACATGACATAATGCAACATGCAGCCTAAAAGTTTATCCCCCCCCCAAATGTCCACCCACATCTACCTTCTACTCCTGCACACTAGTTTTCACTTGCAGGCTGACCAGTTCATTCTGTAATATTGGTCATTTCCACCCTACACTGTTATAGCACTATTATTCCACTTTCAACATCCTACAAAGTCCTGGAGTTTGAGGTTTAGGGAGGAGCATTTAGAATTCTCAGCCAGAGAGCTCTTTGGACTCAGTAAACTACAAACCTCAGAATTCCACAGGAGGTTGAAAGTGGAATAATAGCTCTACAGCAGTGTACTGTGGAAATGGCCATTAGCTAGGAGTGCATCATGATCCATATACAATCTCCATCTTACAACTAAAATATTTTGTTTTAACAAAGTTGTGTAGCATAGTCTAGCTGAAACCATCTAGCTTTGAATAGGGATGGAAATAATATTCCAGGATATCCCAAAAATGTTTTAAAAAATGTTCTTCTATTGTTGAGAAGCCCTACAAGAAGAACCCTGCACTGACAAGAATCTTCACAGTTCAGGGCTTATTCAGTGCAAAATTTGCATGTGGTTGTTTTATGCAGAAAACAGCATTTTTTCCTGCACAGGTAATAGCATATTCAGCATGGAAAATAATATTTTAATGCAGGAATGTTAATTATGTTATGATGTTATGATGTTTTCTGTACAGGAAGAGTTGTAATTGGGATTTGTTTTGCATAAAATCTTCGTGTGGTTAACTTGGATAGAAAACATTTTCTGCACAGAGAACAGTATTTTCTGCACAGGAATTAATATTTCTGCATTGAATTTTTTTTATGGAGAAATTATTGTCTCCTGTGCAGAAGATGCTGATTTCTGTGCAAAAAAAGTGTGAATTTTGCACAGAATAAGTTCAAAATTGCAAATAGCCTTCAAAAACTGCACAGAAGAAAATCACTGAAATTATTTGTTACTACCCTCAAGAAGAAATTTAGTGAAGAATTACATCTCTAGCATAGAGCATTTTCACATTACACAATTTCAGCAGTTTAATTCCATTTTAACTGCCATAGCTACCTCCAATGTAATCCTGGAATATGTAGTTTGGGGCAGCACTAGAGCTCTCTGGCAATACCTCATGAAACAACAAATCCTAGAATTCCAAGGATGGGACCACTGCAGTTAAAGTGGAATCAAAGTGCTCTAATATAATGTGAAAAGGCCACAACCATCTCTTCCTTGTCTGGCCTCTTTTCATCTGACTTCTGCTATAGACACAACTGCTCTAAAGAGATGGCAGCAGCAGATGTTCCCAAAGATAGCAAGAGACTATGATGGACCAGTCTTTTTAGAGTTTGTGGTGGAGGCAGAGGCAGCAAATGGATCTGCCATGAGAGAGCCAATGAACCCACTTTGATTTTATCACTTCCCCATCCATTTTAGCTGCTCCAAGTTGAACAAAGCTCAAAGGGAAGCTAATCCACCAGTCATTTCGTTGTTTCTGGGTGCCTTCAAGTTGACTCTGATTTGTAGCAATCCTTTAATCCAGTTTTCTTGGCCAAATTTATTCAGAGGTGACTTGCTATTGCTGTCCTCTCAGGCTGAGAAAGCTGCACTTGCCCGTGGCAACATAGTGGGTTTCCATGCCTGAGCTGGGATTTGAACCTTGATCTTTCATACACTTAATCCAACACTCAAGCTCTCATAACTCATCCTCTGGAGTCAGAAGATTCAGATGCAGAGTTGGAATGCCAGGAATTTACAAGTCCTGCTGTCCCTGGTCTCTCTGAGTCAGAGGTGCCAGGGGCTATGGTGGAGAAGGATTACTCCCCAGCAGGAGCTTAAAGAGATGGTGCAGCCATCTCCAAGTGTAGGAGGGAAAAACAGAAGCTATGTCCCAGAAACTCTATAGTAAGAGATGCTGACTAATTAAAGCACTTGGTGTCTTGAGACAGCTGGCTATAAAGTCTCTAGCAATTTGCTGAAGACTTTGTTGCTTACAACAGCCTATCTTGGTCCCTGGCAGTACTCTTTGACATTCTGTGTTCCTTAGACCTTGGACTGGCTACTATTTATGACTCTATTTCTGGTTTTATTTATTTGGACCTCTGACTTGCTACGCAAATTCTGAACTGGCTGTGATCACCCTCTTGTTTCTCCCTTCATTCTGATGGATAACCTGTGACTGAACTCTGGACTAGCATAACTAGCTGACAGCTCATGTATTCCAGCCACCTGATTCCTGGGACACTTTTTGACTCATCACATTTGCTCACAAGGCAACTTCTGGATAAGTGATATTATTTTTACTACTGTTAAACTTTCATTATTCCTTCTTATCAGCAGGTTCTTTAATCTTAATGCATTTTTATTAATGTGAGCTGCTGAGACTATTTTTATGATTATTTAGAGCTTGCTGTGACTTAAAAATTTTTTAGCAAATTATATGAAAATGTTTTGGTATTTTGTGTTAGTTTTTTTTTTCTGAAGTTGCTGTGGGAAAGTGGGATACCAATAAACAGATCATGACAAGAACCTAACAGATCTAGTTACTAACACAATGTGACATTGTTTTCTAGGGATGAGAAGCTGATCTCTATGACATGTTTCATATAACCATAACCCTGTTCCGTGAAAACTCTTCTCAGTACACAAGTACAAAATACAGATTATTGGAACGCTTTTTAGGAAACAAATCTCATTTTCTTCTCACATATTGAAGTGTTTCTTCTTTTCCTTCAGAGAAAACATAATAACTTCTATCCCATTATTCCTGCCCATGTATTCAGTTACATGGCATGGGAGCTCTCTGGCTGAGAATTATAAATCTCCCTGTGAAAACAGTCAGTTCCAAGATTCCACAGGATGTTGTCATAGCAGTTAAAATGGAATCATGATATTATAATACTGTAATATGAAAAGGCCTATAAACTCATGACTATCAAGTTGAAATAGTAATAATATTTTCAATAAGAAATAAGATCAGATATGCAGGGGCAACAGTGAATCCATTGCCAACTCTCTGTTTTATGGTTGCTCCTCCCATAACTTCTCTGTACTGTACAGGAATCATCCAGGTCGTGGATTCTACTCTTGGTAGACATTTGGCACAGGGAAAGTTCATGTGTTACTGAAGCAGAGGAAGCAACTGCAAGACTCATTTTCCCTGCAGCAACAGATCTGCCAGCAGTCTATCATCACCACACCATCACCTTTATTTATCATCTCTCCTTTTTCCCAGTGTGGGGCTCAAGGCAGGTTACAAAGGTTAAAACAGATACTGTTTTAAGATTCTTTTATATAAAACTGAGAAATATAATTGTTGTTGCTGTTTTTGTTTGCCATGAAGTCATTCCTGACTTATGGTGACCCTAAGGTGAACCTATAACAGGATTTTGTTTTGTTTTGCAAAATTTGGTCAGAGGGGATTTGTCCTTCCCTTCCCTTGAGGCTGAGAAAGTGTGACTTACCCTGAGATCACCAACGGGTTTCCTGGTCAATGGAATGATTCGGACCCTGGTCTCCCAGTTTCCTAGTCCAGCACTCTAACCACTATGCTATACTCACTCTAAAAATATATAAAAATAAGAGAATTTAATAGCAAGACTATTGAAAAGAAAACAACAATAATGCCAAAGTAATCATAATAATAAATCTGTTATTGAAAAAAAGAAAAGAAAACAACAAATCTGCAGCACAGCATCTTCTGAAAGAATCTTTTCCCCCAAAGCAACCAGACATTGAAGGCCTGCAGAAACAAAAAGATCTTCATCTGCCTTTGAAAGGAAAGCAGGAAGGTACCAGTATAACTTCTCTAAGAGAAACTTAAGCTTCCAGACACAGGATTGTATTCAGGAGCACATCCAAGCTGTGAGCCTGCATCTTCAGGGGAAGAGTAATCCCGCCCAACACAGGCTGAATCCCTACTCCTTTTGACTGACAAGGAACATTCTGTCTTGCCTGGATTTAAGTTTCAATTTGTTCAGCTTCATCCAGTCCATTCTTGACGACAGTCACCGATTTAGGACCAAGACAGCTTACTTGGATAGTAGTAAAAAAGGAATAATAGAACTAAGTATCATCCTCATGCTGATGGCACCAGATCACAAAACTCTGAATAACCTCTCTCAGTGGTTTCATCTAGATATTGAATAGTTTGGGAGACAAAACTAATCCCCAAGAGACCCTACAGGTCAATGTTCAAGCAGGAGTCCCCCCACATAACTTTTGAGGTTTCCCCTCCTGGAAGGACTAAGACAAGGTAAAACAGTGCATTCAAGTCCCTTTCCACTGAAATGTCCCAGAAAGATAGCATGCTCAATGGTATTGAAAAATGCTGAAATGTCTAGCAAAACCAATAGGGACACAATCTCCTTGTCCAGGTCTGGTATAGGTCTTTCACAGAAGCAACCAAAGCTGTCTCTGTCCTATAAACAGGTCTGAAACCAGGTTGAAAAGGATCAAGAAAATCTGTCTCATTAAGAAAGCTCTGGAAGTGGATGGACAAGTACTTAGGCATGTATTTAAACCATTTAGATATTTAAAGTATTTTCACCTTGGTCTTCACCTAAACAGACTCTGAGAGCAGCATACAATACCAGAAATAAGGCAAACTTTGTGTGAGGCTCACACTCTTAAGGTAAAGAAAAGAGGATGGATGAAACTAAATGAACAAATCAAGCACTTGATTCTTGGTTCAAAAGTTCATCATTTATTAGGTTCTGTTACCCTGATTTCTGGGGTCCCGCGAGGGACACCTAAATGTGCTCCAAATTATACAAGTTGGGGAACTTAGTAAAAGAGCACAAGCTAGCAATATGAGAGGCAGGGCAACGGAGCGAGATCTTTTACCCAATGTCTACAGGGTCAGGCCGAGTCAAGGAGCAAACAGAAGTGAAATAATCATTGTTGTTTTTATTAAAATACAATAAAACAGTGTATGCAGCACACTCACTCAGATATCTAGAGAAATAAAGGTTGGAGTGGGATAGAGGGATTTTTAGAGGAATTGTTGGTCTGGGTAATACTACACCTGTCCTGAAGCCCGGGTAGTCTACAGCAGAAATTTGTAGATATGGTTCTCAGTACATGGGACTGAGGGGAAGGCTCGCCAAGCAAGGCGGCAGCAAGGTGGGATGGAAGTCGAGAGCGATCCAAAGAAGCTCTCAAAGTCAGGGGGAAATGTGGCCGTAGGCTAGTCTGTACTTGGGAAAAACAATGAGTTTTGGGCTGGAGACAAAGCCTCTGAAAGGTCAGAATTTAGCATGATTGAGTTAAGTCTGAATTGACAATAGAGTAGACAGTATGCAAACGCAGAGTGCTCAACAGATGAGGATTCGTCTAATCAAACTGTCTGCTCGGGGCAGGGGGTTCTTTGTAAGTAGCGTGCATACATAATAGAGTATTTGCCTTTGAGGTCTCCTGAAGTGGCAGGATGGCTACTTCTGGCCTGCCTGTATTTGTTTGGAATATTACAGCGATTAGTGGCTATGCCTGTCTGCAAGCTTGTCCGGGAGACCTCGCAGCATGTGGAGAGGAATAGGTAAAGAAGGCCAAATTATTGATATCAAAGTGATATCTAATATCCCTCAAGTCTGGGCTAGAAACTGCGCTAACAGTTCCATAAGTTATAAGTGTAGTTCAGCTGTCCATGGACTTTCTCAGAGAACTAAATTGGAAGCATGATCTACAAAGTGGCTATAGCTGTGATTTAATCAAATCAAATAGGAATCCATAAGACAAGCTTCCATTCCAGCAATACAATGCACAAGAATGTATGCTCAGATTCCATTGATTTCTATGGGTCTTCAGTTAGTGCTTCCAGTCCCACTGCCCAAAACACTGCTATCTAGCACATACCTAAAAATATTTTCAGGCAATTGCTAGCAATGGGTAATCAGACATACATCAATTAATTTCAATGGCATTCATTTCCAAGTAACTATGGTTAGGATTTTTAATTATGAAGCAAAATAACAGAAAATCCTATAAGCTAATGTACAGCATTTTTAACTTTGAAGTCTATACTGGGAAAATGAATGGAGCAAATTGGGCAAGTGAAGTGGCATCTTGGAAGAAAGTGATCACAAGCTTCCTGATAACTGAACTGAACTGAACATTGCTGTTCATGAACAATATGCATTACAAACTATCACTAGCTATAAATCCATTTTCAGATACAAGGCATTGCTCAGTCATTTCCCAGAAGGGGAACAATGCTGACAGCTGCAAAGTCTTATAATTTTGAACCTTTTAAGCCCTAACTGAAGAAGAGCTTCCTCTCACATCCAGCTGCCCAGAACTAAAGTTCATATCCTGAGGATCTGCTCCAGATGTTTCCACAAGAGGAAGTGAGACATGTAACTACAAGAGAGAGGAAGGACCTTTCTGTACTACACTGTTATAATGCTATTATTCTACTTTGAACATCCTATGGAATCCTGGGGTTTGCAGTTTAGGGAGGGGCATTTAGAATTCTCAGCCAGAGAGCTCTTTGGCCTCAATGAACTACAAACAGAAGATTTCCACAGGATGTTGAAAATGGAATAATAGCTATATAACAGCATAGAGTGGAAAGATCCAAAGTTTTCAGTTATGGCACCTTACCTGTGAAATGACTACATCAGATAGAGTTCACCTGAATCCTGGTTTCCTGCCCACTTTTATTTTGGATTAATTATGTATACTTTCTGGTCATTATCTTGTTATTGGAAATTTTATATTTTTTAATGTACTATGCACTGCCCTGAGAATTCCGATTGTCTATAAGTACAGCTCATATATTCCACCAGAGCTTAGATACGAGCCATTTCCCAGTATTAGCTTGGGAAAAGTTTCTCTGTCCGTGTGATCCTATGACTTATACTATTGTTCACATGAGCCAGGGTTTCAGTACAAAAGCTAATCAGGTAAAAAAATGTTGCATTTATAAGAGACACAGTACAGAAAGAGCAGTGAAAACTAGCACTGTAAATAAACCATTAGAAAATGGGCAATTAGCAGCAAAGAGAAGGCATTTCAAATCATTTAAATTGTTTGTCCTACCAGTCATGTTTCAGTTGCGAAATGCTCTAGCTAAGGAAGGGGAGCCATAAATGCCTCTTTCACATCTATTTTACTCATTTACAAAGTCAATTAATATGGTTACAGGACAAACTTCTCCTCCTACTGTGAATTTTGCTTTATGCTTTGAAACTGTCCCTGCCACTGAATTGCAAAGCATTTGTCAAGAAATTTCATCCCAATTAGGAATAGCTTCATCCAGACAGAATGTATTTCCCTTGTGAATCCACACTGTATGTGAGGAAAGCCATTTAAATAGCTCCTAGTCTGGGCTAGAATCCCTAAAGAGAAAGGCAGTTACTACAAAAAGATTGGATGAGTCATTTAGGATATGTGACCCATTCAACTGACATTTTATCTATTTTTCATTTGAACATGAAACTTCAAGAAGCTGTATAGGGCATCTATAATCCTATTTGGGTGCTCATGGAGGGGTTAACCTGATTGCATGAGGAGAGTGACCAGACTAGCCCTGTATCATTGCTTTGTTCATATGGAGAGGGATTATTTGAGGAAAACAGCATCTGTGTGTATGTGTGCGCGCGCGTGCTTGTAGCCACTTCAAGAAATCAAAACTGCAGACTTTTGGATTCCCTGAAGGATTTCTAGAATTAGTATTGATTTTCCTTTTTAGACTATCACACTCCATGTGAAGAAGGTGCAGAGTAACAACAGAAGTGGTGAGGGTTAGCTTACTCATTGTACTCACACTTTTCACTTAGTTGTGAGTAGGCATGTAGATTACTTGATTCATCCTCACCTAGTTAATAAGAAATCCCTCCTCCATGCAAAAAAAAAAAAAAACTTTGTGAGGTTTTTGTTTGGTTTATTTGGAGTTTGGGTTTCCTGTTTGTTTCTTAAGCTATGGATAGCATCCTCTTAGTGACATATGGGCGGTTTACACATGTGTAAGTCTGTTATATATATGAGTAAAGATGCATATCATTGTTTATTTCTTCTTATCCAAAAGAATAATTTGCAAAGTTTTCTCACTGCAGCCAAGATTGTGAGAATTTTTTGTACGTTTTTTTAATAATTATTCAGATTTTCTGCAAAAACTTCATTTTGTGCAAGCCCCCTGGGTTTTTGGAAGGGGAAAAGTCTGAAAGTGTTTTTTTGTTTGTTTGTTTGTTTTTGGTACAGAGAGCATTGTTTTATGCACAAAAACAATTTTCTGCAAACAAATTTTTCACAAGAAGTGCTAGGAGGTGAATATTCTCACGTCAATTGATCATTTTCACAACAGATTGTCTCCTTCTTGTTCAGCATGAGACAATACCATAATATTCCTTACATCCCTGTAAGTTAAAAAAAATATGGTTAACACAAAGCTACTGGACATCTTTTCTTTTGCTCTGAAAAAGTACAGAACCAATAAAAATTCAACTAGATTTAGGAAAGTGGAAAAACTCTCATGCCAAACGCTTGCCTACTGTTGAAAAGAAGAATGCAGTCGCAAAAGTGTTGCATAGTTTTCCCCAAAACTTTCTGGGTTTGGTCCCCTTCATTTCTTCTTCGATTTCATCCGTGTGTATTTCCCTTAAAATGTTTTGCACTTTTCAATGCATTATATCCATTGACCAAAATGTGAGTATTTGTATTTCTTAAATGTATACATTTTTAGCAAGTTTTAAAAGCATGTATGTTTCTCTACATGTTCTGTTTTTCTAAATTCCCTCAAAAATTCACAAAAAAAAATGCATACACTTCCTGGGAAAGGTGTGTTTTGTTTCCTAACAAGTGTTGGGAAGTATGAAATTGATACTTTCACCAAGAATCTCGGTTCCAAAGAAATTCTCTTCCATCTCTAGCTTGGTTAAAGCATACTGAAAAATAAAAGCATTTGGATGAACAAGAATTGTGTTTTGTTTTGTGAAGAATTCTAGCACTAAATCTTCTTAAATCCTAAGCTTCAGTGCAACATGGAATCTCTAACATTGGTCTAGTTGAGCTACTTTTTTTATACTATTAATTCCACTCCTAACTCCCTACCACAACCCCCATGCCCCAAATCAGACATTCATAGCAACTGGGAAAATGGATTATTTTTCATCATGGCTTGCTTCCTTGTGAGAGCTTTATGGAAGAAGTAAATATACCTTTAATGGAGTCAACAGAGGGTGCATTAAATAAAATGGAGGGAATATTTATGAATAAACTTCTTGAGGCTACCAATTCATCACTTTTCTAGCTTGCTCCAAAATCCACCAAAGAGTGTGGCAATTTACAAGCTGGGGAGTAATTTATTTATTGTTGACAGCTCGACCCTGAACAAAAAAACAGGACAAATAACAACTCTAACCAGCACTAAATAAAGATTACAAGGATATTATGTCTTCTTTCAGGATATTTCAGGGTGACTAGTCACAAAACTGACTGGTATTAATGTTTTGTATTGGACGAGCCTGCCAGGGACATGGAGTATAATGAGTTTCCTAAAGGTTTTAACATAGCCTTGACTTTTGACAAGAAATAACAAGCGCTAGTTGTGTTGTTGCTGTTTTTTTAACATATAAACCTGTGGTAGCTGGCAGGAGGCAAATGACTCTGTGGAAATGAAGGAGAAAAATGTCAAGAAGGTTGACACAATTAGAACACAATGGAGAGTTAACCTACATAGAAAAAAAAATGTGTCTAATGGCATTTAAAATGTTTTCTCCTGCCACCACACACTCATCATGAGATGCATCTGAAATTTAAAACATGCTTCCCATGTAACCAGGTCAAGTCTTTTTGACATAATGACCCTGACGGACGATTGGCAATGAGGTCTACCTCAGATTATCCATTTTAAATTGGGTATGGAAACTTTTCAGGAGGAAAACAGAATATAGTTTCTTCATATTTTATGGAGGAAAATCTCTCCCCACCCCTTCAACCATTATCAGGACTCCCACACATGCTACATTCTATTCATCAAATCCAGCCTTCTCCTACTTCCAGTTTCTTCTGAAATGTAATTTCTCAACATACGGTAGTTTAAAAGCTGCCTTTTGTAGAAGCAACAATAGTAGAATCCTAGTCATGTCTACTCAGAAGTAATTCCATGTGAATTCAAGGGAGGTCAGTTCAATGTAAGGTGGTATAGGCCTGCAGCCTAACATTGTTAAAGGTTTAGTCAGTTTCCAATCAAACACAGAATATATTGTTTTCTGTAATCTATCTATCCCTCCCTCCCTCCCTCCCTCCCTTCATTATCTCTCATATAAATATGGTGCAGCACAGCTGCCTTTCTTTTTTGGACTGTCTTTGAGGACTTTGATTTGGGCACCATCACAAAGAGGTCACCTACTCCAAAACTGATCGCTACACTGCTGTCAGTTTCTCTCTGTCTCTGTTTCTATTTTTTTTTCCTTTTAATTTGTAACGTTTTTATATCATTGTACAGCTTGGAAACATTACTGCTTTTGGACTACAACTCTGGGGCTATAGTCCAAAAAAAAAAAAAGGTTCTGGGCATGTTTTCTTCTTTTTGCTTGTATATTTTAAATTTTATTTCAAAATAAAATCCCGTGATTGTAAAAACAAGATGATGGGTTTAGCAATAGTCCCATGGGCCCCCATCCAGTAACAGCTGATAAGTTTCCTCCAAAAATTTTAGATGCTGCCAATGATTCTGACATCAGTGAGACAGTAAATTCTATTCCATGTTTTTAGTCCAGACTTTAAAAGAGCTATCCAAGACACTGATCTCTATCATCAATTTGATAACTCTATTAAAGTTCAGACTAAAGCCCAGTGTGGACTTATTGCCCTACTGACATTGGGGCCAATAGCTTCACTGGTTGCTACTGCTGATACTTGCCAGTACTTTGAAGCTTCAGTGAAGTATGGAGTAAATTAAAGTTCAAACTAAAACCCATAGTGGATTTATCATTGTACTGACGCTGGAGCCAATAGCTGCCGCTGGTTGCTACCACAGATATGTGCCAATATTGTGAAGCTTCAGCAAAGTCTGATGTAAATTCTAGACTGTGTTCTCAGTTCACATAAGTCAGCAGAGTCTGAAAGCTTTGGCCTAACTATGAAGACAGAGAACCTGCCCTAGAACAAGCTCCAGAATGGTCATTATTTCTATGTGAAAATCATTTAAGTCAAACATAAAAGTACAGCTCTCTCTCCACATTCTCAGGTTTGACTCTCACAAATTTGCTTATTCATGAGGTGGCTGTGCCTCCCCCCATTCTCCTCCCATTCCCTTGTGTTAGTGCAAACAAAGGCAAGTGTGTAAGGCAATGGGGTTGGACATGTGGGTGTTTTCTTGGTGCCCTCTGGTGCTCTCCCGTCCCATTCACTTGCCTCTGCCCCAGTGCTGAAAACTCATGCCAAGGCAAAAGCTTAAGCAATGGGGGAGGGGGAGAGACACGCATACTTTCCTTACCCCTCCAGAGCTCTTACCTCCCATGCCTTTGCCTCTGCCTCAGTGCTAAGAACTCTTAGTCTTGTCAGCCTCTCTGTTACATCACAGGTTTTTGCCCCAGGGAGACAGTATACCTCTCAAAACATCCTGTCAGGTCTGCAGACCACTGCTTCTGTTCCCCTCAGCAGGGAGTTCGTTATGACCATCATGCATCTTTTTGGGGACTGGCAGGGCTATTCCACAGTTTGAATCCTCCAGTTCTATATTTCTATTGAGATTTTTTCCACATACAATTAAAATGTAAACAAAGAAGCAAACATAAAAGAAGATAAAGGAATAAAGAAAAGAAAGTAGGTTAATTTTTTTGTTTGTCTACAATTCCCCAAACAGAACATAACTTATGAATTTCCATAGAAGCTGGGGAGGAAAAACCCTTCCATAAAACACCCTCCTATTGAACTCTGTCCTGCTCTTTCTCCTCCTCTAGTATTCTAGCTGAAAAATGCTTTACTCTCAATGTCTTTCTAGAAGTCCCCCCACAGTGGCACCATTCTCTCTGATAACTTTATTGTGGATCTCAGCATTCTTCCTTCTAACATACTGAATGTCTTTCAGGAAAGATATCTAACTTCGGCCCTTTTCGCATTAAGGCTTCTCGCACGAGCGGGGGAGGGCGGCTCGCGCAAGAAGCCTTCTCCGGGAGGCTGCCACTTCCCCCTCCTTCCTTCCACAGGCGAAGGAACGAGTGGGCAAGCGGCAGCCTCCCAGAGGCAGTGGCAGCTCGTGCGTCCACCTCCCCGCAAAGCAGGAGGCTCGCACGTCCACCCCCCCGCGAAGCAGGAGGCTCGTGCGTCTGCCCCCCTGTGAAGCAGGAGGCTCGCACGTCTCCCCCCCGCGAGAAAGGAGGCTGTCGCGTCCACGCGCGCGTGAAGCAGAAGGTGTCGCATCCATCACGCTAGCGTCCCGCCCCTTCCTTCCGCAGGGGCGGAGGGAGGGAAGCGCGACCCGGCTGCCTCCCTGACGCTCCGCACAGGAGGTAAGTGCGCGCGGGCGCTAGGAGCGTTGCACGAGCGCGGGTGATTTTCGCTTTGAGGCGAAAATCAAAAAACCCGCGATCGCGCCGCTTCAGCCCCGTGAGCCCAGCGGAAGTGGGAGTGCGTCGTGCAGAGCGATGCTCCCACTCCCGCGAGGCTCACGGGGCTGTCACACGACAGAAAGCCCATGCGAAAAGCGCCTTTTTTTCTCCTTTTCCATGCCTCTCATTTTATTCCTCTTTCCATTATTTGGAATGTGTCCAGTACCCTCCTCTAACTCCTCTGGGATCACCTCTAAATTTCCAAAATAATCTTGGTCTGGCTGCACATTACCATCCATAATTTTCACTCTCTACTACAATATCTCCTCTTTGTCTGATTATCTGATTTTCATCATATCATCATATCATCCAAATCTCTTAAGATCATTTTTCAGTAATTCAAATTCCTCCAAAATATCCTGCCAAATAGCTAGACCACAGTCATTTTCTAGGGGTTGCTTAAATGCCATTTCTCTATTAAGGAAAACTTGGTACACATAGGCTTAATAGTTTGTCTCCACAGTGACTTCTCCATTGTAGTGTTGCAACAACATAGCCTGGCTATTTAGTTTATCTTGTTATTCACAGTGTAATTCATATTGCTTTCAATGGGAAAGCTCTACAGGACAAAAATCACTTTCCCACAAAAAACCAATCCCTTAGTCTTTTTTATTACAGAGCACTTTTTTATTCCAGCTTTAAAAAGTACCTTTTCAGCCTTTAATTATACTCTTTGTTCACTTAATTGTTTTTATTTCGCACTCTTATTAAACTTTCTGCATTCAATACATGATCTTAAAAACAGTCCTCAAAGTCATTCATATTAGTACAAAAAAGCAGGAAATTCACCAAGGTCTCCACTGAATCAAAGCTCTCTTTATGCTTTAAGAATTCCCAGTAGTGTAAAAGAAATAGTTTAGAAAGTGTGATGCAGTGTTACTACCCGTTATAGGCTCACATACAATGGCATGAGCTTGATAGAACTCACCCCCTTCTCCACTTCTTTTGCATTTAATGTCTAAGCTTAGTGAGGTTCCTGGACCTTTATGGGTGATCCTATGCTCTCCTCTTCTTCAGGGAAAGAATCTCCAGCCAGAACTTGCCTCCAAACTGTGAACTACTGCAGCTTTTCCTCTCATGGAACTCCATGGAGGGATGTCAGCTCACAATCTTCTCACCTGGAAGTCCACGCGCTGATTCTTCCAAGGTCACCAGCATATTCTCTGAGGACTGACACTGTTGCTCTGGTTTCTATTCCTCATCATCACTGATAAAGGAGAGAGCTTTGAATTGATTCTGTAGCTCCAAACTCATAGAATTATCCCTGGTCCTTCTACTCCTATGTGTCACATTCCTCTAAATGTCTATCACCTATGTTTGGTGACTGACCTCCTCAGAGACAAGCCCTATGTGGTCTTCCTCCAGGGCATTCTGCTCTACTTTGTCCAAGAAAATGCTCCATAATACGCTGAAGAATAGATGTAGGGACCTCAAGTTGCTGGACTTTCTCTTCCAACAAGGCAACCAACTCTCACCTGTTGGAGGGGCCCCTACCCACATCTTCTGGCAGACACACAAACATACTACAACTGCTGCAGGCGATTGCAGCAGCTCCCTCACCATCTATATTAAGTGGTCTTAAGTAAGCAATAAAACAGAATTCCAGGCCTCTCTCTCAAAACTCCCCCACTAAATGCCCATGCAAAACACTTGTTGGTCTTGACTCTTAGCAAGAGTGGCACATGCTGTATGGAATAGTAAGAATATGGTCACTTAAATATCATGAATTATGGAGACATGAGATTCAAGCTCCAATACTTGATGGACGAAACTGGGTTAAAGGTTAAGAACTAATGAACTTGAACATGTTAGGCCAGATCTTCATGTCTTGCACAGACTTTCTCTTGCCTTTCATCCATAATTCAGAACACTGGTTCTGACCTATAAAGCTGGGCACTGCACAGCTATGAAAATCTCTTCAAGCTCTGAAATCAACTGACAATCCAGCTTTGCATTATCATGCTTTCACTTAACCTTGTCTCATCTTCAGGTTGACTTATAGTTTATCTATTAGAATGGAGCAACTGTCCATCTGTCCTTTAAAAGAAAACAGAGCTTGGAAAATGATTGTTTAAAAGTAATAAGCTACATTTATAGTTTGAAGTCCCCTAAAAGTTACTTAGAATTATAGTTACACTATTTCAAAAGCAATTCATTACTGGATCTTTTCTTTAAAAAATACAATAGTTCCATTTCATTTACTTTAAAAGCTACAAGCCACATGGTGACACAAAACACACTTCTCTCATCCACCTCACAGTTTCTCAACACTCTCAACAGAGCACAAAACATTATCATGCATGAGGCGCAAGCCAGTGCTTGAATCAGGTAACATTCTTCCTCCATCGTTTGGTAAGGCCATATGCTTGTGACCATAAAAGTAACTTAAAAGTTAATTACACCACAAAAGAGCAAAACTGTCTCTTATTAAGCTAAAATTATAATGTGGTAAGGTTGAACATTTGTAATTGGAAAAGAGAGTTAATTACCTGTAACTGGTTGTAACTAGTAATTTCCAAGTTCTGCCCAAACTCAATGGATTGTAAAATATTTTGACATCAGAATATCTGACCCTGAAAACTCATTTCAAACTTGACACAGCAGGCTTGTCTAAACCAATTTTCTGTAATTGCTGCTGGACAAGCAAGCTCACATTCTCACAGGTGCTGCTCCACATATAATACTTTCTGAAAAGGAGTACCTTTAGCACAATACGCTGGCCACCTCCAATGTGAGAAAAATGACAGTGATGTTATTGAACTGCATCAAGGTCATCCTCTGAATGAGCTACCGTGAGGCTAAAGGTTTATAATACACATTAGGAAAAAATGGATTCTTATCTGTTTAAACATCTCATTCCTCCTTCTCTATAAATCTTCTTTGAGAAATGCCAAGTGATGGGCTCTTCAATGATAGATTTATACTCGTCTCCTAGCTAGATAATTAAAAGTTAATTCTAAAAGGCAACAGATATTTGTTTGCTTTGGAACACTCTGATGCTTAATTTCCAGCTATCTTATCTGTCTCCCCTGGCACGCTACAGAACCATTTCTCTTTTAAATAGAAGTTTTAACAATGGCATGCACATTACTGCCCTCACAGAACAGTTGAGAGACCAAGGCCATGATATTTTTACTTGCTATGTTAGCTTCTTTCCTACTTCTGGCTGTTTTTAACACCAACAGATTCCAAAAGAATTATTTTATTATACTGCAACATTTGAACGAAACAGTAAAAGACAACAAGTATAAAACCTCTCTCCTGAAATAATTGGTGCATACTTGATCTTAAAACCATTCCACTCCTGACATTGGCACCTGGCATCCTTGGGCATCAAACTGAGGCATGCCAATGACTGATGTCAACCCCTGTTTCCTCCTCCCTTTTGCCCTAGTCTGACACTATACGCAGTGCCAGGCAGCTAAATCTCACCACCTTCAATATTTCCCATGATGCTCTCTGGCACTGTATAGAAATGAAAAAGTCAGCTAGATCCAGTTGCCCAGGGCTTTATGAAGCACTGCCACCACAAACAAGTGAGCCCTCCAAGGGCCATTTTGAGAGAAGCAGCCCACCAGGAGACAGTTCTGCCCTGCCCACCTCCTATACTCAGCCACAGATTGGAATGTAAAGAATATTGCACATTTTCTGTCCTCAGTGAGAAAACAGTATCTCAGCATGTCAAGGCACCTTCTTGAAAACAAAGCCAGATGCTGCAGGATTCTTCGTCCTTCAGTGAGAGTGTAAGGACCTGTGCCATGGAAAAGCACATACTAAAAGAAAATGTGCAAAGATTCTTGTAATCTCACCCACTAGTCAGAAGGCTTTGATTTTTTATTATTATTATTATTATTTTCAGGTATGTGAACATGCATGTTTCTAACAGCAAGTTGCATTTTGTTCAAGGAGATGTCTCATTCTCTGCATGTACACAGACAGATAAAAACATGGAGAAATGATGGTTGATTCTTAAAACACCAGAACATCATGTGTTGTGCACATTCATATTCTTCTTGAAATTAATTTTTTTAAACATTTGAGATTTTATAACCTAAAACTATGTATTTGCTGTAGAAGATACACCCCATCTTCCAAGAGGAATTTTTCAGGATTTTTTTTTTTTTTTTTTAGTACCCTGCTGGGGGGAAATGCATAGGAAAGGGAAGGGGAACAAAAGAAGGAGTTGGTAAGAGCCTTCCCCCACCCCTCCCTTCTGTTTTGCTCGGGAAAAACACTCCCTTTGGTCCCCCTCCCTTTCCTATGCATTTTACCTCAGCAGGGAGTTACCCATATTTACCATTGTATAAGACACACCGGCATATATGACACACCCCATTTTCAGACGGTACTTTTTAAGAAAAATACAGCAAATACAGTACTTATAGAGATTAACATAATCCTAAATACACAGACATAATTAATACACTAAAAAGTAATCCAGTCTACCTAACCCTACTAACATAAACAACATAAAAACAATGACATCTCCAACTTCCAACACTTTTTAAGATGGATACAGTTATCCTAGTAATAAAATAAGCTTTTCTAGATAAATCTTGAACTAAACTGCAAAATCAGTTATCAGGTTATAATCACTTTTGATTAGATATTGATGCATCTGTCACTTGCCAGTAAGCTGACAATAAAAACCAAACACCGACACTCTTCCCCAATGATTTTTCAAATATAACACTGTACCCTATTCCTTCTTAGATCTACTCAAGTTTCCCTCCTTAATTCAAATTGTTAATTTGCCTCTTTCAGCAAAATCTATCTTTTTCCAAACACCATTCTTCTATAAATGGAATCTGTAAATCTTTGCATTTGAGGGCAAAAAGAAATCTCACAGCTGAAGTCATGTACTGAAATTTTCTTCTTGCATTCTTGTCAAAATATTCATTCATGAGACCCAACAGAAACAGTTCTGGATCCAATTGCATCTTCATCTTGAAAATCTCTTCAGTCAAGTGATGTATCTTTGATCTGTACTTCTTTGCATTTTCACATGTCTTCCACATATGAAAAAAAAAGTCCCTTCATTACTTTTATAGTTCCAAGATACATTTTTAGAACCTTTTTATGCTTTAGAAAGTTTCTCAGGGGTTAAATACCATCTATGCATAATTTTGTAAAGGTTCCTTCTACGGTCAAAATTCAGGGTGAATTTCAAATCTTTAGACCACATTCTTTCCCCTTGTTCCAAATGTATCTCAGGGCCCACATTTTGTGCCTATTTAATAATAAAATCTTTAGCCATCTCCTCTTCCATTTATAATGTCAATAACCATTTATACATTTTCTGAATCAAATTACCAAAATCTAAAAATAAAGATTTTTCAAGTTCAGAGGTTTCTCTTTCCAAATCAGATAAATTTGTATCCATTCACATTCTGGATCCAATAATTTTGAAGTCTATTAGAATAAACTCCATCCACAGCTTTCTTTGCCCTTCTCTGGAGACCATTTTCCTCCTTCTTTTTTCTCTCCCCCCACTACTTATCTTCTGTCACTGGTATTCTCTGACTCTCTCTTCTTTCTTTATTTGTTCCCTGACGTTCCTCTTGTTTTAAATCTTGGTTTCTTTTTCAGTAAGATCTGCTTCCTTTAGATAGTACAGTTCTCATTATGCAAGAAACTAATGTTGTTTCCCCAGTTGCGTAGTGACGGGGGGGATGGGGAATGGTTTGCCCCTTGCGGCAATGTTTTTGGGGCATCCCAGCTTGTAACCATGTCCCTTGCATGCCATAGCCACTCCCCCACACACCACGGCTACACCCCCATGCACTGCAGCCATGCCCCCTGCAGCGTGGCCATGCCCCCTCCTGCCCTCCCCCACACATTCCAAGCTCCGCCACTGTGTTTCCCCAAGCTTTGCATCAACTTTTAAGGCTATAATGAAATTTCTTTTAAGTACCATGCGTCCATCATACTTTTTTTTAGCCAGAATTTGATTCATTAAAAATCATACATTAATTGAAAGTGATTCCTTTTGTAGCAACTTGGGCATAACTAATTTATCTTATGAACGCAACACATTCCCTTTACAGGCTAACTACAAATGTTTAAATTAGTTTAAAGTTAAATTTATATGTTCACAGTATGTGAGGTGTCACTGGTTAAGCCTGCTTTGTACCAGAAACCAGTAGCATTACCAATATGGTGGTTTCAAAAATAATTAAAAGTAACAATTTTGTTTATTTAACTGGGACATGGAAATATACATGTAATCAATTACTTTAAAAAGATAATTTCTGAGCTCTAGTTTTATCCCAATAAAATAATGGGATCAAGGGGATTTCTGAAAAGACAGAATATGGGAAAAACAGAAGGAGAAAGTGAAAGCTAGAGGAGACTGAGACAGTGCAACACTATTTCCCATTTCTACCTAAACTGATGGAAGCTGTTTTAGTTCTAAACCAATGTCCGTCATTGGTAAATACAAGACACCTGACAGGCACTTACAAGACCCAATTACTCTTAGAGTCCTTCTCACTGTTGCTAACCCTCATCACCAACAGCTTGATTCTTAACACTTTAACTGCATAACGATCTGTACTTGAGTATTTTTCGCTCTACACACTTATAGAACTATGATGCTATTTTAACTGCCATGGCTGCAACCTAGAGAAACTGGGATTTGTAGTCTGGTGAAGCATTAGTGCTCTCTGGCTGAGAATTTGAAATACCCCTCCTTAAATTGTGAGTCAGGGTTCCATAGGATGAGACTGGGGCTGAGGTTATTAAAGTGCTACAATTGTGAGCTATGAAAGGGAACTGAAGAAAGAATTTAATATTAGTATGCAGAATTTATAATGCTTGCCTTTCATAGCTGAAAGCAGTTTATAGCCAGAAAAGTAAGATTTAAAAAAAGTAAAACATCTGACTAGGATGAACATGATAGATAAGGTTTTCTCTGTGTCTATTTTCTTCTCAGATTAGCTAGAATGGAAATTAAGTTACCCAGAGCAGTATGCATACATTCTAAACTGGTGCCCTCAAGCAGACACTTAGGTCTTCTGCATGCTTCGGTCAAACAATATGCGTTTATCAGCCTTCATTTCCCTTTTTCATGAGACAAAAATATGATACACAGATTATTTACAAAAGCAGTACATTTTCTCACATACCAGACTCTGGCAACATTTGTATTTATAGAAATATCAACTGGTTAATATTTATTGGATCATTTATTGGATCATTGGATCATTGTTTAAAAAATATATCTTTTGAAAGAATCAGCATTGTCTGGAACACCTACAACACTCTAGGTAGAATATTCATTTTTACAATGAAAATTCTACCCAACATTGAGATATTTAAATATTCCTATCTCTGCAGATCTTTCTTAATTTTATTTCACAACCTGATGTAATTGTTTTGCTACAACATACGTTCTGAATTTATCATTCTAAAACCTATAATATTTCACCTAAAGTCAAATGCTGATCTTTGTTAAATGTCTAAGCTGTATCTGGTTTGTTCCAGCTGTTAAGAATCTTCCCTGTATGTAAAATAGAGTTCATTGTCTCCTGTAGTAATTTCATTTTTTTTCATTTATAAAACATTTTTATTGTAGTAGAGATGCTTGTTTATTAAAATAAAATCTCCAGTCCACCCCAATTTTGGAACAGTTATTTGTACTATTCTCATGAAACTTTAAAACAAAGCAGAAGAGAACCAGGTCTATGGAGAAAACAGGCTCTCTGGGTATTTCATAACCTTGTTTTTCTAATCCCTACATTTCAGTCCATAAAACTTGTCTCTTGTAGTAATTTTAAAAGTTCTTCTTGAAAACATCTATAATATGTTCTGGGTAGTCCATCTGGTCCTGGTGTCTTCCCTGCATGTGTCCTGTTAATAACATCACAAATTTCTCTTACAGTTGTTGTTGCATTTATAGATCTCCCTTGATCTTTTGTAATTTTAGATTTCCATTTAGTCATATATCCTTCCAAACTATCCTTTCAGATAACTTGTTGCTTATATAAAGAAAAATAGAATTTTATAGAATGCTTTCTGAATTTTCTCATTATCTGCGAAAAAAGTATTACCCTCTTGTATTTCCAAAATAATTTTTCTTTTCTCTTTCTTTTCCAATTCATCCCTTCCCTGACAGATTTATAAAACACTGTGAAATCATTTTTGTTGTGGAGGGCCTTCAGTGGTTAACAGTTTTAGTGAATTGGTTGAACTGATTTTATTGCTATTCTGTCCTTCTGCATTTTGCTACTCTGCTTCTCATTTAAATAATAATCTTTCAGTACATGTTGAGATTCAAGTAAATTATGCAAATACAAACACTATGGCACAAGAAGTTCCTGGCACACTTGGACAAAAGCTGTGAATCCACATAATCAGGTAGAACAAAAAGTGCTGCTTTACATTATTTTAATTTTCCATTTAATCTATTAATAACGTATTTATTTTTCTTCATTAGCTGCCTTGAATATTTTGGATACCAGTGTTTAACATAGATAAATAAAGAAATAAAGATTACAAATGCTGTAATGAAACACTTCCAGTTTCAACATTTGAAAATGGAAACATCTTTAACTGGTTTGCAAGTTGTGAAGATATGCTTGTGTAGGATTTAAGTCCAGAACTAAAAAAAGGCTGAAGCACCGCCAACTTATGTGTATCTCTTCTTCTTTCTTCTTAATGTCCAAAGACCCCCTTAACACCATTGCTCAGAGTTTTATCAATCTGGCATTTTACAGTTGCTGAAAGCACATCAGCACAGGCTAGCTAGAAGAACTGTCAAGCAAGATCACTTCTGGAAATATGTTTCCCTTAATCTCATATATAAATGGTGAAACTGCTGAACTTTCTCCCCACCATTACATTTTTCCTTCCGAAAAGATTCTGTACTGTAAACAGGCAGAGAACTGTTGTTGTTACTATGTGCCTTCAAGACACTTCTGAATTACAGAGACCCTAAAACGAACCTATCATAGGGTTTTCTTGGCAAATTTTCTTCAGAAGGGATTTGCCTTTGCCCTCCCCTGAGGCTGAGAAAACTTGTCACCCAGTGGGTTTCTATGGCTGAGTGGGAATTCTCTAATCTCTGGAGTCATAGCTAAATGCTCAAACCCGCTACGCCATCCTGGATCTCCTCTACAGTTAAGACAGAACTGTATCCCATCTTAATTCCTAGGAACCCTACATTACTTCTACAAATGATACCACATAGGCCAGAAGTTTCAAAACTGTTACCCACAGGGCCACATTTTGTGTCTCCCAGAAGCCTTCCATGACCCACAAACCCCAAATTAAAAATGAATACCATGTATCCTCGAATAATCAACACTATATTTCTTTTTCATAATCATATTATTTGGTTTATGTCTAATAATTAACATGATTGTCATATTCATTTAGTTTGGGGGAATGGCAAAAAAGTGATGCAATGTAAATTAAGCAAGTTTTGCTGAAGACACCCAAAGAAATTTACACTAGATCTTTTAATCCTAAGAGCTTTCTCTGCATATTTTACCCTATCATAGTTGTATAGGGCATGCTGCATAAAATGATGGACTCCCGTTTTGTGCATGCATAATATTTAAGGTACCTAACTGAATAACTATGACTAATTGTTTGTTATCATAATTACATTATCTCCCTGCTAGTTACAATTAAAATGATCACTCTTGATGCTGTATGCCTTTTGCTGTATTGACACACTTTTCATATTACATTAGAATTTTATCAAGTAGAGTAGGTGAAGCACATATTTCATTATAATTCCTTTAAAACATTTATATTTGAATAAGCAAATAGTGCATAGTGCTATTTCACTGGATAAAATAATGATTCACATTGCAATTAAACTAGATCAGAAAAAGGCAGCATCTAAATGGTCATTAATACTTTTTAAAAAAACTTGAACTTTTACAACATTCTTAAAATTATTGCTTCTATGAAAAATATGGCATTGGCTTAATAGGAAATGATATACTATCAAAAACTGTAGAATCTTCATTTCTTTAAACATTTTATTTTTAAAATGTTAACAAAATGCATTCCAACTTCTTTTATGTGCTACAGCTACTCTGCTAGGAGAAATAGTTAGTCTCTCAGAGATCTTTGTGAACAGGGCTGGTGGCCATCATTCTAAGGTTGCATAAATGCATCTGTTTCTTGATGAAATTAACAATTGGAATCACTCTATTGGAAAACAATTAGCATCTATGCATTCTCGCAGGCTTTGAGACAATGGGCCCAATCACACTACACAATTATATTGCTACTTTCTACTTAACTCACACGGGAATGTGTCTTGAAATCCAAGATCTGCAGTTTAGAGAGAGGCATTTAAAATTTCTAGCCAGAGATCCTTACTGCCTCAGTAAAATCCCAGGATTTCACAGGATGTTGCCATGGCATCTAACGTAAAATATAGTACTATAATTGTGTAGTGTGAATAGGCCTCATATTTAAGCCATTTCCACACCTTCCCTCATTGCAGGGATGATCCAGGGACATTGCCAGTCCAGGGACAGGAGTGGTTTTCCACCACTCTCTTCTGCACACTTCCCTCGGCAGCAGAGGAGTAGCAGCATTACCACCACTGCTCCTTCCACATTATGGCATCCATAGCAACGCTTTCTCCCTGTCCTTCCCCTGCTCTATGGCTCCTGATTGGTCACCTTTTTCTGGGGCAGTATTGGACGCATCCATGCATCCATGTGTCAGGGCTCCCAGATTGACAACTGGAGCTGGTGCAATTGAGGTATGCCACTAGATAAGAGGACAGTCTTCATGCATATACAGTTCTATTCATGGTGTTTCTATTCATAGTTCTGCATAAGTGTGTGGAAGCTGAGATGCTATCAATGGCATCTCAGTTCAGTTTCCTCCATGAGTTCACTGAGCATATGAACAGAACTAGGGAGGTCTACCTGACAGGGCAAATACAGTAGAGACTGAAGAGACATTTTATATGACATATATTTTTAAAATTGGCATCCCACATTCTGTTTTTTCCCCCCACAACATTTCTTCCCGTCATAAATAAAAGACACTATGCAGAGATAGAGGGTTTTACCACTAGTGTGTATGCATGTGTGCACATACCTTCAAGTTGCCAGTCAACTTATAGTGATCCTATGAATTTCATATGGTTTTCTAAGGCAAGGAATAGTCAGAGGTGGCTTTGCTAGTTAATTCCTCTGAAATATAGCCTACAGCAACTGGTATTTGTTGGTGGTCTTCCATTCAAATATTGACTGACCCTGCTTAGCTTCCAAGATCAGATGGAATTTGGTGCATATAGAGTATTTAGGCCCTTTGCCATTAGACTCTTTTTTCTTTGAAAGGCATTCATATGAAGTAACAGTCTTCTTAAAATAAAAGTCATCAGCTCTATCCAGCAGTCTCCATTCTGAGTGGTTTTTCAGTGTGTATAGTGGTGGTTACATATGCTTCATTTGCTCTTGGCTCTTATACTGAAAGCCACTGGAAGAGTTCGGAGAAGCTAGTATTTGGAGTGCAACCTGGAATCTCCCAGCTGACATGGCAAGTGATCAGAGAATTATGTGAGTTGTGGTCCAAAGGAAATGAACTTCTTAAAGCTCTCGTCAAAGATCTGACACAAACATCATTGCACTTTTAAAGACTTTATTCCAACAGTCATGAAAGTCAGGAAGTCCTACTGCCATGATTCCATTGCCATTGGTCTCCAAAAATTGACTCCCTAAGGAATGGGCTTACCTAACTTAAGACTATATTATCATGCAAATTGCCTAGAATGGATGAGTGAATGGATTACGTTGAGAAATACTAGAATTTTAAATCTAGAAGGTGAAGACCTTTATTTTGGATGGCATGCCTACGTTTGGTACGGCAAATCAGTGATAGACAAGGAATTTGGACATCATTACTTGAGGAAATCATTGCTAAACGTATGGATAAAATATAAAAGGCAATTATATTTAAAAATTCCATTGTGGGTTTCAGCCCATGAGGCCTTTTACAAAAGAGAAATTCCTAAGACAAATATATGGCTTACATATAAGGACATATTGAATGTCCAAGGAGATAATATAAATTTTAAATCTAGAGATGAATTAAAGGCACATGGATGGATGACGCACTGGTTGTTATTTACACAATTAATGGAAAGATATAAAAAGGATAAAGAAATGGAGGGCTTTGAAAGTAGAGAAAGAGAGTTTGATAAAATATTAAAACCAGGAGAAAAGCATAAAACAAGTCAAATCTATAGCATACTATTAACTTTAGTAAATGAGGATGAAATTGTTAAGAGGAGTATGGTAAAATGGGCACAAAATTTGAATTCTATAATTACTATGGATCAGTGGGAAAGTTCATGGAGAAATACTTGGAGATTTTTAAAACCATCCAGTTTAAGAGAAAACTATTATAAGATGCTCCACAGATGGTACATCACTCCATTCCAAATTTCCAAGATACAAAAAAAGCAGAAAGATACATGCTGGAAATGCGAATTGAAAGGTACTTTCTATCACATATGGTGGCAATGTGAAGAAGCAAAAAATCTTGGACACATATACATAATAATATATAAATTGCCCTAAAAATAAAATTCTCATTATTGCCGAAAGTCTATTTACTTAATATGATAGAAGATCTGCATATAAATAATTCTAAAAAGAAAATAATATTATATATGATAACAGCGGTTAGGTTATGTTTTGCCCAAGTGTGGAAGCAAAAAAGCCCCCCAAGAGTAGAAGAATGGCTATTAAAATTATTTGATATGGCTGAAGCAGATATGATAATAGAGTCCTTGGAAGAAAGAGAGAAAAAGAAAACTATTGAAGATTGGAAGATAATACCCCCTCTTTGGGAATCTTATTGGGGTAAGAATGCTATAACTTTTATAGATTGTTGATCTATAAAGATATAAAGTGTGTCTAGAAGATGTGAGGTCATTATGTCAACATGACAATATGATGAAAAGGTAGGTAAGGAGGGAAGGGAAAGGTGGAATATAATAATCGCTAAGCAAGATGACACCACCATTAAAATCAAATTAAATCTTGTATCATGGCAGTAATTGCAGTGTCTAAGGATTCTAGTATAAAGTTCATGTATATTTAAATTTGCTATGTTCAGTTTTTAGGACTTTACCAGATAAGTAAGCAAGTATATCCTTGAGTTTCAGTGGGGGAGGGGGTATAAGTGGGAGGGGTGGTGGTAAGACCATTATTATCGTTATATATCCCTCTTTCAGATCTAGAAAATTCAGAGGAACATATAAGAGGGTACATCTGAGAGTAAGGGAAATAGAAATATATAGATTACTGAAAACTAACAAAACTTGGTAGAATTATGTAATAAGTGCTTCAACCTATGTTGCTTGGTCTATACCACCACATTTAGTTTAGACGGGTCTTGTAGTTTAGTAGTTTAGTCTATGGTGTGTTTGTTTTTGTAACCATGTTGTGCACATTTTTTTAATTTATTTATTTGTATCCCACCTCTCCATAAGGATCGAGGCGTCGAACAACTTACAAATAGCATGTATTTCAAAATATTTCTATACATGCCCCCAACAAGCTGGGTACTCATTTTACCGACCTGCGAAAGGATGGAAGGCTGAGTCAACCTTGGAGCTCGGCAGGATCGAACTCACAACCTTGTGACTTGCAGTACTGGCATTTAGCCACTGCGCCACCAGGGTTCCATGTCTTGTGTATGTATGTATTGTATGCAATCACAAGAAAATATTTTAATCATCTAACCGTGGGTAAATTGTTTGATCAGATTTACTAAGGTCTCTTAAATATTTCAGTCAGCCTTTAAATGAACAGAAAAATTATCTTCTTGTAGAACTGCATTCCTATGTCTGGATCACATAGTACCCTAATGTGTGGGCTAAGCATCTAGTTTACTGATCATGAAAACAAGAAATACTCAGGAATTGTCTCATCCTCAACAAGAAACAATAAAGTATACAAAAGATTGTTTGCCCAGCATGATTTTTTGTAAAAAAAAAAAAAATCATTTGTGAGAAAAAGTTTCTCATCCTTACTGAGAAAATGATAAATCCCCACAAGATTTCTTACACCTCTGGAACTATCTGTGAAATAGTCCCATCTTGTTTTGCACAAAACCAACATTTTACACAGAAATTCATATGTGTTGCACAAAATATGTTTGGGGCAAAAATGTTATTTCTGCACATAAATAAGGGGGGAGGGGTTCCACAAAGAATTTTTTGGCATGAAGGCCTGAAGTGTGAAACATGATTGAAAATGCAGAAAAACTACCCATAATATCAGTCAAAAGGAAGAAAGCTTTTTTAAATTATTTGTTATCTCGTGAGCTCAGGATAAGCAAAGATTTACATCTGTACTTCTGAATGGTCAGTTGGCAGTTGTGACCAGCAGGACATTAACCTAGATTAGGCTGGTGTACCAGTGGAACTCATACTTGGAGAGAAAGAATCTGGTTATAATCAATCAAGTTTCAGCTCCATCAAGAGATTCCTACAGTGTATTCCAAGGACAGACAGAATGGTCTAGTTGTTTCAGCATTGGACTATGAACCCAAAGGCCAGAGTTTGATTCCCTGTTTGGTCATGGAAATCCACTGGGTGACCTTGGTGCATTACACACTCGCAGCCCCAGAAAACTCTGAGATAGGTTCGCCTTAGGATTGCCATAATTTGGAAATGACTTGAAGGCACATAGCAGCAGCAGCAGCAACAATAACAACAGTGTATTTTATGTATTTTAAGGAAAGGAGATTCCACCTGAACCTCAGGAAGAACTTCCTGACAGTCAGGGCTGTCCGGCAATGGAATCTGCTGCCTCGGAGTGTAGTGGAGTCTCCTTCCTTGAAGTTTTTAAGCAGAGGTTTGATGGCCATCTGTCGGGAGTGCTTTGAGGGTGTTCCTGCATGGCAGGGAGTTGGACTGGATGGCCTGTGTGGTCTCTTCCAACTCTACATTTCTATGATTCTATGTGATCTTGACGTTGAAATACATTCAGAAACTTCAGAATGTAGCAGCTAAAGTTCCCGCTAGAACCAAAGTTTTGCTTTGTTTTTGAAGCATATAATTCCTCTGGCATTCCATCTCTAATGCCTGTTGTTTAATTTCTAAGCCCAAATTCAAAGTATTTGTTACCATCCCCAATGGACTAACTGGCAAATGACTGTGTTTACTTCTCTTCTTCTTTTACATGATCCTGTTTGTTTAATCACTGTCTGATTGTATTTAACAGTATCATCATTATCCACCCAGAGAGACCTTTTATGAGTGAAAAGTGGTATGTTAAGAGTTAAATAAGAGTGAGGAGTTTGAACTGGCTGAATATATTCTAAGCTTCCCAGCAAGAAACAGTTTACTGTGTTTGTTGTTAATTGCCATGAAGTCAACTTTAACTTATGGTGACCTTACAACTGAAGCCATTTTTGCACTAGACTGTTACAGTGCTATTATTCCACTTTCAACATCCCCAAATTGCAAACCCAAGGATTTCATAGGATGTTGGAAGCAGAATAATAGCACTATAACAATCTAGTGCAGAAATGGGCTGAGAGTTCTCTCAGCACCCTTATCATCAACTACCTTGCTCAGATTTTACAGACTCAGGTCCATGGCTTCTTCGATTGAGTCTGTCCACTTATAATGTGGTCTTCCTCTTTTCCTATTGTCTTCTACTTTAGCAAGAGATATTGTCTTTTCTAACACACCATAGGTTCTCAAGATATTTCCAAAGTACAACAGTCTCTAAGGAGAATTCCAGCTAGATTTGTTCCTTGACACATTTATTTTTCTTGTTGGCAATCTATGGTATCCACACAACTACTGTAGTAATATTTTTCTTCCACCCTTTAAACTGATGAGAAGGCAACAAAGATGACATAGAGAAATTAGCTTCATAAGTTTCATCTTAATACTGTGTTATTTACATCCCATTAAGTCTTTTCATCCCACCAAGAGGTCTGTTTCAACAGAAAGTGTAGGAAAAACTTATTTCTTTCATAACTTCCAGCCCAAAGTCATTCTTGTTTGCAATGCTTTATTGATGCCTTTGTCTGGCATCTAACAGGTCTTTTGACTTTACAGTTGTAATTAAATGTAATGATTGCAAATCTTATTTTTATTTACGGAAATCAGCCTACCCCAAAAAATAACATTTGATTTAATTGATTGAACTCCATTACAATGTCCCATAGAGGCCTAAATATATTTAAACCAAATATTGTAATTAGTGATCAAAACAGACACAAATCAAACAAATCAGATCAATAGAACATCAAAATACTACCCAGTTGAGCATCTGCTGGGAAAGGAAACAACCAAAAAGCATTAAATGAGAGAATTGTCAAGCTATAATATCAGCCTGGAAGTAATTTGAGACTAGAGTCATTAACATTCACTCTGTATGTGAATCAACAGTTTTTAAGCTCAGTTGTTTTCAGTGCAGATCTGAAAATGGAATTGAAACTACTTCCAGTACAGAATGCCAGAATTATGATGGTTCTTGTGAGTCTGTCAAGATCATACCTCAGCCTCTCCTGTCTCTCTTTTTTTAAAATAATTACTTAACAAGATGTTGCACGTTCTCAAAATCTGAGGCATTTTATTGTATTTTTACAATGTTCCACTCAATCATGATGTTTTTCAAGATACAATTTCCTTTCCATTCCTCTTCCCACCCGGTTTTCTTTGTTTTCCCCTTCACTGAACATGTTCAGTTCTGTTTGGGTGATCTTCCCCCCTGCCACTTATGGCTTCCCCTAAAAAAAAGTTATTTGTATTTGTGTATACACTCTATATCTCATTGTGTACAGAAAACCAGTGTTGGACTAGGACTCTGAGAGACCAGAGTTTGAATTTCTGCTCAGACACTGGGTGTCTTTGGGCAAATTGCACTCTCTCAGTCTCAGAGGAGGAGGATGGCAAACTCTCTCCGATGAAATCTTTCCAAGAAAACTCTGTAGTAGGTTCACCTTAGCGTCACCATGTCAGAAATCACTTGAAAGCACATCACCATCACCACCACTACCACCACCACAACAATATACTATAAGTCAGGAGTTCTGCTTGTGTCTTATGAATGTGTGCAATCCCCTGTGGAAGCAGTCAGGCATTGTTGTCCAAAGTGGAATGTCTGCATTCAGTTCAAGTTTATGGAAGGAGAGTTGAGCATGTGCTGCCATCATCCCCACACATGTGAATGAGCATGCAGCACAGTCAATGCATAACTCCATATAACTCCATATGCAAAGATTTACACTATGCTACCCCAATGAAGATTACCTGCCAAAGCCTATTAATAATTCCCTTATAAGCATGGACTGTACCATTCACTACATAAAGCCAACCAGGTTAGAGTGAAATGCTAGCTGCCCTCTCAAAATCGAACAGCAGCTAAGATCCTCATTCATTTGAATCCTTATAATATATCTTCAGAACAGTACAGTAGCACAATATACATGTTATTCTTTTGTTGCTGTTGTTGTTCCTCTTCTTAAACCATGCTTTCATGTTTGAATACATTCCACAATTAGCTCATTGATTGTTTTCAGTGCTTTGCTTTCTTCAGATTGAGTTAATTTTGACGATATTTTCATTCCTACATTTTCCTTCGTATCTTGTTTGGGAAAATATGTTGTGAAGTAGCTGAGAAGGAATAAGGGCAGCAGTCTGACGGCTACACAATATTTCCATCCATTGCTGTATTTGTGTAGCCTCAGTTACTCTGGTGGGCACAGAATAGTGATTTCTTTTCTTCCAGGGGTATGTCAAAAGTTTTAAACTGCCTAGTGACAATTTTTTTAGCAACTGACTTCACCTATCAAACAGAAAAAAACATGAAAATGTCTGTGGCACCTGAAATCATTTAACGCCTTGATAGGAGCAATAAAATCACTTCAGGTGCTTCTGCAACAACAGTTCTGAAAGCAATAGAGTTCTAGTGCAGAGAAGATCCATCAAAAATAAATCAAACCTAGTTTCCTTTCTGCTACAGGAAGTGCCTGTAATGGAAAGTTATTAAGGCCAAAGCCGTGCGCAGGCAGTGCTTCAGAACCTAGTCCCTCTGTCCACATATTCCCCAATCACTCAGCCATCACTCGTTCTTGAAGATTCTGAAAGGAGAGGGATTTCCTCTGACTTCTGATTACAAGGGAGGAATCATTTAAGAGCCTGACTTCTCCACAATGGATATTATTTTTCCATTCTGATCAACTTTTCAGACACTTGAAGCTAAAGAAACTGCTCCTGTATTTGGAAGCAAAAAATCAGGATGTTCTCTTTTTTTGGATATAGTAAGTATGTGGTTGTGAAGGAAGACAGAAAATCAGTCAGTTTATTGATTGCAATGAGAATGAGAACTGATTATAGTTGGAAGGATTGTTCTATAAATCAATGATCTATAAATGTTATTTATTTCGTATATTTATTCACAAGAAATCTCTAAGCATTTTTGTGTTCCAGGATATAGGTCCTAGACTCTTTCAGGATGCAATAACTAATGTACTAACAATGAAAGAAGGAAGGCTAAGGGACAAACAGTTTGTAGAAAAATTGAATCTTTCATCTTGTACGAAAATGAGAAAGTTCAATACTCTGTCTAATATCTGTCTAATTTTAAAGTCTATTTGTTCTGTTTCTTTAGCTTATTTTTTTCCTTTGCTTCTGAGCTCAATTTAAAGTGCTGGTTTTGAGCTGTAAAGCCCTACACAATTTGGGCCCAAGTTATTTGAAGGTCCATGTCTTTGTTTATGAGCCCAGTAGAGCTCTACAAGCATCCAGAGAAGCACTTCTCTCTATTCCACCACTCTCTTGAGCTTGTTTGGTGGGAATGAGAGATTTCTCACCTAGAGAGGCCTGGATGGCCCCATTCTTACTCTCCTTCCATCAGCAGGCCGAAATATGTATGCAAGACATGAAATAAGCAAGTCTATAGTCTCCCTCATTATTACCAGACCATATCTACCAAATAGTTTATCCCACAGGCAGAACCTCAGATCCAATTTGTATGGAACCCAATTCTGATCTATATGAAAATAAATCTTAATGCTCTTCTGTTCTACAGAATGCAAAAAGGTGATAAACAAGAAAAACAGAATGTTGCTCTCTTTTGAATATCCTCTGTGTGGTGAAAGTGTGTGCACACATGTACAAACTTTATTGACCAGCCTCATTTACATTACCATAATAGTGTCCTGATCCTATTTTGAGAATGTCTTTCTGCACCTTACAGATGCAACCTCAAGTATCACACTCAGAGTGAGGAGAACTCTGACATACTTTCAAATGCCAGTAATAATTCTATGAGACAGGACAGGACAGAAAGATCTCAAATGTATAAAATATGTGTTTATAGCATATCTCTGTTAATAATTCATGCAAAAGTACGTGTCTATCTTTGCCATTGTTCATAACTGCAACTAATGTCTTCATTTCATATAACAATCAGGCAATGTTACATATGGTCAAAAACTCCACAGAGGTAAAGCAGAGGTAAAGCTCCACTAAAGCTGAAACCAAACCAGAGTTTCAAGGTAATATGTTACCAGCAATGATAGTAACTCTCTTTTTTTCTTTTTTTCCTTTTCCTTTTCCTTTTTTTTTTTTTTTTTGAGAGAAAGAGAGAGAGAGTGCATAATCATGACCTATACCATCATTAATTTTTTGTACTTTTTTATGTAAAAAATTGTATTTACTAATTACTTTTAACAGATTGTTTGGTGAGCCTTTGGGCCATTCTGGGCCGTGTGTGTGTGTGTAACACTGAAGTTCCTCATAAAGTCTGTTCTTGTTAAAAAATGACATTCCAGACTCTGATCCAAATAAGCTTTATAAGCTTTATATCCTCAGTGAGGAATGGATATAGTTAAAGCTCATCTGATCATTTAAAGTTCACATCCTGATAGTGTTCTCTTTCATCACTGAACGAAATCAAAGTCAACTGGATTGGCTACCTCAACATCAGCAGCTAGGATCAGGCCACTGAGAGTCCACCAATTGCTGACATCTCTCCTTCCTTCCTTCCTTCCTTCCTTCCTTCCTTCCCTTCTAGAGAAAAAAAGTCAGCAAGCACTTCAGCTTCAACTATACTTGTGCATTATATCTGCTGCTATATAAAAATGGTTCAAGGAAGGAAGAAAGGAAAGAAAGAAGAAAGGGGACACCTGCTTGATTCTACCTAATAGGTTTACTAGTGGTGGGATTCCTTAGGGTCATTCAAGGAGAGGTCATTCAAGGTCAGAGAGTATCTAGCAACTTTGTTCTTCACACCTGACTGTGATTCCCTATAGCAAGGAAACATTCCATGGTCTCTTTCTGAAAAGGAAATATTATTGGACTTCCTCAACCAACTGCAACAGCCAATATAGCCAAGGGTTAGGAGTTCCAGTCCCATAAAAGATATCAAGGGTCACATTCTGCCCACCATTCTATCTTTATAATACCACTTGGTCCAAATACTTTCAATGCCATCAGATAAAAGCATTCCTATCTGTAAGACATTCTGTGTACAAATTCCAGGCATCTTTTCTGGAACACAGCAAGCCCTTTCAACTGAAAATGAAAATAAATACCAGTAAACTATAAGGGCAAGAGTCAGAGATCATCAGGGAAAACTGGCAACAAACACAACCCCACCAGTATACGATGTGTGCATAGGACTGACTGTTCAGATAAATCAGTAATAGTCAGACTCTGTGGGAGACTTTGAAAAACAGAAAAGAGACTTGTTAAAGGATTTTCACTGTTTCTATTTGAAATGCATCAGAAGTTCATGTCAACCACTCAGCAGATCCTTATTTAGAGACAGGCCTGCCAGCTTGGGCACAGTGTGTCAGAGTGCATCAATGTGTTCAGAAAAGTGATTTATTGTGGCAGAACGAAGTCTAATTATGTGCATAGCTTACCGTTTTTCAGCAGAGAAGAGCTCAATTGACTGAAAGCCTGGAAGAAGATTTATTTCTTGTTACTAGTGTTTGCTTACATGTTCCCTTTGTTTCTTCCTAAGCTACATTTCTTTAAAAAATGCTGTTCTATCTGCCTTATCATAGCCAAAAGATGAACACTGCATTAGAAAGGCCTCACATCACTGCATTACAAAGACTCAAAAATGTCGTATTCTAAACCTTGAATGAAAGCTGTAAAATTTTGCACATTCTAATGAAAGCCTAACCTTTCCTTAACAGTGTATGATGGCTCACCAGAAAAGTTAAATTTGTATTCACACCTTTTCTCTCAACATCCGTGCCTAGGTCTTTTTCTTACAGAGGTGCTCACTTATAGTGCCCAATGGGAAAAAAAACCTGGAGGAAAAAGAGAGAAATGAAAGAAACAGGAGTTTGGACAAATGGAGAAGTAAACTACAAAGCAAGAGATGATTCTACTGCCTTCCCCTAGGAAATCCCCTACCTGAATTGAACAATGCTCACTTCTAAGTAGACATGTGTGGGATTGCACTACATCTTCAGCTGCTTCTGGTGGTGTATTTTTATGATAACCATTGGTTTTTCCCAAGACCAACTTCTCAGTCTCTCAACTGTAGGAGTGCACTACATCTTCAGCTGCTTTCTTGTGGTTTTCATTATAAGCACAGCTTTTTTCCAAGATCAATTTTTCAGTCTGTCAAATTATCCCCATTCCAAACATGGGTATTTTAAGGTTCAGGTTCACACCTGACATATGTCATAGCAGATTTCAGTTCTCACACTTCTCTACTTCCCAGTACCTGCTAGGCCTTACATATAGGAATGCACTACTGAGTTGTCAGTGAAAGACAAAAGCCTCTTTTGGCCAGAATGTTGTATCAGCTAATTAGATAAGTATTTTAACTAAGTAACTTCTCCTGATCTGACCCTCCAGACCTGATGGAAATGTCATTCAACTGTACTCCGATCACTCACAGAATGTACCTCAGTTCCCTCATGCAACTGATGCCCAGTAAAGTAGATGGGGGGGGTTTACAATTGTGGCAATAGGATTAAAATCATGACTAAGTAGAAATCGTGAATGCAAAACAGTTATGGATGTGTAAATTTAGGTAACTGTCATGTATTTATGATTGCTATTTAGTCATGATTTTGATACCATTGCTGCAGTTGTAAATCCCCGCAACCTACTCTACTGGACATCAGCTGCACAGGGAGAAGGGGACCCATTCTGTAAGGAGTTGGAGCATAGTTGAATGAAGTTTCCATCTGGTTTGAGGTCAGAAGGTCAGTTACTTAATTAAGTATACATAACTACTACTGTTGATATAGAAGTCCAGCAAAGATTAAAAAAAAGAAAAAAGACTACATCATAGCTAGGGAATGGGGCAGGTATGACTATCTAGAACACCTTTGTGGAAAGATCTAGGTTCCTTCAACAATCTAAGTCTATGTAGCTTCTATGGAATTGGAAATGATCAAATAGAAGCATCAATTTGTAGTTAGAATGAGGTTTATACCAAGAATAATACAACAATTGCCTATTCAACCCATGAATAGTCTGTTAGCACAACAACAAATAAGAAGGATACTCACAGGAGGATTGCTCTTATAATGCAGTTAAAAAAAAAAGTCAGTAACTTCATAAAATATTCAGGACAAGGAAAAGGTAGGGCCTCATCTTCCCCATCTGAATTTGAGAGATCAAGGGAAAGTCTGAATGTGTGGACAGGAAACTTCAATCAAGAATAGTTTGTGACAAAGTATTTCCTAATCAAAAGGCATGCTAAAACATCTTGCTTAGCTTCTGGTCTCCCCCCTTTGTGAAGCTAGAGCAAAATGAAATTGTCTCAACTCTGCTCCCAAACAAAAAGGTTTTTGATCACTGACTGTAGAATCTGTTCTGCCTTCTACAACACTAACCATCTTCAGAGCAGTCTTCTTACATAACAGGAGTATTGCAACCATATTTATAGTTTGAGAAGTCTGCTACAATATACTTTACATGGAGTTGCCCTTTAAGACTGCTGAGCTACTTTATTTGTTTGGGGGGGAAACCAAACTGCCAAGAGCTTTTAAACTTATTTACTAGTAAACTAAAAGAAATGTGTAGTGTAATTGCCTCTTCTGAGAGCATAACATCTGCCACATTTCAGATGAATAGGTGCAGAGAGTCTGCAAAGAAGGATGTGCTTAATAATCCTATGTTCTTTGTGGCTTATTGCTATGAAAATGGTAGACAGCTTAGAGATGACACTAAGTAATAAAACCTGCAGGTGCAGTAGTTTATGTGGAAGAAGAAACCTTTAAAAAATGAGCTTTCCTTTCCTACCTCTATGTTTTTGATAGGCCAACATTTTGAAAACAACATGTATCAGTCAAAATCCTACATCAACTTGACAGAGCATGAAGTTCTGCCAAGCATACTTCTATCTCCTCCTCCATGTATGCATGCATAACCTCCTTGTTAGCTGCTTACTCTCCTCTCCTCCCCCAAACACACACACACACACAGCCATTTAGTATCTGGGGACAGGCAAAGATGACCAAGAAGCATCCAACTGTGTTTCTGCTTGGACTTTGGAAGAATGTGATGCACATCCAAAACAGAGAAGCGGTCGGTGGTGGAGAGATTCGCCATAATGCCATTTAGAGCAATATTGGGGGACATACCTCATGGGATTTTCTGCCAACATCTATCAATGTACCCAATGGTGAGGGATAATAGGAGTAGTCCTTTATCAACATCTACAAGTAGAGAGGTTCCTCCCACAGATTTTGAGAAGCTGATTATGAGTGACTGTGCTTAGGATATTTAGTTACAAATTTTTCTGACCTGATTATTCATGACTCTGCACAGTTCTATCATTTGACTAAATGATATTTAATTAATTAAATGAAATGGAAGGGCTGTTGAAGATCACAAATAAATTACATAAACAAATCAGCTTTGGTGCACTCTGTAATAATATTTTTTTAGAAATTTGTTCCACCTCATGATGTGCATAGTTATAATAGATCACAGGGCATCTGCTACAGTACAATTGTTTTGGCATTATGGCAAAACAAAGAAAATGTTTCCCTTTTCTGCAGAAAATTTGACTGTTATACTAATTTCCTTCCCTAAGTAGTAAAGCAACATTTTTATCACTATCATGAAAGCTCTAGCAGATCTGAGTAAAAATATCAGTAGATTCTTAGTACTGAGTATCCTCAGTAGTTCAACTGTTTTTTCATTCTGTTCTTTATGTGATGTGAATTTTCCTTTCCTTACTCTGAATTTTCTGTCTGTGTTACTTTCTCTTTCTCTACCTTTTTCTTTTTCTATTTTTTGCTGTTATTCTTTGTGTACATTGCTCTGTTTCTTTCTTCTGCACATCTATTTCTTCTTTTCATGTTGGTCTCTTTTGTTGCAATTGTTGTCTCTTTTTTGGAGGTCCAGGGCCTCTAATTTTGGCCACTTTGTGTGTGTGTGTGGGGGGGTTATTTGCACTTTTGTTCCTCTAAATATTTTCTATAGATTTAAACTTGGTCTTTTTTCTCCTTTTGTTTTCCATGCATGTTAGACCTTTAAAGGTGTGAGTGCAAAGAGAATTTCCTTTCAGCTCTGCTTGCAAGGTCTGTGTGACATTATGATGTGTGATGTTGTTGGGTGAGTCTAACACACCGTGACAGATCTGTGTGACATTAAGCGTGATGCTTCATCTGCAGTAGAAGCAGCATTACCCAGTTAAAGGTTTCACAACACAGAAACGAGGTTACAGACTGCATCTTGGTTTTATGTACATAATCTTTCATTAATTCTCATGTCTGGAAATACAGACTCGTACAAATTTTAGACTCAAATAATTTATCTTAGCATTATGCATATACAAAAAATAAAACATGTTCTTTCCAGATTTACTAGTCTCTCTCTCTCATACATGCACACAAACACACACACACACACACACCACCTATATCTCTAATAGAGTAGAATAGAGTGGGAATACAGTACTTTCTGCAAGATATGAATCCTAGTTTGAATCCTACTTTTCATCTCAGCTAGAGTAGACCCACTGAATCAATTAGCAAATGGTAATTCAACACTTATGTAAATGCCACTGGGCCACTGGGACTACTTTAGGTAATACTACGAATAGGATTTGGGCGGATATGTGCCCATATTCCCATTAAAACTGACATAGATTTATTATATAGTTTATGATAGCTAACCATATAGGCTGTTTGATGGATAGAAATCACCAATAAAAAAAATAAAGTAAGTCTTCAGCAAACTGAAAAGCAACAACTGCAATCTTGAAATCTATTAGATTAAATAGTATTGTATGTATGATTTGGAGGGAGGGAGTATAAAAGTAAATAAAGGACTTGCCCATGTTCCTTTCTAGATTTTAGCAAGTAGCTTCATCCTTATCCAGGAAAATAAAAAAAAATTCCCTGAGTATCTTGATATTGCCTGTCTTCTGGGCCAAATCAGAATATGAGTATTTTCTGCTCCAAATAAGAATTCCAGTGCAATGTAGAATTCCTTGTTCACAGAAGTATTTATGTATGTAGAACCAGTAGTATCCCATAAAGCCAGAACTAAATAACACGCATTCAAAACAAAGTGGAAATTTTACTTTGGGTAACTGTCAGCCCACCTTGTTCACAAAAAATATAACCAGCACAAAAGCCATAGATTTGTTGGGACAATTTTTTGTCACTGCTGTTCTTTGTCTGTTAAAAGACAACACTACATGACAATTGGCTGAAACTCAGGGACACTGTTTACAGCTTTCCAGGTGACAATGTCATAAAAGCCTATCTTGTAAGTCTACTTCTGTATGAATTCTACAAGAAAATGTGACAATGGGGGAGTAAAAGGTTCCAGCTGCCTAGATGGGGATTCAAAAGGAATGGTCTACATTAAATTCTGGGATTTTCCTAAAAGACCCATTTTCTATACTGGTTTAAAAAAGCAAAAGAGGCAATATAGAAGGAGTTAGTGTAGGAAAAGTAAACAAAATTGAATAGTCAAGGCTTTCATGAAACACAATCTCCATTTCAAAATACATTTTCAGTGATTTCTTAATTTAGCAGCCTTTATTTTGTCCAATATACCTCAGAAAATCTATTCAAACCTACTTTGTGAAACAATAAACAGAATTGTAGGAGCCAATAGTTCAAGTCATACTTTAATTCTTACAGTCTATGGACATATTAGAGGACAATCTTGTTAGTATTTATGCCTTCCATTAAAATAACTCAAAACATTTATTGTGGCTCCAGCTATTTTGCAACATCTCATCTATTTAACAAACATATACCCCCAGGGAAAATATTTCATATTTTGTGCATGAACATAGATGGGCTGTCTGTGGACAGTATCAGCATAATGCTACTTACCCCAAGTTCTGGCAGCCCAAGATCAATAAAGGTTGAGCTCAAGTTTTTTAAAAAAGCAGGTGATAAGACCAGGGAACCTCAGTAGGTCACTAAACCTATTCTGGTAGCTCCATTGGCCAACATTTTGCAATGATCCACAGACAGGCAGAAGGCAGAACATTTATAAAAGGAGTTCACCTAAGGTTTCCACATTACCTGGTGGGCCAGGTTTCATGAATGACCTAATAGCATGCTTATTTGTAGCATGAGCTGTCCCAGATTCCAGCTGCCCCCCCCCAAAAAAAGCATGCCTGTTGCCATTATAGGAGCCAAGATAGGCAGCAAAATATAGCAACTATTTTGATCAAACAACAATGCTTATCAGTTGATTGCAGACACATCTATCTTGCCCTCCCCCACATAATATTGGGTATGGGTAGGGGAAAGTTGAGTGAGGACTGGGAAGGCCATAGTCTTCCATGACCCTCTTTTGGTCACCATCCATTGATCTTCTGCGAGACATCAAGAAGATGGAGAAGAAGCTGGGTGAAGATACAGGAGGCTATAGCCTTCCACAGCCCCTATGGCTTTCCCACATGACTTCAGGAAGGTAAGGAATAGGGGAGGATCCATGTAACCTATAGCCTTCCACAAGCCTTTCTTGGTTCCATCCACATGTCCCACACACATCACCATGGGAAGGGAGAAGTGTGTGGATTAGAAAGACCACAGGAGGATTAGGAAGGCCTTCCATGATCAGGTCAGTAGTTGTCCTTCTGATTTCACAGAGGTCAGGAGGACTGCCGAGCAAGGAGGATCATCCTTGCAACTGTGGTTCTGATAGCTAGTCTACAATGAGGGATACAATCCCCAATGAGCCTCTTCATTAGGTTGTCTCTTCTCACCCTTCTGTTTTGGATAGAAAAAGGATGAATCTGGGCTGGGAGGAGTAGACCTCAACTGTTTTCAAGAATTGAAGAAAAACAAGAAAATGGCTTAAGAAAAAGTCTCCTTATTGGACAGTTGAGGAGCCATATTCTCATATTTTTTGTCCTCATACCTTCTAATATTCTTTCCATCCCTACATTCAGTTCCACTAACTTGCTGATTGAAGTGCCAATACTGAAGAACACATATTTAAGGGTACCACATGATAGCTTATCCCAAACAATGTCCTAGTCTTTTTTTCTCCGTTTTGTTATACTGTGCTAAATTTTCTGTATGAAACCCTGATATTAGGTAAACTATTCTCAAGTATAATAGTGCAGTAATCGTACCTGATTTTTGAAGCACAGTGGCCCAATATGGCAATCAACATCATTAAAAACAGCTTAAAATTGTGAAATTTATCATTTTAATCAAACAATTAAAATCAACAAAATAATCAATAAAGAAGTTCATTAAGGCTAGTTTAAAGAATTGTGTCAATCACATGCTTCATTTAAAAAAAAAAAACCAAGAGTGGGAACTGATCACAGCTCAGAGAGGACTGCATTTCACAGTGTCAGAGCAACATAGGAGAAAGCTAAACAGTGAAACTGTTTTCCTCAGACAATGGTATTTTTAAAAGGCTGACTCCTGAATATCATACATTTGGACAGGAAGTCCATTCAATAGCCAGACCCATGACTTTTAGGGATTTAATGGCTAAAACCAACACCCTGGATTGAGCCTGCCAAGCAACTGGCAACTTGTGCAATTTCAATGCTAGGGTACCATGATCTTGGCAACACACAATAGGTAACAGCTCGGTTGTAACACACTGCACCTACTGAAATTCCTAGATACTATAAAATTATAGCCTCTGAATCCCCTTGATTATTGCCATTAGATTGTTATTTATATCTTAAAAAGTGTTTCCACATTTCACATGCCCTTACACAAATGACAAAAAATGAACATACATGTTTAAAATGTTAAAACAAATACATAGCAGAATTTTGAGACAGTGTAAACCAAGAATAACTTAATTCCCAGGAAACAAACTAATTCAGTGTTATATAATGTACGCCTCAGCTGGCATCAGATGTTTTTTGCTTTGCTCTGTGAAATATTTTCTCCTCTATTCATCTTTCTGAAATTAAAAAAAAATACTCTGCAAAAATGAAATGAGGCAAAGAAATCAAATGAGAAATCTGAAACAAATGACTACTTCTGATGTGTCTGTTCCCCATAATCAATAATTATATTCAACAAAATGGGCTATCTATTATTTTCCTGGCACTGGTATGAAAATTAAATGTTACATGTGAAAAACTCCCATAGGTTATCATTACTGAAACTGTTGTTTCTAGCCATAAATATGTCTCTTCTCTCATACATTCAACCCACATGTCAGGTGTTTGTGATGCTGTTCCAATTTCTGCCTGCTCTGCTTGTACCACTAACATGCTTTCCATGAGCTGTTCACTTGACTGTTGTGTGAAGGAGCCTTACATACACAAGGATGTACATGTGTCAAGCTCATGCATAGCAAAGGGGTTCTGATTGGCCCAGGATCGAAACTGTATGAACAAGCTGTATCTTTGCATGTTGGACATGTATGCAGGCCTTTCACTCAGTTCCCAAATGGACATCTCACAGGAATGGGGACAAAACACATCTTGGTTGCAGGGTCAGGGTTAGGCATCACAGTGGTGTGATCTTCTAAAACGTTTCTTTCAATTTCCCCAAAATTAGGTAGTTATTCACTGAAATCCCAAAGGACAAACTTTTTACAGACAAAGTAATCAGAGAGAATTTGTGAAATTTGATGTAATATTAAGTAACATAATATGTCATTATTATTAACTTTGTTAATTATTACACCAGTGCTAATATCTTTCAGCTCCATCATGTCCTATAGATTTCAAAGGGAGTAATTCTTGCTCAGCCATAGAAACCCACTGGATGACCTTGGGAAAGTCACACTCTCTTAGCGTCAGAGGGAGGCAGAGGCAAAGGCAAAGCCCCTCTGAACAAATCTTGCCAAGAAAACCCTGTGATAGGTTTCACTTTAGGGGCATTGAAATTGGGAAACATCTTGAAGGCCCACAACAACAAACAAATTAAGCTTTATGTTTGATTCTCAGTTTCTGAGTAGTAATGCTTCTTGATCCAGAATGTTCAGCCTGGCACATTTGCATAAATTATCTAATTATCTAATTATCAAAAAGGTCACCAAAAGTTATGGTCATCAAATGGTAAAGGTTTGCAAGACCTTTAAAAGATGCAACACAGCTATCTTTTACATTGTTGTTCTGTGCCTTCAAGATGTTTCCAAGTTACCGTGCCCCTAAGGTGAACCTGTCACAGGTTTTTCTTGGCAAGATTTGTTCAGAGGGAGTTTGCCTTTGCGCCCCTCCCCAGAGACTGAAAGACAGTGACTTGCCTAAGGTCATCCAGTAGGTTCCTACGGTAGTGTGAGATTTGAACACTGTTCTCTAGAGCCATGGTTGGAGGTCAAACCACTACATGACACTGGCTCTCCCATTTTTTATATTATCCTACGATATATTGCCCTGTTTACTTTTCTCCTGCCTTTTCTACAATGAGTTTAAGGTGTCATATATAGCTCTCTTCTTCTCCTCTTTAGCTTCCCAATATAATAAGGAGACAAGTGTGGCTGACTGGTCCAGGACCACCCAGTGAATTTAATAGCTCAGATCTCCCAAATCCCAATCTAACACTCTAATCCAGGGTTTCCTGGAACCCGAGGGTTCCTTGAGATATCACTAGGGGTTCTGTGAGCAAATGTGATTAAAAAAACAATATAAACTTTTTAAAACTATAGATATAATAATTCGTGTGCAAGTGTTCCCTAAACCCTATAATTTTTACACAGGGGAGACCTGAAAATTATTTCACAGGTTTCTCCAGGAGAAAAGGGCTGAAAACGATGCTCTAACCACTATTCCACCATGATTCTAAGTAATATGTGCTAAAAATTCACAGTTCTATGAAATGTACCTTAAGGCATTATGGGACACTTCAATATGAATTAAGAAAATCAAAGCATTTTTTCCTTGTGCTGAAAGTGTGGATTCTGAGGTGTGTCTTGTCACTAGCGCTTCCTTGCTGATGAATGGAGTTGTGGCACAAACCAAAGCCAGACCATCACAGGCTAAAGTCCACTGGATGTACACCTGATCATTTTGTAAATTGCTGTACTAATGTTAATATACCCCCAGAGCTTTATGTCTAATGGAGAATTGGTTTATGAATTGGGGGATAAATCCCTACCTGAAGGTCAGATGGTTTATCCCCCTTACCTTTTTTTCTTTTCCTTTCTTTTTTAATGAGCTCTCTCTCATACCAAATAGGTGACAGTAGTAGAAATAATTTCAGCTGAATTGGCATTTTATAGTAAAACTGCTATTTGCTAGAGCTTGGAATAGTAGCTTTGAAAATTAATTTGATGCCTAGGATTAGGTCTGATCATGCCCCACTATGTATAACAATAGAGGATCGAAAGATGGAACATAGATGGAAATTGAATGAGAATTTATTAAAAGATGAGAATGTGATAAAAGAAGGTAAGTTGGTTCTCGAGAGATATTTTGCAGAAAATTTAAATAAGGGAACATCAGTACATATGGTTTGGGAGGCCAGTAAAGCCGTAATGCGGGGGTATCTAATTCACCAAGATATAATTTTTAAAAGGAAAAAAAAGAATAGACAACAAGCTATGGCCGAAGAAATCCAGCAGCTCGAAAATATATTAAAAATTTCACCAGGGAATACTAAGATAATTGATCAAATAAAGGTATTATGAAAGCAAATTGCAATTCAGGATACTCAAGAAGTTGAGAGAAACTTAAAATTTATAAAGCAGGGGAAAAAACTTTCGCAAATAAAACAAATAAGTGGTTAGCGTACAAGATACGAAAGGAGAGGGAACATCGATTGATTTTTCAGATAAAGGAGAATAATAGGGTATTATTTAAACAGGAAGAAATAAAAAAGGCGTCTGAAAACTTCTATAGAAATCTCTATACGGATCCAGGCATAACTCAGTCCAAAAGGAAAAAGATGGAGGAATATTTAAGTGAAGGGATAATACCAAAAATCACAGAGGAGCAGAGAGAACAACTAAATCGGTCTATAACTAGGGAGGAGGTAATTCAAGCAATTCAGAAGCAAAAACTAGGGAAGGTGGCGGGCTCGGATGGTTTCAATGCACTTTATTATAGAACTTTTCAGGAACAGCTAATTGACCCACTGTGGGAGGTAATGAATGGTCTAAGTAAAAATACCCGGCCACCATCCTAGGGGGAAGCTAATATATCTCTGATTCAAAAAGAAGGTAAGGATTCAATGGAATTAAGTAACTACAGACCCATTTCTCTACTAAATGTAGATTATAACATTTTTGCCACAGTATTGTCCGAGAGGTTAAAAAGGGTTATGTCAGTAATAATACATACTGATCAGAATGGCTTTTTGCTGGGGAGATTAATAAAAAATAATATCCGAACAGTTCTAAACATATTGGAATATTTTCATAGACATAACGAAAAGAGAACGGCTATATGCTTCCTGGACGCTGAAAAAGCATTCGACAGGGTAAATTGGAATTTCCTAGTGCAAACTGCAAAAGCTATAAATTTGGGTCCCCGATATGTAGAATGGATAACAGCTATATATAATGAGCAAAAAGCTAAAGGTTTTTTTATTATTATTATTTATTTGTATCCCGCCTCTCCATATGGATCGAGGCAGTGAACAACTTCAAATAGCATGTATTTCAAAACATTTCTATACATGCCCCCAACAAGCTGGGTACTCATTTTACCGACTGCGAAACAATGGAAGGCTGAGTCAACCTTGGAGCCCGTCAGGATCGAACTCACAACCTTGTGGGTTGCAGTACTGGCATTTAACCACTGCGCCACCAGGGCTCCTTTTTTAACTTTTCATAAAAGTTATTGTGAATGGAGAAACAATGCAAAGCATAAATATAAGTAGAGGTGTTAGACAAGGTTGTCCAGTGGCACTGCTATTGTTTATATTAGTGCTAGAAATATTTAATAATAAAATAAGAGAAGAAACACAAATTAAAGGTGTTAAAATTAATAAGGAAGAATACAAACTTAGTGCTTATGCAGATGATTTGGTGATAACCTTGGAGGACTCTAACATAAGTATAGATATATTAATGGATGAATTTAAAAAGTTTGGTTCACTCTCTGGGTATAAAATAAACACCCAAAAGACCAAAATGATCATTAAAAATATTCAGGCCCAGGAAGAACAAGAATTAACAAATAAAACTGGTTTTACTGTGGTAAAGGCAGTAAGATATTTAGGAATTAATATTACGAAAAATAGCACTGATCTGTTCGATAATAATTACAGAAAGATCTGGTTAGGATTAAGAGATGATCTTAGAAAGTGACAAAAGTTATAATTATCTTTATTGGGTAGAATTGTGGTAGTTTAAATGAATTTATTACCAAAAATTAATTTTCTATTTCAAAACCTCCCTATAATTATGAACGAAAAACCTTTTAAAGAGTGGGATCAAGATATAAGGAAATTCATATGGAATGGGAAACGACCAAGAATAAAATTCAAAGTGTTAGAAGATAGTACGGAAAGAGGTGGATTGGGATTGCCCAATTGAAACTTTATTACTATGCGAATTGCCTGGAGTGGATGACGGAGTGGATAGCTCTGAAAAATTCTAGATTATTAAATTTAGAGGGGGAACAATTACATTTCAGTTGGCATGCCTATGTATGGTATGATAAATCATTTATAGACAGAGAATTTAGAGCCCACTACCTTAGGAAAGCTTTAATTACCACATGGTTGAAATATAAAAGAAAATTACATTGAAAAATTCCGCTTTGGGTATCACCTCACGAGGCTTTTCATAAAAGGGAAATCCCAAAGCCAGATCATTGAATAACATATAAAGATGTTCTGAGGATACATGGGGGTAATATAGAATTTAAATCTAAGGAGGAACTCTTTGAACAAGGATGGCAGTCACATTGGTTACTCTTTATGCAGCTCTTTGATAGGTTTAAAAAAGAAAGAGATACCGAGGGATTTGAAACAAAGGGATGAGAATTTGATGGGATCTTAAAACCTGGTGTTAAACATAAAGTTAGTGTTGTATATAACTTTTTACTGAGGTTAGAAACTGAGACCGAAGTTGTCAAACAGACAATGATAAAATGGGCAACAAATTTGGGAGGTGAAATTAATATGGACCAACGGGAAAGTTCTTGGAAAATTACATGGGAATTAATAAAACCGGCTAGCTTGAGAGAAAATTATTGTAAAATGCTTCATAGATGGTATGTAACCCCCGCCTTGATAGGTAAGGTGCAGAAAAATCAAAGTGACGCTTGCTGGAAATGTGGTCTGAAGGGCACTTTTTTCACATGTGGTGGCAGTGTGATGTGGCTAAAACTTTTTGGGTTGGAATACATAATAAAATTCAAGAAGCACTTAAAATAAAATTTCCACTATCCCCAAAAATATATTTGTTAAATATGACAGAGACCTTACAAGTAAATAAATCCAAAAAGAAAATAGTCCTCTATATGATTACCACCACCAGATTGTGTTACGCACAGTTATGGAAGGAGACACAGTCCCCAAGACTTGAAGATTGGCTAATAAAATTATTTGATATTGCCAAGGCAGATATTGTAATAGAGTCCTTGGAAGGTAAAAGGAAAAGGGAAGTTATTGAAGTATGGAAATTAGTTTCTCCTATTTGGGAAAGCAATTGGGGGGGAAAGGCAGTAACTTTTCTTGTTATATTAAAGATCTTTTATTTGATATGAATGGGTATGTCCTGAAAATGAAAAGGTAGTGGGATACATTAATGGTAGAGTAATCTAAGGAAGGAATAGTTAGGTGTACCTAGGAAACAAATGTGATTCGGTTTATTGGTGAAGAGACGGATTGACTAGGTTATCTGGTAAAATTTGGTAAAATGGTAAATTTAGATATAAGATTTATGTAAGACCTACACTTAAATGTGTAATATATTAAATTATTTGTAGAAATTTGGAACAATTAGAAGTGCTATAAAAATAATTTATGTCCGAATACTGTATATTCAGTATGTTAATGTTATTGGTAAATTATTTGTTTAAATATACAGGTAGATTTTTATCATGTTTGGCAGATTTAGAAGAAATTGACAGATAAGGAAACGTATGTTAAATTGAGTTTCAGCAAAGAGGGGAGGGTACAAAAGGGGGTTGGAATTAACTTTGTATTTTTTTTATATGTATTGTATTGTGTTTTGTATGGTTAAGATAAGTAGTTTGGGTTTGGGTTTGTTAGGTTAATAGATTGTTTGGGTTGTGGGTTAGTTTAGTTGGGTGGAGTTATATATGTATATTATAATTGTTTTGTGTGTATGGAAATGTTTTTTGTATTTTGTTTCAAATAAGGCATTATAAAAAAAAATAAATTTGATATGTTGAACATAGAAATTGGGAGTTTAATTTGTTGCCACTAATACTAAAAATTGAAGGAGTTTTATATGTGCAAATACTGTTCATGAATTTGTCCTTAAAACTAGTTTTCAGAACCGATTGTGGGATTTACAGAACATGTATGGAGGTTGTCTTCATTGGTCTCTAAGGACATATTTTGTTATTGATTCCTTTCAACATGTTTTTTTTCCCCTGAAGTTGCCTGTTCCCAATGTGTCTCCCTACCCCTCAATGGACCACAAAACCAATGTCATCATTGCCTAGGAATGGTAAACCTAATCTATTTGGAAACTGTCAAGTTAGGAAATGATGTTCTAAATATGGAATTACATCTTCCAATCTGATTTTTACCCCTAATCTGTTCTCTACTTTCTACCTGCTTCTACCCTCAGCAACATGTACAATGTTCACTTACCCTTAAAATAGCTTGCTTGTTAAAGATTACTACGGAAAAATGTTAAAGGTTAATTAGGAATTAAGTGTTTAGTTCAACTAGATAAAAAGAATCCTTTCAACATGTAGCAATAAGAAACAAGAAAATAATTTAGTGAATCAATGATGGAAAATTCTTCCTCAGAAATGTTCTGTGTGCATCTGAACACACACAGAACATTTTCTGCATCCTCTCTTCTTCCCCACTTCCAATCTAGAACCACTGTTTGCAAAGATCAGCAGTAAAACATTTGTTTTGCATGCAGGAGCCAAGGATCTCAAGTTCAGTCAGTTGCCACCACAGCTCTACACAGTTTGTTCAGCTCCTGCTTTTAAAACCCATTTAAACAGGGGTGAGTAGAAAGTGATATGAGAGAGAAGTTGAGAGAGGAGAAATTGGAAAGCCAGTAATATTTATAAAGAATCTAATACGAATTAGAGGAAAATTGAAAATATCGAATGAGCTCTGTCCCATTCACAGCCTGAAAGGACTTTGGCAATGTCCATTCTGGCCAACAAGTGGAGAGGGGGAAAAGATGGGAGGAAATCAGGTTTTAGGCTTAAAGTGCCTGAAAACCTGAAAGACCCTCTCTGCTTTAGGAGCTTCTAAATCACCTTCTACCCCACTATATTCCACCATTCCAGGACAGGACTTGCTTCCTTTCATCCTCTCCATTCTTTTTTCTTCCTTTCTTCAACTGCTTCCCCATCCTAGCTTTGCATCTTCCTCCTTTCTTCTATACCTAGACTCCAGAGGCTTCTGTGCCTCTTTCTTTCTGCACAAGATAGTCATGCTGTCACAGGGAGATTAGTCCATCTGGCAGCACAGCCCTGTGATAACTTTCCTGCAAACATTCTCCTTCTTCTTCTCCTGAGGCCTTCCTGTGTTTTTGTCTTACTAAATCCAGCAGAAGGAGAGTCACTGGACACTTATAAATTCCAACAACCTAAAATTAATTCACTTATTAAAGTATAAGGTTAATAGAAAACTTGGTGAGTTGATAGGTGTTGAGGGAAATCTAATGAATCAACAGTTTAATGAACTAATTAACTAGTTATTTCTGAGCTCTGTTATTTATCAACACAATATAAGCTTTTCAGTGCAGCATCTCCCCTTGTCTAAATACAAATGCAACCACTGTAAAATCACTTATTCAGAGCTTGGAAAAGTTACTTTTTGGACTACAACTCCCAGCATTCCACAGCCAAGATACCCACCAATTATTCTATTTGGGTAAGTCTGGAAGCTGTAGTCCCTCTTCTCCAAATGACTTTTCTGGCCTGTGCTTATAGTGGTAATAACTGAAAATATAAATGCTCCTCATTCTGTGATCAGCTTCTACATGAAAAAAAAAAAAAAAAGTTGAGAGTATCTTTTCTCAGCAATGTTCTTCTCCTATTGGCTTAGCCCAAAGACAGAAGAGAAGAATCACACACATTTTTATTTTTATTTTTTCAAAGATTTACAAAATAAGGAAATCTATAATGCCTGACCTCATTTCTCTGCATGGCCTCATTTTTCTGCAAGTCACAGCAGGGTGAGTCAACTTGGTCACATTTGGATATTTTATGTATTCATTTATTGAAATATATTGCAAACTTGTACTGAAACATAGGGCAAGGGAAGCGCTCTTCATTTCTAATTGCTTTAAAAAAAAAAAAAGCCCTGCAGAATAACAATGCAGTGGAAAAGAAACTGCTATTTCTGAATTTATGTGACACTTGATGACCTGATGGGAAAATACTTGAATTTCATAATGCTTTTTTTTTTAAGCACAAAAATTATTGTTAAATAAGTGTACTTTTGCAAGGAAAAAGAAAAGAAAAACTATTATCTTCTGCAAGAAATTCCTGATTCTTCTGAATTAAGGTCAAACTACTTTAAAGATATTGGCCTCAATGTGTTTGGGATCCCTACCAGAGTAGAGTCATTGAACCAATGGGATTTATGTAAGTGTTGATTTACCACTTAGCAATTTATTCAAAGGGTTTATTCCAGTTTGGATTAGCGGTTGGATTTTGGTTGTACATGGCAGCTGCTTTCTGTTTTCTTTTAACAATAGATGCACTGTTTCAGATTTTATTGGGAACCCAACATGCACCAAGAAGAATTTTAATCCATTTCTCCACAACCAATAATTTTATTGAGAATCCCCCACTGCCTGATACAACCGTAGAACTAATAAGGAGGTCCCATAGTTCCATTTTGTTTTTGTTTTTTTCTTGGCAGTTTAACCATAGAAAAGGGGCAATAATTTGCAAAAGAGATTATTAAATCTCTTTTCCTCAGAGGGAAAATCTCAATAAAAATCAAATGAACACACCCCAACTGTAGCAAAATTTTTGTTTTTTTAAGGTAATGTGATGTTTGAATTTGAATTCCTTCTGCCAGATATATTTGGAGGGATTGAACCCTTAGTTTAATGGTTTAAGTGATGGTAGGACATACCATCAGCATTTCAGGTGGCAGCACTGCATAAAGGTCTGAAGAATTTTAAGGACTGCCTTGTGAAAAGGGTCAAACAGAACTCTATAACAGTTCTTCTTTGCCTGCTGTTCCCAGGGGTTCTCATGCCCCGGTAGGTTCTTCTGTCAAGTCAGCATTCAGCAGACAACAGAATGATAAATAGCTACCTTTTTATTAAATATAAAAGAAGCAAACTTAATCTTCTGGTAGCAGTGCAAAGTTATGGGGACTCCCACTTGCTTCAACACACACTGTAGCTGTATCCATACATTTTCCCAATAGCATAATGGTTAGGGCCACACACACACTCTCTGAAAATCTCCATGAATGCTAGCTCTATCCCTTTGCACCTTGCTGTGTTGAGTTTAAATGCAAATAATAGAACTCTCAGTGGATCTGAACACTTGGAGAATTCTGTCTGAAGGAATAGGGAGAAAACTACCCTAAAGATCTTGCTGCTCACCAGTATGATGGGAAGCAAAAAAAAGCGAAAGCGATTCTGGATTCCATCAATGTTGGATTGTAAGTTTGCCCTTGTATAAATCCCATTGATCTGATGAATCTGCTCTGGAGAGGACAAGCAATTGGATTTAAGCAGTTGATTTCATTGCTATTGTATGCCTTCAAGTCAATTCTGACTTATGGTGACCCCAAGCTGAACCTATCATGGGGTTTTCTGGGGGCTGTGTGATGTGCCCAAGCTCATCCAGTGGGTTTCCATGACTGAGTGGGGAATTAAACCTTGGTCTGCAGGGTCATATTCCAACTGACAAACTGTAATGAGAGCTACACTCTGGGTTTACAGCGTGGGGAAAATCTGCCCCAGGCTCTCTGCAAAATCTTACAGGCTATAGGTTTTAAAAATGGACAATTAACCACAGTAAATCCAACAACAAGGAAATAAAAAGAAATCAGCTTGAAGACTAGCTGATTTTGAAGCACAAAAATTTTTTTTAATTAGAAGAAAAACATAATAGCAGAACCCAACAGAACAATCTGTGTTCAATACAAACTGTTTCTCAAAAGAAAAGATGGGGTGAATGGCACAGGTGCTAGCAAAACCCTACTCGTAACCAAACTAAGGGGGCTAAATCTGTGCTCAAGGAACTGCAGGCTGAGACACACACATGGATTCTGTCACCCTCCAATAAGAAGAAGAGTCCAGTCAGCTGTGTGGTTGAAGATAAGGGCAGCAGGTCCTTGTCTTGGGCAGGTGGACTCTCTGTGATCCTTCCAGACCCCTTCTGGTCTGTCTGCACAAATTCTCTCTTCTGGCATTCTTCCAGGCTCCCTCTTTCTATCTGGGGTGGCAGGTCTGCAAGTCTGTGTCTGCAAGCAGATTCTTTTATTCTCTTAGGAGAAGCAGGTGCCCTCCAAGTTTCTACGTCTGTCTTTAACCCTTTTCTAGCTTGGTGGCTTTCACCTGGATTCAATGGGACCCCTTCTTGAAGGGGCTAACATGACCTTAGTGTTCCTCTTTGGAGATTCAAGGGTTTAGATTTGAATATGACTTCTGCTCATAACCCTCTGAGTCCTGGGAATGATTCTTAAGCAGTCTGAGGAGATGCAAACAGAAACAATAGATTTCACACATATAGGACAAAGCCAGTCCAATAGAACTATTTGCTCTCTTGCAGATCCAGATGGTATTTCCCCACATCTCTGGACAATGTACCTTACAATGGAAATTATACCAGTCCGAACCAGTTTTGCAGGACCTCCATTCAATGGAAGTGAACAAGTCAGTTAAATATTTAGTTGTTCTCCCAAATGCATCAAGGAGCCATTTCCTTGTCAACAGGAGGGAGGAGGATTTTGGTGGGAAAGTTCCAGTTTGTATTCTAAAATAAGGCTTGACTTTTCCAAAATGGACATGGGGTCCAGGCAAGTGCACATTGCCCTACCCCGTAAGTATGCAGACTATAGCAAGAGGAGACTCCCTTCCTGGTGCATCAAAGTCTACTTGCAAGTAATATTTACCAAATATAACTCATGACAAAACCACTACAACACTCAGGCTCTCACTATCCTTGGTAAATCATACAGACATGTGATTGGACTTCAAAGGCCATAACTCATGCAGTAGTGTTTGGACAAAATCATTCTGATCTGATTCTGTTTGCCAATACAAAACACCAGGTAGTCTTGTCAGCATATTAAAAAAAATGTATGATTTGAAATGGGAGAAAATACACTTTATACATGACTAAATTCAGAAATGGGAGTTGTGTTTTTACTGTCTGCTACTACAACACAGAAGATATGCGTGTAGAAAATGATTTAGAATTATATTCCCTTTAGCAACAGAAGGAAAGATAGTGCTCCATAGTGGGGTCAACAAACTGCCATAGGCATCTACTTTGCCGGAAAGAAAATAACTTCCTTTGTAGAATTCTATTAACCCTTTTACTGAGCTGCCAGTGATTTAAGCCATGTTCTATCTGCTGTTGCCTGTCCATAGGTTGTTTTGTAGCTTTGGTTTCACACCAGTTAAGCATGACATTTCCGCCAGCATCTGCATACAACATATGGAACTTTGCAGTGAGATTCCATCATCATTGAAAGAGTGTATAATACAAACATAAATATTTCTGCCCTTCTATATATAAACAAATATAATGAGAAAGGTGTCATAATTCACATACACCGTCTTATCAGTTCTAATATGCTTCCTGTTATGCACAGGCTTTCTGCTTGTTCATTTTCTTTTGCAACCTATTTATCATTGGCCTATTGAGTCTGCTATTTCCGTGCACATGTTGTGTTATATAACTGTATTTGCAAATGAGTAATTGTGACCAGGTGAGTCAGAAAAGTTTTCTTCATGAAAATGGAAACCCGAAAAGACTCCCAAATGTGCTCCTTGGCTATAACCTTAAAACTTTTTATAGCTGCCTCTTGAAGACAGAAGAAACAGCTGCACTTCGATGGATTTTTAAGTAAGAAAGTCACCTTGTAACCTCCACATCAAAAACACTCCAAACTTGCCCTGCTGCTGAATATTGGACAGCTTCCATTGACTCCCACAAGAGAACCATCTCCTCTGAGATGAATAAGTTTTCCATCAGGTGGTGATGCTTGCATGTGGACTTAAATGCATCCTTTGCCATCCCAATCCTAGAAACTGTCTTGGCCAATAAAGCCTCTCTAAACAAAGAACCTTCACAGTGTCAGCCCCCTAGCTTCCCCAATCTGCAAGGCTGTGCCTTGGTTTAAGTAGAAAGGAAATTACTTTTCTGAATCATCGTGACCACACAACTCATGTATAGCATTTATAGCACAGGTCCATCTGAAGCATTGGCTCATACAATCAGTGCCATGAGCCAATCAGTGACCCCAAATGATCTTACAGAGACTCAGCCAAAAAAATAAGTACACTCTCTACTCTTCAGCAGCTTGAAAGGGCAAACAAAAGGATTGAATTAATAAAATGAAGTCCACTGCAGATCTCTTGTTTATAAAACATCCACACTCAGGATGAATTTGGCAAACTTCCAGTCTTTACTCATTGTCAGGTTCTTGCTTGTCCTTTTGCTAAAGAATGAATCTCATTGACTTTGTTGTCCTTTTTTTTATTATTCTTGTCATGGTTTTAAAAAGTTTTTATAAGTTTTAAGGTATTTGTATTTTAATATGGTAACTTACTTAATTGGATTGAAACTTTTTATTACTATTTTTTTAAAAAATAATGTATATGATGTTTTAATTCATGTTTGTATATCGCCTTGAATCTTCTTGTTATTATTGTTGCTCCTGTTTCTCTTGGAATCCCATCTTTTTCCCAGTTTGAGACTTAAGGGATCTTATATAGTTAACAGAGACATAGGCCATTTCCGCACAGGCTTAAAGAAACGGTGCAGAGTGTTGTCTAGGGAGGACATCTGCACCTGGGAGCGGACTGGGTCCGACCTACTTAGTGTAGTTCCGCACCTCAGCCTGCTCTGGAACAACCCGAAGTGGTTGTCCAGCATGCTTTTGAAAGACCGCTTGAAACAGCTCTTTCGAAAGCACAGAGCGCACCACTCCGTGCCTGTGCTCCGGTGCAGATTTGCAGGCTTGCACCAGTGCGAGCCTGCGAGCTGCTGGGGGCGGGCTTTAGGCTGGTGAGCTTCAGCAGTTGGTGGAGAGCCTCGACCAACCGGAAGCCACCATTTTCATCCCTGGAGCAGTGTGGAGCGGCAGCCACACACTGCTCCAGACCAGCCTGGACCCAAGCGTGGAGCCAAGAAGTTCAGTAAGTACCGGCACGGGGCGATTCCCTCACCCCGTGTGGAAATGGCCATAGTTTAAAAACATACAAAACTTAAACAATCCATAAAAATTAAAACCAGTTAAAAATGCCTATTAAGAACAACAAACAGACAATTGATGGTATAGCATAATTCTGCAAGACTCAGTCTCCTTGAACATTCAGCCTTCAAAGGCTTGCCAAAATGAAATGAGTCTTAACTTGCCTGTGGATAAAATTTCAAGGAAACTGACAGTCTAACCTACTTGGAAAGGGAGTTCCAGAACCTGGGAGTAACCATCAAGAAGGCCCCCGCTCATGTTTCCACCAGGTGTTCCTTTGGGAGAAGGCCCTCCACAGAGGATCTCAAAACACAGGCAGGCTCATATGTAAGAATACAGTCCTTTCAACTGTGGGAAGAAAAGAGGCATATAAATCTTAATAAACAAATGACTTTTAAGCTGGGCATCCTCATGATTGCCTTGGTTAGCCACCAGCCACAGTAACACAAGCTTTCAGAAGAAGTCCTAGCTCTTGAAAAAAAAATATTCAGTCTCATTTCATCTGTTACTCCTTTGTTTTTTCCCCATATATGTTATTCATTATTCTCCTGATTGTCGTTAATTCAAAACCTCCCATGAAAGACTACTGCCTATTTTAGTTCTCTCCGGTTTGGCTTTTACTGAGTGCTTTCCTGATTTACTGTTTTATCAGAGTGATATATGGCTTTCCAGATGATGTTAGACTGCAACTCCCATTAAGGCTAGCTAGATAGTCAATGGGGAAGGGAGAGAATTCAATATGTGCAGAGACACATGTTGCCTGAGTGTGGTTTTATTGATCATTTATTAGCCACTACATTTACTAGATATAGCTGGATAGATATTTTCTAAATAATAAAAATAATTATTCTTAGTGCTGTTTCAGGGAAGGAAGGAAGCAACTACTTATATGTCTTCTTCTATTGCTCAGAAGATCTAAGCAACAGTGGTTTCCACCCACTGTTTTCCCCCACTTCTAAAATGGATTGTGGAGCCAACGATGAAACATCAACACTGGTCAAAGTTTTGATGGATGACCAAAACTGAAATAAGACCCCACTTAATACTCAGGTTAGATAGATATGGGAGATAATAGATCACCAAGGAGTTGCAATGAAGGGCATGATGATAGGATGAGCACTGACAGTCCTGTCTGATTTTGGAAGCTAAGTAGGGTCAACCCTGGTTAGTACTTGAGTAGAAGACCACCAATGAATACCAGGTACAGTTACTTGTGGTGCAACTTCTGGTATTACTTTGCAGTTACTTGTGGTATAACTGAACATGGACAACTGTTGCCAGGACAGATTATGGAAAACTCTGCAGTGCCAAATACACATTTTCCCAGGAATCCTGAATATTAATGGAAAGGAATTACATCATTTTCATACATCATTTCAGAAAAATAAGTTCATCTAAGCTTCCTATTAGAACATTATTACATGTTGCAGAACACTGGGGGTTGCCATAAGTTGATAGGCAACTTGAACGTACACACACACACACATTTTCATGAACACACATGCTGGCTTTGACTTCTTCAAGTCCAAACATCCAGAAGGGCTAAAGTGAAATGGCTAACTTCACATCTAGTTTCTTCATTGTTCTCCCAGTCCTGCCTGGAGTCCCTCTGTAGTCTTTTGCTTCACTGCAAGTAGAAAGGAAGGCTTGGCAAGGGGCCTGGAAAAGAAATGGAACAGAAATAGGATTCTCAGCTCAAGACTATCTCAGGCCCTGAGATTTTTAACACCAAAACCTGTAACCAAGGGATGATCCCTGGTGGTGGCACAAGAAGCAAGTCTTGGTAATAATACCACAGTGATCTTGGAAGGGGAAGCTTCTGGTGATCTCATTAACCATTATACACTAAGTATCAACCACAGTTGTACATGGTATACCATTCAAATTTAAAATACCAAGTCTAATTAATTAGGAAAATGCTGGTAATAATACTTTTTAAAAGAGCTTTCTCACCCTGAGATTCATCTCCCCCCACCAACCAAGGAACAAAGTAGCAGTAGCAGGTCCTGAGGTTTGGAAACCCTAAACATGAGGTTATGCACTTCCTGAAGTATGAAATATACTTCTACTCTGGTGGGGGCAGTAAAGAAATAGTGACTGATTCTTAACATAAAAAATAAATATTCGTCTCTATTTGGTATCATTTTTGCTGAGACAAAAAGCCTAATAAAGCAGGTGCAGGGGATAAAATGATTCAAAGTCAGCACAGAAGTCCCAGCCTCACTTTCTTCTCATTAATAAACACTGGCTGCAAGTAGAAAATACAGTAGGCAACAATGCAATTAGTGCAGGGATCTGATTGTTGATCACAGTGTAACCATTGCAGTCTCTTTTGATTAAGGGGAGTGGAATGACATCATACGGAAAGAAGATGAAAGCCTGAATTGCTTTAAGCATCAAGTGCACAAAAACAACCAGGGAACAATGCAAAAGTCCAGCTTCAACTATGGCTGAGTAACTGCTACATCTGACAGCTGAGCTTCCCATAACTCCCTGGTGGTCTGGCTTCAGAGGTTGTAGTCGCTTATTGCTATGTGAACCAAAAGAAGAGCAATGAGCTTCTTGAATGTGGCTCCCCAGTGGCACTACTGACTCTTTGGGGATCATATATGGTAACCCTTGCTTTAATATGGGTAATGTCCAAATCAAAATAACAGTGTTGACAACAAGGGAGCCCCATTTGGGATAAAAGCAAAACAACCCTATTTGTCAGTAGTCCTCGCTAGCCTCCACAGGTAGAGACCTTTCATCTCAGGAAAAAGAGAAATCTATGTTTTGATCGGGCACTTTCAAAACAAGAAGCTTCCACTGCCATCCCCCCCCCCTTAATGGCTCCTCAAGTGCTTATTTTGAATGAAAACTAGCACACACAAATGTTCTAAAGGACACAGAGCCGCTATCCCTTAAAGTCATAATAACACAATGACTTCTCAAAGCAAACCAGGCTGATATTTGCCCATGGTAATGAGATCACTGATAGCATGCAAATTAAAATTTAATTTATTTTTAAAACCACTTCTGTTTCATCTTGATTATCCAAGTCAGCATGAGTAAAAGAGAAGGGGGAGGGGGAAAGACACCTTTGGAAATATAATTTGTATTTACATATTGAGAAGGCAGCTTCCTTTGTAATCCACAGAGAGGACTACTTTCTGAATAATGCTACCTGATTTCTGTTGAATGCCAAACCATTTAAAAGTAAAATTAAATACAGCTGTATTGTAAGTACAATAAAATGCATTATACACCATGCTCTTTTAAGGGGTCTCTAAGGGACAAGATGGCATGACTGATTTAAATGCTGTCATCATGATTCAGAGATGCACACATGTTGATCAGAAGACAGTAGAACCCAGTCAATTAATCTTAGAGAACAGAAACATCTCACCAGACCCAACAGCCATCAAGTAGGAACAGATTCGGCCCCATTTATTCAATTCCTGGCCCCTTTGCTATCATAAAGTATACTGTTGATACTGCCTACAGATATCCAGACAAAGCTTGGAAAGGTTACTTTCTGGAATCCCACGTCCCAGAACTCCACTTAGAATGACCCATCCATGCTGACTGGGGTTTTTTGGAAGTTGTAGTTCAAAAAGTTGCTTTCCAAAATTTTGCATCCACCTACTGATATGGTCAACTGCAGAGAAGAGGTCTATGCACAAGCACCAGCTTATTGTTATCAGCTTCTATAAAATCAGGAACAGTTGCCTGCATTTTAGACACTATTGTCTAAAAGGCTGAGTTGTTAAGGCTAAGTGCACGCCTATTATCTCTGGAGTTTCCTGACTATAACCTGGCTACACCTGGAGGTTTCTTCTCACCTAATTCACAACGCACTTGTTTGGCCAGACTTTTGTTCTTATCCAGCTGAGCCATACAACCATAGCAGGTTGTATTTTATATTTGTGCCAATCGATATATTTTTCCAATTAAATCATATATCGCCAATTAAACCATATCAAAGTGTGGGGATGTACAGCCTGTTAACAGATCATGCGGTCCTTACATGGCTTGTGCTGCCTGAGAGGAGCTGGTCCTGAAGGGAGTGGAATCTCAGGCAGGAGTTGTTGCCCCCTTGGTAAACCCTGTCCCGGGGTCTACAACTTTGATATAAAATTAATCTAACCCACCAGAGAGGTCACCCAGATGAGCACATAGGCAACAACAGTCGTACGATTGAAAGAACCAGGTCAGGCTAGTAAACTCCCCAGTCACATAGCCACAGGAGACCTCAAGCTGTGCCTACCCACGGTGGACAAAAGATCATCAGCCGTTAGGGAGCCAACTTGAAGGGATTAAGAGTTTTCCCAAAAAGTTGGGCACTGGAAGCAATAAAATCTTATCAGGCAAAATCCATCTACATAAACTCACACTGCAACTGAAAGCAGTGGAAGATCCTGATACTTGGGTAACACCTTGTTATCTTCCAATATCAAAGAAGGTGCCGATGTGAAGTTGTTTTCTGTTGCTGTCCCCTTTGTTTTCCCCAGGAGAGGATTTGCCCTCAAGGTAAATTTTTCCTACAAATAGTCCCTGTTTTTGACTAGTTCTTTGGGTGCCTCCCAGTCATACCAACTGACCGTTCCCCCTCTCGATAGCTGCATGATCCCCTCAGCGTCTCTTCATTGAGTTCCTTTTCTTTCACTGCTTTCCAGACCAAGGACTTCAGGAAAAGGTACAGTATCACCCAAACTACGAATCCTTCAACAATCCCTCTATCTTATTTCCACTCTTTATTTTTCTTTAGCCCTTGGATGTGTGTGTGTGTTTGCGTTGATGAGTGCCACTACTCTTTAATAGTCATTCATTGGACCTTTTTATGTGATTTCTGACTGGGCCTGACCCCGTAAAAACTGGGTAAAAGATCTCGCTAGGTTACCTTGCCTCTTGCATTGCTATTGCTTGTGCTCCATTGAGCTTACTTTCCCCATCACTTGGAGAATATTGAGGTGTCCCTGGGGGACCCCCAGATTTTCAGGGTGACAGTGTCCACAGTGCAGAATGATGGCACTAGGCAGGCAGACAATAGCAAGGCCTCTCTCCTCTTCACTCTGCAGGTGGTACTGTTTCTCCCCCAGTAAAGCTTCACTTAACATTCCAGAGCTTACAGGCAAAGCATTGTGCATTACATACAAATAGATAAATTTCCCTTCAGTTACAATGTATCATAGCCATAGTACCACTGATTATTTTCCAGTTTTGTTCAGAGTATCTATTTTAGTGAGGTAAAAATTATCCTAAAATAGATTGTCTGAACAAAACTGGAAAATAATCTGTGACACTATAGCTACGATACAATGACCTGAAAGGAAATTTCTCTATTTGTATGTAGAAATTACCCTTGAGAGCCAATGTAGTGTAGTGGTTTGCGCATTGGACTACAACCCTGGAGAACAGGATTCAATTCCCCACTTGGCCATGGAAACCCACCTTAAGCATTTCACACACTCTCAGCCCCAGAAAATCCCATGATAGGTTCACCTTAGGTCCATAAGTTGGAAACAATTTGAAGGCACACAACAACAGCAACAAAGAAACTACCCTGCCCATACCGACTGTGTTATTGGTTGCCTTTTAGAGATCTGATTTTATTCCATTGACTGGAATCTTGTTTAGGGAATCACAGCTGCAATTGACCTATTGAATCAAGTATTGAATGCTGAGTCAACATATAGGTCAATCCCATTGATTCAGTGGCTTTAGTCAGGAGTAGCAATAGGATTTAGGCCATAGATTTTCTTAGGTACTATAGTTATGGTAGTAGCCAAGGGTACTTTTTCTTTTCCAGGTTAGTCATGTAAGTGATACCAGGTAATTAGGGATCACGTTATACATGGGATGAAACTGTAATGTAGCATAAACAGATACTACATGTCCCAGTATCAAAAGTATGCTTGGCTGGAAGGTGTGGGTGGCTTCCAACCCAAAGAGACTCATTTTAGTGAACACTACACTTGCTAAGTTAACTAACTGTTTAACTGGTTTTGTAATGCTCTTCAATATTCATTTTCATTTAAAAAAAATTAATCCATTTTTACTATTATTTTTAATTTCCTATGCTGAGTCACTTTCAGAAACAAGACAGATTATAAGTGCTGCAAATAAATACGTACTATCTGAGAGCCTATATAGGAGTTTCATAGCATACGTTACTGCATGCTGGTCATGTATTGATTGTACTACGTTGCACAGTTGCATAAACACTTAAATGTGCAATCAAATGCTCAATGGAATATGCATGAGAATCTGCATGCACAATGGCACTGCATGCACAACTTCCAAAATCTTAAATTAAATAATGAGGTTCCACATTGGATAAAAATATCCAGCCATTTCATTGGGGAAACTTTCATTTGCTTAGGATATCAATAGGAGTCTGACCAATATAGTCCAAACAGTAGTACAGGATTAGAAGTTCATTAATGTACAGCCTCGTTCTAATGATTCCAACATTATAATGGACATGGAGTGCTATACAAATGTTAAGTAACATTGGCCAAGATTCTAAATCAGCTGTTTGGTTAAGTATATTTAACTATGTAGAGTCTCCTCGTGCAGACAACAGCCCTATTGGGTTGCAGCCACTGCAACTGACAGAGGTCTGTTCTTCCACACATGTTCTTCTGCCAGTGTCTGGTGTGACAATCAGAAGGAGGATCCCTCACACTTCTCCTCACACTGGAGATGTCTTGCAAGAGGGTGTAGAAATGTCAGTCTGCTGCATCCTGATCAACAGGACAACAGACCTCTATCACTTGCACTGGTTGATGACTAGTAGGGTAGTATTGAGGAACTTTTATTATGGTTTTTATAACCTGTCTTTTATGATCTGCATTCTCTACACTATTGCTATGGTTGTGAATACATAGGCATCATGAACACCAACCAGTTATGGATGAATAACTCTAGGTTACATTTATAACTGCAGTCATGAATTCCAGCCATTATTGTTATGTTGTTGTTAACTTTATGAAGCTGTCATTAAACCAGTGCTTTTATCCTTTATCCCAATTGCAATTATCAAGCCAAAGATAAACATTTTTAGCTCCTATAGATTTCAAATGGTGTGATTAAGCTTTGCACTTAAATTTCTCAGTAGTATCAATTTTTGACTGGGTTATGCCTCTTGGCCCTAAGCTGCCTGAAATGATAGTGTGATGTCTTTGTGTCAGTGGCAGAGCAATATGGTTGTACTGGTATACTGGTGATTGGTTCACTCTATGCTAAGCATTTATTTTCTGGGAAATCACATCTTAGGATAGTGTTTAGATTTCTGAGATTTATTTGACCTGAGATCTCCAAGTGAAGGAGATTTTTTTTTTTTTTAGTGACAAAGGAGAGGCTGAGGTTGAGCAAGAGTGCAATATCCTACAAATGTATGAAATACACACAGAGCTCTTCATGCAGCTAAATGTTATCCATCTGTGCCTAATTCATTCACTTGCTCACAGCCAATCTGTTGATTTCTGACACCCTGTAAAATGAGGTGCAGTCATGTTTGTCTATCATGCTCTATGAACTTCAGTGAACAAGATTAGACACCTACTAACCGCAGCAATGTCCGGATCTTATCTTCAATCATACATTTATTTTAAGGCAAACTGGAACATATTTCATACTGTCTCTCTGACTTTAGAAACTACATTGCCATAATTCCCCACCCTGCTAGTTCAAGAAAACAAAATCTAATTCCAAGCCACCCTGCTGACCTATTTTCTCATTTAAGTTCTGTGGTTGCCATGATTGTTGTTGCTTTAAGACAACCCTTGATGTAATGCTTTCGAATGCTTATACTTTGATAGTCATTAATTGTACATCTGGTCAAAACAATTTCCACATGTTGGGGGCTGAAATGAAATCTTGCAAGAACGGTACCCTGTGACTCAATGGAATATTTGGAAAACATTTCAATTCTTTGCAGCCTTTTTAAAAATGCCCATGTGGGCTTGTCGGTGCAGATTTTGAAATGTAACAAATTAATATCCTTACTTTGTTTTAATTTGTGGACAGATGGTGTGAATAGGGCTGAGTGATGCACAGTGCCGTCCCTTGGCTTGTCAAGACTTATTTACAGCATAGGAGCTGTCCTCTGATGGCTGATTATCTGCTTCATTTAGTAAGAGGGAGATTAACCTCTAGTTTCCATGCTGATGACTCAGCAGGTAGTGTACCACTAATGCTAAAAAACAGGACCAGAAAGGCATTGGTCTTCAACCCTAACAAGGCCCATTAAAGAGTCAAATTGCTTTATTAAACCCAGGAGACAGAAGCAATCATTTCAACCCAGGAGCTAGAAATAATAAAGTTTGAAAAATATGAGGAGAATGAATTTTGCCACCCTGTATAACTCCCCTGCCAGTGTTTTATTTCCTATATCTTTTAATTTCACACATTTCACCTAATGAAGATAGTTGAAAAAGATGTGCTTACCTAACTTGGGGGGGAAAGGGAAATCAGAAGAAATCCAGGAGATTATGCATTTCTGCAGCTCTATTACTTTCTGTTTTCTCACACAGCTCACCATATCATAGGTCTAAAAACACAATTCAGTCTCCATCATCCTTATAAAACAGCTTGATGATAATCATACGAGATGTACAATTCTTGACGCTGGGTAATAATACAAAAGCTGTAATCATCTGGTGGCAACAGCAAATTAAATCCTCACAAAGGTGAATCCCTTTCTGATGATATTTGGGCGCTGACCATGAAGAGTCAGGAAAAACACTTGGTAAAGGTACTGTTTTGTATCTGTTTAACTCAGCTGAGCCAAATATGAAAACTAAGGACTAAAACAAGATATTATTTACAGTATAGGTTCCCTGACTTCATTTTTTTTTCTCATTTTCAGTGTTTTTACATGACTCACCTTTCTTCCATGTTGAATGCCATTCTATTGTCCCTTGCATGGTTGCTAAATATAGATAAATGGGCAAACTAGCCTATTGCCAAATTATATGATATGATTAGCACATTTTTAGAAGACGTGCTACCTTAAGTGGTAAAAGACAGCTCTTTGTCAAAGCATGTGCTTTTTCTCATCTGTGTTTAGCATACTTTGTTTTTTAACTGGACACTGGAAGGTAAACCAAGGCCATTTCTGCACTAGATTGTTATAGCACTACTATTCCACTTTCAACATCTATGGAATCCTGGAGTTTGCAGTTTAGGGAGAAGCAGGCCGACTCCTCCCTAAACTGTAAAGCACAGGATTCCATAGGATGTTGAAAGTGGAATAATAGCGCTATAACAGTCTAGCGCAGAAATTATGTAAGACTTGGTTTGTAAGTCTGATTGCTGAGGCATATCACTGTTTACTGGAGGAAAAACCTGTTAATCACAGGGAATTAGCATTCCCCCAATTGTCTAATTTGACCTTTAAATGCATAGGATGAGCTTTCTTAATAGCCACCATACTGTTGTCTGTTTTCTTTCCATTTATACTTTTTGTGGAATTTTATAACTTTGAATATGTCTTATCTGTTTCCAGGTATGAGAACCCTATAGGGCTGCTAGGAGTGAATTTACTGCTCCACTAACATTCAATGTTTCCAGATACCCCTGATGAGTTCAAGGGCTGTAGGAGTGGGATTTGGGAGATCTGTGTTCCATTCTCCATTGATCTATAAAACACACTAGTAATCTCAGACCAGTCACTCTCAGCCTCATCTACCCCACAAGATTCTTATGAGGATAAAGTCAAAGAGGGCAGGCATGGACAGAGCCTTAAACTCACTGAGTAAAAAACAGAATTTAACTGATACATAAATTTTAAAATGTGAGGTGGATTCATTTTATGTACAGCACACATGAACCCTAACCATAAACTATCAGTCTTATGTTGGAATATTCTTATGCTTTTCTAGCATATTCTTAACCAGTTTTATTACTCTCTTAATTAATTCATTCCTAAAGGAATATGATAGCTCGCACAGCAGAATGGAGCACTGGGAAGGCACATGGTTTGGAGGAAGTGTTGGATATCCACCAGACTCTGGGACAGATTGGCCTAAAAGCATACAATTTCCATATACTGGCTTTAGAATGCCTGCATTTGCACATTTCATGTATCTATCTACATTTCTTAACAAGGAAATCTGACATTCACCAAACAGCTGCAATCTGAGTGATAGTAACATTTGTGCACACAAATGTTCTCAGGTATCTGCAGTTGAGATGCTGCAGGTCAAAGCTCATTAAATTGACTCCTGAGTGACCTCTAATAAAATGCCAACCCACCAACAGCCCCAAGAAAATTAGCCCAATATCCCGTTGCAATTTATGATGCCTATTATCACCATTTATAAACACTGCTGGCATAACTGGTTGCAAAATTGGATGAAGTGACCATTCACAAGATACAGTTGCTTAAAAGCAACAAGGTGCACTTGAAGCATCAACACCACCACCAAAAACTCTCATTCCACTGAACATGTATACATTCCTTTAAGGGAGGGAGTTACTAGTTACTCTTGGGTGATTTTGAAGAGACGCAGCACTCGTAATACTTGCTCTTCTTCAGAAGAGTGAATGCTGGGGGGAAATCATGCTAGTAAACACCAGATGGGAGTTTTAAACTGAGTTCTGAAGCTTGTCTTGAGGAATTTTAAAAATGCAGGAAGCTCTGGGATTCTTGTTATGAAAACAGCTCAAGGGTGTTTGTTCTCAAAAGGCTCCCAGTCATTACACCGTAGCTTTTGTGGGGGTTTTTTTTAACCTGTGCAGTTCTTTGAAATCAAAAGTGTTGTTCAAAGGGTATGCTAATCTTTTGTAGGGAGAGTGCATATTTGCAAGCATGCACACACACCAGCGGCAGATGAGATTCTTTTTAATGCCTTTTTTAAAAATTCAATTCTTACAAACAAGTACATCAGAGGGAAATTGATAGCATGATCCAAGGCATAAATTGCACTGAACATAGCCTTAAAATGAAACCTTGCTTAATCAGGTCATTTGATCTTTAATGCAGACCATTCAAAATATTGCACTCCAAATTCTTCTGCATCACTACCAGTGTTTTCATTCCCCTAGGAGATTTCTCAGCAGCGTTGTAAAATTCTGAGGTCTTTTTTTCTTAACTTTTTAGACTGAAACGTCTCAGCCAAAATTTTGGGCTCATTATTATGAGTCTTACGAATATGGCACATTCTGGAAAATTCCTCCTAGAACACTTGTCACTGATATGTGAGGAATGGGACTGCAACTGACCAGCAGAGGAAAAGGAGCAAGAAATGGCTTCAGGATGAAGGAGTTGGCCACATAGCACCTTGTCTTGCTGCCATCTCCTTCCACAAGAACAGTTCAACTTCACTTCATTCTGTTCTATCTCCTGACAGAGAGTGCTGGGTCCCCAAGCAACATCAAGAATCAACCTTATTTGGGACAGAAGTCCAACATATCTGGGATCCAAGTTTAGTAATCACAGTTCTAAGTTCATCTGCTACTCTCAGATGCAACGTACTATGTCTCAGTATTAGAGGTGAGGTACATCAACTGCCAGTCATATCATTACAGTACTTAGTTTGGAAACAAAACACCAGTGGTGACAAATTCCTATAAAATTTTATATCCTTCATCATTTCCAAAGGAGACCCCACCCTACACCCTAAATTCCTTTTTCTGAAACCAACTCATATTTCTCTATCTGTCTGAAAGCTATCAACTATCAACATCTCACACCCATCCTTTCCTCAAAGCAAGAGGAGTGTCATCTTCCACAATGTTGATTTCCTGTCAATCAGAAAACTATCTCCCCAAAATTAACTCCCTTCTATGAAATATCCACCATGAATTTTGAACTATTAGCAAACATTCAGCTTCATAAGTGGTCATGTATGAATTATAACCATAATGGGAAAGTACTCACATTCTCAGGTCTCTTGCTTACCACAGGGCCTTTATTTGCACAATGCAGGGACTGGGGCCATTTCCACATGACGTCACAGTTCTGCAGTGGGGACATGATGGCAGTGATCTTCAGGTCATTCTTTCACACAATGTGGTCACAGTCCTGCTGCCAACCTGTCCCCACCCACTACAATTGCAGGATACTCACTTAATGGAAAAAATCAATCAAGTGCCCATGATCACACAATGCTCCTGCCACCCCTGGACATACAGAAGGCTCAGAAGCATGATCATGCACTTCCTTCTCCAGAACAGCATGGGAAACAGGTCAGCTGAGCTGCGGAAGGCAGGCATGTGTCATTCATGCTCTTTTCACAGGGAGCCAGTGGAACGTGGAGGAGAGAGTTCCCATTGTGCTCCCATCCCAGCAAAGGTGCTGCTGGGATCTCAAGAGGACATCAACAGGAACCAGTAAGGTCAGGTAATGGCCTGTGACTGGGTGGAAGGAATTACTGTTTTTCCAGAACATGCCTCAGAATCCTCCAAATAATTTAAAATACAAGTTGGCAATTTTGATGGATTGTAGGGGAGTGCACCTTCCCACTATTGCCTCCACAGACTTCCTACCACCATCACAATTTATACCACTAGCACCACAAATATCCCAGCAATTTTACTGGGAAATAGGGTTCAAAGAAACACACATTGTTTCCCAGCAGAACTGTACTCCCAACAGCCCAGTGTACCAGGTTTCCCAGCAGAATCACTATTACATTGGGAAATTTTGACAGCAGCAAGGGACTAGGGTAGTCAAGAGGGCTGGGTCCGGCCCTCCACCCATGAGTTGTCCACAACAAATTTAAAAATTTCATAGCAGGCATATAGTGATTTTTCAGCACCCCAACAGATTGACAATGGCACACACACCAAAGAAGTGTGAAAATAGATCTGCTCTGTTGCTTTATTCCACCCACTCACAATTTCTGTTTCAGTGCCATTTCAGTGCCCATTTAATCCAAATTTGATTCCCATATACACATCAAATTAACCTTAGATAACTAGCACTTGTAGGTTAGGTTGATGTACACATACCAAAGTCAATGGCAGGAAAATTCTAGAATGCAAATTCTGTTAATTCTCCTTCTTCTTTGTTTAATATTACCATGGTATTTTTCTTTCAAGCTGGATAACTGCAAAAGGAAGGTGCAGCACTTTCCAGCACCACCACTTATCTGAGGTTGGCCAAAGTGAGTAAGTGATTATTTTAAGACATTACTGAACATAGCTATTTTTCAACAGGCAAAATCTTTCCACATCCCCTTCTCTCTAGCACTCTGTTGGATATATTGGATTTTTTAGCTTTTTACCTGTCATACAGATTTGCTCTAAATAGTCCTCTAGGTGAGACAAATTACTTAGTGCCCTTTAAAATCTCAAAAGATGTTTTGCACAAACAGACTCACTCAAAGTGGAATCCTAAAATGTGAAAGCATTTTTGCCATTTATGCATCAACTCATATGCCCCTTCTGGGAAATAAAAAGATGATTCCATGAGTCCGTCCTTCCTTCCTTCCTTCCTTCCTTCCTTCCTTCCTTAATTCCTTCCTTCCTTCTTTTCTCCCTCCCTCCCTCATTTTTTTTTTGTAAAAACTACTATTCTTCCCTGAAAACATAAATCAGCCCTCTCCAAGCTATCACCCTCCAGATGTGCTAAACTACAACACACACTAATCCACAGCCAGTGACAACACGTAATGGAGATGATGGTAAGCATTTACCATTGCATTTACACTGAGGTAAGCCACTTTTGTTGTTGGCATGTGTCTGCAATGTCATCTCTGACTTATTATGACCCTATCATAGGGTCCTCTTGGCCAAAAGATTTTCTGATGAACCACCTTTGGATATTTTCTCTCCTTGCTCAGTCTCAAAGCTTCTTCTTTCAGAGTTAAAAACCATTTCTCCTCCTCCTCCCTTCTCCGTCTCTGTCACATTTTATAAAATGTTGCAAGAGTATCCATATTTTTCCCCCCAAGATGGACTGCTAATGCTGAGGCCAGCATCAGCATAGTGAGCATTTCCACTCTCAAAGCTGAGTATCAAGAACTGTAATGGAAGTGAGACTATGTCTGATTTATATTGGTTCAAGTCCACATACCCTCAAATAGCAGAAGTTTGGTTTGATGGATCTGATGGCTGCTTAAATAACTTTTACATTGTGGCTGTATCCTGTGACAATGGCAACTGCATAAGGTTTTATCATTATAATCTGACATTAAATATATCAATTCCACAAATATTTGTTCTTACAGCTCAGATTTAATTAGAGACTGCAAGGATTTGGAAAATTCAGGATACAGACTGAAAGGGTCTAGAAAAGTTACAAGTAGGGCCTTTCTGCACTATATAGTGCTATTATTTCACTTTCAACATCCTGTGGAATTCTGGGGTTTGTAGTTTACTGAGGCCAAAGAGCTCTCTGGCTAAGAATTCTAAATGCCTCTCCCTATACTGCAAATCCCAGGATTCCACAGGATGTTGAAAGTGCAGTAATGACACTGTAACAGTATAGGGCAGAAAGGCCCAAAGTTAGCAATTGTAGCTGGGTTGAGACAACTCTCACTTTGAGAGAGCTGAAACACAAGTTGGCTGCATATCCATATGCCAACACTGGAATGTATTCCTGGTTATTCCACCTTCTATTGCACCAATTTATTGTTCAATATGACTTCAGGGAAGATTTGGCCATGTCATTCCAGAACTTGCTAAATTTAGAGTGCTGGAAAGGAAGAAAATGAAGGAACGAAGCCAGTTCAAGCTGCAAGAGTAACTATCTAGATTTGTGGCAAATATTATTGCCTAAGTGCATGAAAATTAGAAAAATTCAAGCCTTGTAATGGTCTCCATCCAAAGCCAGACTTCTGGCACAGCACAAGATGAATCCTATATATTTCTGTGGAGCCCACATTTCATGAAAAACGCCTGATCACCAGGGAACTGATTGATCTTATCCCTAGAGGCACATGAAAACAACATGAGAGACAACACTCCAAAAAAGAAGATAATGGCTACCAACCACTCACTAGAAACACTACAAACAAGACACCCTGTGAATCCTACTTCCCACTTAGAATCTCATTCTGAGTTTTGTACCTATCAGAGTGTGAATTTGTTCAGTTTTTCCTCATGGAAAGTTGTGCATATTTTCATGGCCATTATTCCAAATGTATACATTTTTGTGTCCAAGTTTAATTTGTTTCTGTGGGTGTTTTTTTAAAGTATGAATATTATGGGGATTTAATTCTTCACCAAGTTTCTCCCCAAAGATAGCAAGGAGTAATTTCAGCAGTTTTCTTCCCACTGCAAGAAAGTCTTTGAAGTCCTTCAAAAGGTATATGCAATTCAGGAGTTATTCTGTGAAAAATTTACATATATCTGTTTTGTTATGAAAACAGCATTTCCTGCACAGAAAACAGGATTTTTTGTTTAGAAAATAATATTTCAATGCAGAAATATTAATTGATGCACAGAAATTCTGCTTTCTGTGCAGAAAGTGTTGTTTTCTATGCAAATCAACCTTGTGCAAATTATATACAGAGTAGATCCCCTATTACAGCATTTTCTGCATGTGAATTAATATTTCTCTATTGAAATATTATTTTCTATGCAGAAAATGCTGTCTTCTGCACAAAACAACCACATAGGAATTTTGTGCAGGAAAAGGCATGAACTGCGAAGTTCCTTATGAGTCCAGAATTCTTCTTGTCAGGGTTCCTCAACAAACAAAAAGCTTGTTTTCCAACCTTTTTTTATATATTTTCAAATGTTCTTTCCATTCCTAGCATTTTCACAGGCTCATTTTTCAAATGCATTCTTTTTAAAATGCAATTTTGTTGTACTCACAAAAATTAAATTGTGAACTCAGAAACATACAGACTGCTGGTTGCAATTCTATTCAGTGCTGGAAAGTGTGTATTAGATAAATTCTGACCGAAAACAGACTAATATGAATTTCTCACCTCTCCCTAGTTTTGGACTAATAGTGGAACTGGAAAATGTTGACTACTGACGTGATCTTCCAATGGACCTGATGACCATCATAGTTGCCCTTGTTTGTTTACCCACAGCCCTGCATGTCGTTCTAGTTTAAACTCTCTTCTCAGATTATCTTTTATTTTCCTAATGTACAAAATTCTGTGTCCACCTACCATGTTTCTCCTTTATTTTTCAGTGCCAGCACTATCTTCTTGTGTTCTTGGACACAGGAATCACTGAGAAACATGCCATTTTGATTTTTGATCTGAAAGTCAAAAGCAGTCCCTTTTTAGCTCTCTTCTGGAGTTATTTGAAGCCAAATACAATGCCTTGGCAGGAGAAAAGGAACTTGCAGCTGCAACACCCCCTGCTATCTGATACCTTGGAGACATGTTCAGTCATCTCTATTTTAAATAGGCACTTACAAGCCTTAGTGCTTTAGACACAGCCTCGTTTATTTAGGAAGCCTTTGCCATGCCTTTTTATACAAAAATACTTTCAGTAGTTTAACTATACAAGACAGGAAACAGTGTACAGTCTCAGAGATCAGGAGATGTACTGCAGGACAGGCAGGTATATTCATCTAGGAGTATATTCATATGGGAGATAGCTCAAAACAGTAAGACATGTGAACTGAATGATGGATACAATGGCAACTAAGTTTTCAGTCCTGGAACCTCTGAGACCAATAAGCGTGAAATTGGCAGGATGCCATGTCTGAGGGGAAAGGTTGCACTAATACTTACTTAACACCTAGCCCTGCTCAGTTATCAGGGGCTAGTTCTCCATGGTTATGTCGAGGCTGGTATTTACCACATTTATTTATATGGCAAAAACAAAGAATGTTAAAGAAGTGATCTTGAAAGGACTAATGTACTCTGCCAAGTAAGCAACAGAGAACAGGGTTTTCCATTCCTCATGCCTGACCAAGTGAGTCTTCAAAAGAGATTTGCTTCCTTCTGCATCCATTGGCAGCTTTCCAAGCCCTTGGCCTTGTTACTAGACTATGTTCTATTTTATGCTGAAGGTTCAAAAAGAATTATGGCAGAGAGTGGCATAGATATTTCAATAACCCTCTTTATGTTTCATCTTTCATTTTTTTCTTACCTGCCAGTTCAGAGTTCACTTTTTCTCATAGAAATGTCCTTGTATCATGTTCTCACAATTACATTTCTGTTTCTTTGAGACAGTATTCTTTGCTCTTTTACCACACTAGTATAATACTCAATATAAGGCACACCACACACTGTCTTCTACCTATAATCTATTCATCTTCCTATGTATCTATTTTATTTTGCTGTATTATGGAAATAGATGGTTAACATAGTCTGCTTCATAGTCTTCACCAACCTAGTGCCCTCTAGATATAGCGGCCACTTGTCTTGTGAGCCCATATCTTCTGCCTGCATAACCAATGGATAATCCAACACATATGAAAGATGTCACGTTGGCAAAGCTGGTCTAAAATACCCTATCTGTATACGTGTAATGTGGATTTGTACAATGAATCAAAGTTCCTGGTTCCCTGTGTTGAAGACATTTGGAAATACCTCAGTGTTTTCCCTTTCCATCATCATCAAAATTCCTCACTTTTCTTTCTGTCAATGTGTTCTGTTACAGTCTCTCATGTCTCTACACTATCTATGCTGATGCCACAAACACAGAAAATAGTTCCAGGAACAATCACTGGGACAGGTTTACCTCATTTTAGGAGATGTTGACAAGGGCCTAAACTTATCATTTAGGCTCTAAACAATATATTATTTTTAAAATGCACCAATGGAAATGGAGGTAATTTGGCCATCTCACTGATTCTGATAGGTCTTCTTTAGCTAAGTCCAATGACAGGGTATGTTTTTTACAGTGTTTTATCTCTGCCACAGGTTTCCTCAATATTATCTACACACAAGAGCACATAAAAACCATTAAATGGTCAAATTATACTTTGGCAACCTTTGGGGAAAGGGCTTAACTGCAGAAAACAATAATACATTCTTTTCCATATTTCTGGCACCCCTGGTACAACTATACAAGTCAGCTTTCCTGTCACACATTAAAATTACATTCATCAGCCTATAAGAAATGAGCAATGAATCTTAACAGCTTGTTTTTGAGCACATAATTCAATGCTGACCCACTATTTTGCTTAGTTACAAATACACATATACACATTATAGGACTTAATGCATAAGCAGCAAACATGCATCAGAAGCATTACCATAGAATAGAAAAATAGCACTCATTAGCAAACTTTAAACATATTAAAGGAAATATTGAAAATGATTAGTACAAAACCCAGTTGAGCTACATGCTGCAATTTCATGGAGACCCACCTGCCCTTTCCCCAAATCTATAGAAACACCTCTATGCAATTTGACAGAGTAATCTGAACTACTGTGTCTCCATGTCTCTTCCATGTTAAAATAAAACAAAACAAAATCCTGGGCATTTTGGATTCCCAGTACAAGTCAGGGAGGCATGGAACTTTTGACTGAAATCCTGTTGGTGTGATATACATGCATAACTTCCTTTATTCATGTTGTCATACTTTTTCAGCTATTGCATAACTGATGACCAGCCATGGGATAATGAGATCAAACACAGAGAGTTGGGTTAAGTAAGAGACACTTTATTGAACCTACCTAAACTGTTGTGAACCTGGAAAAGAGCAAGGGGGAGGAAAAACTTGATGTGGATTCAGCTGAGGCCAGATGTCAACCCCTTGACTATTGCCTCAACTAACACTTGGGCAAAACACCTATGCCTTGAAGAGACTGCAATGATTGAGTTGCTCCCTGGCTGGCCATCTGATGGAAGGCAAACTCAGGGGCCTCCCTCCCCCCCCACACACACACAACCCACAGGACTTGTAAGTCTGCCTCAAGGGTAGACTACTTTCCCACTCCCTGGATTGCAGGACCTAAAGAGGCATTTCCAGAGCCCTACCCTTCACCAAAATTGTACCAACCTATACGCCAAAACTCATATATTCTCCCACCACTATCTGTGATGGACAAGGGACAAGCATCTGCTTAGTTCCTTTTCCCCACCAGGCCAGCCAATAGGACATTCAACCACTGTTGCAGATCTCCCAGGAACAGTATATTTCCTTCTTCAGAAAGATATATACCATCAGTTCAGTATTGCTCTGGGTGTTGAAAAACTAAGGTAAGATGTGGCAGATGGGGAAGAAAGTGGCCCAACCCACTATTTAAAGTATTGTGTATCTCTCTGTGTACCCTCTTCCAGGCTAGATCAGGGACCCCCCCTTACTGTGCCAAATTTGACATGCATTACACCCGGCCATCTACTCTGTATGACCCCAAAATCATTCAGATCCTGTAGAATAAGGGTGTTAAACTTTAGCAAGCCTAAGTAATTAACACCAGAGTGAATGACTAAAACATGAGGAGGCAGCCCAGCACACAACTGTGCGTTTGTCCCTCAAACAAAACAAGTAACAAACCATTAAAACATAGTCTTCTTTTCCCAAGCCACTCCATGTGGCATACTCACTCAACCCCAGTTGTGCCACAAAATGGCAGCTTGAGGCCTGAGGTGCATACTATGGCCACAGATCAATACTTGCTGTCTCTCCAACAGGAAAAAAAACAAACAAAACAGAAACAGAACATTAGTTAATAACAAAGGAATCAAACCTGACAGGATTCATGAAGGTCCCAGAAGATGATGTCATAGTTGTGCACCAACTATGATAAAATAAGCAGATGATGACTTTCAGCTGCCTCCCACTCTTCCCACACCACTTCCTGGCCATGCCAGGGAGTGGCAGAAAACTGCACTGTTTTCAAAGATGTTCTTGCAATCAGAAGGAAATTTAGTATTCATTTTATCCTGAGGAAATGAATAATAATCAAAAGTTCATCCATACTCTAGAGTAAGTAACTAGAATGATGTTCTCTGTGGAAGAGGTGCGGCCACAATTGGCAGCTGCAGCAAAACCAACAAAGAATCCTGTAGCATCTTAAATATTAACTCATTTTGTTATGGCAACAGCTTTCATGAATTACAGCTTCAATCCTATGGCATAATAAAATTTGTCAGACAACTGTTGACATTTTATTTGTGACAATAGTCCTTCTTAAATGATTATTTCTAGAAGGTAAAATATGCACAGGGATTTCAAGAAGGATAATGGCAACATATGTCAAACTGGTACTGCCATTTGGGTACATTGTCAAAATAAGACTTTGGCACTTTGAAAAACAAGTGTTAAAATGCAAAGACAACATTAAAGTCATTTTAGGCTTTCAATGTCTTCAAGCTACTTACTTAGCATCCGTATGATGGGCATTGGGGACCTTTGTCTTAACATTTATAAGAACGCAAAAGACAAAAGTAAGATGATAACTGTCACCATACAAGTGACAATCTAAAAGTGAGAGGAACAAAGTTATTCATGGTACTAGAGTTGGAAGGACAATCAAGTGACATGAGTGCATCACTATAAAATCGATAACATGAGCTTTAGCTTAGGACATAATGCTACACACAAATATCTACAAGTAAGTCATTGATCTCAGTGAGGCTTAATTCTGAGTAGACATGTCTAGGATGGCACTGTTAGTGATGTAGACTCAAGTTGATTGACTCAGACTCAAGTCAGACTTAAGTCACTGAACTTGGGGCCTTTCCACACTACACTGTTATATTGCTATTATTCCACTTTCAACATCCTGTGAAATTATGGGGTTTGTAGTTTACTAAGACTCATTTTCTCCAAGCTCTTTTCCAGACAAATAACGATGGGGGGGAGCCACTGGATACCCCTCTGTCCCTCTTCATTTCCTTTTGCATATATATATATACATACATACATATATATATTCCACTCTATAGAAACCTGTGCATTTGTGTCAACTGCTATAGTTACTGTTTGTTTGCTGGGCATACTAGAGAGAAGGTAGAGAAAGATTTAAATGGACAGGATTCCAAGGAAGATAAATATATATATGAACTTTCCTCTAATTTATGATATTCATCAGAACCCATTTTATGCCTTTCCCTATTAGAGAGGTTAGGTTGGTAGGCACTTCAGACAGGAATTTTTGGTTAGCAGTACCCTGATTTTTGAACTCTCATCAAAGGTTGGATTTGTTCATTCTTTAGTATGGAGTAATTGCAGGCTATACTGTCAAGCTTTTAGAGGCTTTAACATCATTTTTATTTGATTTTATTGTTATGAATGATCTGGCTTCTATTCTTATTTAATTGTTATGATTGCATTAACCATAGGCTGTTTTTGTCTCTGTTTTTGTATATTGCCTTGAGCAAACAGTGAGTAGATGGGTGCGTTATAAATATTCCAAATAAACAAACAGCTAGGAAATGAGTTATGGCTCCGTGCTTTCTTATTTAGAACCAAGCCCTATAAAACAGTGTAATGTACTTCTAATGAAACAGGTTTATATCTTATATTGGTTATGTCATCTTTCAAGTAATGAAGTAATGACTTGGGAATCACAGTTTAATTTCAAAGAGGATCATTTAATTTTGTGTGTTAATAAACCTTGATTTCTGTAGAGACACAGTGGTTTCCTTGGTGTTCCCTTTTGCATCTTAGCAAGAGTAAAATATTTTTGCTGCAGAAGGCATTGTCTGTTTAGAATTCAGCAGAGTAAAGCCTGTTGCACAGGTGACTGCAAAACAGAGTTTATCTCTTCATGTCTTTCTTGTCCCACATAGTTGCGCATGGAACAAGGACTGCTGGAGGCATAATATAGGCATAAAAGTTTCTAGATGGTGGTGGTGGTGATTGATTGACTGGGTGAGTGAATGATGATTTTGTACCTGGAAATGCTGACCCAATTTGATTGCAGAATGATGACACCTGTACAGGGTAAACTGGAGCCATCTCTTTCCTCCGATGTGGCCAGGAACACACTACAACCATACCCTTGGGAACTATGCTGGGATTAAACCTAAATTGTTTTGACAATGTTTATTGCTGATTTACCTTTCTAATCATCTTATGCAAATTGAGTTATTGGGAGAGAACAAAGCTAATGGCTGTGTTCTAGCCAAGGCCATCATAATAATAAGGTACATATTATCATAGCCCTGCAAACTAAAGAAGCTCAGTATTATTTGTCCTTGTCCAATGGGAAATATAAACAGCAGAGTCCAGGAACCATTTACAAGAAAGTTCACATTAAGTGAACAGAGTTACTTAATGTAAATCCTCTCTGATTTGGCAAGATTCACAGATAATAGTCTAAGGGACATCTGTACATTCTGAGCACATCAAGTACATGCAGATACCTGGGGTTTGCCATGTTCATCTGTTGTGTTAGTCTTCCAGTGTGTCTAATGATCTCATACAGACTAACAAGTTTTACTTGGTATAAGCTTTTGTGTGCTGTAGTCCACTGCCACTCAATACATTGATGACACCAACACACAAGCATATGTGTGGGTGTGTTAATCTATATATACATATACTTGTCAGTGTAGATATGGATTTATGTGGAACTGGTTAATTACAAGTAAATCTTAGCACTGATGCAACAATAATAATGTGGCTTTTGGTATTATTGCAATTATTAGTATGCAAAGAATTCAGAGTGATTAACACATCTGTCCTCACCCACTGTATATTTTATTCTCATAACACAGAAAAAGGAAGTTGCAATTTACCCCAATTTATCCAACAGTCTTTGTGTTAGAACGAAGGAATTTAAACCTGGATGTTTTCATGTTTATCCTGGATGTTTTCCTTTCAGCATTCTGGCTACTGCACCAAACTTGTTCAAAGAATAATTGAGAAGTCCTGGTTTCAAGCCCTAATAAAAGAATGCATGTTTGAATGTATCCACTCTTAAAACACAGTTATTTCTGTTCTTAAGTAGCATTATGTCAGAGAGTAATCTAGAATGGGTCCTTTCCTTCTCATGTTAGGATTCTATAGGTATGGAACTGTCAACTGGGACAAAGAGACTATAAATCCTACAAAGGATACAAACCATATCACCACTAGAAAATCTTCCATTGATTCTTCCCACTCCTCCCAAAGTCTGACTTGTCTGAAAAGAGAAACATACAACTGGTGTTAGGGATTCCAGGCAGGGAACCCTGGAGAAAATGATCAGCCACTGCAAAGGTGTAGCATCATGCCCCAGCTGTGGGTGATTGCAAGGCTGCCTAAGGAACTGGGGTCATGTGCAGAAGATTAAGGGAGGTATGCAAAACCCTTACCTGATTGGTTGTAGATATGTATATAAGAAAGCAATCCCCAGTCTGTATCTGTCGGTTGACCAAACCTGGTGTCTGGCGTAAGCCTCTGTTTGTCTATCCTATGTTTTGTATACAATGGAACTTTGCTGCAAGATAAAGTGCCTCCTGTTTTGGAAGAAACTCCTGTGTGTGAGTAGCCTTATTAGGGAACAAGGTTGCTGCTGTTGACTAGCTGTGCTCTGGCTTTTCTGCTGTGTTTTCTGTGGGGTTGAAACTCCTATCATCCCCTGACACTGGGGTTCAATATTATTAATTCCTTTAATTTCTTCCATCAGACCTCATCATGGCTCCCATCCAGATATGGTAGTCATGTAGCACATAGTTGTTTTTTGTCTTACAACATTTCTTGAGGCTGGTCTATAAACGGGAAATTTTTGTCACTCTTATTCCACAAAATACCAATATCTTGGGAAATTAGTGATTATGTTATGTACATAAGAAGACTCTGGGTAGGTTTTACTAGAGGTAGGATGAATTTTAGTAGCAGCTAGAAGAGTAATAAAGAACCAACCTACATATAATAGAAATTGCAAACATCCATGCTTTCTAGACGTCAAGGATAACTTTTGAAAAATATTAGAACAGGATGAACATCAGAAGGAAGATTCACCTATTAGTATTCCTGGCAGCATTTCCAAACTCCAAGAAGTCTCTGGTACTTCATACCAGGGAGAAACCTGGGGAGAATGAAGCTTGTTCTGTAGCAAAGGAGATCCTGAGAAATGTGACTGAATATGTTCTCCTGGGGCTCCACTAATTCCTGTGGCTGTGATCAAATTCAGTTGAAACAGCTAGGTATGTGGGGGCAATCATTGGAACTGGTTGGGATTTGAAAATAGCTTGGGTAAAAACAGAGAAGCTGTGAGAAAATCTCTTATTTAATGTTTTGCTCTAACATCACTGTGTCAAAAACCACTTTTGAACTTTGAACAATTTAGTTATTATCTGATGTCTGCAAGAGATGAATGAATCATAGAATCATGTTTCAGATCATCTAGGCCAAACTTGTTCTCTGTTACAGTGCAAGATTCAACCGCAGCATCCCAGATAGACTTAAATATTAGGATTGCACAAGGGCCTCTGATTTGGTTGCAAGCCCAGTTCAGTGATTCAGATCCATTCCTGATTTGGCCTGAATCAATCTGGATCTAGAAAAATAAGGAAAATATACTTATTGTAATAGGCCCTAATTTCTCCTCAGATCAGTTTTGCAGTTCCAACCTAATAAGGCACCCTGAGACTTTCAACACCCTCTGGAATTCTGAGGTTTGTAGTTTACTGAGGCCAGAATGCTCTCTGACTGAGAATTCTAAATGCCCCTCCCTAAACTGCAAACCCCAGGATTCCACAGGATGTTGAAAATGGAATAATAGCACTATAATAATGTAGTGCAGAAATGATCATATACTTAGCCCTAACTCCACCATCTTTGTTTGAAAGGGCTAGGATCTTAAGTGTTCCCTCAGAAAGAAATAGTTTATTTACAGTAGCATGTTCTTTATTATCAATGACTCTAAACAACTCAGGTAAACTGTTTCTCTTCTTTTAGTAACATTAGAAATGAAGTATCTTGTTAAGGTTCATATACAGTACAGTGCTGTTACAGTAACCCATTTCAGCTTCTAGCAGTTTATGCCAATAACTCCCAGTCTTTGACACCAATTTCCTGTGTCTTTTCCTCAGCTGCTCAAACACAACCCAGTCACTGTCTCTGGCCAAGATCTCACTGAAGGCTTTCTTTTAAACAGGAATCTATGCCTTATATAAAATACCTCTCATCCATAAGCCCCTCCCATGCCTGGGTTTCACTCTTAAGGTACTATGCCTGTTGCTTAGCAACCCACCATCACGTTGCACTTGAATTCTAAATAGCTGATTCACAAAGGAGCTTCATTACACTTATATTCAGAGGATTTTGAAGATGACTATTTAATTAAAGGCAGAACTCTTTCTTTTGGGTTTATAGATGAAGAATTGGAAAGGAAAAATGGAAGACAAGTACAATATGTGACAACAGAAGCATGGTTGTTATGTGCACAAGGATGGAAGACTTCAACATTACCGAAAATGGAGAACTGACTGTTTAAATTGAATGGCTTAGCAGAAATGGATAAGTTATCTGCTTTGCTTTGAGAAAATTCATTAGTGATTTTTTTCAGAAGATTGGGAATCTGTGATTTTTTTTTTGATTTTTTTTTGCAAAAAGAAAGACAGAAGGAGAAAAGAAAAGGGAACGAGGTGCTAACACAGGCTTTCCTAAATTAATAGGACTGATTTGTTAGAAGAAGTGTAGTAAGTAATGTTTAAAGTGGGAGATAAGATTACAGTACTTATGCTTATAACTGGTGAGAAGAAAGGTGAAAATCACTTTCTATTTTCATATATTTCCCTTTACAGTTCATCTCTTTTATCTACTTTATTTTTCTTACTGTATCTCTTTTTTTAATTTTATGGTTATACTTTTTAGTGTATTTAGAAAATTTCTTAATAAAAATCATTTAAAAAAATAAAATAAGGGAGATACAGAAATCTGGATCTCCACTCACATTGATCTGCAATGGAAACACTGCCACTGTGAGCAATAAGTATTTGTTCTTCCATCTACCAGTTCATAGAGACTGGCATTTCCAACTCACTCTCCTTCAGCAATCTCCAATGGAATAGCAAGAAGCAGGATCCTAGTCATAATTCCTACTCACACTAAAGATTGTATAATTCCTACTTGCACTGAAGAGGGAGAGAAGGTCAGTCTGCCTCATTGTGATCAACAGGGACCTTCAGTTTATTGTATTTCTCAGCTTGGTAGGTGAAGAATTTCCATTAAAAAACAAAAGTTGGAGTGGGTAAAAGTACTGCACCAAAATACCACACAATAGATACAGACAGGGAGGCAGGCAGGTAGTTGTGGTTGGCAGAGATGGGCAGGCAAACAGGCTAAGAAGCAAGACAGAGCAACAGGCAACTAAATCAAAAACAATATTTCCAAGTGAGCACAGATGGCTCACTTGGGGTGCCATACTCTCAAAGATTCAAAATCAAATAAATTCTGCAATAAATATTGTGGTGAGGACCCAATTTCATGGTCAGAATTGGACAGGTAAATCCATCACTGCTGCTTTAAAATGGATGGAGGTTTCCAGTGTCAGCGCAAATAATTAAATGCCTTGGCCAATTGGGCAATGGACACTGGACAGACAATAGTTAGCAGGAGTTGGCAGGCCTCTATCAGGCTAAGTGGTCAGCCAGAGCATCAGACAGTGAAAGAAATCGAACCAAGACTTTCTTCTGGGCTGGAACAGTGTCCTGGATTTACAGTCACTATGCAAAATCCCCTAAAAGCATCTCCTAGATTCAGACATACTGTCCTAAAAACCACAGCAGAGGCAACCTAGTTATCCAATGTCTAACTAGCCAAGACAGTTTATTATTTGGGTTGACAGTGGAAACCTTCATCCATTTTAAAGCAGCAATGATGCATTTAGCACATATTTCAGTCTTACATTTCCTCAATAATATAAAGTAATATTCCCTCTTTGATTCAGGTATGCATGATTATAATAAGTTTCTAATGTTTTTTGTGGGCTAATTGTAGTGCATAACTGTATAAGGGCACATCATTTTGTAGGGCTAATTGTAGGGTATAAGGGCACATCACTGAAAAGTGTAAGCAGAATACAACAGTCTTTAACATATCCAAATGAAGATCCAGTTCAGATGTGACACTGCCATTGAAAATGATTTTTATTGGACAGTATTCTAAGTTGACATAGGATACTGAATGTGATGCCATTTCTCTGTATGAATGCTCTAAAAGTGACAGACAGTGCAATCCTATACATGTCTACTGAGACAAAAATACCATTAAATTCAGTCTCAGGAAAATGTTAATGTGATTGCAGCCCAATATTAGCAAACATTTGAAATTGATTTGAACCTTTCTTACACAGAAAAACTACAACATATATTAAGACCAAACTGATAATCAATTATTTTACGATGCCTCAACTCGTGGAAAGCTCATGATATAGTAAAATTGGGGGGGAAGGGGAAGCTAAGGCCCTTTTTGCACCTTACCTGTTCCCTGCAGAATCTGTGGGGATCCCAGCAGCAGGTCTGCCAGGAAGGGAGTATGATAGGAGCACTTCGCTTTGCACCAGCTGCCTTTGGGATTCAGAAAGCACAATGACCTCACCTCTTTCTGCCACAGTGCAGCTAGGTACTGTCCCGGGCTGTGTTAGAGCAGGAGGCACAGAAATTGTGTTTCTGGACCCTTCACACACCAGGTACGTGCAGGATGGCAGTGCAATCACGAGTCATTGGCCATTTCCATACTACACTCTTATAGCACAATTATTTCACTTTCAAAATCCTATGGAATCCTGGGGTTTGCAGTTTCAGGAGGGGTCGGCTGGCTTTCATAGGATGTTGAAAGGGGAATAATCACGCTATAGGAGTGTAGTGCGGAAATGGTCATTGACGGGGAAAACAAGTTAATAATTTAATCCATGATCACACCACCTGTGGACAAGAGAAGGACGAGACCACAATGATACTGTGTGTAACCGTTGTTGTCATTCCACCCTTCTCCCATCTCTATGGTGGGAGACAATGTCCTGCAAAAAGGGCCTAACATATAACTGAAACTTCTTTAGTTAGAAAACAAGTCAGGAAAAGGAAACCGTGCAGATTGATTGCAGACAAATTCCTTCATTTTAGGCATCATTAAATGATTCTTCAAGGAGCAGGCCTGTTTCATCTTTCCCTGAAGTCCTCCTGGCCAGTGACTGAATAACCACAACAAAGCAAAAAAGAATCAGTTAGCTACCTGCTCTGAAGTTTTTGTTTTTCCTGATACCAAGAGGTTTCCATTGTCACTCTGACTAGAACCTTCCCTAATGAGCCTCTTGTGAAGTTCACGTCTCCTTACACACTCTTGCAGCTTCTGCTTTCAGTAGTAAGAACAATGATAAAGACCCCATTCCACCACCTCCTTCCTCTTCTTCTCTCTTTCTGTCAAACTTTTCACTCCTTGGTCCTTTTCCCTTTGCTTAAACTGATCAACTTCTTCCTACTGAACCAACGCCCTAGACTGACTCAACTGAGAAATCTGAATCCCTCTCCCTTAATACATTGGTCATAAACCTCTGACTAGTGAGCTCCTACCACATCAGTAGCTGCTAGTCCATTGCCTATAAAATATGTGGCATTTTGATCCTCCTTTCCAGTATATACTGAGAAGGGTGACTATGAATCATCAAAGTCCATAAATTCTTCCTTGGAAGCAACAAAAGCAGCTTTACTGGCAGATGTCAGGCTGTCACAATAGGGTTTAGTTCTGGAGCAACTATTAGATTGGAGTTAGAGATAACTTTTTCACCTCTTGCCAATAAGCTGTAACAGTCAAAACAATATTGCACTACATAACATGTTTATTTACAGATGTTATGTAACATTTTAATAAGACATACTTCAGAAACTCTGTTTCTCCAAAGACCCAAGCCCTTATCTGCAAAGAACTAAAGAGTATATAAATGTATCGCTGTCCCCCAGTATAGTATCTGCTGGGAAGGGGTGCTATTGGTATCTTTCTAGCTGCTGTGGGCTGGCATTATAGGGCTATCTTGGCATTATTCACACTGATTGGTGCCATTCATGCTTCAGTAATATTCTGATACTGCTGTTGTTAAGTGCCTTCAAATCTAACCTAAGACAACTGTATCAATATAGTTTTCTTGGCAAGGTTTATTTAGAAGTTCTGATGTTCAGCCTTTCTCCAAGGCTGAAAGAGTGCAACCTGCCCAAGGTCACCCTGATGTCCTGCAATCCTCATCCAACATTGAAACCACTACCCCACCCTGTCTCTCTGCTGTAACACTTACAGTGTGCAAATGCTGTTAGTAATGATTAGAAACAGAGTTGCCATAGACAGTGTGAACATTTTGGTTAGTGCTCCAATTACTGTTTTGCTTTCTCCTTTCCTTCTAAAAGTAGATCACATGATTGTTTTATGTTGCTACTGTGGAGGCACCCAGACAACGTAGTAGGACTGTTGGATCAAGCTATTGGTTAAGCATTTTTTTATTTGAATTAGAGATGCATTGCAAATAGGCCATCGTTCTACAGGGAAATGGTCTACGTTAGGTGATCTCTAGACCAAGAAATGTCATGATGATATACTTACATCTGCACTGTCTTTTTTAGGAATATTATAAACACCATAGTGGGCAGTTCATCAGCCTCTTTTTCATACTTGGCTTTCTATACATTTCAGTAAAACTAAATTAAATGAATTAGCATTGTCATATTGTATCAGTGGGGAGGCAACTGATGAAAGTGACAGATATAGATATAGATATAGATATATAAATACAAAGCATGGTGAATGTTGTTTGTTTTCTGAATAATCCTCTAATATTTAAGATGGCTTTTAAAAGAGCATCATCTCTCAACTCTAGCATAGTGAAGTCCTCAAAAGGTCAATAATAAAGGATAAATGCTGCAAGAAACTACGATTTCCATGCTATCCTTCCACTGGTTTAATTTAATTTTACTGCATTAACTGCAGAAAGATGAAAATGTATCTTTTACTATTAGTAATATCAGAAATAAAGTATCCTGTTAAACTTCAAATAGAATACAATGCTGTTAAATTAACCAGTTTCAACTTCTAACAGTTTACGCCAATAACTCCTAACCTTTGACATCAGTTCCCTGTGTTTTCTCCCCAGCTGCTTAAACACAACCCATCCATCCTTCCTGGCCAAGATCTCACTGAAGGCTCAATTTTAATCAGAATCTCTGCCTAATATAAAATTCCTCTCATCCATAAGCTTTTCCCATGCACACCACTGTATTAATATGTGTAATAGCAATCTCCCAGGGTCTACAATTTATTAATTCACCACATCAATTTGATATCTCCATGTGGCTAATATTAAAAATCATTCCATGTGTCTAACAGGGTCACTGGAAGTGCACATAGGCAGGAAGGCTGAAGTTAGAAAAAATTCCAGTCAAGCCACAATCTGTCACATAGCCAGGGACCCCTCTAGACATTCTGACCATTAAATAGACAAAGGGCTCTTCGTACTGGTATGGCAGCTCGGTAGAATCACAATCAGCCTGCCAAGTGAGGGCAATTTCCACTCTACCTATGCCTTCGTCTCACTCGGGCAGAGTCATTCACATGACACTGAGGAATTTTCAGCGGGAGATGTTCACCGTTGAGGGATTTTGAACTAGCCCTCCTTACTATTGTTCTCCTCGGGAGAGAACTAGCCCTCCGGGTATATTTTTTCTTTAAAAACCCCATGTTTTTATCTGTTCAGGGTTTGTTTATGTTTCCTCCCAAATTGCTGTCACTCTGTTTGTTGAGCCTTCCCCTCAGCCCCCTCCCCCATGTTGAGTTTCACTGCTCTCAATCCTCTGTTTCAACTTTGGTTTCCTGGGTGTCAGGATCAGGTGGAGTATCACCCCAGAAATCCTCTCAAAATTCCTATCAATTTTCCTCACTTTCTTCTTCGTTAGTTCTTGAATGAGTGTGTGAATGCATGTGTCATTGTTTGCTTTAATTACTGAAAATTTAATAAAATCTTTAAACTGAACAACTTGCCTAGTTCTTGGCTTGGCCCGACCCCATATACATAGGGTTCAAGATCCCGCTAAGTTACCCTGCCTTTCGCATTGCCAGCTAGTGCTCTGAGCTAATTCCAATTCCCCATATTTTGAGCACATTGTGGTGTCCCTCCCGGGACCCCCCAGAAATCAGGGTAACAACTGTGTTTGGTTTCAATCTTAAAGTACTACTCCTGTTGCATAGCAATCCACCATCAAGTTGCACTTGCATTCCAAATAGCTGACTCCCAAAGCAACTTCTTTACACTTGTATTCAGAGGATTTTGAAGATGAATATTCAATTAAAGCCAGAACTCTTTCTTTTGAGACTTATGCACAAAAAATTGGAAAGGAAATTGTATAACTGGAAAAAAGAACCACTTTTTTTTTCTGACACTCCAGTCGGCAGTCCCTTTCCCCCATCATGGCTTTGTCTTTCCTTGCTGCCAAAAATGCATTAGTAAAGAAAGCATATTGTAAAAAATAATTATTGCCTCCTTTGTATTATGTTAGCATCAGCAAAAGTTGACTAGGGGACAAATGTTTAATTAGCTGTTCCTCTCTGGGCTTTTCCTTGGCTTTTCTTTAATAAAATCTGTCTTTAAATGTGCAAATGTTTATTGGGTGAGTGCATGATTCTTTATTGGCACATCATTGTTCTTCCTACATATTTGGAGGCAAGGCCCAGCTTATGAAATGTAAATTCAACATCAGCAAAAGTAAAATTAATTTGAAAATGAAAAAGAAATAACTACCTGCTTGCCCATACTAAACATCACTGTTTGACTCTTTCAGCTGAAATCTATTTCCTTCACAATGCATTACTTTTAAAACTGCAATAATACTGAATAAATACAGGTGTGGTTGCCTATGCTTCTACTGCATAGGGGCAGGATGAGATGGAACTTGTCACACTAGTGATCCAGCAATAGCATGATGTTGGATTTAGGCCAGTATATAAAGTTTCAGTTCAAGGTTCTTCTTAAACATTATGTGAAATATCTAGAGCATGGATTAGAAAAGCAGGGCCCTAAAACCACCCTTCAATGTTCTGACCACACTACATGCTTTTCATTTTTTCTGGCAAAAATGTTAGAACTAACAACTTTAGCATGCTTATAATCAGTAGCTGCTGTATATCTCTAGTTTGTATGTCTCTAGTAGTTGCTCCTTGCTAGAGTTTGCATGTCTCTACTTTTGACACAGCATATAGTCAAGTCATTTCCTGAGTCTTTGTCTTAACCACACCTTCCAATATCAGTTAATCTGCTGTTGGTCTGAATTTATTCGTCCTTCCATTTAATAGTCTGCAGAGTTGGTGTTGTTGCTGTTTTTTCATATCTCCAGTACTTCATATATTTTTAAAAAGAAGACTAAGCCTGCTTTATTTCTGTGCTATAGCCTGCATGCGGTGGCGGCAGTAGTGTGGGACTCACTGTTGCTCACCTTCTGTTTGGGAATATTACTTAATCTGTTTGTGACATACACTGCTATCTCTCACATTACTAATCAAAAATACTGAATTGTCATTCTTTGAAGTCTGCAGGAGTAACAATTAACCTTTTAAATATGTCACTGTCCCCTTCTCCCACACACATACACACAGATGTAGACTTCCATCAACTTCTTGGGTGGTTTGGGAAAATTTATACATGATCTCCAGAATGAAAATTGCCCCCTGGTCTGCAAACTTGTCTACTCTAGTTTACAACCATAGGAATAAACACATGGGTTCTTTGATAATATCTTTAGAAAGATTAAGAATGGATAAAAAAGGTGGAGTGGCTCATTTTATACTATGTTCTTTCTCTTTCTGTCTGGCAAAGTCAAGCTAGTTTTACTGTAGTTGAGGGAAAATGCTGACAGAAAATATATCAGAAAAAGTAGAACCGCGAAACACAATGAAATGTGACCTCCCTCTCCCCCAGAACAGAATGTAGTTTAAGGTTCAATTCATTTCCAGCACTATAGCCAATTGGATAAAATATTTAATGGCACTGTATTCTGAACTATATATTTTTGACAATACATTTCACGCCTTGTATGGCACTGACATTATGAGATTGGAGTGAATAATGTAAGAGAAGCTCAACATTCTTCACAGCACAAGACTCAGATTTGTTATTTTTCATTGCCGTGCCACTAGCTAAATCAAGTCTTGATAATACATAACTGGTACTTACTTTGTAGGAATTATATTAAAATATAAGAAGGTCTCAACCTTCTGTCTTTTTCAATGCAATATTAAAATCACATTAATATTTAAAGCATTGGCAACCATTGAGGAGAATAAAAATTTAAAGCGCATATACAAATCAGGGCCACAGGAATTTAAGAGCTTACCTTTTTTTTCTTTTCAGACAAATTTTATCTATGGATAAAACAATCCCATCAGAAAAGCCAAAACAAAGCCAAAACAAAAGCCAAAACATAGCTAGGAGAATATGATGATTCTGGTGTATTTATCAACAGGGTTTTGCCACAAATCTGTAATTCTCAAATTTTCTATTTTGAAATAGAAATGCCTTGGTAATGAGACTGGAAAGTGGGTTATGCAAACAATGGGGGGAAATCCACAAAGAAATTTCATCAGATGTTCTTGCATTATACCTATTCATTCAGTAGGAGTTGTTCAGAAGAGGATTCTGTGTATATTGCAATCAGATGCCCATCATTAGTAGACACAAAAAGACCTTTAGAAAGTATTCACTACCAATAAACAGTTTATTTTAAAACTAAATATGTTTTACATAGGTCATAGTAGCTACAGAATTGCAAAGTGATGTTACATCCTAATCTCAGAAAGAATAAGAGTATCCTAGTCTTAATGGCATAAAGGTATATTAAAAGACACTGGCCATTTCTGCACGGGGCAAGGGAATCACCCCGCGCCACTACTTACCGGATCTTCTGGCTCCCCGGTCTGGTCCAGGCTGCTCCAGAGCAGTGCGTGGTCATCAATCTGCTCTGCTCCAGTGTCCAAAATGATGGCTTCCAGTTGGTCTTGGGTCTCAACCAACTGCTGAAACTCGCCAGTCTAAAGCCCGCCCTTGGCAGATAGCAGGCTCACATTGGTGTGAGCCTGCAAATCTGCACAAGGGAGCAGGCTCGCAGTGGCGTGCTCCGTGCTTTTGAAAGACCAGAAAAATCAGGTCTTTCAAAAGCACGCTGCAGGACCACTTGGGGTCATTCTGGAGCAGACTGAGGTGTGGATCTACACTAAGTAGTCTGGACCCAGTTCGCTCCAAGGTGCAGACATCCTCCGTGGAGGATGCACTGCACCATTTTTATTTCCCCATGTGAAAATGGCCATAGTCTCCTACTCCTACTTGAGAAGGATTGAATGGCCATAACAAAAAGTCCCAGTGATTTTCCAGGACACACAACCTACAAATGCTTGACTCTAAATATCTCTGAAACCCAAGAAGTTGACATCTGGGCAGTTGCAGAGAGCAAGGACCTCCAGAAAATTAGCAGTAGGACCCCTTTTAGACTAGGGGGAGCAGACTACACATTTAGGGGAGAAATATATATAAGGATATAAGCATATATATAAGGAGTGGGCAACTGCCAAAAATTGGAGGGGGTGTATTTGTCCTCCATAGCATCCTTGTCCAATTTTCATCACCCCCAACTGAAATCCTCTGGGGGTATTGGTCATTTTGTGTGTTTGGGAACATGTCACAATCCTGTTTCAAATGTGTACAGGCAGGAATTAACTGAAGATTCACTTCCAATTTGGGGATAAAAAGGCTCATAGGGACTTTAAAAAAAAAAGAGGTTCCCCTTAGTGGCTGGAAATGCAATGAAATGGCAATCATGCCCCATACCCTCCAACTATCCTGATTTGGCAGGGACAGGCCCAATTAACCCTCAGCTATCCCACTTTTTCAGCTCCTTTTAAAACATTTCCATTTCCCTCTCCTCTTCCCATTCTCTCCCTTTGTCCTAGGCTTACTTCAACTGCTGCAAACTGAGTTCAAAGTGGGAAAAAAAAACTCACTGAACTCAGCATGGGCAAGAGGAGAGAAGAGGCAGAAACTTGACCTTCCCAGTAGACTCAGGCAAAAGCAAACTGCTGCAATCTCTCCTACGTTGTATCTTCTTAATCATTCATAACTTTTGGATCTTGACCCAAGTTGTAGTGGGGTTGAACAATCTTTATTGGGTTATCAAAATGACCTCGGTGGCTACAATGAGCTTGGAGGCTGCATTTTCTCAGCCTCTTGCCTATTGAGGTAAAGAAGTAGAGTGTAGATGAGCCTACTGGCCACACTTTCATTTTCACTGCTGTCTTCATCAACCTTCCAAATGTACAGGTTAGCATCAGGGAACTTCACCTATCCAGGAACATATTCCATGCAATTTAGAACCTTTATTTTTCAGAATTCTGAATTATTTGGAGTCTCAACAGATAGAGGATGAAGTTCCCATTAGCAAACAATTTCCAGATATATGGAAAGCCATTTGGGGCCGAGATGGAGAAGTGTGGAGCTCGCATTCTCTCTCTCCAGATGAGTAGAGATATGCATGCAATATGCTATCTCCTCAACAAGATGTGGATTGACATGCATTCTCCAACACTATCTCTAACTTGAATACAATCTGTCCTGGTCCAATAGTTAATCTCCATGGAAGAAATGTTCCACAGTCTCAGCTGCAGAAACAACATTTTACACAGCAGTATCTATAATAAAGAAGACTGTTCATATATGGTGTATGTTAGGTAGTTTACTTGAGAACTGACTGCCCTAGATGGATATATCATCTCTCTCAAACAGGAAAATATATGGTCAGGGTTTTTCCATGCCATGTGCTCAGAAACTGGAGGATATATTTTTGTAAAGTAAAATATTTTCGTGATTTCAGTACTGATGAAAATATTCAATACACTGCTATTAGGACCTTATCCTCTATTGCGATACTAGGCTTTATTATGTTTCTATATCTGTAGTGAATGTAAGAAAACCTTGACGGACAAAGGAAACAAAGTTCCAGGAAGACATAGCCACTTGACTGTAAGGCACTCACAATACTATATAGATAAAGCAATACTACACTCAAAGAAGATCTGGGAAAGCACTAGGGGATGAACATAAACCAGCAGTGCAATGTGGTAGCTGGAAAGAACAATGCATCTCCAGGTCACAACAACAGTGCTATATTGGCCTATATCTATATTGGCCTATATCTGATTTGGCCCATATCTGTATTGGCCTATATCTGATAGACCCATTGATTCAATTGCTCAATGACTAGTCAACACTTCTGTAAAGCTCATTGATTCAAGGGGGTTGCTATATTGAACATAAGCCATTGTTCCCAGTTTACAAAAAGTAATGGTTCAACACTGTTTTGTTTTGGTTGCTCCCCACTCAGAGTACTGTGCCCAGTTCTGGAACTGCCTTTTAAGAAGATAGGTTTGAATGGGAATGAAAATTGTGAATGACCTGTGGACTAATTCCTATGAGGGAAAATTAAAAGACTTGAGTGTTCTTCTTAATTAACAGCCAAAGCAAATATGAAGTACTGTTATCACAAACAGTTTGAAATAATTGAAAGGTTGCCATATAGTTGATGAGGCATTTTTTTCCCCAGAAAGTAGGACCTGAACCAGTGAATTCAAATTACAGGAAAAACTATTTTGACTGAACATGAGGAAGAATTTCCAGGTGCTACGACCAATTTGACATGAGAACAGATAACTTCAACAGATCGTATTTCAGTAGATGTTTTAGATGGTGACTTGACGGCCACTTTCACAGCATTCCAGCAGTCAGTTCCCTGCACTGGGAGGTAATTGGCCTAGATGACCTTTGAGATATTTTCTATGATGCTATGAATTTTTTATAATACAAAGTTGGAAATATGTGGGCAACTTGCATAAAGAATCTGTAACATAGTAATTCATCTTTCCAATAAAAAAAACAAAAACATATAGGCTTTCCCCATCTTTCTGACAGGTTAGAGACCAGAGCACTGTAAGAAAGCAGAAACAGTCAAAAAATGGAGCCCATCTACTGTACAGAACACAAAGGATTTACAGATCCTCACTTGGGACTGACTGCATGCTCACATCGCTTGTAAAGTCTTTCAGCTGGCTTGGCACCATTCCCGCCCCCCAAGCTTCCTTTAAAAGCAGCACATATGCAGTCCCAAGCATGTCTCTGTAAGCCAGAAGAACTAACAAATGAGTGAACCCCCACATCAGATTAATGGAACTTTTCCTTAATTTGGAAGCATCAATTTGGAAGTATCAAATAGCAAGTCATCAGATAATGGACGTCACAAGGTAAGAGCTTCCTGTAACAGCATTTTTGGCCAAATCCATATCCTACTTTAATAAAAGAGATGTAACTTTTGTCTGTTAAGCAACATCTGGGCCGGAATTCTGTTGACATTAGAATGCGTAAGTTTCCTTTACATGTGCAGATCTCCTTTCTGTACTTCTATCCTTCCTTCTCATCACCCAAAGGCCACTCCCAACTTACTAATAAGCTCCTGAAGCCACCTCACATGGCCATTCCTTGCTTTCTGGTGAGAAGGCAGCTAGAAGAAACATCTGGCTACGTCCCCATAGCCAGATGTGAAATGGTGACCAACACCAACGCCCCTGGAGGACTGCAGTGGATCTCAGCACAGCTGTGATCATTTCACATCTGGCTTCCAAGGACATAGTTATATGCTTGCTACAAAGCATGGAATGGGCATGAAGGGTGGCTTTAGAGTTTTATCAGTTAGTTAGGAAAAGGGTATATCACTCAGCATAGTGTAGATCCACATGCAGATATTTACACTATGCTGAAAGGATATAGGACTGAAGCCATCATTTTCTTTAGAAGAAGGGTCAAGCTATGTTGATCTTTTGCCTCATATTTCTTCACTCAAATTCAGTTTGTCCTATGAAGCCTCTTGCTAAATCCTTTTGCTGACTCCACTATATCAAGCTTTTGAGTGACTATGACTAATTGTGAGGAACATGCACTGATACTGTGGGAGATGGTGGATAATTCCCCTGACCAAGCTGCCTTCTGAACATAATTAATCAAGTGGCAGCTGACATTGATCCAAACTTGTTAGTCTGCTGAGATGGAGTCATTAACAGATACTGCAGCGCCATGTGAATTACAGAGTGTTTAGCTTTGCATCCCCCTCCAGCTTGAAAGTTTAATCCACAACCATCCAGTCAAACACCTGAGCACAAGATGCATCCTAATGTGTACAGACTTCCAAAAATCATTCAACTTAAGCACTGCTCGTCCACAACAAAGCGTGACCGTATACATACAAGACAAACATCTACATTTGCCATATATCTGTTAACACTGGATTGTGTTCCATAGTGTTCCTTCACTATCTCAATGGCTGTCCTAAGACCTTTTGCTAAATGAAGCAAAGATGGTACTGTCTTCCAAACCATGCACAAGAGCGAGCTGGACTGATAGGTGAATCCTAATCAATGGGATGGGTCCTTAGCTACAACTAAAGGCAGCGGATCAGGCAAGCTAGGTGGTAGATACAGCTGTTTTCAAAGAGAAGAGGATGCCCACGGAATTAGGAGAAACAACTAAATAGCTGCAGTCACTGCCTTTTAGCACCTAGCACATGGCCTGGCCACCATGCTCTATGAAATAGAAGAGCCAACACTGACAGATACCTGGCTGGCCTTTGTGGGAGGCAACATTCCTGGTTTCCCCCTCTTGTTTTTGGCTACATTAGCCAGAGCTAATGGATAGTGCAGTCCAACAGTGTATAGTGACCCACACACTTTTTCATCCCTCAGGTATGAATAAATTATGAATAAAGGAATCTCGTGAACACAACTAGAAACAGTGTAAGAATTTCCAATTCAGTGCTCTGTTTTGTTTTTGTGAGATTTAAAGACAGTTCCTAGGTTGATCTAATCAACATTACAGAACATTGTAGGCTTTATGTAATTTACTGCCAAATCTATCATTGCATAACTGAATTGATATCCTGGCTGACCCTATATATGTGATAAATAAGCAGAGAGAGAGAGAGATAGTGAGTTCTTTGAAACTTTTTAGAAAGTACATTTTTTAAAACCATGAAAGTGCTGGTAAGTAGTTTTCAATATGTGATAACTAGCGGTGCGTTCAAAACTAATAAGAAACATTTTCTTTTCAACACCTAATGACAGCACATATTGCCTCTTATTTACATGAGGTGTGAAGATGATTTGGATAGAAAATATGCCAACAGCAACTGTTTGGTTGATTAAGGCTATTTTAAACTTTCTATAACACTTTGGGGTGTTAAAATCTGTCCACAGAGATGTGCCAGCTTGGCAAGACTTGTGTGGACAATATGGAGAAATACAGTTCAAGTCTGGAAATGGAGCAGAAAGGCAGTCAGAACCAAAGTCCAGTGTGTAAGACATCAACCCAGTCTGTAATTGCTTGCATTGTTATCATTACACTGCTGGCACCCCTGCTTTTCCCAGATTTATCCCAGCAATGGGCATTGAAGGCAAGGAGCTCCCTGTGCCACCTCATCTTCGTGGACCAGACTTGGGGCACAGAGCTACCAAGCTGAAGCTACCTTAAATCCTCATAAGCCTTTTACATGACCCTTTTCGCCCTCTAGAGCTATTTCTTAGTGTAAGTTTTGAGATAGTGAGGGGCTGGTAGAAAATGCTGAGATCTTTTGATCTTTGCAAATTTTCTACCAAAAAAAAAAAAACCACCAAAAGAAGAATCCATGGGCCTTTCAGCACTACACTGTTATAGTGCTGCTATTCCACTTTCAACATCCTGTGGAAATCTGGTGTTTGTAGTTTACTGAGGCCAAAGAGCTCTCTAGTTGAGAATTCTAAAGGCCCCTCCATAAACTGTGAACTCCAGGATTCCATGGGATGTTGAAAGAGGACTAATAGCACTATAACAGGGTAGGACAGAAAGGCCCTATGTATTTGTTACACCAACTCAGAAAAATTGCCCTAATTGTAAGGTTGGAAGATCACCAGTCTTTATCAATATATTTTAAAGGCAACCTTGAAAAATAAGTATTAACCTTTAGAGTCAAACCAGACATAGAAGGGAATGTGTGTTCCCCACAATTAACCCATTTTCACCCCCACAGTGGGATTTCCTCAGGGAAATATGCCTCAACAATCAGACTTATCCATAAGTGCATTTTCAGCTTCCAATGAGCAATCACAAAACAAAACCTACTGCATTCAGGATACATATATGAGAAAAATTTCAGGCTTTGATAAAGAGACACTTTCATCACTTGTGGATATAGCAACTCTTCAAAAAAAAGAAACCATGCTGAATGTATACTTTTTCCTTTCTTTTCTTCTGATATAATATGATGTAGAATCATCTGGGGATGGATGGCTTGATAGAGATGGAAAATAAAATGAGAGTAATTCTGAATGCAAAGAGCCATCTAGCTTAACTTGTAAAGATAAAATCCCAAACAGAGCAAGTAATGGTGAATAAATGGTAATGCAGTGTTCCAGTATGTTATCCTCCACACTGTCACTTCATATTCTTTATAAGAGCTGCATTATACTTGGGTTCACGGAGCGTTACGTAGCTGGTGACTCTTATAGTAGCAGGACATAAACAGCACCATGCTGTGCCATGCTTCCTGGGAGGTTGAGAGTAATTGTATATGCCTTTAAAATGCAGCGGTGGCCACAACTTTGTACCCTCTGAAATCAACACAGATCACTTGCCAATGGAAAAAGTCCATTTTTACTACAGAATAAAAACAGAAGGGGAAAAAATTAAAAAATTAAAAATCTTTCACAGAGAAATATGCTTGACAGAAGCATATAGCCAGTATGTATAGGGACAAAGGAATACTTTGCTGGAAATCTAGGGGAATCCATTACCATGAAGATAAAATTAGGGCTAAATTGTAGCTTATGCCTGAAGAGTATTGTAGAAAATAATTCCATTGCTTATTTTCCTGTGTGCAGATCTTGGTCAAAATCCTGTTAGTGGTTTTTGCTTGTGCAATCCAGTCGTGTAGGGACGTGGGAGCGGGGGGGGGGAGATTTGCCCTGGACGGCAATGTTTTGGGGGCATCCTGGTCCATAGCCACATCCCTGCATGACCTGGCCATGCCCCCACATGCCCTGACCACGTCCCACGCACTGCAGCCATGCCCCCACATGCCCTGGCTATGCCCCTCATGCCATAGCCCCACCCCCTCCACACACTCCAAGCACCGCCATTGGTGCAATCACCAATTATACCACCATAAATACTTTTAAAAGTGTTGCCCAAGGAGACAGTTGGCATGTCTTATGCAACACTTTTGCCCTGGGGGCATTGAGATGCAGCTTTTCCCACCAGCCACTGACTGTCAAAGAAACTGTGCCCAGGTGCCATTTGACTGCTGCTTCTTTCCCACAGATGCAAGGGTAGATTCTGCAGGGGATGATGGTTGGTGCATTTTGCTTGAAAGGGCAGCCAGATGATGCCTGGGTCACTGCCTTGGCCAGTCAATGGCTAGGGGAGAGCTCCACCTGGGATCCTCCAGGGACCTTTGCGAACCTTAGGCAAAAGCACTGCACAAAGAATTACTGAATACCTCTATAAGTATTTACAATGTATTAAAGTAGTTATCTTTCAAACTATTTACATTGGTAGAACTGGGATCTCCCCTTGCCCCAAGCACTGTCTCTTCTTAATGGAGATTTATATACCACCAGCAAGCCAACAAGATTCTGGCTCTTGGGAGATTTTCTGGTGCCAATCAGAATTTGTCTTTGAAAACAAGCTACTTTCCAAGTTGTGATTTGCTGACCCAGGCCCCTTTCTAAAATAGGGAAAAGATGCTTTTGCAGATATATTTGGAGTTGTAGTTTCAAGGGGCAGGGGGGAATCAGTCTTTTCCTCAGTGGCACAGTTTCTCAAGAGCTACTCATTCCAATGTTCACACTAGAATGGAAATAATATTCAAAAATATTTGAAAAAGGGTTGAAAAACACATCTTCAAATGTTGAGACACTCTGATGAGAAGAATCCTGGAGTGGCAGGAATCTTCAAAGTTCAGGAGTTATTCTGTTCAAAATTTGCACATTGTAATTTTGTGCAGAAAACAGCATTTTCTGTGCAGGAGCAGCATTTTCTGCATGGAAAATAATATTTCAACAAAGATTTATTTCTGTGCATAAAAGGCTGTTTTCTAGGCAGAAAATGCCATAGTATGGAATTTACTCTATGTAAAATTTATACATAGTTGATTTGCATAGAGAAGAGCATTTTCTGCATAGGAATAAATATTTCTGCATTAAAATACTATTTTCCACACAGATAATGCTGTTTCCTGTGCAAAAAAGTGCTAATTTACACACAAAACAATCACATGCAAATTTTGTGCAGAATAGGTCCCAAACTGTGGTAGTCTTCAAAAACTATGTGGTTATTGAAGACTTTCTTGCAGGAGGAAGAAAATTGCTGAAATTACTCATTGGTACCTTCAAGAAGAAACTATGGGCCTTTCCGCACTACACTGTTACAGTGCTATTATTCCACTTTCAACATCCTATGGAATCCCGGAGTTTGCAGTTTAGGGAGGGGCATTTAGAATTCTCAACCAGAGAGCTCTTTGGCCTCAGTAAACTACAAACTCCAGAATTCCACAGGATGCCGAAAGTGAGATAATAGCACTATAACAATGTAGTGCGGAAAGGCCTCTAATTCATTCTGCATAGAAGTGGGAAAAATTAAGCTACGTATCAAGAAAAATCAGACCCGATTTTGCTGATAGGATTTACAGTGTGGGTGAGGAGGGTCTTTCAGAAGTTATTAAACTACAGTTTCCATCAGCCCCAGACATCATTGTTATCACGGTTATGATATGCTGGGTGAGAGCACTAGATATTCTTTTGATATCAAAAAATTTGGCCTTTGATTGACCTTTCCTGCCACCCCACTCCACGTGTTTGCAGAGGTCCCCTGGACGAGCACGTACGAGCGCGGCCAGGCGCGACCATTAATGGTTGTACATTCCAAAACCCCATTCAGGCAGGCAGTTTAAGCCTCTCCGTTGCTTTAGGGAAAAACCTCCCTGCAAACCAGCTCTGCTCGGCTTGGGTCCACACAAAGCCACACAGCCAAGAGCCAAGCCATTCTTTTATGTCGGGCTATTAGCAAACTGGCCAAGCTATTGTCTTAAGAGCTAAACCCATCATGCAAAACTTGACCTTTTCCAACTCCTTTGTCCAAATCCAAATTTCCTTTGTTCTCATCGAGCATAACATAGCCTGTAGGTAAACTCCACCCTATAAAAGGTCCCCACTTTTGGGACGTCTTTGGACTACTTTGGACTTCCATCCCGCCTTGCTGCTGGTAGTCTGAAGGAACTCCCCTCAGCGAACCCCGTTGAGCTTTCTTCCCCGGAACCCCGCTTCTCTCCAGGACTACGAGACCAGGTGTCGTATTGCCTTTCCCGAAAGCTCTCCGTTTCTATTTCTCAGTTAGTTAGTTTATGTCTTGTCTTGCGTGTTTCTTGTCTTTAATAAAATATTGTTTGTTACTTTGAAAACCTTGTCTAGCCGCTCTCTGACCTGACGCTGTATACATAGGGTTAAAGATCCTTGCTAATGTTACCCTGCCTCTCATCCAGCCGAGAGAGTGCTCAAGCTAAATTCCCCCAACTTGCAATTTTATTTGGTTATTTGGGCACCCCTCCCAGGACCCCCAACATACAGGGTAACAATCATGATCAATTATTTTGCAGATAGGCCAAGGGAAATGGAAGCGGTAAGTCCAATAATATCTGCATGAGTTCAGATTCCCCATCCTACAGGCTTTAAAAATGTGTGAGTAAATACTGAATACAGATACCAACAATGTATAAGCCAAACAGATATTTTACTATAAGTAAAAAATCAGGTTCCTTGTCAAATGCTGCATTCGGGGTTTGGGGGGGGCTTCAGATCTATATTTGGAAAGTATTATGAACTACCCACGTATATTTATTAAATAAGAATTGCCAAAAAAAGATTGAATGAAGAGATTGTGCCAGAACCTAAAAGAGATTTCAATAAGCTGCACCCAGGGTAGCCCATAGTGTCATTTCAAGAATGTAGAAAATTTAATTTCAGATTCAAAACAAAAACATTTCTCATTTCTTCTGAGACAGACAGATGTACAGGGTAGGATGCTGTTTACATTGTGAGAGAGGGGCCTGCTACAGCTTTGTAGAAATCCCACAATCAATTTCTTCCATAGAAAGGGTTGTCATGCAGTTTTCAAATTATGACTACCCTAGGGTTGCCAGACTGAAAACTAGTCAAGACTCTCGTATCTTTAATTGCTGTGCAGAAGTGTGAATTTCAGCAGGCACTGCTGGTTACTTGGTTGTGAGAGAAGCAACACCTACTAAAATTCCCTTTTCTGTACAACCATTAAAGGTATCAGTGCCATTCCCAGTTTTCACTGCAGTTAGTTTAACATAAATATGCAGATTAAATTGTAATTGACAAGGTATTGTATGCCAAGCCTCGTTGACAGCAGAGATCACACAGGGAACTGTCCTTTACATCCTTACGTGAAGAGGATCCAACTCAATCCATCTAAGAAGTTCAAGTAAAATAACTCCAAGCTTGCCCAAGGAAGAGTATCTGAATTAGAACTGTTTACCAGTTATCTGTATGAGCCAGGAAATATACCTTATAATACCAACTCAGTTCTGGAAAATTAAATTGACCTTCCACAGATGATAGTTGCATCCTCTTGAGTGGAAAATGAGGTGGAGACACACACACACGCACACACAAATACATTTTCTAAAAATATTTTTTCTAAAAATAATATTGATTATCTGAAAGTAACCCTAAAGGTTATACAATAAAATAGAGCAGAGAACAAATTCAGTTAATCATTCAATCTGACCAATGAGTAATTCCCTTTCTTATGGATTCAATACGGTAACTGTTATAAGCATTTCCATTTGCAAAGGAGTGTCAGAGACTCTTCATTTGCAGCAGTGTTTAGCCTGAAAAAACGAACCTTCTAGATTCCGACCCATAAGATCCTCATTTTTTTTGCGTACAACTCTGAACAAAAATTTTGAAATTCCAAATTGATGTATTTCATGGTAATACAAAGGGTCTTTTGTGAATCTTAATCACTGAAATAAAATTATAGTTTTGTTGTGTTACACACAGCCTGGTCTCACAACATTTCCCAAAGATGCAAAGATGTTAATGCAAATTCTGCTTTAGATGACAATAAATTGCTTAAGTCATATTTGGCCTGTTACAATTTATGATAAACATCTGGGAACACAAAGGGCTACAAGTTGGTTACTAAATTATTTTTTTTCCCTTTGTGATCATACTTTTAAAAATCCAATGGAAATACTGTTAAGGTCAAATCTGTACTGCCCTCAGAGAAGTAGAACTATAATTGGTCTCAGTTCATGTATTTAAACTCATTATTTGGGTGGGACAGCCTATCCATTCTCTTCTACAGAACATGGAAGCAATTATTTACAAATACTTACTTACTTGTAATACATCCCTTTTTCCCCGCTATGACAGTATTCTTGCATTATGATGGCAACTCAACAAGAGGTAACCTTTACTGGTGTAACTATATAAGTATTAAGTGCTGTTATAAGGAAATGGCCTCACTAAAAAGAAGAGAGATGTCATACAATTCGTGCAATGCTTCATACTGCTGTCTTGGAAATGCTGAGGTAGCAACTAGAAGGAGATGAAGATAGTATATTTTGTAGCAGAGGCCAACAACTTGTAGCATTCCAATTATTTTCTGAGAAGTAACAAAAAGTAATAATTTTGTTCCTTTAGAAGAAGGGGAAAAGTAAGATGTTACTTTTAAAACATTGTAACTATGATTTACTATTATTAGGAACTTAGAAATATAATTGCTTTTTTAAAAAAATTTAAAAGTAATTTTTAAAGCCCTAGGATATGAAAAAAAAAGTACATTTAAGCAGCCCTGTACATGGATGCACTGAGCAGTGGCCATAAATAGTTTTAAGTGGTCTCAGAAACATATTTTCAATCATCATCCTTATGGGTAAGGATGGGACGAATCCAGAATTTTTCCAAATCTGAATCCAGATCCAAATCCCTGGAAGGTGCTGGGAATCCACAAATCTCATGAATCTCAAATCTTTTGAATCCTTTTTTCAAAAAGGGTTTAAAAAGCAACTTCTTAAAACTTTTTTTAAACATAACTTTAAAAAAAACCACTATTCTTTGGTTGGTGGATTTGAAAGATTCAGTACGCCTATTTCTGCACAGGGATTTGGATTTGCAAATCTTGAATCCTTGTTGAGGATTTGAGGATCTGAGGATTCAGTTGGCCCATCCCTACTTATGGGGATATGACAACTGCCTGCTGTATTCATGCACAGTCCATTTCACTTCTGTCTCTGTGAGCACGCACTCTAGAATGGTTAGGAATGGATCGACAGACAACAGAAATCCACTTCTATGTATGTGTGAACCAGCTCCTGGTGGATGTACATAGACAGAAAACTGCATTTTCCAAAGATGAAGAAAGCCTTGCTTATATGGTGACCTTCTCACCCTTTAACACAATTAAAATGCCTAGCATTCTCTTAAGAGAAACAACATAAATAAAGCTAAATTTGATATCACCATGTTAAGTAAGACCCCAGGGTAAAAATGACAGAAGCTAATTACCCAATTGATTTTTTTATTGGCAGCTACATATGTTTCCATGTATGGAAAGTGCTAAATAATGTAGTTTGTTAGGATTAAACATATTTGGAAGCATTTCTTAAAAAAAAAAAAAAAAGCTTCTTGTGTACACTGCTGTGTTTTTCCCCTCACATTTGCTTAGGGAAAATATCACATGTGAAATACAAACTGGTTTATTGTGTAGGAGCATCAGCCAGTGAGAAAGGATTACAGAGCCATTTGTACAAGACTTTAATTTCCACACGAGCCTGTTATAGCACGATGATTCCACTTTCAACCTCCTATGGAATCCTAGGGTTTGCAGTTTCAGGAGGGGCCAGATGGCCCCTCCCGAAACTGCAAAACCCAGGATTCCATAGGAGGTTGAAAGTGGAATCATCGCACTAAAACAGGCTCATGCGGAAATGGCCTTTTAATACTACACAGGTGTTACTTGCATATAGGGTAACTACATGTGAATTGTAAAAAACTGGAGCCAACTTTCATCCCCATAACAGTATTATATCTCCTTCTTCCAACATTTGTCTTTTGAATATGTCTGTTGAGTGTGTTTGTCTAAATTCTAAGAGCATGTGTGACTACACATTTGTCTAAGGGTTCTGTATAACTAGGGCCATTTCCACACTGTTATAGTGCTATTATTCCACTTTCAACATCCTTTGGAATCCTGGGATTTGCAGTTTAGGGAGGGGCCTTTAGAATTCTCAGCCAGAGAGCTCTTTGGCCTCAGTAAACTACAAACTCCAGAATTCCACAGGATGTTGGAAGTGCAATAATAGCACTATAACAGTGTAGTGGGAAATACTCTAGGATTAGTTTTGCATGTGAAAAGTTGTTCACGTGCGGAGGCTTCTGTGCTGACAAGCCATTGAATCCACAGAGGTCATACAATACATAAGACTAGATTCTAAAAACAAAACACATTCTGCTTCAACAAGGAAATGCCCTGTGTGTGATTAATGTATGAACAGGCTTATGGACTCCAACACAAAAGAGTCTTGGGGAGGGAAAAGGCATACCCAAAAGTAATCCAAAAAGTTATTTATTTTGGAATATAAATCCCAGAATCCATCTGGGAATTTCAGGAGTTGGAGCCCCAGTGTGATGCCCTGCCTTGGAGACCCTGGCAGTGAGGAGAAGGATTCTGAATCTGAGGCAGAAGTTTTCCTAGAGGCAGGATTTCCTCAGAAGCTTGCTCAGGGGAAGATAACAAGCAACAGCAGAGGCTGGAGCAAGGGGGACAAATAAAAGAGGATGAGATAACACAGATGCTTACCATGCAAGAGAGATGACGTCAGAGAGAGGGGCTGCCCCCCTTAGCACGTTTCAGTAACAAACGAGCCCTAATGAAGGAACACCTGTGGTGACAGCATCAGTAGATAAAAGGCTTTCAATAAGCCCTTTCCTTTCAGGATCAGCAACTGATCTTTACCTTCATGGAAGCCCTGTGCTATGTTCTCTCGTATCCAGACTACCTTGAACCTCTACCTGTTTGACCTGGATTTGCCCTTTGGATTTGTTTGTTTCTGAACCTAAACTCTATTTGGACATTTCTCCCACTCTTGCCTTGTGAGTAAACCCTGCTCCGCTGTTTGGTGATTAATTGTCTGCTCTGCCCTGGACACGACACCCAGTCCCAAAAGAAAACTTTTCCAAGCTCTTAGAACTCTTCATGAAGTCCTTTAAAAGGAATGGAATCTCAAAATGATGAACAACTTTCTCAAGGAAACTTTCATTTTGAAGGAATCACATCCCTTTTCAAAGGCCATCTCCTCATGATGTCACTATAATGCTACAGCAATGGGTTGTTACCGCACAACGTTGTCACTATCCAGCTGCTATCCCATCCCCAAGCATCACTAAATTGTCATATTATATTTCCAGAAAAAATCCATTAAAAGCCTCCTATAGTGCTTCAATCCCATCAGCCATTGTATTTCGGTACTGTTATAGTGCACGATAGCACTTCCTGTTATGGTGGATCTAGCAGTGGACAGGGTATGGGCATCCCAAGCTCATTCCTCCCTCAGAGACTCCCATGGCATGGTAACTTTCTATCACCTCTCCATGTGTATTTCAAATGTATCCTTTGAGTTAAAACTTTTTTAACATACATTTTTAAACATTATAGGGACAAAGTTCAATAATGTACTGGCATGTCATGCTGTTACAACATTGCTGTATTAGTACAGCTTCCCCCCCCAAAAAAAAAAAACCCAAAACATTACCCAATCGAAGCAGTGGAGCAGAGTGAAGGAGGGGCATGGGAGTGGCCAAGGATGCCATAATGTGGAAGGAACACTGTGATAATACCCGTCCGCTTATGGGGGAGGGGTGCAGAAAAGAGCATCCCTAATCCAATGGCATCATGCAAATGCAAATGCCACCATTATGTATAATGTATAATGCGCTAATGGCTTCTAGTGTGGAAATGGTCAAAGACTCCATTTAAAAGAATAGCTATCTTATTTCCTTGTTCCTTTAAATTCTAACATAATCCCTTTTGTTTATGAAACGCGCGCGCACACACACACATCTTGTTGTCTCAGTTTCTTTTTCAGGAGATGTGAGTCAGATGTTACTTTGTCAAATGTGCCGGTTATTGCTTTTATCTAGAATAATTCTGACTGCAGCACACATACAATTCCAGACTTTTCTCACAACATGGAAACCCATTGGGTAATTCTCTCAAGTGCCTAAACCAGAGAGGAAAATGCAAAGAATTACAGCAAAAATTCTGCATCAGGAATGCTAGTAGGGGCCAAGAGATTCCAGTTACTAGTATCATAAGATATCGTTTACCTTAATCTTGAAAGAAGAAAGATGACAGAGGGTGCCCAAGAAAAAGGCAGGATGGCAGAAAGGGGAATAATGCAATCATATTCTTAAATCTGTTATCTTTATGAATTCTGGTGTTACCACAGATAGTTTATTACCTCTCATCGATTTTAAAAAATATAAGACCAAGGCAGATTTTAATAAACTCTCTCTCTCTCTCTCTCTGTCTTTCTAAATTGTTCTAGAAACACGAGGTATTAAGTGATTACAAAGCTCAAAGGTTACTTTCAATCATCTCTTCATCCTAAATGAACATAAAGAGCAAAGTCTGCTGAGAATTGGTCTGAGACATTTTGTAGCATTAATAATTCCTTCAGTTGGTTCTTTTGCCTCTATATGCCCTTGATATGCAAAGCATGAAGAAGAAGAAGAAGAAGAAGAAGAAGAAGAAGAAGAAGAAGAAGAAGAAGAAGAAGAAGGTATCTAGAAAAAAGAGGAACAATTCAAGTAATGTGGATATTTCACAATGTCCACTTTTATGCCATTGCCAATAAAGGCATCTTTAATGTCAAATTTTGTTTGATCATTCTTTTAGAAAACCTTCACATTTCATTTTATGAATACCTTCACATTTCATTTCATCAGTCTAATGGAGAGGCTACAAAATAGAGCCAGTGACAGCTAGAGTGATAAGATTGGCTGAAGCATTGGATTGAGACTTGGGAGGTTCAGGCTGTAGTCCCAAGTAAGCCATGAAATTCACCAGGTGACACTGGGCCATTATTTTGTCCCCGTGTAATGTATGCCACGTGACTGTTGTGAAGATAAAAGGAAAGCCATGCACACCTTCCTAAGGAAATTGGAGGGAAAATTAAAAATATATTACTTTACCCTGTTCTCAGGGATATTAAAATCAATTAAGTTATCAGTACAGCTGGAAATGCTCTAAGGCAAACTCACCTAAATTTATTTTTTAACAAACAGTGATTGAATTAAGTTGAAATTTTAGCATTAACTTATTTATAGAATTATGTTATTAATTAGTTAATTAAATGAGAGATGGTGCTGAGGAGCTAACTTAAATTTAACATTTCCTAGCTGATTTTTTACAAAACATAGACCCTTTTCACACCCTGCCTTACCCTGGTGGCTTCCTGTGGGGATCCTGGCAGCGGCTCTACCAGGAGGGGAGCAAGACAGGAGCGCTCCCTTCTGCATTGGCTGCCTCCGCGATCTAGGAAGCGTGATGGCCCCACCTCTTCCCACCGCAGTACAGCCAGGTACTTCCCCAGGCTGCACTGGGGCAGGAAGTGCAGCCACTGTGCTTGTGGATCCTCTGCATACCAGGTAAGTGTGGGGTGGTGGTGCAATCACAGGGAAAAGCTGTGAAAAATTTAAACCTCAATCGCACCACCTGGGGACAGGAAAAGGATGGGAACGTGCCAATCTCATGCAGAACCATCATTGTGGTCCCGTCCTTCTCCCATTCCTATGGCAGGTTGTTCCCTTGATTTTTTTCAAACTGTTTGCTCTTATTAGTTATTCAGGATTAAGAAACTGCAATGTTTAGGTGACAGGTTCTACATATTTCAGACTATGATTAGAATACGATAATTTAATAATTTCCCAGATAAAAACACTTTAAGCCAACAATTAGTAAAGGAAATTGGAAAATGGTGGCCTATTTGTTTATTTTCTCTGGATACCACATAGCAATTCCTCATCAGGAAACCAAATTTTGGAGCTGGAATTTGGGGCCCTGGGATGTTCTCTGGGAATCATGTGGAAACCAGTAGATTAAAGAAGGAGGATGGAAAGAAGATAAGATTATAAAAGAGAAAGGAAAAGAAAGAAATACAGGAGTTTTTGATGGGTTGGGTGAGAAATTGATTTTTCAAAAATTCATGTATTTATTTTCTCCCCTCCATAGTTCAAAATAGAGGTCATTTCTGCACAATGGGTCTATCCCACTATGGGGACAGGATGGCACTGGTCGGTTGGTTATGATTCCGCATGACATCATTCCTGGCCCTCTGCCATCCCATCCCCATGCATCACGCTCATGGGGTATTTGCTAAATGGATAAATCCATACCAGCACAACAGTTAGCAAGATTCAGCACATTATTTGGTGGGAAAGACCTTATATAGTAAATCTTCAGACACCTGATTCTGAGGACTGGAAGGAGGGTTGGTCCCGTTTAGACATTTTTCCCAAACAACTGGAAGGCTTAATGAGCAGTGGGAATATGGGGACACATGTAATCCCTACCCATAAACACTCCATGTACTCAACAGTGTCACAGACCAGTTCATATTGAACACGTAGGTCTGCAGAGGCTTAACATGGTCACAAAACTCCCCTGATCGGGAATTCTGCTCTGTCAGGATTCCTAATCATAGAAGTCTCTAGCCATGTTCAGCTGAACATGATTACAAGCTGTCTTCAGACCCTAACATTCAATGTTCAATGAACGATGTTCTCCAGCACAATCAGGGATATGTTTGAAGTTTGGGAAAATGGGAAATACATGTTTATCCACATCTTTACCACTCATGATAGCCCCCCATTCCTTGAAGCAAATCCTTGCACAGGGCTTGTGCAGGAGATGGAATTGATTCTGCTCCCAATTTTGTTTATAGAATGATTTCCATTTGCACAGTGATATTGTTGGAATCTTACCATTATGTTCTTACTGGAATCAATACCTACCACTGCGCAAAATCATTTCAAGAGAAAAAAATGCTATTACTGATGGCCTAATTGCTACAAATTTAAATCTGTTTCCAGTTCTAAAATTTTTGGCTTCAACTCAGTCTAGCATATTCCTCAAATGGCTCCTGAACTAGCTCCTTAGTTGTTACCAGAGCTTGTGATTTTGGAGTTGGTACTCAATATCTAGAGTGTCCGGGCTGGGTTCAATACATTTTGCTATCTGAAGCAGAATAAAAAATGGTGCTTCACTCTCAAAGTTGTTGTTGCTGCTTTTGTTGTGTGACTTCAAGTCGTTGTTGACTTATGGCAACCCTCAGGTGAAGCTATTACAGGATTTTCCTGCTTTCTGCTCCTAAAATGGCATGCATTTCCATGATCTCACTGGGTCCCAATTTTTGGTTTATGAATGTATATATCATTTGAATACTGACTTCTTTTAAAAAAAAAAGCTTAAAGTTGAAATGCAACATTGAAATTGCTATTGTATGGTAGCAAAGATTTGACTTTTCTCCGTTCTGAAAACAGTTTCTCAATTTTTTTTAAAAAAAAGCCCGCAGTCTTAATCATTTTGTACTGATTTACAGAAAACACACATCATGAATAAATTTCCCATGAAAAATATTCATTAAATTTTTCCAATGAAGTGAGTATTTGAAAACATGCAACTTATGAACTGATAGATTAATAAAAAGAACCTGATTCTAAATTATGCTAATACAATTCAGAAGAAATATTTGTATGTGACCCCTGTGTCCCATCAGACTGAAACAATGTAGCTGGAATGGCTTCTACAACTCTTTGCTAAAAATCTACTGAGTCAGAATAATTCATAATAGTATTTCAGGAAAGAGTCCACAACTGAGAAAAAAAATCATACTTGTCTTGCTCATAACTAAAAGCAAACACAAAAAAAGCAAAAAATTAATAAATCAAATTGTTCTTTCCTCATGTAGTGTTCAGCTGTCTACATGAGCCCAGGGCTTGTGTGATTAACCAACCTCACAAGGAAGACTGAATGGGCTAAGTAAGGTATAGATATTTTTGCAAAAATATCTTCAGGATTATCTGTGCAAAATGAGCCCGAAGCATAAGGACTATGGCAGTATGTCAACCAGTCTGATGGATAAAAGAAGCCAAATAAATTAGAAATGATAATTTAAGAATAAAATTGTTTTTTTATAACACCCAAAGAAAAAAGAACATCTGAGTAACAGTGCTCATTGAATAGGCTAAATCAGAGCTTGGGAAAGTTAATCTCTTGAACTACAGATCCTGGAATCTCCCAGGATCCAACCTCCATAGGATCAGCTTCTAGCTGAACTTATAAATACTGTATATCCTTTGTCAAATTTTAAAGCACTAAATAACTTCTATCACCCATAAGTGTGAGGAGTAGAACAGAAAAAGTTCTTGCAGTTCTGTAAACAGAGCAACTTTGCTTTCTAGGAAAGTTTTAAAGGATCAATCAAAAAATCCAAATGATATGAAAGCACTCTTAAACTACCTTTGCCAAGTTTTTACATTATTACTGTATGAATAAGGTGTGAACAGAAATGCAAAGACAAGTTATCATTGTCTGAGGCGAAATGAAAACCCTAAAGTTGAAAGCAAATGGTCCAAATGCAGCCAAAGTGTACATATACATATCTCAAAGGAACTTCCAGCAAGCACAGAATTGAATTTGCATAGCCCAAGTAAGATAATCTATTTGAGGGAGTGGATGAAAACTAAAGATAGCCTCTTAACCGTCTGCTGAATAGACAGTCAGTGCAATCATTGATTATGTGGCCCTTGATATGCACAAGCAATCCCAGACCCTGCAGGTGAGCAGGGACTGCGCACAGTTTTTGTTTACACATGCAGTTATTCATTTGTGCAGTTTCCTATATGCACAAGCTTCTGTCTGCATTGGAGCAAACAATTTGAGATAAGATTTGTATTTGAAGATGTGTGCTTTTTTTTTTAATTTTGAAAAATACTGTCTTTGAAACAAAGGCATATGCAAAGCCTCTGCCAGTGACTTGCCTTTTCACCAAGGCGTTTTGCACCTGCTCAACCCCCTCATCCTCTATCTAGCTGTAAGTTTTATTAGCAGCATCAGCATTGATAGGATGATGAAGGAGGGCTGGAGAAACACAGACATTTTGTGTTGGGTTGCAGCAGGATGTCTTTAGTAAATAAACAATAAATAAAGCTTGAACTGGCAAACAAGGATTCTACTCTAGGCAATTTCACTGTATCTGTGCGTGTTTGCTTACAACAAGCAAGATAAATGGTGGGTGCTTCCAGAATCCCTCACTGAACATAACAGCTAAGCAGAAGAAAGGGGAGAGAAGATAAGCCTGTTTGATCAGATCCTCCAGGATGTTAAAAAGAAATGTCCACCAAATTGGAAATCACAAGAAATGCTGAAGCCTGGTGAAATAAAAAGGCATGTCTGGATGCCTTTTGGAAGAAGGCTTCAGGTGGTCTCTAGAAAGTTCAAAATATTTTTGTTTATTTATGCTAGGCTTACCTGACACAGTTGTTTCATTTCACCTGTGTATGTTGACAGTTTTTAATAGAATTTAATAGAACATGTTGAATTGTTTTTCATTTTTTGTGGCATAAGGACCTACCCCTACATTCTTCATCTTATTTCTGGTTCTGGGACCAAATTTTCTCTTCACAAAAGTAATGCCCAAGAACACATCTAATTCATGGTAGATACTGGCGCGTGCTTGGTGGAGATGTAAAATAGGGCCTTACTGAACCTCCTTACCAAGGAAGGCAGAATTCCATCAGCAGGCCCTATCTGCATTTTATTACTTTTTTATTGTTTATTTATTTGTGAAACGATCACTGGATTTTGGAAGAATGATGATGGTGGTGCTTCTGAGTATGATGATGCATTAACTAAAATATATATGCATTAAAGCATTATTGAAGATCCAGTGATTCAGAGGTGGGGAAATCTTGGCCCTCCAAAAGATCCAGCCAACATGGCCAATGTAAAGGACTGTGGGAGTTGTGGTCCAAAATATCTGGAGGCTGTAAACCTAGGTGTACCGCTCTTTTGATAAATTAAAGGGGAAAGAAGAAGCCCTTTAAAGGGCCAAACATTTCCTGGGCCCTTTTCGCACGGGCCTTTTCTCGCGCAACAGCCCCGTGAGCCTCGTGGGAGTGGAAGCGTCACTCCGCATGACGCACTCCCACTTCCGCCGGGCTCACGGGGCTGAAGCGGCGTGAGCGCGGGTTTTTTGATTTTCGCTTCGAAGTGAAAATCACCCACGCTCGCGCAACGCTCCCGGCGCCCGCGCACTTACCTCTTGTGCGGAGCGTCGGGAGCCGGCCGGGTCGCGCTTCCTTCCCTCCGCCCCTGCGGAAGGAAGGGGTGGGGAGGGGCGCTAGCGCGACGGATGCGACAGGTCCTGCTTCACGCCTTTCTCGCGTGCGCGGGGGGGGATGGAGGGGACAGGCTCCTTTCTCGGGCATGCGGGGGCGATGGAGGGGACAGGCTCCTTTCTCGTGCGCGCGGGGGGGAATGGACGGACGCGCGAGCCGCCGCCGCCTTCGGGAGGCTGCCGCTTCCCCGCTCGTGGGAATGGACGGACGCGTGAGCAGCCGCCGCCTCCGGGAGGCTGCCGCTTCCCCACTCGTTCCTTCACCTGCGGAAGGAAGGAGGGGGAAGCGGCAGCCTCCTGGAGAAGGCTTCTTGTGCGAGCCACCCTCCTCCGTCGCGCGAGCGCCGGCGCTGCGAAAAGGGCCCCGATGTGAAACAGAAATGAGGCCTTGCTTTCAAAACAGATGCTCCTTAAAAAGAACAGTTGGCCGCTCTTTTGGCACTACTGTCTCAGTTTTTCCTCTCTCTGTACAAATAACTGGAAATGTATTATGAATAGGATTTGCTTAACTCTGGCTTTTACCTTTTGTTTGCCTGCCTTGTTTGGTTTTTGTTTGTTTGTTTTTGGGGGTTTTTAAAAGTTAGTGTAGTGCTTCTGTTGTAGTTGCTATTTTTGTTTTACAGGGAACACACAAGTCTCTTATCATAGCCACCGTACTGGCTATCAGTCTCTGCCCTGCCTTTTTGACAGGTATATCTGGAGTAAAATTGTGGGCGGGGGATTTTGAGTGACTGCTCCTATACTCCAGAACTTTCTTCCTAGGGAAGCCAGACTAGCCCGTTTCTCGTCCTTTCCTCAATCAAAGACTTTTTTATTCTGAACAACAACTGACTGTTTTCAATGCAAAGACTTTTAGTAGTCTCTGGTGCTGCTCTTTAACTGCTTCTTACTTTCCTAATGGTTGTTTTCAATTGTTTTTAATGTTATAGATTATTTAATCACATTTTAATGGTACTTTTTTCAGTCTCAGAAGTGAGGGGAAAAGTGGAGTGGAAATGATGATGATGATGATGATAAATGATGACAACGACACTGACGACTTAATATTTGATGTGTTTTTAATCTCTGAAAGCCACTTGAGAGTACTTTTAAAAAGTAGTGATCTGGAAATGGGAGATATCAATAAACATAATAAATATAATCCATACATGGAGGAGGGAGCAAGATCATAGCAGTGAAGCCAATTCATGATCCCTATATGTAAGCTATGATTTGTTTCTATATTCCACAGAGGTGCAAAGTTGTTCCAGAAGGTCCAACAATATTTGGAAGTCATACAGGAAGGCTCACAGCTCTACCCCCACCTCCTAACTTCATTGATTGTTCACTGTTCTCTGCAGTCATTTACAGTCAGATGCATGAGGGTCATGTCATGCCCCATCCCTTTGGCAAAGATAAGAAGAACAGAAGACAAAGGGCAGCCTCACATATTTATTTCTCCCCTCAAAAAAATTGTTTGAGACTGTGTTCCAAATAGAAGGGACTGTAGAAAAATCTTATCTTTTTTTCTTATTCTTTGTTTCTTGTGAGAAAATCATTCCAGTTTTTTTTAATCATTGTTATTGTGGCTGACATACAAATAGCAGCATTTTGGCTACTCCATAAAACATCAGCGTACAAAAAATTGTAATTGCAAGTGAAATGACTTATGTGGAAGAAGCCATAGTTAGCAGAGCTATAACAGTAAACAAGTTTATAGGTTTATAAGTTATCAGAACATGCAAAATGCTTTGTTCCTCCCTAATCCTGGAACATACTTGCCCACATTGATCAGGAGCACTCCTGGTAATAAACTGCACATGAATATTCTGAATATCCACAAACATTCCCAGATTATCAGTCATTTCCTCTGAATGGTGTGTGATTTCCCCATCCAAGGAAGTCGTTTTCACTACCACAGAACACGGTATCATCCACAAAGAATTCCATATTGTTGAATTATATTCTGGTTTATTCACTCTCCTCTAGCCTATTTAGAATTACAAATCAGTCATTCAATAATCTGTCCTTTCTTTCTTACATCATCCACAGTTAAGAGCCTGAATAGGAATGTAATTCTTAATTAATTTCATTCTAAAAAGGAAGGGAAAATTATTTTTAGCAGTTTTCTTCCCACTGCAATAAAGTGTTCAAAAACTGCATCATTATCAAAGAGTATTTGTAGTTCTGAACTTATTCTGCACAAAATTCAGATGTATTTTATTTTTGGTGTTTTTTTTTAAAGCAGAAAGAAGCATAACACTCCTGAGCAGAAATATTATTTTCAATACAGAAAATGGTGTTTTCTGCACATAAAATGGTATAGATGACGTATTCCGTGCAAACTTTGCTTGTAGTTTTTAGTGCAGAAAGCAAAATTTTCTGTGCAAGAAATAGCTTTTTCTGCACAGAATATAATATTTATGTGCAATGTTGTTTCCTGTGCAGAAAGTGCCATTTTCTGCACGCACACACACACACACACACACGTGCAAATTTTGTGCAGAATAAGTCTGCAACAGTGAATATTCTTAGCAACCCAGGATTCTCTTTTGCATTGTTTCCCAACGCTTAAGAAACATGTTTTAGACCATTTTTAGAATACTTTTAAATATTCTTTGCAACCGTAGCAATGGGACAGTACAAAGACTGAGAGTCAAAGGACTTACAAAGACCAAGAGATTTATGCCATCCTCTGACAGATGCTCACCTTTCAACAAAGCTGAAACACTGGAAAGTGAATTGGCTCCAAATTAAGCAAACTCAATCATTATACCTCCCTCACTCTCTCTGTGAAAATCCTGTCCCCCCTCCCAGTTGTCTTTTATTACATTCAAGCTTAAATGTGCACACACAGAAGGGGAAACCAATTATCTAGTTTCTGAGATATACAGAACTCTAGTGACAAGAGATATATTGGTATCCAAATGCTCAAGACCAATATGTGGAGTAGACCTGGGACTAACAATCTGACACAGCAAGCAACTCTCTGTGAGACAGGCAGCCTCCCGAGCTATTCCACCAAGAATTCAGGTGGAATAGCACGAATTCATAATTCTTCATTGCCAGAACACTCAGCTGAAGTTAAGATAAATCAAGCCATCATTGTTCTCTAGATGATGTGCTGCACAAGGAACCTCCTTCTATATCTGGTAGAGTGGCAGTAAGCTACAGAGATTCCGTCCAAAAGTATTTGAGATTACTATTCAACTGGTGTCTACTGCCTCTCAGACATCACTGCTCTCTCTTCCTATCCTATCCTATCCTATCCTATCCTATCCTATCCCATCCTATCCTATCAATCTAATCCAACATTACATTTTAAAAAAAAATGTTTGCCCTGCTCTTTCTATTAGCGTGCTAACTTATTGCTAAGGAGCAGAAATGAAGTTTATAGTTCACACTGAAAAATTGGTTTTGAGAAGGATATAACCCTAGCTGAGCACTTAGTAACCCAATCCAGATTTTTGAAGGAGTTCGTTCAAAAATAATACTATAAAAACTTGGTATCCTTTTATCCATCAGCCCCATAGGATCCTAGGCTACTCACAGCACCCTTCTCCTGGAAAAATTATTATCTGACCAACACAATAGAAATGGAACAGAAAATAGACAAGAAAGACACCAAATAACTTCACTGTATATGATATGCAATTGTACCTAGTTTCAAATGTGAACTGAATGTTAGTTTAGCTGTTTAGTGCTGTAGTTGTTGTTGTAAATGGATTTTAATTGTTTAAAAGTACATTTTAATTAAAAATACTAAGCAGGAGGAAGAGAAAAATATCATTCAGTAATATAATAGGCATACTCAGTTCGAATAGAAAGGAAAAACAGAGTTGGCTATTACCAGTATATAGCTGACACCTTATCTCAAATTTCTGGATAACCTTGTCCTGGTAATACAAAATTGTATAAATCTCATTGAGGACCATTTCCACTACAAAATTATAGTGCTGCCAGGGTTCCATCCTATGGAACCTTGGGACTGGAAGTTTAGGGAGGGTCATTTAGAATTCTTATCCAGGGACCTCCTATGACTCACTAAACAACAAGTCCCATGGAATGGAACATGGTAGTTAAACTGGAATAATGGCACTATAATTCTTTAGTGAAAATGAACACAGGTTAAGCTGCATGGACATTATCTTCTAGAATTTAACAATAAAGCATGAGCAAAATCATTCCAAAGCAGCTCTCACAGCTCCTGGTATTCATGATCTGGAAAGTTACCATGTGTAGTTGGACTTAGTGTGTTGAGAAATTTAGAAAAATTATGCACCTACTGTCCCAATAAGGTCATCATCCACTAGGCTAAAGCACGTAGCGAAACATTTTAAAGTTGGACATATCCAAGCTTACTCTATCAATTTGTAACTATGTAAGACCGCACTTACCATGACAATGTGTTGGAATATGTATAAACAAGGCATAAAAACCTAAGTCCTCAGGTAAAATACTTAGCTTCACCTATTAAAAGTTGGTCTCTTTGAAGAAATTTGTCAGGTGATGTGAATTCTGAAAAAGAAAAAGTCTCTAGACTTTCAGTGGCGTGCTCTTCAGCTGCAATAAAGAAGCAGTAACAACAATAGTACCGCAGTAATCCAAAATTTCAGCTGAGGAGGGGCTGATTCTTTTCAAGTAGTGATACTTATGGAGTGCTGCTGGGTGTACAGATTCCATGCATTGTATAAATAACAATTAACAGGCTAGTCTAACACTCATGCGAATCCCTCTCGGAACCATTTTGCAGTGATGAGCAAAGTCATCCAAAGACAAATTGCTGAATATCTGCATAGCAACTGGCAAGGATGTTCATATTGCTTCTTATACCTTCATTTTCATGGGACTAACATTTCCTCTTGCTCTGTGAGTTTATATTATACTAATTATATGAAAGCTTTTCAGAATCATTCTCTCCAGCCATAATGTTTGATCAATACCATTTAACCTTAGTTCATCTAAATTTAGCCCAAGGTCTCTTGCTTATCAATTTCAAATGTTGAGTCTCCCCAACATCACCCTTTTAGCAAATCATATGAGTTTACTTGAACCGACATGCTTTATTTCCAGGACATTCAAGGTTAGGCTTAAATACTACAGCAACAGAATGAGAAATCTACCCTTTTAAAGACAAGAAACATCTATGGCACTGACCACTTCTATTAACTTCTAATAACACTGATGATTCTTCGAACAGTTCAAAACAACATCCCAGACAGTAGCCCTCTCACTGTGATATGATGCTATGTAACCACAGGGACAAGGCTAAAACATGAGGAAAATAAAGACTTTGCCTCTCACTGGAATGAGAAACAATGAGCTAGAACTATATTTGAACATAGGACTACTAGTAAAATATTTCTTGAATAGTAAAGCAATTTTGATAATTCATTGGTTCCCTATCTGATATTAGGAAAGGATGCTCCATTTTAGGGACAATCACCTGAACTAGATTAGTTAGTCCCAGCGAGAATAGACCTACTGCATCAATGGTTGAATGATGAGTTAACATGTAAGTAAATACCACTGATGGAACTGGTCTGTTCTAGCTGGGACTACCAACAGAATTCAAGTCTATGTCTAAGAAAATTCTTAGCACCGAGTGATCTTCAAATCTCACCTGCCAATCAATCTGCAAAAAATCAAATACAAAAGGAAGACTTACAACATCTCTTACATATTTTTGTGAAGAAAAATAGGATCAACATTACTTTTAAAAAAATAAGAGTTTTTGATTTAAAAACAGAGGCAGCATAATGAGATTATGCAAATATTATTTTTACTTGCTGGAAATACTCATCTCTCCTCATGCTGGGATTAGATTTTGCTACCATCCCCCTTCTCAGTGGTGTCTTCAAATATATCTCTTTAGCCCTCATCACTTCAGTACAGAAAGATGTTGAATTTCAGGCATTGTTTCAAGGAGACAACATGTGATTTCTATACTTAAAAGTGAGGACCTTGTACCTTGTTTGCAGTGATCCTACAGGAATGCATTCTGTCACCCAGGAGTTCTTCAGTACCAACAAGCATGTACTCTTAAGAAGTTTATATCACCTGAGAAAAGATACCAGTTGGCTCAAATTACATTTTTTCTTATCTGTTGACCTGTAATGTTAAAAGCAGCATGGGTCAGCAATATTGGTGCAGGCATCTTATCTATCTGTGACATAGTGGTATTGTGAAAAGCAATAGTAAGACATAAAATAAGATGCAGAGGGAGTATTTAGCTCATATGTGTGCTACCTTAAAGGTATTTTGGTCAAGAATGAGCAAGTCTGTCAACTTTTCTTTCAGCCCCATTGAAAATTCCTTAAGCTCAAGCTTAAGCTTTTCCCATGGAATTGATGAATTCATTTGTGAATTTTGTCATTTCTTATTTTAAAAAAACCATCACACTAGATTCTCAAATATCTCCATTGGTCCAATTCAATGGATGCAAGTATTCTCATTTTCTATGACTACTGTTATATTTTCTACTCTGCTCTGCACTGTTTATAGTAGTGAAACAGAACAATTTTTCTTCCTAGGTCTTACGTATTCACGGGGTAATCTGATAGGGGAAATGGGCCAATAGTGGTCAGGGACAAAAACAGTGATGGTAGGGACCAGAGACAAATAGGTTAGAAGGCACTCCCTTTTTTCTGTTTCTAATTCCCCATTTTCTCTCTCTCTCTTTCCTCTCTGATCAGGAGGCTAATAGAACATGCAGCAATCTCTTCCTTCTGACAGGGAAGAGTGATGGATCTCACCACATGCACAGGGGCTTTTCAAAATCAGTCCAAGCAGATCTATGGAACTAGGACCACTGGCTACCCACCCATGGTATAGAGATTCTATGAAATTACTAACTTGATGTGCTGAGCTTTCACACCATTTTATACCAGCTTTTCCCCTTGTTTCCATTCTCTGATAAGCTTTCAAAATGATAACATGTGGATCTAAAGCTCAGTACATTTTTCCCAGGTAAATATTCTTTAGGTCATTCACCAACTAAAATGGACTCGAGGCAGAGTACAATACAGACTAAAATATAACTAAAAACACATAAAACCATTTAAAACATACCAATTTAAAATTCATAGTTTAAAATCAGCTGGGTAGGCCTCCAGAAGAGACAGGTCTTTTGTACTTTTAAAAATTCAGGCTGCATATTTAGCTATAGAATCTCTTCCAGCATGTCATTCCACAGTTTAGAGGTGACTGATGAAAAGGTCCTCTGGGTGATCATTGCCAGTTTGGTCCTGGTTGGTTTAAGTAAATGGCCCCCAGAAGACCTGAGTGTATAGGGAGGATTCTATAGGAGAAGGTGATCCTGCAGGTAACCCAAACCTTATAGGGCTTTAAGGGTAATAACCAACACTTTGTACTTTGTCTGGAAACTAATTGGTAGCCAGTGCATGGATTTAAATATCAATGTGATGTGATCACTCCTGGATGTACCAATAACGACTCTAGCTGCCATATTTTGGACCAGCTGGAGTTTCTGGACTTGGTACAAAGATAGCCCAATGTACAGTGCATTGCAGGAGTCCAACCTTGTTGTTACCAGCATGTGCCCTACCATCTTTAGGTCTTCCAATTCTAGGAAGAGGTGCAGGTGGCATATCAGCCAAAGCTGATAATAAACACTCTATCTGAACTGACATTTGGAGGGACAGATCCAGGAGCACTCTCAAGCTGTGAAAAAAGTTTTCCAGGGGAAGAATGAGCCTATTCGTTGACAGACTTCTAGCCCTTTGGTTGTAAGCACCTCTGTCTTATCTGGATTCAGTTTCAATTTATTTTTCTCCATCCAGCTCATTGCCTCCTCCAAGTCCTTAGCTAAGACTGCCTTTGAAGGCATGGAGAAATATAGTTGGGTATCATCAGTATACTGATAGGACACTACCCCATGCCTCTGGATGATGTATCCCAATGGTTTCATGTGTACATTAAAAAGCATTGGGAATAGAATGGCACCTTGCGGAATGCCATATAACTGTTTTTTTTTTTTTTTTTTTTGGAGCAGCTACCCCAAGCACCACCATATGGAGCCTGCCTAAGAGGTAAGGCCAGAACTACTGCAAGACAGTGTCTTCAATTCCCAATCCTACTCACCCCCCAGGATTTCAGAAGGATATCATAGTCAATGATATTGAATGCCATTTAGAGGTATAAAAGCACCAACAGTGACACATTCCCTGCCCCATCAATGCTAAAACAGAGATCGTCCACTAAGGTGAACATAGCATTCTCAACTCTGTATCCTGCTCTGAAATGAGTTTGAAATGGGTCAAGGAAGCATGTACCATCCAAGACCATCTGGAGTTAGAAGGTAACTGCCTTCTTGATCACCTTGCCCAAAAAGGGAGATCAGATACTCATCTATAATTATTAAGTTCCAAGGGATCCAAGGACAGCTTTTTCAAAAGTGGTCTAACTGCTTCCTCTTTTCAACAGGATGGAAAGTTCCCCTCCCTGAAAGATGCATTAATAATATGTTGTATTTGAAGTCTAATTGCATCTCCTCCCTGGATGAGGCAACTTCTCCTAATTTTGTTGTTGCCAGGATCACCTTACCCCAACATACTTGTAGGGGAATGGCCTCACTAAATGCTGTAGGTGAAATATTTCTTGGTCCAGGTGTTACCTGATTATCGAGACTTCTCCCACTGTCTCATGCTCTGTTGTGGTTGTTAGCGTGATTAAAAACACAGATGGGAGAAGAGTATGTTCTCTACCACAGGCTTGTTGAATTCTAAATGTATTCTCTTTAAGTTCCTATAAAATAAAATTTTAGTTTTTCAGAAACAGAAAAAAGAGAGTTCCTTTTTAAAGAGTAGGAATAATAAGCTTTGGGGACTTGGACTTCCAACTAATTTTTTTCCCAAAGTAACGTCTTAAGCTCCCAAACATGTTTTGCTTAGTCATGTTCTCCAAATTGAATGTTATTCACAATACATTAGCATCTGAAGATTTATCAGACATGAAATTTTCATGCTATTTCAAGACTAAATACTAAATGGGCTGAGCACAATGTGTTCATTGCTAGGCTGTATCATTTCACAGTGCAGATAGACGATCGAATATTGGAAACAATATTCCCACATGTAGAATCTTCTTTATATATTCATAATCAGCACTCCAGGGAAAAAAATTCTATAGTCTTTCTGCAGTTGCTGTGTGCCTTCAAGTCATTTTCAATTTATGGCAACCCTAAGGTGAACCTATCATGCAGTTTTCTTGGAAAGATTTGTTCAGAGGGTGTTTGCTTTTCCACTGAGGCTAAGAGGTCACCCAATGGGTCCTGAAGTGAGCAAAGCATTTAAATTGCAAGTACCTTCAAACTTGAAATGTTTAACTTCCAGTATGAAACAAAATATCCCAGCAAAAGAGAGCATTAGACTTGCTAGAAGCAAGTGATTCCCGCAAGCAAACTTTTTGGACTTCCCCTTAGTTGTGACATTAAAGAGCTTCAGAAAGCTAGTTATTTTGGGCTACAGGATCCAGAACCCCTAGTCAGCATGACCATGTTGGTTGGGAGATTTTGAGAGTTTTAATTAGAAGGTAACTTTTCCAAGCTTTCCTATTTCAGTCATGGTAAAGTAATCTCTGACCTTTCATTTGTCTATTTTTCAATATATTTTTCTGGCAAAATAACTGGCATATGTTCACTGTTCCCTGAAAAATGTTTTTAAAATGCCTATCTTTCTAGTTTTTCACTATCTAGATCTTATTAGTATGTCATCGAAATATGATTTGCCTCAGGCAAACTTTGCCTTCAGGCATCTTTGTTACTCTCTCTGTTTCAATGGTTCCCATGAATTTTGTCTCTTTTGCCTTTTCTACATTTCTCCTTTACTGTTTTCTGCCCAAAACACAGATAAAACTGGATAATGAGGTTGATTTGTTTTTCATATTTTTTTGTTTTGAGTTTGTAATTTACTTTTAAAAAGGGTAATATGGGATCTTATTGAACTGGAGATTCCATCACAGCTAATTCAAAGAGTACTTGGAGATATTATAAAAAAAGCCCAAGACACCAGTGCTTGCTCTACTGTGGTTCAATTATTTTACACCTGAAAGCAACTCCACTTTGTAAACAAGTGGAGTAAGCATGCAGAGAAAATCGGGTATAATCAAGGGCCAGTAGAAATAGCAAAGATTGTATTTAAAGATAAGTTTTAACGTCCATGTTGCATAATGTCAGTTAGGCCATAGCAATCAATAATTACAAGTCTGAAATATAATTACAAGAAGTTTTTTTTAAAAAGAAAGAAAGAATCCAATGCAGTAAAAAGAGAAATTAAAGATTAAAAATTGGAATAAACTATTTTCTGGACCACTAAATAATTCACAACCAGCATACTCATTTTGGAAGAAGATCATTATAGGGAAATGACACCAAGGTTATTTGGAGCTTGGATTCTCTATGACATCCTGAAACATATTGCCAGTTGTCAGCGGTTTCATATCCAAGGGTCAAACTAGACATGAAGCAAAGTAATGTGGAAATGACTGCTTGTATTTTTTAAAACAGTTTTAATAGCAGCAATACTATGAAGGATAAATCAAACTATAGTTGTTGTACTGGGGAAGGGGAATTTCTTCCTGAGCTGTTTTTCCATAGATGCATAGCACAAAGGAATTACTTTCATAAAAGCTTCCTTGAAAGTCTTCTCATAGAACTCCATTGGGCTGACTTTCTAGTAAATATACAGCAAACTGGACTTCACTTTTACCAGTCAGGGTTTTTTCAAATTATCTAGCTACAGAGATAGTAAAGGATCTAAGGAAGGAGAACAGCAATAATATGCCTTTGCCATATAAACCAATTTTTAGATTTTTATATACCATATGCAGCATATAAGACACATTTTTCCCCAAAAAAATAGCCCTTGAAAATGGGGTGTGCCTTATATATTGGTTGCATCATTGTGATCCCTCCTTTCACACCACCTCCACACTAAGGCAAAATGTATAGAAAAGGGAGGAGGTGAAAGGAGGATTCCCATGAGGCTTTCCCCACCCCCCTCCCTTCTGTTTTGCTTTGGTGGGAAGAACTCCTCACCGAGGCAAAATGCATAGGAAAGGAAGGAAATGGTCTAGGAAAGTCCTGCACTAGTGCTGCTTTCACCACCAGAGCCCTCCTCCCTTTCCTATGCATTTTGCCTAAGTATAGGAAAGGGAGGAGGAGATCTAGGGGGTGAAAGGAGCACTCGGGCAAGGTTTCCCCCATCGCCCTTCCCTTCTGCTTTGCCTTGGAGGAAGTTGTCCACACCAAGGCAAAATGCATAGGAAAGGGAGGGAGAAGTCTAGGAGAGAAAGGAACACTTACTCAAATATTATCTAGAGCTCCCTCTCTCTTACTGATACATTTTGCCTTGGTGGGGAGAACTCCTGTCAAGGCAAAATGAAAGGAAAAGGGGGTGAGGGAAACCTCACTGGCATACAAGATGTACTGGTACTAAAAAAAAATTCCCAAAAAATATCCTTTGAAAATGGGGTGTGTCCTATACACCAGTGCGTCTTATATGCCAGCAAATGTGGTACTCCTTCATACAAAGTATTGGTAAACAATATTCAGTTATCCTTGTATATATTCACAAAGGTTGAACTACGTCTATAAATCCTCAGCTATGGAGATGAGGGATTTGTAGTTCAAAAAAGTAACTTTCCCAGGCTCTGGATATTCAGACTTGGATTACAGGAAACTTTGAAGCATTAGGATTTGTAGACCTCAGGATTGATTTCTAAGAAAGAGTAATGCACGTGGTCAGAAAAGCATGTTTGTTCACTTGTTTCCTTAAATATTGTTTTTGTTGTGAGCTTTCAAGTCATTTCAGCTTATGGTGATCTGAAAGCAAACCTATCATCGGGTTGTCTGGGGACTGAGAGGGTGTGACATGCCTAAGGTCACCTGAGGGGTTTCTATGGCCAAGCTGAGAATCAGACCCTGGTATCCAAGATCATAGTTTAACACTACACATGCTGACGCTCTCACTTGCTTAAGTGTCCATGTTGTCATTTCTGGATGAAGTGAACTCTCAGTGACCTCCAACAAAGATCATCTCAAGAATTAAATAGCAGCATAATGAGTAACTGTACCAACATAAACACTATATATTATAATATAACACATAATATTAAGGTTGTCTTTGGATGGTCATCAACCATCAGATCAAATATGCTAGTGAGAGTAAACATGACCATACTCTTTTGATTTTAAGTCACACTGAATAAAGTCAATTTGTAGAACTCATCAAAGCTATCACCAGTGGTATTGAAAAAAAGCTCAGTTCTCTTTCCCAACTTAGCAATAATACATTTTTTGATTAAAGTAGTATAGAAGGTTAACAGACAATCTTGACTGGAATTGCCAACCTTATTGATTATGTTTAATTTACAATGCAAGCTGCGTGGAACCTAATTTTATTTAACTTGCATTGCCAATTGTAATTTCTCTTGTCTGTAAAAAGTCTTTGACTTTCTTTTAAGCTTCTATTATCAGGTAGCCAATGATGCCTACTAAAACAGAGTTTTTAAAATGGTCTAACCCTTCCCTCAAAACATTCATATTCCTACAACAAATCCCATTCCAGAAAAATGTGTTTTCAAAGAAAAATGGCAGAGATCTGAAAAATGGCACAGTGAAAAAAATGGCACTCTAAAATCTCAGATCTGCTGATATCAGAGTTGGTTTGTTTGTTTTAAATTACTAGACTGAAGGTAACTCGTGCTCATTTCTGCTATGGAGCCATGGAGCATTCCATATGAAAAATCCAAGAGTTCAAAAACAGATCACTTCTGAGGTTATGACAAATGGTGGCACCTCACCAGTCTCTCTTGTTTGCTCAGTCTCCCATTCTGAATCACAGGTGATTCATGTGTGAACTGCACTTGAATTTGCTTTCTTTTGTATAATGCCTGAATGAACTTTCTTAACTGCTGAGATTGCATAGATATTTTCAAATATGACATGGGCAAGCTGTAACAAAAAGGGAAAATCTGATGACTTCAAAAAAAGAGCATACTTGTCTGGAGTCCATTTGGAACTGGGAACAGGTCTCTGTCAAAGACTATGAGTTGTTAATGGTTTTCTAAATGCAGTGGCATATCTAGGTTCAATAATGCATAGTGCTAGCACGGAAGTTGTGCGCCTAGGTGCTGCTTCTCCTCTGCCACTGACCTAGGCCAAGGAAGACCCTGGCAAGGGCAGCAGCCATGGGCCAGGCCCAGGTGGAAGGGCTGCTGCTGCCCACACCATCGCTGCATTGGGTTGAGAAAGACCCGAGCAGGAGCAGTGGGGGGAGGCATCAGGCCATACCTGGGTGGAAGGGCCTCTGCTGCCGCTGCTGCTGCCACTGCTACACCAGGCTAAGGAAGGCCACGAAAGGGGTGGCATTGGACCAGCCCAGGTGGAAGGGTGGGGAGTTGGCATTTTGGCACCCCACTGGCATTGGTGCCCAGAGCACACACCACTTGCCCTGCCCTGGATACTCCTCTGTCTAAATGTAACCTCCAGGGATACTCCTTTTCCCAGCAAACACCCACTCCCGAACATACACACAAATCATTGTTATTGTGTGCCTTCAAGTAATTTCTGACTTCCAGCAACCCTAAGGCAACCCTATCATGGGGTTTTCTTGACAAGATTTTTTCAGAGGAGGATATTCCTTTGCCTCCCTCTGAGGCTGAGAGAGTGTGACTTGCCTAAGGTGGCTCACTGGATTTCCATGGACAAAATGGGACTCCAATCCTGGTCTCTAAAGTCATAGAAAAGTGCTCAAATGACTTCATAGAAGCATAGAAATGTAGAGCTGGAAGAGACCACAGGGGCTATCCAGTCCAACCCCCTGCCCTGCAGGAACACCCTCAAAGCATTCCCGACAGATGGCCATCCAGCCTCCAAAGAAGGAGACTCCACTACACTCCAAGGCAGCACATTCCACTGCCGGACAACCCTGACTGTCAGGAAGTTCTTCCTGAGGTTTAGGTGGAATCTCCTTTCCCGCAGCTTGAATCCATTGCTCCTTGTCCTGGTCTCTGGAGCAGCAGAAAACAAGCCCACTCCCTCCTCTACATGGCATCCCTTCAAATATTTAAACATGGCTATCATGTTCCCTCTTAACCTTCTCTTCTGCAGACTAAACATACCCAGCTCTCTAAGTCTATCCTCATAGGGCATGGCTTGCAGGCCCCCACAATTTTGATCGCCCTCCTCTGGACTTGCTCCAGCTTAACCATGTCCTTCTTGAATTGGGTGTCATGAGCCAGGCTGAGCATGCTGCTGATTCAGACGAGGACTCTGAGTTAGACTTGGACTCCCAGCTGGGGGAGGATCCCTTGGAGGGAGAGGGAACTACTTCGGAGTCAAGGGAGGGGCCTGCCAGTGACCCCACAGCTGTCCCAGGGCCGGATCCCGAGCCAGTACCTGCAGCAGATGAGACTAGTGCTTCTGGCTCAACAGAAGCTGCTGTTTCTGACTCCAGCCCGGAGTTTGCAGCAGACCCTCCCCCCGTGTTCCTCCAGAGGCGGCTGGAGAAGGAGACGGTTCGCAGTTCACAGCGGCTGTGAGAGAAGCGTCTGAGGGCCTCCAGCTGTGAGCTGGGCCAACGGACATTTGATCAGCTCCAGCTGGGCTAGAGACTGTATTTAAGACAGATGCTGAGGGAGTTGGGCACTGGGCAACAACTGTCTACCATCTGAGAATCTGCATCCTGTGTCATGGGCTTTCTGTTCCAGGCCAATCCTTGCTATTGAGTTTGCTGCCTCTGTTTGTTTTGGGTGACGTAACCTCTTGATTACTTTATTACTTTATTACTAAAAGCCATAAACTCAGCTCTTGCCTCTGTGTCTGCTTAAGCCGCTGCCTGACATTGACAGATTGTTGCCCCATGCTTACGGCTAAGCAGAATGGAGGCTTTATAGGAAGAGAATGCAGCGTTAAAGGTGCAGCTGGCTGTTTGGGCTCACGAGAACTAGGGACTCCAAATGCAGGTTGACCAGCTGACCCATGCTGTACAGTATCTCTAACTCCAGGTGGGCCAGCTGCAGGCTGTACGAGCCCTGCCAGCTCCAAAGATTCCCATGGCAGTTCCACAGCGTTTTTCTGGGGAACCTTCTGAGTTAGAGACTTTTATAGCCAATTGCAAGCTCTACATTCACATCTGGAACTATGACTTCCCCAATGAGCTGGCTCAGGTTGCCTTCATGATCAGTCTGCTTTCTGGTATGCCAGCCAAATGGGTCACACCCCTGCTCTACCAGAACAGTGCAGTCTTGGACAGCACGGCCTCCTTTTTGCAGGCCTTGAGGACTGTTTGGGGGGACCCTGGTCAAACAGAGACGGCCAGTCGCCAGCTATGCCAGTTGCAGCAGGGAAAAGGTTCAGTGGGAGAGTACATGACCTTGTTCCGGTTATTGGCACAGGACTTGGCATATAATGACCCCGCCTTGCAGGATCAGTTCAAGGCGGGACTAGCTCCGGAAATTTTGGATGAGCTGGTTCGCAGCCCCCCACCAGATACCCTGGAGCTTCTGATACAGCAGGCGCTCCACATTGATGGCCGCCTGGAGGCGCGCAGGCAGGCCCGCCGTGCTGGAAACCCCGGTTCCAGAACTGCCGGGAGTGGGGGAACCTGGGTACCCGCTCCACGGGAGACCCTGCCCGGCCGGTCCGTGTCCAGACCCCCCACTGGCTCAGCGAACACCGAGGAGCCAATGCAACTCGGAGGGGCACGTCCACGACTAACCACTGAGGAGAAAGAGCACTGGAGGCGGTCCAGACTGTGTCTGTACTGTGGTTTGGGTGGACATTTTGCTCAAGTTTGTCCTTCCAAGCTGTCGGTCTCTGCCCCGTCGGGAAACGCCAACCTCCAGGCATAAAGAGTCTGTGTGGCCTGGGGGAATCTGTAAGCGAGGGCCCACTGGCAGTGCCTGAACCTAAGTGAGACCCGTTGTTGGTGGCTGCCACGGTGTGTTTCGGCAGTGCGCCACCGGCTCCTGTGGGGGCCATGATTGACTCTGGAGCCTCCAACAACTTCATCGATCTGCAGTTTGTTAAGGACCATCAGATACCGCTGGTTCCCCTGCCTGAGCCACATCCTGTGGAGATCATCGATGGGTGGCTGTTAAAATCTGGCCCAGTTACCCATCAGACTCCTGAGGTGGTTTTAGAGATTCAGGGGCATGTGGAACAAACCTGCTTCTTGGTGGCGGCAGTGCCGCATTTTCCCCTGGTGCTGGGAATGCCCTGGCTCTCCCGCCACGATCCATGCATCTCCTGGTCTTGGCGCGAGGTGTTGTTTGCGTCCAAGTACTGCCAGGAGCACTGCTGGCCAGAGAGGCTCTTGGCTTCCCTGGAGACCGCAGACCCGGAATCCTCCATGGAGCTGCCACAGAAATACCGGGACTTTGCGGACGTGTTCGACCAGAAGGAAGTCGACCAGTTGCTGCTGCACCGAGTCTACGACTGCATGATAGACCTGGTTCCTGGCACTCCCCTCCCAGCTGGGCGGATCTACGCTCTTTCTGAGCCTGGGCTGGCTGCTTTGAGGGAGTTCCTCGAGAAGAACTTACGCCGGGGCTTCCTGCAACCATCGACTTCACCAGCAGGAGCCCCCGTGTTGTTCGTCTGCAAAAAATCGGGGGAGCTCCGTCTCTGCAATGACCACAGAGCCCTAAACTGGATCACCATCCAGAACAGCTACCCCTACCCCTGATTCCGGAGCTGCTGGAGGGTTACGGCATGCCACTGTCTTCACCAAGCTGGACCTCCGTGGGGCGTACAATTTGGTCCAGATCCGCACTAGTGACAAATGGAAAACCGCATTTCAGACCCGTTACGGCCACTATGAGTACACGGTGATGCCATTTGGCCTGTGCAACACCCCCGTTGTGTTTCAGCACTTCGTCAATGACGTCTTTCTGGACTACCTGAACCGCTTTTTTATCATCTACCTGGATGACTTTTTGATCTATTCCCCAAACCAGCGTGTCCATGAGGCGAATGTGCGCGCGGTCTTGCAGCGCCTCCAGGAACACCGCTTGTACGTCAAGCTAGAAAAGTGCGCATTCGACCTCTTGGCGGTCGACTTTTTGGGTTACCGCATTTCCAGAAAGGGTATCGAGACGGATCCCAGCAAGGTGGAGGCGATAGTGTCCTGGCAGGCCCCTGGTAGATGCAAGGACATGCAGCGTTTTCTGGGGTTCTCCGATTTCTACTGCAAGTTTATCCCAGACTATGCCACATTGGCGGTGCCCATCACCAGCCTTCTGCACAGGAAGGCTCCGTTCCAGTGGACCCCCGCTGCACAGCAGGCATTTGAGCAACTGAAAACCCACTTCACCACTGAGCCTATCCTGCAGCACCCGGACCCCAAGAAGCCGTTCGTCCTTGAAACCAATGCATCAGATGTCACTTTGGGGGCAGTCCTCTTGCAGCCTACTGGCCCCGAGTCCCAGCTGTTGCCATGTGCCTACCATTCCCAGCAGCTATCGCCCGCTGACAGGAATTATACTATCTGGGAGAAAGAGCTGCTAGCGGTCAAAGCGGCATTCAAGAATTGGTGGCATCTGTTGGAAGGGTCTTTCCATCCAGTACAGGTGAGGACTGACCACTGGAATCTAGAATACTTGCAGATCGCCCACAAGTTCACTCTGCGTTAGATGAGGTGGGCGCAGTTCTTCTCATGCTTCAACTTTCGTCTGCAGTATGTGCCTCAAGCCCGCAATCGGCGAGCGGATGCCTTGTCCAGGAAACCTGAGTATGCCGCGACCCCGGAACAGGAGGCTCACTCCACCATTCTGCACCCCGAAAACTTTGTGTCGGCTGTGGAAGTGGCAACCCTGACTGAGTGCATACGAGATGCCCAGGCTCAAGACCCATCAGTGTTGTGGTCCCGGATAGGGGAACCCTCTTCGCTGTGGACCGAGCGGGATGGGCTACTTTACCACCACGGTTGACTGTTCATACCGACGGGGACCTGTCGGGAAGAGGTGCTGCGCCTTTGCCATGACGGGAAACCTGCGGGTCACTTCGGGTTGTACAAGACTTTGCAGTTAGTGACTCGGGAGTTCTGGTGGCCTAGAGTCCGAGCAGATGTAGATCGCTACGTGCGCACGTGCCCTGTGTGCCGCCGGGCCAAGGACCTGCTGGGCAGGCCCTCGGGGCTCTTGCAACCGTTACCAACATCTACAGGGCCCTGGAAAATGATCTCCATGGACTTCATCATGGAACTTCCACTGTCAAGGGGCCACACCACCATTTTGGTGGTGGTGGACCTCCTAACCAAGATGGCTCACTTCATCCCTTGTCCCGCGATCCCCACCGCCAAGGAGACGGCTCGCTTGGTCCTGGACCATGTTTTCCGGCTACACGGTCTACCGGAGGGGATCGTGACAGACCGGGGAACTCAGTTCACCGCCTGCTTTTGGCAGTGCCTACTTTGGCAATTGGACATCGAGCCTGTCTGTCCTCTGCCCATCATCCACAGATGGATGGGCAGACAGAGCACATCAATGCCATTTTGGAGCAGTACTTGCGCTGCTATATCAGTTATCAGTAGGACAATTGGGTCAATCTCCTTCCGCTGGCGGAGTTTGCCTATAATAACACCACGCACTCCATAACTCGGCAGACCCTGTTCTTCACCAACTACAGGTTCCATCCTAAGTGGTTTCCGTCGACAGGGACACCGTGCGCGGTGCTGGCTGCGGACCAGTGGCTGCAAGAACTTCAGGTGATTCAGGGCCTCCTGCGGGAACAGCTAGATCAGGCCAAGGAGGCGGACAAACGGGAGGCGGACAAACATCGTCAACCGGGGGGCCCGTTGCAGGTCGGGGACTGCATCTGGCTGTCCACCCATTTCGTACCGACGACCCGCCCCGTCATAAGCTGGACGCTTGGTTCCTTGGACCTTTTGTCATCTCTGCACAGATCAACCTCGTGGCGTTCTGGTTACAGTTCCTTCGATCCTTGCGGGTTCACCCGGTGTTTCATCGGTTGCTGCTGGTGCCTGCCAAGGATGTGCGGGATGACGTTGCACGCGGTCCCCCGCCACTTCCAGTTCTGGTCGATGGGGAGTTTGAGGTAGCTGATATCCTAGATTCTTGGCAGCAGCGGGGCCACCTCCAGTACTTGGTCGATTGGTTGGGATATGGGCCGGAGGACCAGTCCTGGGAGGATGCGGCGGATGTCCATGCACCAGAGTTGGTGTAGCACTTCCACCACCGTTACCCGGCCAAGCCTCAGCCTCCACCAGGCGGGGGAGGAGTTCTTGGGGAGGGGAGTGATGTCATGAGCCAGGCTGAGCATGCTGCTGATTCAGACGGGGACTCTGAGTTAGACTTGGACTCCCAGCTGGGGGAGGATCCCTTGGAGGGAGAGGGGCTACTTCGGAGTCAAGGGAGGGGCCTGCCAGTGACCCCACAGCTGTCCCAGGGCCGGATCCCAAACCAGTACCTGCAGCAGATGAGACCAGTGCTTCTGGCTCAACAGAAGCTGCTGTTTCTGACTCCAGCCCGGAGTTTGCAGCGGACCCTCCCCCGTGTTCCTCCAGAGGCAGCTGGAGAAGGAGACGGTTCGCAGTTCACAGCGGCTGTGAGAGAAGCGTCTGAGGGCCTCCAGCTGTGAGCTGGGCCAACGGACATTTGATCAGCTCCAGCTGGGCTAGAGACTGTGTATTTAAGACAGATGCTGAGGGAGTTGGGCATGGAGCAACAACTGTCTACCATCTGAGAATCTGCATCCTGTGTCATGGGCTTTCTGTTCCAGGCCAATCCTTGCTGTTGAGTTTGCTGCCTCTGTTTGTTTTGATTACTTCATTACTTTATTACTAAAAGCCATAAACTCAGCTCCTGCCTCTGTGTCTACTTAAGCCGCTGCCTGACATTGACATTGGGGTGCCCAGACCTGGACACAGTATTCAAGATGAGGTCTAACCAAAGCAGAGTAGAGTGGTACCAGTACCTCCCTTGATCTAAACACCATACTCCTATTGATGCAACCGAGAATTGCATTGGCTTTCTTGGCTGCCGCATCACACTCCTGACTCGTGTTCAGCTTGTGGTCTATTAAGACTCCTAGATCCCTTTCACATGTACTGCTATCCAGCCACGTGTCCCCCATCCTATATTTCTGTATTCCATTTTTTACGTACCATTTTTTCTATCTAAGTGTAGGACCTTACACTTGTCTCTGTTGAATTTCATTTTGTTAGCCTTGGTCCAGCTCTCCAATCTGTCCAGGTCATTTTGAATTTTGATCCTGTCCTCTGGCGTATTAGCAACCCCTCTATTCCTTCATCCAAGTCATTGATGAAGATATTGAACAGCACTGGGCCCAGGACAGAACCCTGTGGCACTGTGACTTATACTATGTTGGCTCTATATGAAAGTGAATTTGACATACAAACCACACATGTAAACTATTATGTGGCTTAGCAGTCTTCTCCCATACTAAGACATGGACAGAGGGCTTTAACTTTCCTTCGTGCAATATGAACAGCAAGAGCAGCTTTTGAGAGCTTTCCCCTTATTATGCACCTCACTGCTCATTGCCACACACAGCTCTATACTTAGAGAAATGGCAGGGAGCTGCTGAGATTCCTCAAGGAAGGACTCTGGCAAAGACTTTACTGCTGTTTCCACTTCAGGAGGGGAATTAAAGAGTTCTTTGTCTGTGTCTAGGGTTGGGCCAGAGTGAGAGGCTTTTCCATTATTCCTTGCTTTGTTGAAAGATGGCTTGGGTATTTATAACTCTTGAGAATCTGGTCTGCTTTATTTAAAGACCCAGTTTAAATGATGATGCTTTTGAATATATTGGATTTCTTCTCCATTGAAACATGGTAATTTACATTAGATCATGGGAATTTAAAAGTCTGCAGGTGGTGGAGACGGACCATTTGTACTCCCTAAAGAAGACTGCAAGGAACTGGGAAAGATAATGCATTGTGATACATGTCATCATGACTCTGGGGGTCAAGTGGGATAATTGTTAAAGCTCATTGCCAGTCCCTCCTCTGGCCTCTTTAACTTTGTTGCTTGGCCTACCCTCCCTCTCTGGTGGTCAGTACAGGCTGGTTACTTTAGCAAAGGCATAGAAGTTACCACTGTAATCTTCTGGACAGCCCAATTTTTGATGGTGCTTTGATCACAGAACTATGACACCTCTGCAACCCAATTGAAATGCTGCTCTCAGCTCCCCATCCAAATCAGCCCAGTTCAATTTTGCCTTCCAGCTAAATGAACACATAAACCTTCTCTCTCATTTAAGATAATTATATAATTAATAATTTAAAGCGCCAGAGCTAAGTGTTCACGGGATAAAGCAAAACAAAGTATAATGCATCAAGATATCATGAATAAACATAGAACATCAAAATGGGATTTGAAGAGAATAAAAGTTTAAATCCATGAACTACAAAACATCAGCTAAGGAAAACACATAAAGTTCCCGAAGTTGGTCATTTTAAATCCACCAAGACCATTATACTCCATAACACTAGACACTGGTTCATTAGGCCAAGTGTAACACTGCCTGCCATGTTCAGGCTAATTGCAGGCAGCTTGACTGCATCTGCCTCCTTACTTAGAGCCAGTCCATGGAGTTGCATGCTTCTCCCCACCACCAGCAGCCCAAAAATAATGATAATGTGGAGACCGATCACAAGAAGAGACTTTAGTTCAGTAAGATGTTAAATATGACTGAGCTGTCATTATGCAGGAGGAAAAGGGGGGATCAGAACTAGATGGCTCTGCCCAATATTGATTCTAGGTTTGGTTTTAATTAGTCATCTTTCCCTACTGGTCCTGTTGAGCAGCAATCCACCACTACCCAATAATGTTTGCTATAATTCACTAGAGTACGGTGTTCCCCTGGACAATGCTGTAAACATTCTCTCTCTCTCTCTTTTCAATCTGTGTGTGTGCGTGGGCGTGCATGCACATGCGCGCACACGCACACACAATTTTTCTTCCCCAGATTCTCCACAATTCACACCACCTGCTGGTCCAAACTTTCATTTCCAACATTTCATTCTCGCATTTCCTCCTCTCACTTGGAAAGAAGGTGGATAGGAATGATTGCAGTTCTTACTCCTGAATGAAGAAGGGGTTAAAATAATTGTGACATGGAATGTCCTGGATTTTACAACTTCTGTGACTGTTAGAAGACCCTCAGAAGGCTGGCAAGTACTGTCTGCAAACTTATTGTATTATAATTGAAATATGGTTCAGTAGTCAGTAGTCCATTCTAGCAAAAAAATCAAGTAGAACAACTAAAAAAAATATAAATCCCCTTATGATTTCAACTAGTCATGACTGTGCATTCTTTAGCATTGTCTATCCATTGATCAAATAGAACAACTTCTTTCTTTATGGTCCTTATTAAAAGGATGGAATTTTTCAAACAAAGAAGGTAGGAAGAGTGGCTTTTCCATTCTGAGGTGCTAATTAGTCTCATTATTCCACTGCTTGAAAGTTGAACAGTGGCAGTTTCAGTAGAGACAAAAAGTAGTACTTCACACTATTCATAGTTAAACAATAGAATGTGCTACCACAAGATATAGTGATGACTACTAACATGAACAGCTGTAAAAGGGGATTGAAAAATTCATACAGGATAAGGCTATCATGTTTTGCATGCCACTCTGAGATCTCACAATAGAGGGCAGGTCAGAAATATTTCAATAAACTCTATATTTCTGGCAGTCATCAGGGAAAAAATCAAAACATTTGAAATGTGGTGCTGGAGGAGAGTTCTGCAGACACCATGGACTGCCAACATGACCAATAAATGAGTCCAAGAGTAAATCAAGCCCGAGCTATCCCTAGAAGCCAGAATGACCAAACTGAGGCTATTGTACCATATCAAGAGACAACACAACTCATTTAAAAAGATGATAACATTCAGTAGAATTGAAGGTATTAGAAAAAGAGGATGAATGTATTATATGTGGATTCACTCAAGGAAATCACCACCTGAATTTCCAAAACCTTAACAGAGCTGTTGATAATCAGGACTCTCGGAAGTTTATCATTCATAGGGCCACCATAAGTCAATGCTGACTTATGGTCATCTTATAGGCGACTATTCAGCCACATTGGGACTAGATAGGCCTGTGTTCTGACTCAGTACAACTCTCCTGATTGTATTATAATTTTCCTAAGAATGAGTGTTGAACAGGCATGCAAAGGAATGCGGTCAAGAAATAAATAAATAAAATATGTTCAGCTATCAACATTTTATCAGTTTAATGTTCCATATCTGTCACTTCTTTACTTCCACCCTTGTACAACTACTTCTGGTCCACAGAGTAGCCATTAAAGATCATCTCAGGACCAATGTAGGAGGTATAATCCTAGAGGTATTGCCCAGTTCATAAGCTGTTTCAGCTAACTCACTGCTTTTACTACAAAACAGAAGATAATAATACAAATTCGGTAATATGTGCATAGTAACACACGTCTTCTCCAGTTATAAAGACCTACAGTGTTGGGGACAAGGCTATTTGAAAGACCATATCCTTTCATATGAACCTGCCTACCATGTGCTCATGGATATGACACTGTTTCCAAAAATGTATAAAACCTTGGGCAAACTTTTGGGCAAAAAAGGAGTCATAATTTAATACAGAATAATGAAGGAATAAATTTTTGAAGTAGGTGACACAGAAGTTTTGGTAGTCCCCTGGGGGTTTCCTAGTTTACCATCACAAGACATTGCCTTGTTTGTCGCTTGGTTACATCATCCCAGCCCAAAAGAAGCTGGAAGCCTACAGCTATGCCATTGGCAGTTTAGAGGTCAACCTAGAATTCAAAGCATGCTTGTCAGTACAACAGATAAAGCAAGTCAGAAGGAAAGGGAAACAGGAAGTACAGACTGAGTAGTTGTCAGCAGATGAGATTTATTTTATACTTTATCCCTTGAGAAAAAAATGCATGTAGATGAATACTTATTACAACAATCATTATTTATCATTTCTTAATCTGATATAAACTGTTTGTTCAGACCCAGAATGCAGAATGAAAATGTTTCACTCTCTGAAGTGCTGACACCCTGTTGATAGCGACTTCAATAAACAAACATTGTTTTTCAATACCTCTATGCAGCCAACATTTGCTAGCAAAGATAGAGTTCTTTATAGGATCACTGCTGTTGTTCAGGAAATATGACAGTCAGATTAAAGGCTTCCCAATGAAAACTTGAGTTTTATATCAAGATAAAAGCGAGGGCTTTTGCCTATTTTATTTCAGATTGTCCATATTAATCTAAGTCTGCTATTAGAAATGAAGCAAAAAGGAATTCAAGCCATAACACAGCTATGCATTGTGTTCTCTCTTTGAAATAAATGTTGCAAATGTATCTAAATGAGTGACTTCATCAGCTGGAGGAACCCGTTCAGAACCCTCTGGCTCAGGCAGCACTCAAGCTCAATGTCAGGCCCCTGATCCAACAACTCTGCAATTTGTGGTGGCCCCTCTCCCTCTGAGTCAACACAAGGACAGTTTTATTCAAGGCAACAGCAACAATCATTTGAGAAAGTTCTATTTTGGTAATCAATTCCATATGACTATGCCCGATATGACTGTGCCCAGGAAACAGAAAGAGTTTTCAGCAGCCAGATCTATGCATCTCACAAGTTATAGAGTTAGTGCATGCCATTGCAGATAGATGCACAACCCTCGCCTACACAGCATGTGTGCTGAAAGTTACACCATATAGACCTCTTATATCTGATATTATTATGCTTTATTTTGTGCAAACTAATCCACCTACACTTTCTGTGCCACCTGTTCTTATTGCTGCTTCTATCAGAACTCCTGGCCAACTACTCTCTAACTACCACTACTTTGTTGTTGTGCCTTCAAGTTGTTTCTGACTTATGGAGATCCTAAGGCAAATATATTACAGGGCTTTCTTAGCAAGATTTGTTCAGAGGGGGGAGTTGCCTTTTCCTTCCTCTGAGGCTAAGGACCTTTTTGCACCTTACCTTTTCACGGTGCTGGGGTGCGGGTATCATGCAAGTAGCCTCTTGCGAGAGGCTTTCGCGTCCCCACTGCTTTGCCTCTGCAGCTGCTGCCTGCTAGTGAGCAGGCAGCATGAGGGCTCCTCCTCTTCCTTCCACAGTGCAGCCTGGGATTTTCCCAGGCTGTGCTGGGGCAGGAAGAGCAAGCACCATGGCTCCGGAGGCTCTGCACACACAGTAAGTGCACATGGGGCCCTGGAGTGATGCGCGATCACACACCATTTTCAGCTAAAAGCCAAAAATGAAATAGTGCGCGATCAGCACCTGCCAGCCCCGGGCAGCATCGTGCAATTGCAAGGACGTCATGTGGATGGCTCTTCACAATTGCACAACACTTCAGAGGCCCTTTCGAATGGCGAATGCCGGGCGAAAAGGGCCTAAGAGAGTATAACTTGCCCAAGGTTGCCAAGTACTGTATTTACTGGTGTATAAGACTCACTTTTTCCCTCAAAAAATACTGTTTGAAAATGGGGTGCATCTTATGCACTGGTGTGTTTTACATTCCGGCAAATAGTATTTACCAGTGTATAAATCGGGTGTATCTTATACACAGGTGTGCCTGAACAGGAATTAAGACCCTGGTCTCCAGAATCACAATTCAACACTCAAACCACTATACCACGCTGACTCAACTGCTGACACTATAAACACAAATTATGTTTAGAGTGTCTGTGGCAAACCCATCATTCTCAGCTCATATGCATGAATGTTTTACTAGGGATGTGTGGCAATTTCATCTCAGTACCTTATTTTATAAAAATCTAACAAACTTACAAATTTCTTCATATTAGTGATAGGAAAAATTTGAATAAAAAAAGAATGTTGCATTAACTCCAATTGTTGGATTTGCCCTTCAAGACCCCAGGCTTTAAAGACTTAATTTTTCTTATTTGAGTCCCAGAGTTGTATTTAGCCTGAGGTGCACCTTCACTATGCAGTTGCAGCATTTTTATGCCACTTCAACTCTCATAGTTCCATGAGAAAGTCTCTGGGGATTTCCAGTTTCATGATGGACTTCAAAGTCTCAGACAGAGAACAAAAGAACTGTAAGCCCCTCAGCAAACTACAAATTCCAGAATTCAATATGATGCAGTCATGGCAGTGAAAAGTGGTATTAACTGCCATAAGTCTGCATTGTATATATGGCCCAATTTGGTGCTGAATCAGGATTACCATTTATTTTTGTTACCAGCTCCCATTCTAGTCTCAGCAATGTTGTCTTCTTCTGTATGTCTATTCAGACAGTTAACCCAGGTCCAACTGCTCTGGGGTAAACCAAAGTTCAACATTATCCTAGACTAAATAACAGGAAAAGAGATAAAGGAAAGGTGACATGAGTGGCACATAAGTGGAAAAAGAAGATGAGAAAATGAATCTCTCCATGCTGCAGAACAAGATAACTGAAGAGAACCAGGTCATAGAGAAGAGATATGATAGGGACAACCAAACAACCATGACATAAGGAGTCAGACCTGATCAGTTACTAGCAGATCTATAGGTGGAAAGCATAAAATTCCAGAGGGCTTTGGTGAATATCACTGCTGTTCAAGTGGGCTTTAAGCCTCTTGATCTGTGATTACTATCAAAGAACAGTTACCACAGAATTCAACCTCCATGTCATTTTAAGGCCTAGCATTTTGGCTGCTAGGAGCTTTTTGTATGGGAAAGAAATGTAAAGGAAAAGTTTACATATACATGATATCAAAGCAAAGCATGCCCTCCTTTAGCACATACAAGAGGAAGTGCCCTTGCCCTCTTTAGAACTATGATGAAATAAGTAGAGTATGTAAATGTTTTATATTGTGCCAGGTTCCTAGCAAAAACAAGCTATCCAAGATGCAATTTTCTGAATCAGACCATCTTTCTGAAAGCCCCAACAAGGGAAAGTCCATGGCTAAGGAACAATATCACCAACTCAAGGCAGCTTCTGAATATAAATAGACATAGATGTCAATTGAAATAAAAGTAAAAGTAAACCTAACTATAAAACAAACAGCCATAAAATAGTATAATGAATTAGTGTTATAAAACTAGAAATAAACAACTCAAAAAAATATCCATTGAAATATTCTAAACAGCCTATTTAAAAGTAAGCCTAGAAAGGACCTGTGTCAGATCGCCATTATGGGATCTTGATGCTTGATCACCATTATGGGGTCCTGTTGCTGCCACCAAAATGTCAAACATCTCTCTTCCACATTGCCCTCTTCCCACCGCTGAACCATTCTTCACAACTATACCACTGAAAGCAAAGACCACTAAACCTTCTTCATATTACATGTAGGTGTAGAACAAAGAAAATTAAAACAAAAATATATTTGGTTATTTTTTATTTTAAAAAAAGCAATCATTAACATGCTAACATAAAATTGATGTATTGTTGCCTATCTTCCTAAAATGGCAAAGATGCTTATAATTTCAACTGCCAGTGTTTTAAATCCCACATAGAATAAAATGCAGGTTAAAGTTCCAGTCCCTATCTTATTTGCACCCATCACTTCCAAAAGATTCCATCTCAATTAACTCACAGATCTGTGTGGGCTTGGCCTTGAGGATGACTTGAACTCCACCTGTTTTCTCTGAAAATTCAGCAGCCAACAGTCTGGATCCAGATCTTTTCTCACTGTCACATTCTCAGCTCTCAGCAATGGAGTCTTTCTGTCCATCTGTCTTGTTGTAGACTCTTGTCAGCTTTCCTGGGTTTCAGTTCTGATCCTGCTACTGATCACTTGCTGTTTCACGCTATCTTTAGTCCCATTCCTTCCATTTGTTTTCTTTCTGCTATCCCATCTTCTTCTCATTTTTTTACAGCTACAGCTACAGCTCTTTTCTCCTTCTTCTAGCTCTGGACACCATCTTTCATGCATCCATGAGGATGGAGGTCTCAGATTCCAAGCACCTTCTGGAGGTCTCAGATTCCAAGCACCTTCTTCTTCACTGGGCATTGTCCATCAGTTAGATTCCATGAAGTGTGGGTCATTTCCCCAATTAATTTTGTCCCATTTGGAACCATTCTACACATGTAAATACTGAAACTAGAACTGGCCCCACAACTACTCTCTGACAGTTAAAACCCAATAATAGTCAAAACAATCCTTCACCTCTCTGTGCTGTACTTCCCAGGACAAGCCTCAGATCAAAGCATTATCTTTTTTCTTTAGCTATAGAATCTTTGGAGAATCCATTACACATCAGTGAACATAAACATATTTACTAATAATACATTTTGCTCCACATCAAAGCTGTCTCTACAGAGAGCATGACAAATCTTATCATAGAATCTTAGAGTTGGAAGGGGACACAAAGACCACCAGAGGTTGGATGGGATCTCTCAGGAGTGCTTTAGTTGTGTACTCCTTATCCTTCAAAGAAGGAGAGTCCTCTGAAGCAGTCTATTCCATTATCAAAGTTCTCATTGGTTCCTGTCTCTTCAGTAGCAGAAAATAAGTTCATTTCATTCATTCTACACAAGTGCATTCCTTCTTCTACATGACATCTCTTCAGATATTTACATATGGCTATCATTATACCTCTCAGTCTTCTCCACACTTGTTTGTGGGAACTGGTACCTTAGTGGGAGTACGCAGCCATTTATCTTAGGTACTTGGGCATATTATATGTCTGAGAGGGTTGAGATTTGGTTTCAGATTAGTTAGATTGATTTTAGATTGGTTTGAGAACAAGGATAGTGAAGAACTTTAGTACAGAGTAGAGAGTAGAATGGAGTTCACCATTAAGGCCAAGCTTAATCCGAGGCAGCAGTGGAATATGCTGCCTCAATGGAGTGTGGTGGAGTCTCCTTCTTTCGAGGTTTTTTAAACAGAGGCTGGATAGCCATCTGTTGGGAGTGCTTTGATGTGTGTTCCTGCATAGCAGAGGGTTGGACTGGATGGCCCCTGTGGTCTCTTCCAACTATATGATTCTATAGTTAAGAAAGAAGGCAATGAGGGCTGGGTATCAGGTATCAGGGCATCAGTGTTGAGCATGTTTGCATACACTTCGAAGTAACCAAATTTGCATACAGTTCCAAATAATCAGGAAGTGCCTTTCCCAAGTTTGAAGATACCACTTCTGAGGATGATATTAAAGGGTGCCTGGCATCTATGAGATCTTGAGGTTGACTACAATTAGGGTTAGTGTTCCACTAACTCCCGGGGCACTGGCCTGGGGCACTTCATTTCCCCATCACCTTCCCCAGCTTGCCCATGTGGGAGGGAAAGTCAAGGGTGAGGAAGGGGTGAAGCCATCTCTACACCCTTCCCTTCTGAGGGGTGGAGCTTTGGGAAAGGGACCCTTCTGAGGGGAAGGCTTTGGGTCTAGAGTAGGCAGAGAAACTCTTCAGACTAGATTGGGGGATCTTGGGCCAGAGATTCCCTTCCCTTGCTTTAAAAGCTACATGAGGCCCAGTGAGATTGTACAAGGCCAGGGAATAGTATAGAATGGTAAGCCTAGCAGCATGCTGGGCATTTCTTAACATGTTTTATCTTAACATATTGTTTTAGCAATGCACTATAGTATGTTTTTTGAGCCAAGAACACAACTGAAAAATTTATAAAAGTATGAAACCAAAAAGATAATTACTTTCTGATCCAACATTCATCCTAGAGGTGAAGATCAGATCAATGTGGACTGGACTTCATGATATTCAAACTTCTTGAGTAATTTTATCTTTGACATACATTATTTCATGAAGGAAGTATAGCCAGGAAAGAAGAAACTTACCAGACAGGTGGCATTTTGGTATCTTCCCTGTAGCATGTATAATATTATCCTCCTCCCCCCAACAAAGCAGGATTAATATTGTGTTGGCTTTTGTTTTATAATGGAAATGTGTGTTATTTATATGACAGCTACGGGCTTCTACCAGGGATAGACTCCCACATGAAGAAATGATTTAGCATGATAGCAGACACCTCAGAACCAACAATTATGATCATCCTTCAACTGCCAACCCACTGACAAGCAACACTGGGATAGAGAGGTGTGATCATGTTTGCATACATTTCCAAGTAACCAAATTGCAAGTGGCGCATTGCCCAAATGTGGCACTTTGCCCAAATGATGCTAAACTGACATTTATTGGCAGCATCTCACTGACAGTTTGTTCTTTTTGCTTTGGAGTTCATTAACACAATGTAATGCACATGCATGCACACACAAAAATAACAGATCAAGCTATGTCATTCTTTAGTGATTTTCTTTAAAAAAAAAACTTAAAATACACAACAGTTATAATATTTCTAAAACTTCTGATATTTGTTTTAGTATTTCTAGAAGAAATAAGAACAAACTGTTAATCTTTAGTGAAGTGTTGCTAAGTGCTACTAAGGCAGTGTTAGAGGGACCGGCACAAGTGTTATATTAATCATATTATGTCAATCATGAGTAACATATGGTATTATAATTATAGCAAGCATGTTTACAAAAGAAGTGGACAGGTGCAAACGGTTGAATACCAAATGTTCTTATGCTTTCTCCAAAAATGTTCTCTTATAAAACTGTAGTTTATTGAAGGAGGTGTTAAAAATAAGATTGGGTTTTTTTAAAAAAACAACAACATAGTTTTATATAGGTTTTTTTTCAGTTCACTATTTTAAGAAAGAAAACAAAATATTTTGCATACTTTCTCAACTTCAATAGATTTTTCTGTACTGGATGACTAAGCAACACAACAGTCTATGAGATTCAGGAGACACAAATATAAAGCGATGTACACTGAGCCACAATTGCCACTACAGCAAAAAGGCCTAAATTGGCTGTTAACCATCCATGGGTCTTGGGATTTCACTGAAAATGTCAGCTCAGTAGCTTCAACAAAGTGTCAGAGAAAGGCGAAGGGGCAGGGAAGCAGATTCACTGTTAGGAAGTACTAGGGAGTGACTGAAAACAAGCAGTAAGTCTAATCATGTCATTGGGGCTTATAGTTTAAGATGAGAAAGGTGGACACATGTTCTTCAACTAGGACCTGTGCTCTTAAGAAATAGGAATAATTATTATCTTTCAATGATAGTGTTCTGAGACTACAATGATAATCACACTTCAGTGGGAATATGCTTCATTGAACATAGTAGAAATGCATTTGGCGTAAACATGCTCAAACTGTGCTCATAAATTTTCCAGTGCATATCTGGCAATAGTTTCATTAAAACTTCAAAAAGGGTGTATGGCGGGGGGAGGGAAGCAGCATATGGAATGATTTGAACATGCTGAATAATATTGTAATGCTTACCAACACATATAGGAATGGATTCGTATTTAATCATGTTTAGAGCAAGCCCATTTGAATCACTGGGGCTTAAATCAGTCATGCCTAACTTCTTCCATTGTTTCCAGTAGTGTTGCTCTAAGCCTGAATCCAACCTGTATTTTTTTATGCATCACTTGGTGCGAGTGGGGTATGGGCGGAGGCATACGGAAGGGGTTACAGCATGTGTGGGCATGGCTATGGCATGCGTGGGTGGGGCTATGGCACATGTGGGCAGGGCTATGGTACACACAGCTGGGGCTACAGGGCACAGGGAAGGAGCTATGGTGCATGGGGGCGGGGCTATGGTCCATGGGAGAAGAGCTATAGCATGTATGGGTGTTACTACAGTGCACAAGGGAGGAGCTATGGCATGTGGGGGTGGGGCTACAGTGCATGGGAGGCAAGCAAGGAATGGCATCTCTCCAAAAGCTCCCTCAAATCTTTAGATGTCCTTGGGTGAATGCACAAGCTCTTTCACCTTTCTCTGCTTCTCTCTGGATGACCGAATTCCCTTTCTATTCCAATTTTCCTCCCTTTCTTTCCAGTTAGCTTTGTGTGATTGCTTGTGTGTGACTATTTTTTTTTGTGTGTGTGTGTGTGCATTTATATTTTCCCCCCATAAAGCACATTTAAATTGTACCATAAGTCTTCTGGCTGATCTCTTTTTAGGAGTTACACACACACACCCCGCCAATAGAACACAGGCATCAGATCTCACTAAGTTACCCCCCCCCCCCTATTGCAGGTCTCCTATTTTTGAGCTTATTATTCCCCATTATATGTTTTGGGGTAACAGAGCCATCAGAGTTGAAAACAGTCATTTGATGGGATAGTTGCTTTTCAGTACTAACAAACAAATATGAAGTTAAAAATGAAATTTGATTTTTTTATCCAGGAAAAAAAAACTTAATATAATTAAAGATGCATGGATAGTGCTGCACCCAGCACCAAATAACTGCCTGCAGAAGGGTGAATTCAAACATAAGAGGGATGCAATCTTCCCCTCCCTGCTGTTGCTTTCAGACCACTGCAAAACTTCAGCTGGAGGGGGGCCTAGAACACTCACCAAGTCATATGGTTGGTTGGTGTGTGAGGGAGAAAGGATCTAAAAAGTGCAGCTGGGAAATTCCTTCACTAGGACTAACTAAAATGTGACAAAAGTGTTCATGCTTTCAAACTCTCTAGACCTCTTCATCCAGCTAGGTGACAGCAAAACAATCAAGCAAAGTGTAGAAGGAAATCCAAAATTCTCAGTTGGTCTCATTTTTGCACTACTGTGTTTCTTCATCAACTCCTCCTCCTTTTTTTTTCTACTGTGCAGACTGAGAAAGAAATCTGAAAAGAGTGCACACCTTTGATCATTGTGGCATTTTAATTATTCCCAACAAATATATTGCCAAATGGTGGCTTTTATTTATATTCCACTTTTTGCCCAACACTGGGCCTAAAAGTGCCTACCTTGAGCCTCTGAGCAGTTTATCTCCTTCTCTTCTTCTCTCCCTCCAAGGCAACAGCAGTTGCAGTGGGGATAGATGGAGAACCTTTCATCTAACTCTGGACAAATACATGATGCAGGTGAGCCTACCTCTTCTTCTCTCCCTGTGAGGCCAGGGCAGTCTTTTACATACTGTTACATAATAGATTATGGCAAGTAGCCTGTAGAAATGGATGATATGGTGATTTCTCAGGTATATTTCCCATTTAAGGTTAACCTTCTAAATCACTAAACTAACTCATAAGGACTACTTACCAGCAAATATTGCATTTTTCAGTTCTCAAAATAACTTTGATAAATTCATACTGAACTGTATCTTCCTCCACCTTGAATGAAACTGACCAGAATCCCAATCTTGTATTTGCATGTAAATGTCTATTCTCTGCAACAAATCTGAAAGCCTCCAAACATATGATGAGCCGCGATCACTAATAAAAAAATACCACGTGTGTTTTTGTCAACAATATGAAGTTATTCCCTTGAGGCAGAGATAACAAGCAGGCAATTTTACAACAGGGTAACTAAGCACATAGGGCAGGGAAGATAAGAAGAAAAATTAATATTAGAGAAAATAAAATCCTAGGTTAAGTGTGGGAGCTGGTGATAATTACAAACAGCTTATTTTGCACAGTATGGTGAGACCATTAGAAGGGTTTACCCAATTAATCAGTAATATTTTGTACCCCAGAAGGAGCACAGCTGGCCCACATTATTTTTAGCATGTGTAATATTTTGTTTTCTTCAGAATTATGATGAACTGCAGTAAAATGCACAGCGCATACTGTCATTAGCATATGCTAGATGTGTTCTCTTCTCTCCAGCAAATTCAGATCAACAAAGGAATCTTTTAGTGGGCTGCAAGCTGTTAAATTCAAGTCCCAAACTGTTCAAAATTAGATTTTATTCTAGTACAAATTTCCCCAAAATTCTTTTCCACTGAATATATTTCTTTGTACACAAACTACTTGTAGTGAATCCTCCCTCCGGCCGATACACGTAGGAGAAATGTTTCGGTGAGTAGCTTCACTGTGTAGTCTTTCCCTGGGAAACTGAGTCATGGCTTAAGGTGTATTACCAGGTAATTTAACCTTTGTTTAATGGATCCTGTCTCTTCCATATGACCAAGATGTTCTACCAAGATCAGTTGAACCTATTCTTGTCTTTGGCCCTTTCCGCACCAGGCAACTAGAACGGGGCAGTGCGTCCTCTCACGGAGGTCGTCTGCACCTTGGAGCGGACTAGAAGCGGACTACTTACCAGAGATCCACACCTCAGTCCACTCTTAAACAACCCCAAGTGGTCCTCCAGCGTGTTTTTGAAAGACCGGAAAAAACAGGTCTTTATTTTCCTGGAACGCACTATTGTGTTCCTGCTCCCTTGTGCAGATTTGCAGGCTCGCACCCTCGCCTCATGCAGAAAAGGCCTTTGTTATACAAGGAATCCTCAGTTGTTTCATTTTGTTATTTATGAATCTGGTTCAAAATTCTGTACAGTACGTGCATCCTGATGCAGTTTTTAATGCCTTTGCTGCATTCATTCATTCATCTCTCTCTCTCTTTCTCATTCTCTCTCTCTCTCACACACACACACACATACCCCTATATATTTAGATATCTGAGAGTGAAAACTAGAAAGGGCTCCTGTACCTCTAAAAGTTGTGTAGAAGCAGCATGGTGTAGTGGTTTGGGCACTGGACTACAACTTTGGAGACCAGGATTTGACTCCCTGCTCAGCCATGGAAACCCACTGGGTGACCTGGGGCATATCACATATTCTTAACCCCCAGAAAACCCCATGATAGGTTCACCTTAAGGTCTTGCTGAGTTGGCAATGACTTGAAGGCATGCAACAACAACAGAAGCAGGTGTTTATTGTTAGCTAATTGTGTGACAAGCAACATCTGTCAACATTCCTGCTTCTATACAACCATTAAAGGTATAGGAATTCTCTACAATTTTCATTCTCAGTCTGCTAATCCTATCTATATTACTCAGATACATGAACATGTGGCTTGAAAATTGTAATGAAGCTCGACATACATTTGGAAAGAAGCATCAGTATTACTTTTTCTTCTTTTTCCTCAACAAATATGTTATTTCTTAAATTTAGCTGCTCTTAGTTGCTCTGCTGCCACAAATGGTGGCAGAGCTACAACAGTTAACAGGTCATTAACAGACCACTGGGAATAATATTTGCTATTACAACCACACACACTCTCTAATTTATTAGAAATGTACCTATATGACAGGACTGGGTACGCTCCAGAGCCGAGAGGGCCATAGTAGCTGATTTTCAGGAATTTGGAGCTCCAGAAAGTTGCAGGTGCCATTTTGAGTGACATCACTTCTGGTCGCCTTTTGGCAGGTACTGGTGTTTTGGACTGTGGGCTTTAGAGGCTTCAAGAACTTCATTGTATACCCCCCTGTCAAAGCCAGATGCAATTGACACAATTCCCAACTCTGCTGTAGGAGGAAGTCATGAATTCTAGAAGTATTGGAGATACTGGTAAATATGGTGGCTCCATCCACTGGCCAGTCCTAGTGCTACAGCAGTATAGTTCTCCCACTTTTTGTAGCTGCAGAATAATGAACTTGAAGAAAGATTTTTGTGGAAGGAAAAAAAAAAAAAAGGCTGCCTTCCAAACTGTACACACCCCCTGAAATTTTGAGAATTTCTTCCATCCATGAGAAATCATCATAATCTTCCCATGCCTTCTAGTATGAGAATGGAGATGCAAAAGAAAGGTGGCATTTTTAGTCCTGTTTTATAACAGATAAATTGCAAGGATGCTCAAGAAAATCTCCTTAAATTAGTAAATTATCCTGGCCTGAGAGCTCTGAGGAGTTTCAAAGTAACACCTTAGAAACACTCTTCAAAGCACTTGAAGAGTCAAAAGAATCATACAATCTGCTGGACTGGTCACAGTTATAACTTTAGTGGAATGCCTTTCAACACCAGCCCACATAAAGTATCTTACAGTAGTACAGGAGCTGTTTTTAGTCAACAGTTGAAAAATTGAGGGTTGGGTCACTTTCTTGAAAAGAGATGAAAAGAAAAGATGGATCAAAGTATCAGTCAGTATAATGGATAACACTGAGACTCCCATGCTGGACGATCTCCCTGGTGGTTTCATATAGACATTACTCAACATAGAGTACAAGATGAAATCTTGTGAGCACAGGGAATCTGAGAGCATAGTGGAGATTTGCAGTACATTTTAAGTGGGAGGAAATAATGCTGAAGTGTGGCAATTATGCAGACTCCAGGGTAGCCAAAAAAAAAAAAAAGATCTGTGGAACAAGATACTAGCACTCGACTCAACTATTGTGGTCCATTGTGGAGGACATTCATCTGAAATTCCTGTGACCTCCAGTTAAATGGAAATAATTATTCGAGATAATTAGGCAAGGAAGTCATTTCTGATGAATTATTAAATGCTCTTTGCTTAATAACCAAGTCTATCTTCCTTGGGACCACAATATGTCTTTATGGAAGCTTTTTTCCTCTTATGGTCATTTTTAACTGGTGGCAGTCTGGGCCAGTATCTCATCATCTTAGTTTGTGAGGAAGTGGCCTTGAAATATATCCTTTCCAGAATTCATCCTAAATTGATTTTTGGCTCACCACTGAAAACTACTCATTCTGAATTCTTAACATAGTGTTAGAGTATCCAAAGTGTCCTCATTATGGTCTAATAATAATACATTTTTGTGTTGTTGTGTATCTTCAAGTCTTTTTTCCAATTTATGGCAACCCTAAAGCCAACCTATCACAGGATTTTCTGGGTGCTGAGAGTGTGTGATGCTCCCAAGGTCACCAAGTGTGTTTCCATGGCCAAGCAGGGAATCTAACCCCACTCTCCAAACTCATAGTCCAATGATCAAACCATTACACCACATTGGTTCATAATAATACATTACAACAGTATAATGATTTCAGTGTTCCAAATGCTTCAGATGCTTGCCATCCTTACAATGACCCTGAAGCTGAGACAATATTATCTGGCCCATTCTGGTTGAGGAGTCTGAGGCTAAAACCGAAGGGAGATTGCCTAAATGCTCCCTAGTGAGTTCATGGCAAAGTTGAAATCTGATCATGGACTTCCTGATACTTATTATGTATTTATTAAAAGTATTTATTGATTATTTTTCTGCCCAGCTGGGATCCCATGATTGATCGATCTATTATCTATCTATCTATCCATCTATCTACCTATCTATCTATCTATCTATCTATCTATCTATCTATCTATCTATCTATCTATCTGTCTTGGGTGAGCAAATTACAGAAGCCAAGGCAATTGTTGTGACATCCTAAGGTTCCAAACCTCTCTAGGGTTCCAAAACTGTCCTAAATTCTTCCAAACATCCTTTGAAGACATGAGGTGGGCACTATTGCCACATTTTGCACCCTCAGTCATTTTTTTTTAAAGAGGAAATAACCTAGTCATGACTTCCAAGTGCACAGAAGTTCTCTCCTGTGTCTAAAACAATCAGGGAAAGTGTAAAGAACATGGCAAAAATGCCGCTACATCACCTAGATAGCATCCTAGGTCAAAAATGTTTTTGTTTGTTTTGCTTTGTTTTTCTTTTTTTGCCAGCGATACAGCATGAGGTGCAGCTTCTCCAAATCTCCTGGAGGCTAATTTGTTGTTATGTGCCATCAAGTTATGTCTAACTTACAATAACCCTAAGGCAAACTTATCGTGGGATTTTCTTGGCAAGATTTGTTCAGGGGGGATTTACCTTTGCCTTCCCATGAGACTGAAAAAGTGGGATGTGCCCAAAGTCACCCAGTGGTTTCCATGGCTCAGGTGGGAATTTAAAGCCTGATCTCCCAGAGTTCTGATTCAATACTTGAACCTCTAAACCATGCTGGCTATGAGGGGGCAAACATACCCCCTCCAATCCCCACTATTTGCCCATGCTTGATCTATAGGAACAAATTAAAACCCTTTGAAAAGCCAGTTTTTAAAAGTGTTGAGCACCTACCAGCCCCTGAAGACTGAAGCCAGCATGATTTCCTTAACTTCATTCAGTAGTTTTTCATCTGAGATGCTGCTGTAGAGAAAGCTGAGTCTTTCTCTATACTCTTTCTGTAGCCAACCTAGCCTCTCAGAGTGGTGGGCTACAAAACAGGTACCGAGATGATCTCAAATTCTGATCAAGCTAATATGGGATAAAGCATTCATTCAGATATCCTGGTCTTAAATCTCAGAAACAAATTGGAAACTGAAACGTAGTTCCATTTCTTACAAAACTTGATTTCGTTCCAAACTTGCTTGCATTTTCCTAATATTCCTGAGTTCTCTTGAAAGAAAGATGTACCTCATGTTCATTCCAAATTGGTAGATTGTGGCTTCCACATCAATGGAGCAATACTTTCAGAATGTTAGTCTTAGTTCAGATTTTAAAGAGACTAACCAAGGTACTGAACTGATCTGGGGTATAAGTTTCAGTACCTTGTATAGTTTTTTTTAACATTCAGACTAAATCCCTAGTTGGATCACTGCCTTGTAGATACAAAAGCCACTAGCCACTACTGGTTCATCCTTAAATTCTTAGTTAGTTTTTCCAGGATACATTTATGTACCTCTTTAAAATGTGTGACCAATTGTTTCTTAAGTCTCAACTTGTGCTACAGTAAAAGGAAGGCAATTGCTTCACTTTGGATACACTCAGTTCTGTGACAATATATTTTGATGTTTTAGTAATATTAAACAATGAGTTGAATATGACTCACATGAAAACTACAGCATTAATATTAAGCTGAAAAGGTCACAGAATCACCGTGCTTCCCAAGAGAGAGAAAAATAACCACAAAAATGATTAACAAGTATTATACATTACATATTTTAGAGGCCAGGGCTGGTGTCCTAATTATGTAAAAAATATTCCCTTAATCCCAGAGTTCCCCTCATTTATTTAGAAAATATAATAGTAAAGCTTTTATAACCAGGTTTTAAAATATGGTCAGCATCTTTTTTCAGCTAACAATATGATTTATGGTTTTGCCTGAACTTTAAAACATTATGTCTTGAATTTCAGCTCCCTGTTTGACCTTAAGAATTTATTAACTTTTCAAACAGATTTGTTTTTAATCAGAATGGAATTCTTCCCCACAAAAGGTTACAGTATCATGCAAGGTAGCCTCGCACAAAGGTCTTTGACTATTTCCTTCTCATTCAGGGGTCAGTTGAAAAGAAAGGAGAGGAGTGATATTTCCAACCAGATTTTGAAAGTTAGCTATACTTTGACCCGAAAACCCCTCCAAGTCCAAGACTGGATGGTGTAGGGCTCAAATTTCCTTGCTAGCGCAAAAATAAGAATAAAAATGAAGAACTAGATGGCTCTTATGAACAGGATCTGCTCAGGATATCAGCACAATACACACATGACAGATGTCAGCTGAAATACCAGCTGCAAGATAGGGGTGCCTCTGCTCCACTATCTGCTGCCTTGCGATATGCCTCTAAATCCAAGCAGCTGCAAGCTAAGTTTTTCCATTCCACCTATTGGTGAGTATTCTGCCAATGTGATGATTTCCCAGTGCTCCTTCCTCTCAAGTTTCTTAAATTGGAACATGGAATTTGGCATTGTTTCCTTATCCCAGTAAACAATCCATGGTCCTGAACACGGTCACGAAGAGCTGTGTGTAAATAACACAGTCTTGGCAAGTGTGGATTGTTGTGTCAGGGAGATAAAAGCTGCACCTGTTGAGATTTCTTTCCAATCAGAGCTCTAATGTGCAGGACAACACAAGCAATGTGGGAATGAAAAGGGAACTGTGGGGCAGCATCAGAAGCCCTGTCTGCCATGTGGAGGTGTGTTGTTGTTATCACAGTTATGATATGTCTGGTGAGAGCAATAGATATCCTTTCAATATCATATAATTTGACCTTTGGTTGACCTTTCTCTGCCACCCTACTCCACGTGTTTGCAGAGGTCCACCGGACAAGCACATATTGGGCGCGGCTGTTAATGGTTGTACATTCCCAACCCCATTCAGGCAGGCAACTTAAGCCACTCTGATGCTTCAGGGAAAAACCTTCTTGCAAACCAGCCTTCCTCAGCGTGAATCCCTACAAAGACGCACGGCCAAGAGCCAAGCCATTCCTTTATGTTGGGCCATTAGCATACTGGTCATACTATTGTCATCCAGCACTAAGGTCATCATGTAAAACCTGACCTTTCCCAACTCCTTTGTCCAGCTATAAATTTCCTTTGTTCTCACTGAGCATGGCATAGTCTGTATGTAAACTCCACCCTATAAAAAGTCCCCATTTTTGGGACTACCTCGGAACACTTTGGACTTGCATCTCGCCTTGCTGTCGGTTTGTCCAGTGAACTCCTCTCAGCGAACCGCGCTGAGCTTTCTCCCCTGCAACCTCCTCTTCTCTCCAGGACTACAAGACCAGGTGTCGTATTACCCATTCCCCAAAGCTCTCCATTTCCATTTCTAAGTTAGTTAGTGTACGTCGTGTCTTTCGTGTTGCTTGTCTTCAATAAAATATTATTTGTTACTTTAAAACTTGTCTAGCCACTCTCTGACCTGACGCTTTATACATAGGGTTAAAGATCCTAGCTAAAGTTACCCTGCCCCTCGTTAGCTTAAGAGAGTGCTCGAGCTTAATTTCCCCATCTTGTGTTTTTATTTGGTTATTTGGGTGCCCCTCCCAGGACCCCCAACATACAGGGTAACATTGTGACAGAGTATCACACACTTCTCCAGTTGTTAGTTATAGTGTCATGATATAGACTATAGCCATTTCCGCACTGGACTGTTATAGCACGATTATCCCACTTTCAACAGCCTATGGAATCTGAGTTTGCAGTTTCGGGAGGGGCCAGCAGCTCTTCCCGAAACTGCAAACCCCAGGATTCCATAGGCTGTTGAAACTGGGATAATCATGCTATAACAGTCCACTGCGGAAATGGCCTAGGACTATGCTCTTGTTGTTATGTGGTTTCAAGTGGTTTCCAACTTATGGTGACCATAAGGTGAGCCTATCATGGGTTTTCTGGGGCTGAGACTATGTGGCACATTCAAGAACACCCCATAGGTTTTCTGTGGCTAAGTGGTGAACCGATCCCTGGTCTCCAGGGTCATAGTCCAATTTTCAAACCACTACATCATGCTCTACCTGTATAGTAATGCTGTATAGCAGGTGTGGATGATTGCAATGTGTGCAGGGAACAATTTTACCTTCCAAAGGATCCTCTGTGGGCCCCATCCAGCCCTGAAACATGGAGAATCAGCTGAAAAAAAACAAACAGAGGTGACAAATAATCCACTTTTCATTGTGGTCTGTGGAGGTTGGGAGGTTTTTAGGAGGTTTTTATGTTTGGTTGCCATTCTAAGAGGAATCTGGAAGTAGTAATTGACTATTTTTGTCCTTTTGTCAGTTTTTAACTGGGCAGGCTTTGGAAAAGTCCAGGGTGAGCTATAAGCCACAAAGACAGCTTGCTAAATGTGGCCCTTGGGTGCATTTTACTCACCTCACTATACAGTTATAGTAATTAGTTACAGTTTCTTTAACCATTATTACTCTGATTTTTAAAAAGTAACTCTGCTTACCTATTTCTCAAATGCAACTAACATAGCTACCTTTACCCAACAAAGAAACCCAACTGAATGTTACAAGCAGCTTGTCTGTGGGACAAAACACATTTATGTACCTGAGAAAACATCATTCATGTTGCTAAGCCAAAAGCACAAAATTTCAGGAGCAGGGAATCAACACAAAAACATTTGTTTCAAAACACATTCTTCTCTTCTAACAACAATTCACACCATACGAGGAAGGAAAGCAAATCAAGTACCCAAGCTCTTGGGTGCATCCTAGCTCTCAGTAGGACTTACATCACATTAGGTGTGTATAAGATTGCAGGGTAAAGCTTTGTATTAAATTGCATTCCTATGCCACTTTAATAATTCATTCGTAATATCATCATTTATGGAAAAGCTAACACTCTAACTCATTTCCAAAGTATTCATTGTTCCAGTGAAGAAATCACATGAATTTCTATCAGTGCCTTGAGATTTTCCTTCTCTCTTGTAATATACATTTTTATAAGATAGTAGTACATGCCATTGTTTTTGTCCACCTTTTACCTCTTTTGCACTAGAATTTCTACAACAGTGAGTGCTACATATAGACCTTCTCCATATCTGTAACAGTTCTTTGTGCCTGGGGCTTGTTTGTGTGAGTGTGTGTGCTACGAAATGAATATTGCCTTCATCTTTTTGCACTATGCAAGGTATCACTATATTGTTCCTAACTGCAGCTTTTTCAGCTGCCTTGTAACCCCTTCTACATATAACCACTGCATGCTCCAGATTTAAGCCAGTCTCCCTGAGTAATCTATCTGCTTTGTACCACATGTCATCCAATCTTTAATAAGTAACATGCACAGTTTCCAAAATGCACAAGCTTGTGCTAACCATTTTAAATCAATCACATGTGGATTTAAGCCTTTTTTTCTGCCTAAATTCTAGCAAAGAATGTGTGCCTTTTATATATAGCCTATCCTCTAAATGTACACTGTGTACACTATGACTTATATTTATATTTATTTAATCATTTTCCTTTTCTACATTGATTTAAAGATAAAGTGTTAAATAATTCTCTTACTTTGTTATTTTGCCACACAACCCTGACAGAACTCTCATGACTTATGTTTTCATTTTGCACTTTTCCTTAGACCATTCTCTATTCCTTCCTATTTTTTGCAGTATTTCCATCAAACATCAACTCTTCTGGACACTTTAGCTGACCCAATTTATGATGAATTTTTTTTGAGTGGGGGTCACTGTTCTATTGTCAATTTGTTTTCTGATACCATGTAGCATTTGCTACTGCAAATTTGATTATGCAGTGTCATCAGGAAGCTGTTGGAATAAACATATTATATTCAGTTCACAATATCACAATAGCAAATTTCAAAACAACAGCTGCCATGTTGATCAATTATCTGCTGATTTATACCCAAACTATTTCTCTCAAAGCGCTCAAAGGTCATTTCAGTTGCCTCATTAGATAACTTCTAATTCAGTGCAGAAAAAACAGAAGTAGCAGCCAGAAAACCTGGGAGCCTAAGGAAAGAGGACTTGTCCATATAGCCTCTGTCAATGTTCCCATGAACATATCAATAACCAATAAGGATTTTAAACTGGTTCTTTAAGATGATTGTTACCTTTATTCAGACTTGCACTGCAACCAGGTGTTGTCTCTGTGTTGGCCTCCACTAAGTAAGGAAAGAATCCAAACAGCCAGCAGCTGGTTCAAATGATGGGAGTCTGTTTTGCTGGTGATTGGGCTTCTGTGGGATGTTTCCAGCTCCCTTCCACTATGACAATCAGGAAAAGGACTCCTGTCACATCACACCACTGGTGGGAGGGGCTGGAAACTTCAGTACCTTTGTTACCCTGATTGCTTGGGGCTCCCTTAAGGAGATTCCCAAAATCTATCAAAATTGTGGGGAAATTAGTTCAGAGCACTGTTTAGCTTTACGAAAGGCAGGGTAACTTAAGCAGGATCTTGCAACCCAATTGTATACCAGGTAATGACGGTTAAAATCACACCAATTGTTCAAATCTAAGCATTTTATTAACATAGATGTAAAAGTCCCTACAATAACTCAGCTACACTCACTATAACAACTATACAAGTCTATAGAAAGTTAAATTTCATACACTCACTCAGCTTCATTCACACTCCAAGCATACAAGACTATAAAGTTAGAAAGAGATGAAAATTAAGAAAGAGAGAGAGAAACAAAAAGGATTTGATGACATACAATACCAATCCAGAATCCTTCAGCTGGAAGAAAAGATGATGTCAGCCACTCCTGTAAGGAGGGGAGTCCATTGTGTTATAAATTTAAGCTGGTCACCATCTCCATTATTTTTGCAGTTCTGAGAGAAACTCCTAACTAAAACTCTCAAAACTCCAAATGCATCTTCCCAAAGAACTGAGAAAGAACTCCAAAACAGAACTCCAAAAGACTCCAAAGAAATAAGGAGCTGTGTCTAGTTATATATTGTGACCATGCCTGGAAAAACCAAATGTTTCCATTTTTTTATGAAGATGGATCATTTTCTTTATAGTTCAAAGAGAGAACCCTTGTAGTTCCTGCAGATCAGTATCTCTCTCCTGAATTGCGTGCTTCAGTGTCACATTCCAGGCATTGTTTACTTTCTCAGAAAGTAATTTCCTGATCACGGCTGCATTCTCCTTTCAAGTGTCAGCCAAATTGCCAGATACCCCAGGATGTAAAACAGAAGACATAGATCTACTGCCTACGTGTCCTTTCAGTATCTCTTCATGGCTCACTTATATTTTATATAAAATAATTATGTTCTCAGGACATGGTCTTTGGGTATCAAGGGTGTATAACACCTGCAGTACCCTGATAACCAGAGGAACAGACTTCCATTATTCAGTCTGGTTGCCAATAGGTTTGGGAAGTTTGGTCAAGAAATAATAGAAGGTTACACATTCTACATCAACATCTGTAGTATAGGATCTTGACCAGTGTTTACTGTGGAAGAAAGCACAGAATAAATCCTGAATGCAAATAGTCTTGGGAAACTGTTCTTGCAGTGAGAAGAACATTCCAGAATTACTCATTGCTAACTTCATCTTTAGTCTCAACAGATATTTGACCACATAAGGAAAATAATGTGCTAGAATTAGTCACTAAGAATGATATTGTCTTTTCTTTCTACACTTTTTAATTGCTTCTTTCTCTGTTGTGAATTTTGTGTCATCACTATGTTGGCCATGTGATCTATTTGCCATTAGACAATACTATGTTTAAACTACAGTTAAAGCAGAGTCTAGTCCAATCCAGTTAAGAGTTAAAGAACCATCAGAAAGAGAGCTGAAGCCTTGAAGTTGCCCTTCAATATTCAGTCATGTAGGTCTCCTGCTTAAAATCTTCTCATGATGTTGAGATCAACAATATTTCTATTTGAATTATTGGAATTGTTTGTTCATTTGCATGCTATGTATAATCGGCATATACTAATTTTATACAGACTTGTCTCTTCCTTTTTGGTGATGCCCAAGTGGCCATCCTGGTTGTCACCAGGTTGGATATTTTACCAGCAACATATGCTTGCACTTTACATTTCATCCTTTTTGTTGCTGTCAAACAGCTGCTGCATTTTCAGCCCAAAGCTGGCTGCATTTCAGCAACATATATGAATCAAATCCTGTGAGAAGTCCCCTCTCCCTTGCACACTTGCCAAAAACAGAGAAGAATCAACAGGCACATTTGATGAATTAACCTGCATTTTGCAAGAACAAGATGAAAACATTAACAGAAATGAAAGCTGCAGTGATATTACAAACCAGCTGCTGTAGGGGCTGGAAGTGCTTTTCCCTTTTATCAGTGCAGTGCTTTGAAACTAGGTGTTGCTCAGCTTTGCCATTCCAGTGGCTAAACAGTGGAAAGTTAAAGCATTCTGAACTAAGCCAATACTGTAGGCTAATTAGCAGTCAACTTATTGGAGCTGCAGACAACTGCTGTGTTTTAAGTACAACTATTAATTATAATGTTAAACAGAATATTTGTAATCACTTCAAAATTAACCTTTATATCCTCAGGAGTTTTTGCTTTATATAAGAGTCACTTGGACTCTCATAGAGAAACTAATTAGTCTATGAATGATAAGTTTAGAAGGAACACAAATTAGTTCTTTGTTTACTGTCATATGGCAGTACCATATAATTTGTATTGTAATTAAATTGTGCAGCATATTGTCAAAAGGAGTATACAGGGTGACAGCATGACAGGGTGCTGTCAAGAAAGAGAATGGGAGAGACTATCCCTTAGTGTAGTGGGCAATGAAGGGTGTGAGAAAAGTGTTGTCTGGCATTCTAGAAAGTGGACATTGGTCCATTTCTTTGAAATGATCAAGTTTCACACCAATATAGTCCCTGGGAATTGAACACATCCTGGCTCTTCCCACTCAGGTTTATCACATTTAGTGCTGATTGCCTTCACATCACTCATATGACTTTTATCCTGGACTTCCTTAAGACATCAAAGTCAGCACTGTTACTGTTGCTTTGTTTGTCAAGCCTGTGTCAGTGAAGACATTTTAGTGGACTGTGAGTTTTGCTTTTTTGTTTGATTTTTAAAGTGGTCTCATAAAGTAACTCTTGAGTTGAGGAAAATGCTAAGTCAAATGATTTGTCCTTTTAGCCCCCATTATCTCCTCTGATTAGTAAGAGCTTACCTGTCCCATCACAGCTGAATGAAGCAAAGCCTGATACGACAGAGTTCAGAACATTGTAAAGATGCCACCTGGCACATGCGCACATGGACAACTGGTGCCTCAGCAGAGTGCTGAGGTCATCTAAATCACATGAGGTCTAGCTGATATAGGCCATTTCTGCATAACAGAGCTCTTGTGAGCCATCCCATTGCAGTCCCAACTGGGAAGGGAACACACAGCAGGAAAACTCCTCTCCGCACAGAACTGGCTCCTTGCAGAAGGGAGCACAATGGCCACACCTCTTCCTTCCACAGTACAGCCAGGCATTTCCCAGGCTGTGCTGGGGAAGGAAGCATCGCCATCACACTTCCTGCCTTTCTGCAGGACAGGTAGGTATGGGAGCATCACACAATCATAGGCGCTAAATGGATTAAACCCCATGAGTGCAACGCATGGGGATAGGATGGCAGCAGGCCAGCTAGTGCATCATCCTGTCCACATAGCAGGACAGCCCCGTCATGTCGAAATGGCCATGGTCTGCCTGTTTATCCCAACCTGGTGTTTGGGAAGTCGAAATGTCTAAACTAAGAGACAGGAAATATATTCTTACCCCAAGGATGAAAAATGGGAAACAAGTATGTGTCTAGGAACTGTGTTGCTTGCTTTGCCACAAATAAAAACTACTGTCTACCTCAGAGTGAAGCTTGTGGATTGCCAATTATCCAGGGCATGACACAACCTACTAAAGAGTTATTGGTGTTCCTGAAACAGTATTGCCAAATTCTATATTCATAGGCCCGTCTGGCATAGAAGCAATGGAAACTATACTGGCAATGCATTTTTGAAGTCCAAGGACTGCCATAAGGCCATGTCTTTCAGACTGGAGGGTCTGGAATTGGGTACAATGACTTTTTAAATGGTGTGCCTGCCACTCCATATTTTCTTCCAAGCTTGAGACAAAATGGCAGTCAGAGAAAGTAACAAGTCTCAGAAGGGGTGTTTCATATCTCTCAGTATCCCATCTTTTTAACTGGAAATATCAAGAACTAAAACCTAGATCCTTTTACATACAGAGCACTGGACTATGATGCCTTTCTCTATTGTTTAGGGATAAGAGTCTCAGCAAAAGCCTTCCCATTTCTATGGGCATATTTCCCTCCACTCATATGGCAAATTTCCTCCATTTTTTTCATGTTATTTGTTAGGTGATTGATAATACAATGCAAAAAAGGTTTAACCAAAAGAACCCTCTTTCAAGCTGTTACACAATACAACAAATGGCTCAAGGATGCTTTTGTTAAAATATATATATACTAGCTTAAATTAATAACTGAAATCCTATATCAGAAGTAGAGGACAGTTGCTGTTATCACAATATCCTCAGAACCCTTTGATGCATCATTAAGGGTTGGTGATCAACGTCAGAGAAGAATTCAGAATGTTCCTATAGCAATCTGTTAGATGGAGTGCTGCTTTTTTTTTTAATTATCATCATGCCTTGTGAAGTAGTCTTCCACAGCAGAATTCCCATCCAGCTGGAGTCATTTGTACATATTTCCATCTATTCAGAATTGCTTTCACAATATTTTGATTATTCTTTCCTCCCATACTTGATGTTTCTAATTTAACTTGTTAAATTAGGAATAGAACTAATTGCATAGGGAGAAGGAGAAAAGAACTGATGGTGCAATTTGAAATGATTTCTGTTCTATTTTCAAAATATCTTCAGAAAGATCTCCCGTTCCTTAACTGGGCCACTGGAGAGGTTAATTAAAACTTTGTAGATTAATTAAGTAAATTTTATCCATTTTACAGCAATTGGCTAATTCTTATTTAGTTTCATTTTATCAGTCCAACTAATGTTCTGTATCTATAATGGTGATAGCCATTTTTAAAGGCTCCCAAGACTGAAGAAATAATGAAACAAAAATACAGAATAAAAAAATAAAGCACGTGCCTCTTTTAGGTTATCCCTTGCAGTTCCTTTCCTTCTTCATTTGACTATTATATAATTCAACTGGATGGGCAGAAGGGGACTTTATACACATTCATTTGTGGTGTCTCATATCAATGTAGTCTCTTCTTGAATGGCTGGCGAAGTGGAATGGAGTCCACCCATTATTTTTTTATTACTTTGCTGTTGGGAAATGTGAGACCTAATAGTATATCTCTGTAACCATTTGGCAAGGCAGAAGCTGAATAACCATCATTGTCATGCTCCCCCTCCACACATACACAGGCTCTGTAAAACACATAAGAGTAGCTTTACTAGCAAATTATTTGTCTGTAATCAAACATTTGGTCTAATGCAGCGGTTCTCAACCTGTGGGTCTCGACCCCTTTGGGGGTCAAACAACCCTTTCACAGGGGTTGCCTAAGACCATCGGAAAATACATATTTCCGATGGTCTTAGGAACCGAGACACCGCTCCTCTATCCATCTCCAGGTGGGTACACCCACATGCAGATACGTCCACATACAAGTTCCCGGCATGATGACATCATCATGCCAACCTCATCACATACACCCCGTACAAATACAGGTGTATGTGACAGGCTTGGCGCCATAACGTACTTATGAGGACCAGTCACACATGTGTAGAGAGCAGCTACTGTGTAGAAAGCAGCTACTCTGTTAAAAGCAGCTACTGTGTTGAAAGCAGCAGTATTGGAGGTAAAACAACACTTCATGAATTATAATTACTGGGTAAATGTAAAACCATGTACTGTAAAATCATCAGCTACTGCAAAAAAAAATATATATCTTACCATGGGAACTTAATCCGGATGCTGATCGGTCTTTTTATATTCAGCTATGGTTGAAGTGAATACTGCCCCCTTGTGATAGTAACAGGTATGTAAAAAAACCCACAGAGAATGGTAAATCATAGGAAACTTTAATGAACTGTATTGACTGAACTATGCCATGTATCATCTTTTTTATTATTAAAGCTATTGTTATATATTATTTTCATTAGCAAACCACCCCATGACAATGGATCATGTAGAGAAGAACGTTACAAAAAGAAAATATAGTGAGGATTTTTTACAGTATGGTTTTACCTCAATAATTACAGCAGGAATTCGGAAACCGCAATGTGTTATTTGTTGTGAAGTTCTATCAGCTGAATCTATGAAGCCGAACAAACTAAAAACGCCATTTTGATAGCAAGCATCCAAACTTTGCTGGCAAGGATACCAACTATTTTAGAAGCAAAGCTGATGGACTCAAGAAAGCCAGACTTGACACTGGTGGCAAGTACCACAAACAAAACGTAGCAGCCGTTGAAGCTTCATATTTGGTGGCACTCAGAATCGCCAGAGCTATGAAATCTCACACCATTGCTGAGGATTTACTGTTGCCAGCGGCCAAAGACATTGTTCGAGTTATGATCGGAGATGAATTTGTTATGAAATTGAGTGCAATTACCTCATCTAACGACACTGTCCACAGAAGAATAGATGACATGTCTGCTGATATTCTTGATCAGGTAATCCAGGAAATTAAATCTGCTCCACTTCCAATATTTAGTATCCAGCTTGATGAATCTACAGACGTTGCAAACTGTTCACAGTTACTGGTTTACGTGAGGTATATTAATGATGGAGACTTTAAAGATGAGTTTCTTTTTTGCAAACCTCTTGAAACGACAACTACTGCACGTGATGTATTTGATACAGTTGGTTCATTTCTGAAAGAGCATAAGATCTCTTGGGAAAACGTTTGTGGTGTTTGCACAGATGGTGAGCCAGCTATGCTAGAATGTCGATCTGGATTTCAACGTTTCGTACTGAATGAGTCACCAAAAGTCATCGGAACTCACTGTATGATTCATCGGCAAATATTAGCAACGAAGACACTGCCACAAGAGTTACAAGAAGTAATGAAAAGCGTCATAAGTTCTGTCAATTTTGTAAAGGCGAGCACTTTAAACAGTCAACTGTTTTCGCAACTGTGCAACGAGTTGGATGCGCTGAACAATGCTCTGCTATTTCACACTGAAGTGAGATGGTTGTCGAGAGGAAAAGTTTTAAAACGTGTTTTTGAGCTTCGTGATGAACTCAAAACGTTTTTTAATCAGAAAGCAAGACCGCAGTTTGAAGCACTTTTCAGCGATAAAAGTGAACTGCAGAAAATAGCTTACTTGGTTAACGTCTTTGCCATCTTGAATGAGTTAAATTTATCACTGCAAGGACCAAATGCAACATGCCTTGATTTGTCAGAAAAGATCCGATCATTCCAAATGAAACTTCAGCTTTGGCAAAAAAAATTGGATGAAAATAAAATTTACATGTTGCCTACCTTATCTGCTTTCTTTGAGGAACATGACATTGAACCAGACAAAAGGATTACCATGATAATTTTTGTGAAAGAACACTTGCACATGCTTGCAGACGAAATTTCATCATACCTTCCAAATCTACCTGATACCCCATTTGCACTTGCCAGAAGCCCACTCACAGTCAAAGTTGAAGGTGTTCCTAAGACAGCACAAGAGGAGTTCATTGAACTTATTAACAGCGATGCAGCAAGAACTGATTTCTCTACAATGCCAGTTACAAAATTCTGGATCAAGTGTTTGCAGTCATATCCTGTTCTGTCTGAAACTGTGTTGCACCTTCTTCTTCCATTTCCAACAACATATCTTTGTGAAACTGGGTTTTCCAGCTTGTTGGTTATCAAGTCTAAATATAGAAGTAGACTTGTTGTGGAAGATGATCTTCGTTGTGCTCTTGCAAAGACTGCCCCGAGAATTTCTGATCTGGTGAGAAAGAAGCAATCTCAACCTTCGCACTGACGTTGGCTTTTTACGCATACTGTCGCAAAATGTAGCAATGTAGTTTACTGTTGTTATATTAAGACTGTTACCCATGCTACACCATGCTTCAAGACAAAATTTCATTTATTTGTAATTAGAAATAAACATTTCACAATATATAATTACATATTGTTTTTGTGATTAATCACTATGCTTTAATTATGTTCAATTTGTAACAATGAAAATACATCCTGCATATCAGATATTTACATTACGATTCATAACAGTAGCAAAATTACAGTTATGAAGTAGCAACAAAAATAATTTTATGGTTGGGGGTCACCACAACATGAGGAACTGTATTAAAGGGTCGCGGCATTAGGAAGGTTGAGAACCACTGGTCTAATGGAAGAGAGAAATGGGTGAGAAAAATAACTATAGGTTAGATCGATGCAGGTACAGAAACAATATGGGGGGAAACTAACTAACACACACTCACATGGGCACACACACACACACGGACACACAAACACATATAGTGCCTAAACTCCTACAGAGTAACATGCAAACTAGCAATTAATAAGTATGTAATGTTTATTACTCTAACAGTTGCAAGTGAAATTAAATTTGCTTTGGAATGAGAGTGAGGTATTGAAGACTGAAAAAGAGGTCAAAGCAGTGACAATTACTGTCTGTTATATATTCTTTTATATCTTTTAACAATGAAATTGTTACGGAAATATATACCAAAGGGTGACATAAAAATCCATTAAATAAGAGTAAGAAATTAGACCAGAAAGTGGAAAAGTTAGGACTTGGATTGCACTACCCATTAGGAAGCAAAACAATTTACTATGCTATGTAGTCATCTCCTGTCTCTTTGTTTGGGGGCTAAATCCAGATCACGTCTACCTTGAAAAAGCACACTGAAATAAATAGGACTTCACTGTGTGCATTCTACACATGCAGAAACAAGTCTTGAAAATAAATGACACCAAAAGAAATAGAAACATCATTTTAGAAAGCATTAACTGCATTTTTAAAGTTCTGCTCAAAATCATATTCTGGACTGTATTATAAAAGAAAGAAATATCAAGTACATTTTAAGAGCCTTAAGAGACCCAGTGTGATGTTATGGTTTCAGCGCTGGACAACAACTCTGAAGACCAAGGTTTGAATCCACACTCCATCACGGAAACTCACACAGTGACTTTGGACAAGTCACACTCTCTCAGCCTCGAAGGAAACAATCTGAACAAATCTTCCCAAGAAAACCCCATGATAGGTTCACCTTAGGGTCACCATAAGTCAGAAACAATCTGAAAGCACACAACAACAACAACAACAACAACAACAATCTCATTTTGATTGAATATTTTGTGTAGCAAAGTATGCAAAGATATTTACAGCTTTGCTTATAAAAATGCATTCACACATGACTGAGAAAATTCCATGATGTTAAAATTCATCATGACAGAAAAAAGACGGTTTAGTACTAAATACATGTGCCTGCCAGAGAACTGAAGTCTTCTGTGTGTCCCACCAGTAACCTCAATATATTGTGAAGTCTAAAGTCTAAAGACTGTGTTAGGACATAAGACAAGGCAGCTATGAAACCACAATTGTGGAATACTCTGCCATACCCTCCAACTACCCTGGTCTGACAGTGACAGTCCAGATTAATTCTCTGTCATTTCACTTTTTCAGCTCCTTGTAAAATGTCCCACTTTCTCTCTCTTCCTTCCTCTTTGTCCTTAGTTTACTTCAGTTGCTTCCATCTGAGTTCAAAACACAAAAGTAGTTTGTATTTAATTAAATCGGAGGGAGGAGAGAATCACTAAAGTCTTTGGGGTCTAGATGGTTCACTCCAAAATATTTACACATACGGTTTAAAATTATTTTAACCTTCTTAACCTGTTTTCAGCTTGTCAACTTGTTTGATGTGTTTCTAGTCTAATCATTTTTATTGCTTTAAACCATTTTAATGTGTTATATTGTTTTTACTTGCATGTTGCCCTAAGAACCTCTGATGCAAGGCAGGATATAAATATTTTAATTAACACATAAATAAATTCTTGTGTATAAATTTGAAGTCAGTGCGCTGGAGAGAAAAGGCTTTCTTTCAGTGCAGTGTCTCAGAAAAATAGGATCTCAATCAGCTAATGATATCAAGAGTATATTTTTATGCCCAGAGTAAACCATATATGTGGATTCACTTCCTCCATTTGGTAAATTCCTAATGTGCTGGAGTGTGGTTCCAATCATTCCTAGCCATTGCAGTCGTGCTAGATAGGTATGATGGGGCTGAAGCAGGCTGCCCATGAAAGATGGGAACTTCAGTCATTCGGAGGGCACTAGGTCAAAGAAGGCTAACATATGTAATACAACTCAGTGCCCTGGGTTGTGTTACACTGTAGCATCTTGACACAGGAACAATGAGGCCTGTGATTTGACATCAGCAGTTCTTAACCTTTGCTGGGGACCACCAAGACTTAATTTAAAGGCAGCTTCTGACTATGCACAGTAGCAAGAAATGTCACATGGCTTTCTCTCAGCCAGTCAGTGTCATTCACTTACTGTTCTCATCACATGCAAGAGTACCAAGTGCTGAGTAAATTTTTTGTTATGAAAGTTTCCTTCTAGAGTCTCCTTCTTTGGAGGCTTTTAAGCGGAGGCTGGATGGCCATCTGTTGGGAATGCTTTGATGTTCTTGCATAGCAGGGGGTTGGACTCAATGGCCCCTGGGGTCTCTTCCAACTCTATGATTCTGTGAGTCTAAGTGTTATTTTCATAACTTTTGAATGGTTTGAGATATTGTAATGAAACTTTGTACAGATAATATCTATCACTGTCAAAAGATTCCTGCTCCTTGAGATCAATGCATGACTACCCATCATTCTTCATTCCTTTGTTTCATTCATTCACTCTTTCTTTTTTAACTCTAAAAACTCATAACATTTCTTCAGGCTTTTACAGACCCCTGTGAGAACATCACAGGTTATGAACCACTTCACTACACAATGTGGTGTTACTAATCCTCTTTCACTTCCATGGCTGCATCCTATGGAATCCTGGAGTATACAGGGATTCTTTTTTACCTGAGTATTTTAAATTCCACTCCCTAAAATGCAAATCCCAGGATTCCACTGGATAAAATGCTGGTAAAGTAGAATCAGAGTGCTATAATCGTGCAGTGTGAAAGAATCCATACATCCAAGGGAGAGCTACATTTTTGAAAGGGAAAGAGTAGGAAGACCACTGAGTTTTAAGGAACAAAGAAGTGAATTCCTTGGGATAAAGTACAATGGGGTGCAGATAGAGAAATTGTCCAGAGAGGGCAAAAGCTTTTAAATCTAGTCAGGCCTTGTAAAATATAAACAATTTCTAAGCAATCTTGGGCATGGAAGGCATTGAGAAGCAATTCCAGAAATTAAGGGAAGGGAATGAATTTACAAATGTAGGCATTTCTTCAAAGTACTTGGATGCTTTCTTGAAAGATCAACCTCCTTATTATGGGAAACGAAAAATGGTAATATTATTGACAGCAGATAGCTCACAACACATGCTAGATAGGGCTGAAGAGCAAAGGAGTGTAATTATGAGGTAATTAGAAGAGTTTACCTGAGACCAAAGCAGTCTGGGTTGTTCTCCAGTTTTATAAACTCCTTCTTGAACTGATAACTTTCACACACACAAAAAAAGTCAGCTCCATGGGACATTGGTCTAACATCAGGGGCTACTTTATTCTCTTAATTTATTATCTTCTTTTTTGTGCCAGTTGGCATGTATATAAAAGTTTCATTATAAAAATCATTCTCATGTTCAGATGTACATTAGTTCAGCTCACATTTATACTTTTGAAGAAAATGGGTGATTCATCATCAAGACATGTCCCTGGTATGACTCATTTATCTCAGCGTGCAGCCTTAATCATGCTAAAGCATCAGCCATCCTAATACAAGCCACAAGAAAATGCTGTGTTTATTTGTCTATGCATGGACAGTTTGGACTCACAAATGCAAAGGTTATTTTTCCTTTTGCCTTCTCTATTGATTTGGATAGGAGATGGCTTCTGTGGACATTAGTACAGCTATTTACTTTAGGCAATAATAGTATGGCATTTCTTTGAGGTGATGAGAGAAATAAAGAGACACTGTAGCATTTGTTCTTATAACTTACCATAATAACACTGTCATAAAAGAAGACATCCTACTTTCAGTATTGTACTCTTAGGAAACACAGATTTCCTGAAAAGAGACTCAAAAGGCTGGTTCATACATGCATGTTTTTCTAGTCAAGACCTGCCTGCAGAACACAGCAATGTATTAAACACAAGGGAGAAATCCATAGCATGCCACAACTCACAAGGCTTTTCAGTGGGAGAATTTTCCATATATTCACAGCTGTGGAGACATCAAATAACCTACCATATAATTATGCTGTTTCCTTTTATCTAGTGGAAATGTAGTTGTTTTCCCAAATGATGATCAAAACACAGGTCAAAAATCTGCTGGTACACTATTCTAGTGTAAAAATGGTCACTCAAATGGTTGCACTCTCTCAACGGTTATGTAAGCACAATCTATAATATAATATAATATAATATAATATAATATAATATAATCAGCTAATTATATTATATAATAATATAACCAATGGTTCCACATGGACACATGCAGATCTCTCATTTTGGACTTGGTAAGTAAGGCTGTATTTGGCCTTTGCACAGTGGGTCAGCACAAGGCTATCAGATCCAAGTAGCTAAGCAGCAGGGGTAGCCAGTGTTAACTATGCTGATGTCTATTTACGCTCTGTGAATTAGCTAATAGCTATGCTAATTTATTGGTCATATTCAACTGAGCATCTGATCTTTGTTTACTCAGAGTCTCAAAATGGTCAACAATCTTTATTCTCAAGTAATAAACCTTAGTCTGGAATCAGAGGCAAACATCCAATATCTGGAAGACTAGCACAACATCAGTTATACCATCCTCAGTGTAGTTTTGTGGGATTCTGAGAGTTCTCGTCCTAAAAGTATCTTTTTCAAGCTCTGCCCTGGATAGCCACAGCTTCTCAGCATGTATAATATATTAGAAGTTAGGGCTTCCACATGAGATACTGTGGTTTATTCTAGGGTAGATTAATTTCTCACTTTCAGCTCTTTTCAAACTTTATTTGATAACAAGTCCCAGATCAGGGAGATTCTGTTCCATACCCCTTCTCTCAAAATAGCTTACCTTGAATGATCCCCCTGTTGTCTCAGTTCATTGATTTCATTCATTCAGGCTAGCCAATTCATGGCCCTTCACAACATTAAAATAATTTAGTTTCCCAAAAGCTTAGAAGGAGGCCATCAATATGCAGAGTCCCACACCTTGCATAATCCTCCTAGTTTTGCTGTCTTTAGAACAACTTTGAACAAATCTAAATGACAAGGTGGAATACTCAGGAATCTGCAAATCTGTCACTCACCCTGAGGGATGACAGGAAAACTTTTTTTTAAAAAAAGTCAGAGACAAATGTGGAATGGTATTATCTCATTTCTTAGCAAGGTGGAGGCTGAATTCTCTTGAAGGTAATAGAAGAATAGAGTCAATTATGCTTGCCAGTTATATAGTCTGATATCTGGCACCTGGTAGGATGGGGAATGGGGAAAAGGAACAAGAGAAATTCTGAGAAAAGTCTCTGCATGCACATTTAAACAGTGCATAGAATCAAGACCTTATCTAATATTGAACTGACACTTGCCTGATAAGTAGGTGAAAATATAATCATATGAAATTAGGTGGGTACATTGAAGTGAGATGCAAGTACTTGCATATATGCAAATACTTGCATATCTGCTCAGAAGGAAGTCTCAGTTCAAGTTGATTTGCTGAGTGTAGATATCAGCCTCGTAGGCTTTAGTTATTCAAAAATGACACATTTTTGAACCAGCTGGCATGGATGTATACATTAAAGAAGAAAAAAAGTATTTGTACTCAGTAGTTCTAGTGATCTCTAATTGTTAATACAATGAAATAAATCAAAGTATATTTGAAAAAACAAAGGGACACGGTTTTAAAATCATGTCTGAAAACTGACATACCAAAATAGTTAAAAGTTTAATAAACTGTTAGCAATTTATGGGATATTTATTATCATAGCATAAAATTAAACAGGTATGATTTGCATAACCTTCCCTGAAAGGAAGTTAGAGTATATATATCTTTGTAAAATGCTTTCCCATTCATATTTGTCCCTGAATTATTGCAGTTCCAACTACATCCTATGGTTTTCAGTGGCACAGATGAAAGGGAGCATGGGAACGCAAAGCTTCAGATATTTTTACTTTTTTGTAGATTCTTATTCATATTTTTTTATATTTTTTTGCCTTTTGAGCATAAATAATAATGATGTCTTCCAGAAAAGTGCATATTTGTTTGCTCAGTCTGGACCCTACTGCATGAGCTTTTAATGTCTACTATTGTTTGTGATTATTACCTCACATCTTAAAGATACAGAGAGAAAGGTAACACAAGTCACTCTGTGAAAGAGGAACACTAGATCAGATGTCCTACTGATAACTAACCACACCAAATACACTGGGGCTTCACCTCTAAAACAATGATAGGAGAATGGATGCGGGAGGTTGATTCTCTGCTTTGGAAAGCAACTTGTTTTGGAGTCACTTGATTCTAACCATTCAAATTAGAATTGCAAGAGAAGGGAACTAAATAACAAAAATGCACAGACACAGGCCCTTTCCACACGTGGTTATTAAGGCAGGCCAATGGGTCTTGCCACGGAGGTCTTCTGCACCTTGGAGCAGACTAGGTTCGGTTTATTTACCTTCATTCCACACATAATTCTGACTAAACGCACCCCCATGTGGTGGTAAAGCATGCTATTTGAAAACCGGAAGAAATTGGTTTTCCAATTTTCCAGATCAATCCAATTTGTACTTTCACAGTTGTGCAGACACACACATTCACGCCAATGTGAATTGGTGGTCAGGGGAGGGTTCATGGGAAGGGCCAGGGGGTAGTATGGATTTACACAGGTATGCACGTACGCAATGACATACTAAACCGTGCACACACACAAAAGGACCAATCACAGCCGACAGGGCAGGGTGAGGGGAGTAGCGGGAGTGGCCACAGCAGAGGCAGTGTGGATTCATGAACTTGCACTCCTCTGAATCAGAATGGAACATACACAGTAGCTGTGTGGAAGGAAATGAAAGAAAGTCCGCCTTGTTTCGAGCCCAGAAAAGCCAGTAAGAAACAGCACGAACTGATTCACCAGCCTCGTGCAGAAAGGGCCACAGACAAAAAAAATCTAGAGGGAAATATGAGAGAGAGAAAAAATCATCAATTTCCAGTGTTTCCTTTCTTTTCTTTAAGGGGGATTTCTATCTCGGGCTAGCAGTTTCTCAGAATTATAGAATCATAGAGAGAGAAGGGACTCCAAGGGATATCTAATCCAACATCCTGTCAGGCAGGAATCCATTGATAAAGTGTCCCTGAGAGGCAGTCATTTAATCTGCTTAAAAACTCAAGTGAAGAAAGGTTCGCCATCTTTCTGAGACAACTATTCCACTGTCAAATTGCTCTCACCATCAGGAAGCTTTTTCTAATGTTTAGCTGAAATCCCTTTTTTATTTTTTATTTTTTTATTTTTTTTGGAATTTGAATCCGATGGTTCAGGTCCTTTCTTCTAGACTGGTAGAAAACAAACTTGCTCTGTCTTCTACATGACATCCTTTCAGATGGTTAAAGATGGCTGTCATGTCTCATCTTTTCTTCCCCAGGTAAACTATTCCTGACAGGATTTGGTTTCCAGGCCTTTTATCATCTCAGTTGCCCTCCCTTGGACATATTTCAGTTTGTCAATGTGTGTCTTGAACTGTGGTGACCAGAACTGGACAAAATATTCCTAGTATGGTCTGAGTAAAGCGGAACAGAGAAGTACTGTTACTTCCTTTGATCTGGACACTGTAGTGCGATAGATGCAAACTACAACTGTGTGGGCTTTTTTGGCTGCCACACCACACAGTTGATTAATGTTGAGCTTGTGGCCTATCAAGACACCTAGATCCTTTCCAAATCAAGCGTCACTCATCTTATATTTGTGTGTTTGTTTTTTCCGATACATTTATCCCTGTTGAAATTCATTGTGTTAGTTTTTGGCTCAGTTTTAACTGAATTCTAAATGTTGCATTGCAGGTATAGTATTAAACATATGAACAACGTGTAGTATTTTACAAGTTGTGAAGTATGTGGTCATCCTTCTTTTTAACCTAGAATGTTCTTTGGAGGGGTTTGCACCTTACAAAGCATCCTAAAAATATTTTAAATAAAGAATTGTTTGTTTCTTTGTTTTCAGACTACACTCCACATATCCTTCATGGAATTCTGGGATCTATACTATGATATATAACTTTTGCCAGCTTTGAAAAAAAATAAACAGTGTCTGTTCAGAATGCTGCATATGTGCAGTTTTGCAATTTTCAGTTTGTATTCTCCCTCTCCCTTCTACAAAACACTGATCAGGAAATCATAAACCTGTGGAGCTAGAAGGAATCTCAGAGGCCATCTAGCCCAACCCTTGTCAAGGAAGGAATCTTCAACTAAAGTATCCTTGAGGATTGTCCATTCAAATTGTGCTTTAAAATGTCCAATAAAGGAGACTCCAGCACCCTCTGACTGAATCAGACAATTCTTACCAACAAGAAGTCTCTCCTACTGTTCAGTCAGAATTTCCTTCCTTGTAAATTGAACCTTTCAGATCAGATCCTATCCTCTGGAGCAGGAGAAAATAAACATGCTCCACTTTCAATACTTACTCCTTCAGAAGTTTGAAGATGCACTGGCACATTGCTTAACTCACACTAGTAAAAGAAATATCAGTGTGATCTTACTATCATCAGGTACATATATATATATATATCTTGGTCTATTTCATCTTCACCTGAAGATGCAAGATTCATGTTACTTTCCTCATGATGCGGAAGAAGATGAATATTTCTGCATGGTTTTCTATTGCCAAAACAACATTTCTGTACAACGAAAGCATGTGTGGAAACATGGGCGTTGGAGGGGGTTGCTCTAAAAGTATATATGTGTATTTCTGCACAAATTAATTTCTTGAACCACTTCCAGATGCATGAGTACTAAGTGAAAAATGTGCCAAATTCTTGGTCCTGTTCTTTTCAAACTATTTCTTAAATGTCTGAGAACCTCATTTTTAGGTCAAGAAATCAGTAACAGCAAATATTTGTTTCTTCCTCAGAGGAAAGAAAGAAAGAAAGAAAGAAAGAAAGAAAGAAAGAAAGAAAGAAAGAAAGAAAGAAAGACGAAATGAAAATTGTGGCAAGCTTCCTGGGTACCAGTCTAGAAGATAAGCACTGAATGAAGTCAGAAGAAAGCAATAGAATAAAATGGAATTAAAAGAAGGACATATGGAACCACAGGGAGGAACCACAGTTTGCTGCCCAGCCCCAGAATAAAGAAACCAGACACACAACATTTCGGTAATAGGGGCCACTTTATTTGACCTAATTGTTTACATACCATTGGCCTGGGAAATGGAGCTAGAAAGTGGGGGTAACCTGATCCAGGTCCAGCTGAGGCCAGGTGTCACCCTAGTGACCAACTCCTCAGCCTTCCCTTGGATGAAACACCTGAGCTCCAAAGGCGTTCCAGTCCTTCTGGCTTGCTCTCCAGCTCACCTTAATTGGAAGGTCAACCTAGATGGATCCCACCAAAGTCCCAGGACCCTATATGTGAGAGTGCATATTCCAGGTTAGCCTCAAGGATAGGCTCCTTCCTCACCCCCTGAGCCTTAGGACTTTAAAAAGTTTACAGAGTGTTACCCTACATCCAAAGGGGGCACCAAAGGTGAACACCAGAGACTTATCTCCTCCCCCACTACGTCCTAGGTGATGATCTATTTATAGACACCACCCCAAGCCAATTGGCTAGTCCTTTCAGCCCTGAACTCACTAAGGTACTGCTGCCATCCCCTCTTCCTTTCCTCCAAACCATTCAGTTAATGAAGCTGGATGATGCCTCTGATGCTTCCTCCACTCTCAACTCCTCATGTTCAAGCTGCCAACTGCAGCCAGGTGTTGGTTCAGCAGGTTTTAAATAGCCTCCCATTTGCCCCCATCAAGTGCTACATCCTGGCATGCACACCAGGTGCAAAGGAATCTGGTTTCCTCTGGAGAGGGCACCAAATTACTACCCTCCCATCAATGCCATGGCTGTGAGGGTCCAGATAAGCCTTAGTAAAAATGCAAGTGCTTTGCATGCAAAAGGTCTCAGGCTCAATCTGCAGCCTCTCCAATTAAGAGAAAAGACTAAAGGTTAGAAGTAATGATGTTCACTTGCAAAAGTCCCCTGTTATAAATTACTTTCATGGTAAAAGGGGTATAACAAAGTTGTGTTTCAAAAGTAGAATAAGAAATGGGAACAAAGTTGCCTTGGTGCTTTAAATAAGTAACATTTCAAGTTATTTTTAGAAGCTAACTTTTAAAAGAAAATGTTAAGGCATCTTTAGAAGCATTCAACCAAACTTTTTTTTTCCAAATTTTATGGGATTCTCTTATCAATGCAAAAGTTTTCCCTCTGAAAAGTAACAAAAAGTAATAAAAAATGTCAATGAGTATTTGTGGATAATGGCTGGTATCCTGTTAATGGAGTTGGACATAGCTGCCTAAATACCCTAAAGGTATCAGATCCCATCTGATTTTGGAAGCTAAGCAGGGTCAGCCAATCTAGTACCTAGATGAGAGACTATCAATGAATACCAGGTGCTGTAGGCTATATTTCAGAAGAAGGAACTGGCAAAACCATCTCTAGGTACTCCCTGCCTCAGAAAACCTTGTAAAATTCATGGGCTGTCCATAAGATGACAGGCAACTTGAAGGAACATAAACTCACAAGTAGGACTTATGCTATCACAACTCACTTTTATGGTCATTGCATAGACCCAACCATACAACAACCAAAATTCAGCTATTTTCCTGCAGCTGCATGCTCTGCAAGGATGTTGTCTGAAAAGAATTTCATTTTCATCTCCTGTTGATGCAAAGCGTACCAAATTTACATTTCCCAAATCATTGTCCATCAATAGTTACATGCCTCTGGATTTTGCAGTGCCATTTTGTGAATAGAAAACACATGAGGAAAGGCTATATAGAGGGAAATGTGCACACAATTAGACAGACAGACAGACACAGACAGACAGCTGAAGGAAACATGCAAAAAGTATTATAAAAGGGAAAGTGCTGTAAAAAAGTGTATTTTAGGCAGAGGTGGGTACAAAAGGCATACAAAATTTCTTTCATGTTTCTGTGGTTTTTAAAACAATACTATGAGGAAATGGGCCAAAATGAAATGAACCCAGAAACAACTAGAAACTGAAGGAAACTAAAATTGATAGATTCATGTGGGTCTAGCAGTTGTTCTTTATGTAATCTCCTCTTAGAATTGAGGCTACATGGCTGGCTGGCCATTAATGATAGGCATTGATTTTCCATTATGTTGCAGTATTTAACCAGTGTTCACATATGCACTATGGCATTTCCCTCTTTTAAATTTTAAATTATATGATACCTAAATTTTATGATACTTTTCCTTACTTCCCTGCTTCCAGTCTATATTTGGGCTGTTAATCTTTTATGTTCATGCTAAATTCAACATTTCACAGATGAAAACCAGAGGGTCAACATAACAAAGATTATTAGATGAAGAACCCACAAGCTAGGAGAGATGGCAACAATTTGCTTTTGCCTGAGTCTACTGAGAAAGGCAAGTTTCTGACTCTCCTTTCTCCCCTGCTGACAGGCTGCAGCAGTTTGCTTTTGCCTGAACCTATTGAGAAAGGCAAGACCCCACCCTCTCCTCTTCTCCCTCCTGCATTTAATTAAGTACAAACTGCTTTTGCACTTTCAACTCAGTTTGCAGCAATTGAAGTAAGCTGAGGATGAAGAAGGAAAAATGGAAGAAGGAGAAACTGGGACATTTTAAAAGCAGTTGAAAAAGTGGAAAGGCAGAAGATTAATCAGGACTATCCCTGCTAAACTGGGACATTTGAAGGGAAAGTAAATTGTGTGGCCTGTAAGACACATGGATCCCAAAGGGCATGAATTCATCTTCTAGAGCACCCTGAACCCTCATGACAGAAATAAATGGCATAACAAATGGCCAATTGCACCCCATAAGCCTTCAGGAAACATACCGGTAGTTGGTCTTTTAAGGTTATTTGGGATGGCGTGTTTCAGGCCTGAAAGAGCCTTTTTCTAAAAAAAAAGTGAAACTTGCTTTCCAGCCACTTCAATTTTTAAAAAAGAATCTTAAGTCTGGAGAGAATTAAAATGGCACATTCTAATCCCTGAATACTCAACAGTGACCCTCGCCTGCTATTGCCTAGTAAGCAATGAAATGTAGTGGCTGAAGCGTTCGAAGGGGACTTGAAAGATGTAGGCTCTTCTCCCTACTGAGCCAAGAAGTTGACCCCTTAGGCCTCATCAGCTTGGAACCTCAGGCCATACAGCTATTGTGTGAATACAATAGGTAGTTGTGGTGAGGATAACATTGTAAGCCACATTTGTCTCAATGGGGAAAATGCAGTGTATACATGTAACCAGTAAATAGATAAACTAGCAGCAACCTCAGTAATCTTAATTTCTGTCCTCAAATACAAAGTTCCATTTTTTCTACATGAATAAGATAAAAGAGGAGAAGAAAAGTATACTTTCCACACCAGTGCCATGCCATGCCATGGAGAAATCCACATGGTATTAAATATAATATTGGAACTGATTTTGAAAATTCCCAGGCCTCAGACCAGACTGCTAGCATAACCATTTGATGAGAAGACAAAGATTCATGCTAGTGGAACATTCTAAAGCTAGTGGAGCATCCTGAAATGTAAACATAACAACCTATAAAGCTATCTGAAATGAGACAATCACCATAATTCTTTTAAAAGCAAACAAAGTAGCTTTATAAACCTGTCACTGCTGAAATTTCAATTGCTTATGCCACATTAGGGAACTGCATTACTCAAAGTTGTACAAATGTATACAGTACCTGTCAATTCCATAAGACAAGAAGGTTTAGAAAAAGACTTAAGAAAGTCCTGTTTCCCCACCACATCAGATGTAAATTTTTAAGATTCAGTTGTCATTTGTGTCAGATGAATTGTGGATTCCTGATAAACAGCAACATTTATTGGATAGGTTGCACAAAGATGGTGAAAATAAGCAAGGCAAATCCAACATGTTCAAATTTTGTTGTTTCATCTCTTCCTAATTACTACTAGATGAACTCTGTTTTGACAACAACAGTACCAGTAGTGGACAATTATGAATAAATGATAAAAAAACCTACCATAAAAACTCTAGAAGCATAGCTTCATGATTTAAGAAAGAGACTGATGAAACAGAAACAAGAAAAACATATGCTATTGATACTAAAATACTAAGAAGCAAATAAGACAGCCAAAGAAGCTCCTTCTGAATTGGTGAAATGATTCCACATAGTTGTACTTGCTGCTGAGATATACATTATTTGTCTTTAATATTCTATTCTAACTTATATCATGAGATTTCAGGGCAGCCTACAAATAAAATCAATTCAAGCAGATTGAAACAATTTAAAACAATAAAGATAGTTTAAACAGATGTGTAAAAGTAGGACTCACTAGAGGCACTGCCTCACCTGTTCCCAGCTCCCTGGCCTCAGGAGGGAAGAACCTGCTGCTGGCCTCAGTTACAGCCTATGCAGATGGGAGAAGAGGACAAAGGGATCAATGAAAGACCATTAACTGGCTCTGAGGTAGAGAGGCTGCAAGACAGGAGAAGGGCTACAGGTGTTGCTTTTGGGCCTGAGTTGCAGGAGGGGATGTGGATAAGGACTAGTACTTAGGCCCTTCTTGGCTGTCTGAGTTGGGAGGACACTCAAGACAGCTACCCGTATATACTTGTGTATAACACGACTTTTTTACCCCTCCAAAACTTTTCAAAAGTGGGGGGGGGTTGTATTATACGCCGGATGCTTCCCCCCACCCGGAAAGGAGCTCCGCCGCCGTTCCTGCCCCCCCAAGCTTCCCCCGCTGGGAAAGAAGCTCCACCGCTGTTCCTGCCCCCCCTGAGCTTCCCCCACCTGGAAAGAAGCTCCACCGCCGTTCCTGCCCCCCCTGCTTCCCCCGCCTGGAAAGAAGCTCTGCCGCCGCCAAAGTGAGGGTTCTCAGTCCCCACCTTTGTAAAGTCCCCATCCAGCCATGTACTCTGCTCCCTTCTCCTTGATACTCTCACCCGCTGCCGAGATGAGGGTTCTCAGTCCCACCTTTGTAAAGTCCCCGTCCAGCCATGTGCTCTGCTCCCTTTTCCTTGATACTCTTTATCTGGTGCTTGTCCAAATTTTATATGGATTTTGCCCCATTCTAGGAGACTGAAATGCCTTTCCTGAGGCTTAGGTTGCTGCCGAGTTTCCCCCCGGCCCGCCAGACGCTTGCAGGCTCGCTGGGGAGGGCGGGCCCTGGCTCCGACTCTGAGGAGGCTGCCGCCCCTCCTCCCATGTTTCAGGAAGTTTCAGCAACATTCTGGCAGCTGCTGGAGAAAAACTGCCCAGAAAAACATGCCTCTTTCACCTGTCTGGCCCGCCCTTGGTAATAGGATACAAGGGCGGGCCAGACAGGTGAAAGAGGCATGTTTGGAGACAGGGAGGGCTGGGCAGGCAGGCAGAGCTGAGCAGGTGTGCGTTGGAAGAGAGGTGGTCTTATACGGCGAGTATATCCTAAACTCTATATTTTTACTGGAAAAGTTGGAGGTCATCTTATATGCCCAGTTGTCCTATACACGGGGATATATGGTATAAGCCAAGGGAGGGAACCAGGAGATGGGCTGCTCTACAAATGGAAAAGACAGACATGTTAGCAAGGTAAAAAGAGTACTTAGAGTGGCTGATGTGAAGCACCCTTCTGTGTCTTAACAGATACCTTCTCTTTACTGTTTCTGGTTTTTTCTTGCTTCTTGGGATTCTAAAGTCTACTGCTTCTGGGGTTCATCATCCTGAAACTACTTATCGCACCAAGCTCAAACTCAAACCTCTTCACAATGCAAATCACTACACCATCAGAGTTCACCATGGTCAGACTATCCCCTTCCAAAAGAGATCATAGCCTGCAAACCAGCTAAAGTTGCTAAACATCATAGATAGCATTTGAAGACATTGAGCCACAAGTGACACCGATGGATCAAGACATAGGATGTTATGTGCTTGCTCCTTCAAGGGAGTCCTATCTCATCTAAACTAGCCTGGATATCAAGTTGCTGAACATGGGAGCCACCTATCCACAAGAGAGCCGCCTCTGTCTTGTCATCATTCAAAAGCATTCTGAATGGGTTAGGAAGAAAATATTAGACCTAAGCCAAAACTCCATACATACAAGTACTTCTCACTCTCTTCTCCAAAGGTCTAAATTTGACTTATAAATGGGCGTTTCCATTTCATCATGGGGGACAGGGAAGTCCCAAAAAGCAATAGATGGGTACACTGTGTGTGTTGATTACCAGAAAAAAAGTTATGTTGCTGTTTTATGATTTTTATTCAAAGAAGTTTGTTGAATCTAGTTTTATAATCACAAATACAAAATGAGTCTCTTGACCCCTTGTTTCCTCCATCAATGCAACGATGTTTGAGTTAGTCCCTTGACTTGACAGAACTGAAGAAATTTCTCAATATTTATCAGTATCTACATAAAGAGAAAATAATACACATCACCTTACCACCAACAAACACATTTAAAAAAAAAAAACAAGAAACCATAGTGTGTAAAAACTAAAGAAAACAAGACCTGAATACCTTGAAAATGTGTTCAGGCACTGAGATCTTGGATTTTATCAGGTAATTATTTTGCAGGTCATAAATGCTTTGGGAACAGGAGAGGAGTTACACTTCCAGTAAATATATGAGGTGTTAAAAGAAGGTGCTATTCTCTGGCACATACTTATTTACTTATGTGCATGTTTGCTTCACACCTGCCCCCTCCTCTATCTCTTTGATTTTTGTTCTCACTGAAATTTTCCTCCTTATTTTATTAATTCCAATCCATATGCAAGCAGACATGATCAGTGTCTGAATGTAGAAAGTTTCAGACTCAATGCACACTAAGTCCAGACTGACTGAAAAGTCCTAGATTTTATTCTTGTTCTTTCCGTTTTCCTATTGGGTTAAAATCAAGCGACATGGGGAGTGGGTATAAAAAGTCTCTGATTATCCCAGGATCTGACAGAGAATATTTGGGGATAAACAAAACATGTATGGATCTTTAACATAAAGGGAACAGGAACAAAATCAGGAAATTTGTGGTCTTTTTAATCAGTCTGAATGCACTTTTAGTTGGGAGTAAGCCTCATGAAACTCCATGGGGCTCTGTAAAAAAGATGGCTAGAATTCTGATGTAAATTCTACTCCTTCCCCTGTTTTACTACGGTGGATGGAGTGTGTTTTCCTGTTAAAGTAATTATGACTTTTACATTGTTTGGAAACTGGATTACATTGTCTCTATTTTGTATTCAATGGGCAGTTTAATGTAACCCATGCACAGATTGTGCTTTGTAAAGCGATATGTTATTGCTGTGTGCCTTCAAGTCATTTATGGCAGCCCTAAGGTGGCCCTATCATGCGGTTTCCTTGGCAAGATTTGTTCAGAGTGGTATACTTTTGCCTTCCACTGAGGCTGAGAGAGTGTAACTTGGCCAGGGTCTTCCAGTGAGTTTCCATGGCTTAGCAGGGATTTGAACCCAGGCCTCCAGAGTCATAGTTTGATGCTCATATCATACCCCCACACTGCTTCTCATGAAGCAATATGCAAATCCTATAAATATCTGACTATTTGCCTGCCTACCTACCTGCATTTAGGCTGCAGTCCTAAGACCAACTTTTCTTTGTCTATCTCCTCAAAGAAGCATCAAAAATCTTTCTACCAAATTTCATTGCTGCGGCTCCTATCAAAGTTATGGATTCCCAAACACTGCAAAATACCCCAAAGCATAAAAATTTGCTTTTCCTCTCCGTTGACTGGTCAACTGAAAAATTCATAGTGCACACATGCACACGCGCACACACACACACCCATACAAACCACCTTGGCAAAGCCTGGTTCCAGGAAGCTTTTTGTTTCCTGGAAGTGTTCATTCCAAGAAGATAGCAGTGGATACTGGGTGGTGTCCAGTTACTGATATACACTGCCTTATCATTAGTGACAGATGCACAATGATGTCATCTTCCTCTAGGACCTCTGAGGAAGTTATGAGGAAGTCACGTAAGGTATCTTTGTCATTGTGCATCTGGCTATAGCAACATAGCCACATGTTTTTCCAACATCCCATCTTCTCCCCTGGCAACAAAATGGTTGTATTGGTGGGTAGGCACAGGCAATAAGTGAGTGTTGCCTAAGAGGAGAGATGAGATGGAGCTGAGCTCTACCTGGGTGATATGTTACGCTTCATCCGCCCATGTAGGAGCTTAGGGCCTTTTATCACCATTGTGAATCATAACCTGTGGGTAAAAAGCCAGAAAGGAATGTCATAATACAAGTGGGAAGATACAGAAGGTCAGCCTGGATGTGTGGGAAGGGTAGGCAAGGTTTCAAAAATAAAGAGGAAAAAAAACAAATAAACAAGAATGAATACATCAGAAAAAGCACAGAAGGCAGAGGAAAATGAGAAGGAAGGGCAGGAAAAAGAGAAGTTGGAGAAGAAGGCAAAGAAAGCAGCTGCTAAACTGGATGACTGGAGACTATGAGAAATCAAACAACAATAATAGAAATAAAGCGAGTAATGCACAATAAGAAAAATAAGATAAAAGTGAGGCACATGAGGGATCCAGCATGTTGTAGTGGTTTCAGCTTTGGACTAGAGCTCTGAGAGAGGAACATTTGAATCTCCACTCAGTCACAGAAACCCCCCCCCCTTAAGCAAGTCACAGTCTCTCAGCCACAGAGGAAGGCAATGGCAAACCACTTCTGAATAAATCTTGCCAAGACAGCCCCATTATAGGGTTACAATATGCCACAGTCAACTTGAAGCCACATAACAACAACAAGAACAAAGTGGATACCCAGATGCCCTTGGTTCCTTTGGCTTTAGCCCCTCGGATGTGAACCCCTGATCAGTTGCCCAATACAAAAGTGGGTCTGGGCCTCTCAGATGTTGCCTGTCCAGATTATTATACACATATCTGGAAGGAAACCACATTGAACTTAACACATTCTTTTGAGTTGACACATACAGGATGGTACTGCCAAAAATCCGTGGACTGGATTTAATCTTAGTCATGGTTTGAGCAGACCCACTGAAAATCAATTGGTTTAAGTTAGACAAATGATCTTGGCCTATTGATTTCTATGGATTCACTCTAAATTTAATTCTAAATCCAACTCTCAATTTCTTTTTTTCTTTTTTTTAACAGCTTGAGCAATGGTTGGGAAGTAGAATTAATGTGAAGCAACCATTCCCAAAAGCTTTGTTCCTAATCTATGTTGTTGGAAGGACAAGCATTAACAAAAACAGGTCAATAGAAGATACCACCTTAGGGGGCTTGGAATATGGTTCCTAATCTGAAAAGTAAGTAGGTGAAACAAGTTTAATTGGGAATCACTGAAAGGCATGGGGGAAAGCCAGAAGGGGACCTCCATTCACTAGAGGCTCTGGGTGGGTACTTGCCCACTGTTCCCATGCAGCCTGTGCCTTGTTCTTCTAGAGCCAAAAAGGCTTCCCTACTTTTGCCATTCAATAGTAGGCCAGAGTATTACTATATGATATTCCTTACTTCCAGTGGATCTGATTAACTAGGAGACACATTTTTAAGATGCTGTAGCCCAGCATTTGGCTACTGAAGATCCTTACAGGATAGACAGAAAGATGCCCAAGTTCATCGAAAGCCACTCTTGGAGAAATTTTATCAATCTGTTGTTAACACAAACAAAGTTATATGCTTCCTCATCAGAGAAATCTGTTTGTCTGTCTCTCATTTTCACACACACACAAAATGGGGCTATGGAGGGTCTAATGTTTATCTTATTTAAAAGCCAGGGTACCTTTCAGTGTGCAATGCTTCAAAAGTGGAAGAAATCTCTTTGCCTTCTCTATATTATACAAAATAAATAAACCTATTGACACGTTTTTCAGGCTCCTTCCCTTTCATCCTCCAGCCACTTGTTAACTTCTCTAAATAAACATGCTGATGGTGTGCAGTACATTACTGCCTATTCAGTCTGAGTCTTTGCACATATTATTCATATAAATCTGTCTTTTGAAGGAAAAGAAAAGGTTACCAAGATAAGATGGTTCCAAATGGGCCCCCCAAAGAAAAACTAGGCAAATGTAAGTGACAGATAAGAAAAAGAGGAACAAAAGAAAAATTGTGAAGAGAGGAATGAAAGACTAAGGGTGGGGGGAGAGTATACTGTCCTAAAATTCTGGCTGTGACAAGAAAGGACTGTAACTGTGTAGGAGCTGTATGTTATGTGCCCAAGAAAAATACACTGGGAAAAGAATAGCACACAGCAATCTCAAAAATGGAAGGAAGGGAGCGAGTGAGCGAGCGAGTGAGGAAAAATGTTAACTGACATAATTGTAAGCTCTCAATAAATTCTACCTAGGGATGAAAAGAGATTATTCCCATAAAAGTGACACTGGTTCTCCTAGTAGTACTGCTGGGTAGACTTTTTCATACACATCAGTGCAAAGTTTCAAGAAGCAAGGGCCATTTCCACGTGGGGTTTTTAAAATGGGGCAGAGCGTCCTCCAGGGAGAACGTCTGCACCCAGGAGTGGACTGGGTCGGACCTACTTAATGTAGATCCACACCTCAGCCCGCTCCGGAATGACCCCAAGTGGTCATCCAGCGTGCTTTTGAAAGACCACTAAAAACAGGTCTTTCAAAAGCATGGAGCGTGCCAGTGCAAGCCTGCTCCCTTATGCAGATTCGCAGGCTTGCCCCAATGCGAGCCTGCGATCTGCTGGGGGCGGGCTTTAGGCTGGCAAGCTTCAGCAATTGGTCGAGACCCTCGACCAACCGGAAGCCACCATTTGGGACGCTGGAGCAGTACGTATCGAAGAGGATGCACTGCTCCGGAGCAGCATGGACCGGACCGGGGAGCCAAGAAGTCCGGTAAGGACCATCACAGGGCGATTCCCTCGTCCCGTGCAGAAATGGCCAAGGACTCAATCTTGTCACAATCTCAAGTCAGAGTTAGATCATCTATATGACCATATGACAGTAATCTGTTGATAAGAGAGTATTATTGACCTTTTGTTCCCTGCTTATTTGAAACAGCACAATTAGGATAGACAGAAGTACAGTTAGGGGGAAAGTAGTACAGTTAGGAAAGTACAACTAGTAAAGAAAGAAGATTCTTGTACAGAAAGTTATGCTGTGGGTGCAGAATTGTGTTGACCTTTGTTGGCTTCTACATGTTCTTTTGCATTGGAAACAGAGATGCCTGAAGACCATAATCACTAGAACAATCCTAAATAAGAAGAAAGAACAAGAATGAAGGAAAAGGAAAAGACACAAGGAGAAGGAAGGCAGGTGAAGGAGGAGGAGAACAGAAAGGTGGAAGGAAGAGGATGAAGAAAGATGGGGGGAGGAAGAGGAAGAGAAGAGGAGAGGAAAGTAGGCAGTGGGGGAAAAGGAAGAAACTAGATCTCCTCCTAAAACACTTGTGTGTTGAACCTAAGTCACTGACTTGAGATGGGAAAGTCAGGAGGAAAGTGTCCACATGTTATGTTGACCATTTCTAAGCTAAAAGTATCAACTAACTCAGTATCATTTACACTGAAATGGCCACTTTTTATATAGGCTAGGTTAATTTTAAAATGTATTTTCCATTACAGTGCTAAGAATCTAACTAGGATGAAGATGAAAAATCTCATCCATGATGTTACTTCCATGCATACATACTCCCTGTTTTCAGAGTTAAAGAAACAGCTGCATGCATTTTTTTAAAAATCCCATTTCCCATGTACTCCCCCTCCCCCCAAAAAGGTCTCTTCCTTTTTTTGTCTCTTCTTCCTAATTTCACATTGTTTAGCTTATTAATGCCAATGTGGATCCCAACCAAGAACTTCACAATTCAGCTTCCTGGCATAGATTCCTGAAATTCAATTCTACAGTCTCCAGAGAAGGAAGACAATCTGGTTGCCCTCTTGATATATCTTACTTGATTTTAATTATAGTCTTCCCTCCACATTCATGGGTTTGATGTTTGTGACTTTGATTATTTGTGAGTGCGTGTGCCTCCCCTCATTCCCCTTCTCTCATTCCCATGCATGAGAACTCACACAAGGCAAAGCAGAAAGGAAAGGGGGGTGGGAAAAGCTTGAGTGAGCCTTCTCCCCTCCCCTGGAGTTCCCTCTTTTATCTTCCCATGCAAAATGGAAGGGAAAGGGGGTGGGGAAAAGCTCAGAAGAGCCTTCCTATCCTCCCTCCAGAGTTCCTCCCTCATATCCTATGCATTTTGCCCTGGTGTGGGGAACTCATGCCAAAGCAAAACAAAAAGGAATGGGGTGGGGGGAAGGCCCGCATAAGTTCTCAGTGTCGGATGTGATAACTGAAGCCCCGTCAGAGCTGCTGCTGATGAGCAGCAGCTGTTGGTCCCTGTGGCTCTGGCTGGAGATGAGTCCTGCAGCTCAGGAGCTCCCTCTGCTGCCATAGACCAAGCAGGCTTGGACGTTCCTCTGCCTGCTCCTTTAGGGCAACAGGGATCCAATTCTGAAGATGGTTTGGAGCCTGTGCCAATCAGCCCACAAACAAGGTGGGGACTCAAGAGAGCTGAGCAATGGGAGGCTTCCTTGATTAAGTTCAAGAAGCAGTGACTAGCCACACCTGTGTCTTGGGCTATATAACTGCCTGCCTGGAAGCTTTCCTTTGCTTGTGGCAAACTTCTTTCAAGCCCTCCTCTTGCCTGTTCCTTGCTTCCAGCACCTGGTTACTGCTACCTTGAATGGATCTCTTGACTCTTGGCTTTTGGAACTCTGACTACAGCTTTTGCTTGATGATCTCATAAATGAGCTCCCTTGTGTAAAATGCTTGCTTGTCTCCTCCCAGCTGGACTTTGCTAGCTCTCACACTCCTTTCTTTGGGCTGGCTCGCTGCCCAGGTCTCTGACCTGGACATCGGGGCACAATGCATAGGAATGGCAGGGGGAGCTCTGGAGGGGGAAAGAAGGATAATGTGAGCCTTCTGCCACCTCCCATTCCCTTCCTTTTTACTTGGGAATGAGAAGGGAGAAGTCCCAGAAGGGAATGAAAGGGGGGGCAGAGGGGGTTATTGTGGTTTTTCACTTTCGCAAGGGTTATGCACCTTGAACCCTCATGGAAGTAGAGGGACAACTCTATCTCATTCTTGTCTCTTGCCCTGCAATGGATTAGCTTTCTCAACAATTTTGTTCAGATTGCTATCTGGAAAAGATGGCTAGTCCTAAGAAACCTGGACCTTTGATGCAACAAGAACTATTTGTCCTAGAACAGGTACAAACTTGCTGTAATAACATCCTGGGAAGCATAACAGTGGACAGTGCAGTTCATAAGAGATACCACAGCTGATTGTGGGTTAGTGCAGCAAACGCTGTGTCATTAAAACCCTTCATTTGCAATAAGCAGTGGGTGAATTTTTAATGAAAATTAGATGATGAAAAGTTGGAAAGGTTTTGTTTAGTGATAAAGACAGAACTGCCTAAAGATACCAAAATAATTGTTCCAGTCTCAAGGTGAACACGTAGTATTGCAAGGAAGTTGTTGACACTACTTGACATAGGCATATAGAGGTCAGATGTGAATTAAAGCATGTTCATCAACCAATGAATATCTCATACCAACAAGCTTATGTCAAGGCGTCTTCACCTTTCAATGCATTAGCTATGCTGATGTTTCAGAGACAGCTGTGAGTTGCTTTCAAGAATGAGATAGAATTTGATTATATTTGCCCTTGAAGTAGTTCTATCATTTGGGATTATCCATTCTCAATGTACACATTACTTTTGGACTTTGTCAAAATGATGTAGCCCAAAGACCAGCTGACTTTTCTGTTAGTGACAGCATGGCTGGAAATTGCCAGAAGATGTAAGGACCCAGCACCTATACCAAAAAGGTGCCTGATTCTAAGAGATATGGGACAATGCTCTGGATGAAAAATTCATCTGCCAAATCCAGATTGCAAAGGTCAGTTCAGACACAATCAGACTTGTGCAATTTGATATTGCTTCATTTTGGCTAAATATAATATATATATATATATATATATATATATATATATATATATTTATTTATTTTGTTGTATTTCTAAGCCACATTTCTCTCAATAGACCTTCCTTTTCCTGTCCCTCCCTCCCCAACTCTCCACTCCCCCACCCTTTCAGTCTTCTGTGACACTGCCCTCCAAAAAACAAAACAAAACATAAAACAGCCTGAAGGGCTTTCTAGTTCTGCGGAATTGGTTTTCATGGGCACAGAGGACATTTCTTGGGAAAGGAAGATTGCCTCTCTAGTCCATAAAATCCTGCCCTAACTATGCCTTATGTAGCAGTCAAATGGTTATTCATCCTACAAGGTGACGTACCTCATTGTGGCTGAACTTATTCTAAATTGGCCATTTCCCTATGTAGGTTACCTGTATTTTTCCAGCATGA